>OZ012682.1:2267200-2867200 GCA_963942445.1 Argyra leucocephala
AGTGGTATTTCAAAACTAAAAGAGAAAGAGAGCCAAAACTTTGTAGAGAGAGAGTCCTTCAAAAACAAAAAAAGATGTCTATAAAAATTTTTCCTAGTTTTAAGTCCTTAAGGTATAAAAATAAGAAAACATTTCGTTATGTTGAGGAACTGCCACAAGAATCTTCAAGACTATTGAGTGGTATTTCAAAACTAAAAGAGATAGAGAGCCAAAACTTTGTAGAGAGAAAGTCCTTCAAAAATAAAAAAAGTTGTACATAACAGTTTTTCCTTATTTTAAGTCCTTAAGGTATAAAAATAAGAAAACATTTCGTTATGTTGAGGAACTGCCACAAGAATCTTCAAGACTATTGAGTGGTATTTCAAAACTAAAAGAGATAGAGAGCCAAAACTTTGTAGAGAGAGAGTGCTTCAAAAATAAAAAAAGATGAACATAACAGTTTTTCCTAATTTTAAGTCCTTAAAGTATAAAAATAAGAAAACATTTCGTTACGTTGAGGAACTGCCACAAGAATCTTCAAGACTATTGAGTGGTATTTCAAGACTAAAAGAGATAGAGAGCCAAAACTCTGTAGCGAGAGAGTGCTTCAAAAATAAGAAAAGATGTATATAACAGTTTTTCCTAATTTTAAGTATATAAGGTACAAAAATAAGAAAACATTTCGTTATGTTGAGGAACTGCCATAAGAATCTTCAAAACTATTGAGTGGTATTTCAAAACTAAAAGCGATAGAGAGCCAAAACTTTGTAGAGAGAGAGTGCTTCAAAAATAAAAAAAGATGTACATAACAGTTTTTCCTAATTTTAAGTCCTTAAAGTATAAAAATAAGAAAACATTTCGTTATGTTGAGGAACTGCCACAAGAATCTTCAAGACTATTGAGTGGTGTTTCAAAACTAAAACAGATAGAGAGCCAAAACTTTGTAGAGAGAGAGTCTTTCAAAAATAAAAAAAGTTGTACATAACAGTTTTTCCTTATTTTAAGTCCTTAAGGTATAAAAATAAGAAAACATTTCGTTATGTTGAGGAACTGCCACAAGAATCTTCAAGACTATTGAGTGGTATTTCAAAACTAAAAGAGATAGAGAGCCAAAACTTTGTAGAGAGAGAGTGCTTCAAAAATAAAAAAAGATGAACATAACAGTTTTTCCTAATTTTAAGTCCTTAAAGTATAAAAATAAGAAAACATTTCTTTATGTTGAGGAACTGCCACAAGAATCTTCAAGACTATTGAGTGGTATTTCAAGACTAAAAGAGATAGAGAGCCAAAACTCTGTAGCGAGAGAGTGCTTCAAAAATAAGAAAAGATGTATATAACAGTTTTTCCTAATTTTAAGTATATAAGGTACAAAAATAAGAAAACATTTCGTTATGTTGAGGAACTGCCATAAGAATCTTCAAAACTATTGAGTGGTATTTCAAAACTAAAAGCGATAGAGAGCCAAAACTTTGTAGAGAGAGAGTGCTTCAAAAATAAAAAAAGATGAACATAACAGTTTTTCCTAATTTTAAGTCCTTAAAGTATAAAAATAAGAAAACATTTCGTTATGTTGAGGAACTGCCACAAGAATCTTCAAGACTATTGAGTGGTATTTCAAGACTAAAAGAGATAGAGAGCCAAAACTCTGTAGCGAGAGAGTGCTTCAAAAATAAGAAAAGATGTATATAACAGTTTTTCCTAATTTTAAGTATATAAGGTACAAAAATAAGAAAACCTTTCGTTATGTTGAGGAACTGCCATAAGAATCTTCAAAACTATTGAGTGGTATTTCAAAACTCAAAGAGATAGAGAGCCAAAACTTTGTAGAGAGAGAGTCCTTCAAAAACAAGAAAAGATGTCTATAAAATTTTTTCCTAGTTGTAAGTCCTTAAGGTATAAAAATAAGAAAACATTTCGTTATGTTGAGGAACTGCCACAAGAATGTTCAAGACTATTGAGTGGCGTTTCAAAACTAAAAGAGATAGAGAGCCCAAACTTTGTAGAGAGAGAGTACTTCAACAATAAAAAAAGATGTACATAACAGTTTTTCCTTATTTTAAGTCCTTAAGGTATAAAAATAAGAAAACATTTCGTTATGTTGAGGAACTGCCACAAGAATCTTCAAGACTATTGAGTGGTGTTTCAAAACTAAAACAGATAGAGAGCCAAAACTTTGTAGAGAGAGAGTCTTTCAAAAATAAAAAAAGTTGTACATAACAGTTTTTCCTTATTTTAAGTCCTTAAGGTATAAAAATAAGAAAACATTTCGTTATGTTGAGGAACTGCCACAAGAATCTTCAAGACTATTGAGTGGTATTTCAAAACTAAAAGAGCTAGAGAGCCAAAACTTTGTAGAGAGAGAGTCTTTCAAAAATAAAAAAAGATGTATATAACAGTTTTTCCTTTTTTTAAGTCCTTAAGGTATAAAAATAAGAAAACATTTCGTTATGTTGAGGAACTGCCACAAGAATCTTCAAGACTATTGAGTGGTATTTCAAAACTAAAAGAGTTAGAGAGCCCAAACTTTGTAGAGAGAGAGTCCTTCAAAAATAAAAAAAGATGTACATAACAGTTTTTCCTTATTTTAAGTCCTTAAGGTATAAAAATAAGAAAACATTTCGTTATGTTGAGGAACTGCCACAAGAATCTTCAAGACTATTGAGTGGTATTTCAAAACTAAAAGAGTTAGAGAGCCCAAACTTCGTAGAGAGAGAGTCCTTCAAAAATAAAAAAAGATGTACATAACAGTTTTTCCTTATTTAAAGTCCTTAAGGTATAAAAATAAGAAAACATTTCGTTATGTTGAGGAACTGCCACAAGAATCTTCAAGACTATTGAGTGGTGTTTCAAAACTAAAACAGATAGAGAGCCAAAACTTTGTAGAGAGAGAGAGAGTCTTTCAAAAATAAAAAAAGATGTACATAACAGTTTTTCCTTATTTTAAGTCCTTAAGGTATAAAAATAAGAAAACATTTCGTTATGTTGAGGAACTGCCATAAGAATCTTCAAAACTATTGAGTGGTATTTCAAAACTAAAAGAGATAGAGAGCCAAAACTTTGTAGAGAGAGTGTGCTTTAAAAATAAAAAAAGCTGTAACAAGAAAACATTTCGTTATGTTGAGGAACTGCCACAAGAATCTTCAAGACTATTGAGTGGTGTTTGAAAACTAAAACAGGTAGAGAGCCAAAACTTTGTAGAGAGAGAGTCTTTCAAAAATAAAAAAAGATGTACATAACAGTTTTTCCTTATTTTAAGTCCTTAAGGTATAAAAATAAGAAAACATTTCGTTATGTTGAGGAACTGCCACAAGAATCTTCAAGACTATTGAGTGGTATTTCAAAACTAAAAGAGTTAGAGAGCCAAAACTTTGTAGAGAGAGAGTCTTTCAAAAATAAAAAAAGATGTATATAACAGTTTTTCCTTATTTTAAGTCCTTAAGGTATAAAAATAAGAAAACATTTCGTTATGTTGAGGAACTGCCACAAGAATCTTCAAGACTATTGAATGGTATTTCAAAACTAAAAGAGTTAGAGAGCCCAAACTTTGTAGACAGAGACTCCTGCAAAAATAAAAAAAGATGTTTATAACAGTTTTTCCTTATTTTAAGTCCTTAAGGTATAAAAATAAGAAAACATTTCGTTATGTTGAGGAACTGCCACAAGAATCTTCAAGACTATTGAGTGGTATTTCAAAACTAAAAGAGTTAGAGAGCCAAAACTTTGTAGAGAGAAAGTCCTTCACAGATAAAAAAAGATGAACACAACAGTTTTTCCTAATTTTAAGTCCTTAAGGTATAAAAATAAGAAAACATTTCGTTATGTTGAGGAACTGCCATAAGAATCTTCAAAACTATTGAGTGGTATTTCAAAACTAAAAGAGATAGAGAGCCAAAACTTTGTAGAGAGAGAGTGCTTTAAAAATAAAAAAAGCTGTTTATATCAGTTTTTCCTAATTTTAAGTATATAAGGTACAAAAATAAGAAAACATTTCGTTATGTTGAGGAACTGCCATAAGAATCTTCAAAACTATTGAGTGGTATTTCAAAACTAAAAGAGATTGAGAGCCAAAACTTTGTACAGAGAGAGTCCTTCAAAAAGAAAAAAAGATGTATATAACAGTTTTTCCTTATTTTAAGTCCTTAAGGTATAAAAATAAGAAAACAATTCGTTGTGTTGAGGAACTGCCACAAGAATCTTCAAGACTATTGAGTGGTATTTCAAAACTAAAAGAGTTAGAGAGCCAAAACTTTGTAGAGAGAAAGTCCTTCAAAAATAAAAAAAGATGTACACAACAGTTTTTCCTTATTTTAAGTCCTTAAGGTATAAAAATAAGAAAACAATTCGTTATGTTGAGGAACTGCCATAAGAATCTTCAAAACTATTGAGTGGTATTTCAAAACTCATAAAAATAGAGAGCCAAAGATTTGTAGACAGAGAGTCCTTCAGAAATAAGAAAAGATGTATATAACAGTTTTTCCTTATTTTAAGTCCTTAAGGTATAAAAATAAGAAAACAATTCGTTATGTTGAGGAACTGCCATAAGAATCTTCAAAACTATTGAGTGGTATTTCAAAACTCAAAGAGATAGAGAGCCAAAACTTTGTAGAGAGAGAGTCCTTCAGAAACAAGAAAAGATGTATATAACAGTTTTTCCTTATTTGAAGTCCTTAAGGTATAAAAATAAGAAAACGATTCGTTATGTTGAGGAACTGCCATAAGAATATTCAAAACTATTGAGTGGTACTTCAAAACTCAAAGAGAAACAGAACCAAAACTTTGTAGAGAGAGAGTCCTTCAGAAATAGGAAAAGATGTATATAACAGTTTTTCCTTATTTTAAGTCCTTAAGGTATAAAAATAAGAAAACAATTCGTTATGTTGAGGAACTGCCATAAGAATCTTCAAAACTATTGAGTGGAATTTCAAAACTAAAAGAGATAGAGAGCCAAAACTTTGTAGAAAGAGAGTGCTTCAAAAATAAAAAAAGATGTATATAACAGTTTTTCCTAATTTTAAGTATATAAGGTACAAAAATATGAAAACATTTCGTTATGTTGAGGAACTGCCATAAGAATCTTCAGAACTATTGAGTGGTATTTCAAAACTCAAAGAGAAACAGAACCAAAACTTTGTAGAGAGAGAGTCCTTCAGAAATAAGAAAAGATGTATATAACAGTTTTTCCTTATTTTAAGTCCTTAAGGTATAAAAATAAGAAAACAATTCGTTATGTTGAGGAACTGCCATAAGAAACTTCAAAACTATTGAGTGGTATTTCAAAACTAAAAGAGATAGAGAGCCAAAACTTTGTAGAAAGAGAGTGCTTCAAAAATAAAAAAAGATGTATATAACAGTTTTTCCTAATTTTAAGTATATAAGGTACAAAAATAAGAAAACATTTCGTTATGTTGAGGAACTGCCACAAGAATCTTCAAGACTATTGAGTGGTATTTCAAAACTAAAAGAGTTAGAGAGCCCAAACTTTGTAGAGAGAGACTCCTTCAAAAATAAAAAAAGATGTTTATAACAGTTTTTCCTTATTTTAAGTCCTTAAGGTATAAAAATAAGAAAACATTTCGTTATGTTGAGGAACTGCCACAAGAATCTTCAAGACTATTGAGTGGTATTTCAAAACTAAAAGAGTTAGAGAGCCCAAACTTTGTAGAGAGAGAGTCCTTCAAAAATAAAAAAAGATGTACATAACAGTTTTTCCTTATTTTAAGTCCTTAAGGTATAAAAATAAGAAAACATTTCGTTATGTTGAGGAACTGCCACAAGAATCTTCAAGACTATTGAGTGGTATTTCAAAACTAAAAGAGATAGAGAGCCAAAACTTTGTAGCGAGAGAGTGCTTCAAAAACAAGAAAAGATGTATATAACAGTTTTTCCTAATTTTAAGTACATAAGGTACAAAAATAAGAAAACCTTTCGTTATGTTGAGGAACTGCCATAAGAATCTTCAAGACTATTGAGTGGTATTTCAAAACTAAAAGAGTTAGAGAGCCCAAACTTTGTAGAGAGAGACTCCTTCAAAAACAAAAAAAAGATGTTTATAACAGTTTTTCTTTATTTTAAGTCCTTAAGGTATAAAAATAAGAAAACATTTCGTTATGTTGAGGAACTGCCACAAGAATCTTCAAGACTATTGAGTGGTATTTCAAAACTAAAAGAGTTAGAGAGCCCAAACTTTGTAGAGAGAGAGTCCTTCAGAAACAAGAAAAGATGTATATAACACTTTTTCCTTATTTGAAGTCCTTAAGGTATAAAAATAAGAAAACGATTCGTTATGTTGAGGAACTGCCATAAGAATCTTCAAAACTATTGAGTGGTATTTCAAAACTCAAAGAGAAACAGAACCAAAACTTTGTAGAGAGAGAGTCCTTCAGAAATAAGAAAAGATGTATATAACAGTTTTTCCTTATTTTAAGTCCTTAAGGTATAAAAATAAGAAAACAATTCGTTATGTTGAGGAACTGCCATAAGAATCTTCAAAACTATTAAGTGGTATTTCAAAACTAAAAGAGATAGAGAGCCAAAACTTTGTAGAAAGAGAGTGCTTCAAAAATAATAAAAGATGTATATAACAGTTTTTCCTTATTTGAAGTCCTTAAGGTATAAAAATAAGAAAACGATTCGTTATGTTGAGGAACTGCCATAAGAATCTTCAAAACTATTGAGTGGTATTTCAAAACTCAAAGAGAAACAGAACCAAAACTTTGTAGAGAGAGAGTCCTTCAGAAATAAGAAAAGATGTATATAACAGTTTTTCCTTATTTTAAGTCCTTAAGGTATAAAAATAAGAAAACAATTCGTTATGTTGAGGAACTGCCATAAGAATCTTCAAAACTATTGAGTGGTATTTCAAAACTCAAAGAGATAGAGAGCCAAAACTTTGTAGAGAGAGAGTCCTTCAGAAACAAGAAAAGATTCATATAACAGTTTTTCCTTTTTTGAAGTCCTTAAGGTATAAAAATAAGAAAACGATTCGTTATGTTGAGGAACTGCCATAAGAATCTTCAAAACTATTGAGTGGTATTTCAAAACTCAAAGAGAAACAGAACCAAAACTTTGTAGAGAGAGAGTCCTTCAGAAATAAGAAAAGATGTATATAACAGTTTTTCCTTATTTTAAGTCCTTAAGGTATAAAAATAAGAAAACAATTCGTTATGTTGAGGAACTGCCATAAGAATCTTCAAAACTATTGAGTGGTATTTCAAAACTAAAAGAGATAGAGAGCCAAAACTTTGTAGAAAGAGAGTGCTTCAAAAATAAAAAAAGATGTATATAACAGTTTTTCCTAATTTTAAGTATATAAGGTACAAAAATAAGAAAACATTTCGTTATGTTGAGGAACTGCCACAAGAATCTTCAAGACTATTGAGTGGTATTTCAAAACTAAAAGAGATAGAGAGCCAAAACTTTGTAGCGAGAGAGTGCTTCAAAAACAAGAAAAGATGTATATAACAGTTTTTCTTAATTTTAAGTACATAAGGTACAAAAATAAGAAAACCTTTCGTTACGTTGAGGAACTGCCATAAGAATCTTCAAGACTATTGAGTGGTATTTCAAAACTAAAAGAGTTAGAGAGCCCAAGCTTTGTAGAGAGAGACTCCTTCAAAAATAAAAAAAGATGTTTATAACAGTTTTTCCTTATTTTAAGTCCTTAAGGTATAAAAATAAGAAAACATTTCGTTATGTTGAGGAACTGCCACAAGAATCTTCAAGACTATTGAGTGGTATTTCAAAACTAAAAGAGTTAGAGAGCCCAAACTTTGTAGAGAGAGAGTCCTTCAGAAACAAGAAAAGATGTATATAACAGTTTTTCCTTATTTGAAGTCCTTAAGGTATAAAAATAAGAAAACGATTCGTTATGTTGAGGAACTGCCATAAGAATCTTCAAAACTATTGAGTGGTATTTCAAAACTCAAAGAGAAACAGAACCAAAACTTTGTAGAGAGAGAGTCCTTCAGAAATAAGAAAAGATGTATATAACAGTTTTTCCTTATTTTAAGTCCTTAAGGTATAAAAATAAGAAAACAATTCGTTATGTTGAGGAACTGCCATAAGAATCTTCAAAACTATTGAGTGGTATTTCAAAACTAAAAGAGATAGAGAGCCAAAACTTTGTAGAAAGAGAGTGCTTCAAAAACAAAAAAAGATGTATATAACAGTTTTTCCTAATTTTAAGTATGTAAGGTATAAAAATAAGAAAACATTTCGTTATGTTGAGGAACTGCCACAAGAATCTTCAAGACTATTGAGTGGTATTTCAAAACTAAAAGAGATAGAGAGCCAAAACTTTGTAGCGAGAGAGTGCTTCAAAAACAAGAAAAGATGTATATAACAGTTTTTCTTAATTTTAAGTACATAAGATACAAAAATTAGAAAACCTTTCGTTATGTTGAGGAACTGCCATAAGAATCTTCAAGACTATTGAGTGGTATTTCAAAACTAAAAGAGTTAGAGAGCCCAAACTTTGTAGAGAGAGACTCCTTCAAAAATAAAAAAAGATGTTTATAACAGTTTTTCCTTATTTTAAGTCCTTAAGGTATAAAAATAAGAAAACATTTCGTTATGTTGAGTAACTGCCACAAGAATCTTCAAGACTATTGAGTGGTATTTCAAAACTAAAAGAGTTAGAGAGCCCAAACTTTGTAGAGAGAGAGTCCTTCAGAAACAAGAAAAGATGTATATAACAGTTTTTCCTTGTTTGAAGTCCTTAAGGTATAAAAATAAGAAAACGATTCGTTATGTTGAGGAACTGCCATAAGAATCTTCAAAACTATTGAGTGGTATTTCAAAACTCAAAGAGAAACAGAACCAAAACTTTGTAGAGAGAGAGTCCTTCAGAAATAAGAAAAGATGTATATAACAGTTTTTCCTTATTTTAAGTCCTTAAGGTATAAAAATAAGAAAACAATTCGTTATGTTGAGGAACTGCCATAAGAATCTTCAAAACTATTGAGTGGTATTTCAAAACTAAAAGAGATAGAGAGCCAAAACTTTGTAGAAAGAGAGTGCTTCAAAAATAAACAAAGATGTATATAACAGTTTTTCCTTATTTGAAGTCCTTAAGGTATAAAAATAAGAAAACGATTCGTTATGTTGAGGAACTGCCATAAGAATCTTCAAAACTATTGAGTGGTATTTCAAAACTCAAAGAGAAACAGAACCAAAACTTTGTAGAGAGAGAGTCCTTCAGAAATAAGAAAAGATGTATATAACAGTTTTTCCTTATTTTAAGTCCTTAAGGTATAAAAATAAGAAAACAATTCGTTATGTTGTTTACTATGATGTATATTTAACATTTAATTTAAAAAAATTTTAACTAATAATAATCACTCTGTATGAGCTAACGCTCTTTTTGAGAATAAAACAAATAAATAAATAAAAATAAAATAAAAAAACTGCCATAAGAATCTTCAAAACTATTGAGTAGTATTTCAAAACTCAAAGAGATAGAGAGCCAAAACTTTGTAGAGAGAGAGTCCTTCAGAAACAAGAAAACATTCATATAACAGTTTTTCCTTATTTGAAGTCCTTAAGGTATAAAAATAAGAAAACGATTCGTTATGTTGAGGAACTGCCATAAGAATCTTCAAAACTATTGAGTGGTATTTCAAAACTCAAAGAGAAACAGAACCAAAACTTTGTAGAGAGAGAGTCCTTCAGAAATAAGAAAAGATGTATATAACAGTTTTTCCTTATTTTAAGTCCTTAAGGTATAAAAATAAGAAAACAATTCGTTATGTTGAGGAACTGCCATAAGAATCTTCAAAACTATTGAGTGGTATTTCAAAACTAAAAGAGATAGAGAGCCAAAACTTTGTAGAAAGAGAGTGCTTCAAAAATAAAAAAAGATGTATATAACAGTTTTTCCTAATTTTAAGTATATAAGGTACAAAAATAAGAAAACATTTCGTTATGTTGAGGAACTGCCATAAGAATCTTCAGAACTATTGAGTGGTATTTCAAAACTCAAAGAGAAACAGAACCAAAACTTTGTAGAGAGAGAGTCCTTCAGAAACAAGAAAAGATTCATATAACAGTTTTTCCTTATTTGAAGTCCTTAAGGTATAAAAATAAGAAAACAATTCGTTATGTTGAGGAACTGCCATAAGAATCTTCAAAACTATTGAGTGGTATTTCAAAACTAAAAGAGATAGAGAGCCAAAACTTTGTAGAAAGAGAGTGCTTCAAAAACAAAAAAAGATGTATATAACAGTTTTTCCTAATTTTAAGTATATAAGGTACAAAAATAAGAAAACATTTCGTTATGTTGAGGAACTGCCATAAGAATCTTCAAAACTATTGAGTGGTATTTCAAAACTCAAAGAGAAACAGAACCAAAACTTTGTAGAGAGAGAGTCCTTCAGAAATAAGAAAAGAAGTATATAACAGTTTTTCCTTATTTTAAGTCCTTAAGGTATAAAAATAAGAAAACAGTTCGTTATGTTGAGGAACTGCCATAAGAATCTTCAAAACTATTGAGTGGTATTTCAAAACTAAAAGAGATAGAGAGCCAAAACCTTGTAGAAAGAGAGTGCTTCAAAAATAAAAAAAGATGTATATAACAGTTTTTCCTAATTTTAAGTATATAAGGTACAAAAATAAGAAAACATTTCGTTATGTTGAGGAACTGCCACAAGAATCTTCAAGACTATTGAGTGGTATTTCAAAACTAAAAGAGTTAGAGAGCCCAAACTTTGTAGAGAGAGACTCCTTCAAAAATAAAAAAAGATGCTTATAACAGTTTTTCCTTATTTTAAGTCCTTAAGGTATAAAAATAAGAAAACATTTCGTTATGTTGAGGAACTGCCACAAGAATCTTCAAGACTATTGAGTGGTATTTCAAAACTAAAAGAGTTAGAGAGCCCAAACTTTGTAGAGAGAGAGTCCTTCAAAAATAAAAAAAGATGTACATAACAGTTTTTCTTTATTTTAAGTCCTTAAGGTATAAAAATAAGAAAACATTTCGTTATGTTGAGGAACTGCCACAAGAATCTTCAAGACTATTGAGTGGTATTTCAAAACTAAAAGAGTTAGAGAGCCCAAACTTTGTAGAGAGAGACTCCTTCAGAAATAAGAAAAGATGTATATAACAGTTTTTCCTTATTTTAAGTCCTTAAGGTATAAAAATAAGAAAACAATTCGTTATGTTGAGGAACTGCCATAAGAATCTTCAAAACTATTGAGTGGTATTTCAAAACTAAAAGAGATAGAGAGCCAAAACTTTGTAGAAAGAGAGTGCTTCAAAAATAAAAAAAGATGTATATAACAGTTTTTCCTAATTTTAAGTATATAAGGTACAAAAATAAGAAAACATTTCGTTATGTTGAGGAACTGCCATAAGAATCTTCAGAACTATTGAGTGGTATTTCAAAACTCAAAGAGAAACAGAACCAAAACTTTGTAGAGAGAGAGTCCTTCAGAAACAAGAAAAGATTCATATAACAGTTTTTCCTTATTTGAAGTCCTTAAGGTATAAAAATAAGAAAACAATTCGTTATGTTGAGGAACTGCCATAAGAATCTTCAAAACTATTGAGTGGTATTTCAAAACTAAAAGAGATAGAGAGCCAAAACTTTGTAGAAAGAGAGTGCTTCAAAAACAAAAAAAGATGTATATAACAGTTTTTCCTAATTTTAAGTATATAAGGTACAAAAATAAGAAAACATTTCGTTATGTTGAGGAACTGCCACAAGAATCTTCAAGACTATTGAGTGGTATTTCAAAACTAAAAGAGTTAGAGAGCCCAAACTTTGTAGAGAGAGACTCCTTCAAAAATAAAAAAAGATGCTTATAACAGTTTTTCCTTATTTTAAGTCCTTAAGGTATAAAAATAAGAAAACATTTCGTTATGTTGAGGAACTGCCACAAGAATCTTCAAGACTATTGAGTGGTATTTCAAAACTAAAAGAGTTAGAGAGCCCAAACTTTGTAGAGAGAGAGTCCTTCAAAAATAAAAAAAGATGTACATAACAGTTTTTCTTTATTTTAAGTCCTTAAGGTATAAAAATAAGAAAACATTTCGTTATGTTGAGGAACTGCCACAAGAATCTTCAAGACTATTGAGTGGTATTTCAAAACTAAAAGAGATAGAGAGCCAAAACTTTGTAGCGAGAGAGTGCTTCAAAAACAAGAAAAGATGTATATAACAGTTTTTCCTAATTTTAAGTATATAAGGTACAAAAATAAGAAAACCTTTCGTTATGTTGAGGAACTGCCATAAGAATCTTCAAGACTATTGAGTGGTATTTCAAAACTAAAAGAGTTAGAGAGCCCAAAATTTGTAGAGAGAGACTCCTTCAAAAATAAAAAAAGATGTTTATAACAGTTTTTCCTTATTTTAAGTCCTTAAGGTATAAAACTAAGAAAACATTTCGTTATGTTGAGGAACTGCCACAAGAATCTTCAAGACTATTGAGTGGTATTTCAAAACTAAAAGAGTTAGAGAGCCCAAACTTTGTAGAGAGAGAGTCCTTCAGAAACAAGAAAAGATGTATATAACAGTTTTTCCTTATTTGAAGTCCTTAAGGTATAAAAATAAGAAAACGATTCCTTATGTTGAGGAACTGCCATAAGAATCTTCAAAACTATTGAGTGGTATTTCAAAACTCAAAGAGAAACAGAACCAAAACTTTGTAGAGATAGAGTCCTTCAGAAATAAGAAAAGATGTATATAACAGTTTTTCCTTATTTTAAGTCCTTAAGGTATAAAATAAAGAAAACAATTCGTTATGTTGAGGAACTGCCATAAGAATCTTCAAAACTATTGAGTGGTATTTCAAAACTAAAAGAGATAGAGAGCCAAAACTTTGTAGAAAGAGAGTGCTTCAAAAATAAAAAAAGATGTATATAACAGTTTTTCCTTATTTGAAGTCCTTAAGGTATAAAAATAAGAAAACGATTCGTTATGTTGAGGAACTGCCATAAGAATCTTCAAAACTATTGAGTGGTATTTCAAAACTCAACGAGAAACAGAACCAAAACTTTGTAGAGAGAGAGTCCTTCAGAAATAAGAAAAGATGTATATAACAGTTTTTCCTTATTTTAAGTCCTTAAGGTATAAAAATAAGAAAACAATTCGTTATGTTGAGGAACTGCCATAAGAATCTTCAAAACTATTGAGTGGTATTTCAAAACTCAAAGAGATAGAGAGCCAAAACTTTGTAGAGAGAGAGTCCTTCAGAAACAAGAAAAGATGTATTTAACAGTTTTTCCTTATTTGAAGTCCTTAAGGTATAAAAATAAGAAAACGATTCGTTATGTTGAGGAACTGCCATAAGAATCTTCAAAACTATTGAGTGGTATTTCAAAACTCAAAGAGAAACAGAACCAAAACTTTGTAGAGAGAGAGTCCTTCAGAAATAAGAAAAGATGTATATAACAGTTTTTCCTTATTTTAAGTCCTTAAGGTATAAAAATAAGAAAACAATTCGTTATGTTGAGGAACTGCCATAAGAATCTTCAAAACTATTGAGTGGTATTTCAAAACTAAAAGAGATAGAGAGCCAAAACTTTGTAGAAAGAGAGTGCTTCAAAAATAAAAAAAGATGTATATAACAGTTTTTCCTAATTTTAAGTATATAAGGTACAAAAATAAGAAAACATTTCGTTATGTTGAGGAACTGCCATAAGAATCTTCAGAACTATTGAGTGGTATTTCAAAACTCAAAGAGAAACAGAACCAAAACTTTGTAGAGAGAGAGTCCTTCAGAAATAAGAAAAGATGTATATAACAGTTTTTCCTTATTTTAAGTCCTTAAGGTATAAAAATAAGAAAACAATTCGTTATGTTGAGGAACTGCCATAAGAATCTTCAAAACTATTGAGTGGTATTTCAAAACTAAAAGAGATAGAGAGCCAAAACTTTGTAGAAAGAGAGTGCTTCAAAAATAAAAAAAGATGTATATAACAGTTTTTCCTAGTTTTAAGTATATAAGGTACAAAAATAAGAAAACATTTCGTTATGTTGAGGAACTGCCATAAGAATCTTCAGAACTATTGAGTGGTATTTCAAAACTCAAAGAGAAACAGAACCAAAACTTTGTAGAGAGAGAGTCCTTCAGAAATAAGAAAAGATGTATATAACAGGTTTTCCTTATTTTAAGTCCTTAAGGTATAAAAATAAGAAAACAATTCGTTATGTTGAGGAACTGCCATAAGAATCTTCAAAACTATTGAGTGGTATTTCAAAACTAAAAGAGATAGAGAGCCAAAACTTTGTAGAAAGAGAGTGCTTCAAAAATAAAAAAAGATGTATATAACAGTTTTTCCTAATTTTAAGTATGTAAGGTACAAAAATAAGAAAACATTTCGTTATGTTGAGGAACTGCCATAAGAATCTTCAGAACTATTGAGTGGTATTTCAAAACTCAAAGAGAAACAGAACCAAAACTTTGTAGAGAGAGAGTCCTTCAGAAATAAGAAAAGATGTATATAACAGTTTTTCCTTATTTTAAGTCCTTAAGGTATAAAAATAAGAAAACAATTCGTTATGTTGAGGAATTGCCATAAGAATCTTCAAAACTATTGAGTGGTATTTCAAAACTCAAAGAGATAGAGAGCCAAAACTTTGTAGAGAGAGAGTCCTTCAGAAATAAGAAAAGATGTGTATAACAGTTTTTCCTTATTTGAAGTCCTTAAGGTATAAAAATAAGAAAACGATTCGTTATGTTGAGGAACTGCCATAAGAATCTTCAAAACTATTGAGTGGTATTTCAAAACTCAAAGAGAAACAGAACCAAAACTTTGTAGAGAGAGAGTCCTTCAGAAATAAGAAAAGATGTATATAACAGTTTTTCCTTATTTTAAGTCCTTAAGGTATAAAAATAAGAAAACAATTCGTTATGTTGAGGAACTGCCATAAGAATCTTCAAAACTATTGAGTGGTATTTCAAAACTCAAAGAGAAACAGAACCAAAACTTTGTAGAGAGAGAGTCCTTCAGAAATAAGAAAAGATGTATATAACAGTTTTTCCTTATTTTAAGTCCTTAAGGTATAAAAATAAGAAAACAATTCGTTATGTTGAGGAACTGCCATAAGAATCTTCAAAACTATTGAGTGGTATTTCAAAACTCAAAGAGAAACAGAACCAAAACTTTGTAGAGAGAGAGTCCTTCAGAAATAAGAAAAGATGTATATAACAGTTTTTCCTTATTTTAAGTCCTTAAGGTATAAAAATAAGAAAACAATTCGTTATGTTGAGGAACTGCCATAAGAATCTTCAAAACTATTGAGTGGTATTTCAAAACTCAACGAGAAACAGAACCAAAACTTTGTAGAGAGAGAGTTCTTCAGAAATAAGAAAAGATGTATATAACAGTTTTTCCTTATTTTAAGTCCTTAAGGTATAAAAATAAGAAAACAATTCGTTATGTTGAGGAACTGCCATAAGAATCTTCAAAACTATTGAGTGGTATTTCAAAACTCAAAGAGATAGAGAGCCAAAACTTTGTAGAGAGAGAGTCCTTCAGAAACAAGAAAAGATGTATTTAACAGTTTTTCCTTATTTGAAGTCCTTAAGGTATAAAAATAAGAAAACGATTCGTTATGTTGAGGAACTGCCATAAGAATCTTCAAAACTATTGAGTGGTATTTCAAAACTCAAAGAGAAACAGAACCAAAACTTTGTAGAGAGAGAGTCCTTCAGAAATAAGAAAAGATGTATATAACAGTTTTTCCTTATTTTAAGTCCTTAAGGTATAAAAATAAGAAAACAATTCGTTATGTTGAGGAACTGCCATAAGAATCTTCAAAACTATTGAGTGGTATTTCAAAACTAAAAGAGATAGAGAGCCAAGACTTTGTAGAAAGAGAGTGCTTCAAAAATAAAAAAAGATGTATATAACAGTTTTTCCTAATTTTAAGTATATAAGGTACAAAAATAAGAAAACATTTCGTTATGTTGAGGAACTGCCATAAGAATCTTCAGAACTATTGAGTGGTATTTCAAAACTCAAAGAGAAACAGAACCAAAACTTTGTAGAGAGAGAGTCCTTCAGAAATAAGAAAAGATGTATATAACAGTTTTTCCTTATTTTAAGTCCTTAAGGTATAAAAATAAGAAAACAATTCGTTATGTTGAGGAACTGCCATAAGAATCTTCAAAACTATTGAGTGGTATTTCAAAACTAAAAGAGATAGAGAGCCAAAACTTTGTAGAAAGAGAGTGCTTCAAAAATAAAAAAAGATGTATATAACAGTTTTTCCTAGTTTTAAGTATATAAGGTACAAAAATAAGAAAACATTTCGTTATGTTGAGGAACTGCCATAAGAATCTTCAGAACTATTGAGTGGTATTTCAAAACTCAAAGAGAAACAGAACCAAAACTTTGTAGAGAGAGAGTCCTTCAGAAATAAGAAAAGATGTATATAACAGTTTTTCCTTATTTTAAGTCCTTAAGGTATAAAAATAAGAAAACAATTCGTTATGTTGAGGAATTGCCATAAGAATCTTCAAAACTATTGAGTGGTATTTCAAAACTCAAAGAGATAGAGAGCCAAAACTTTGTAGAGAGAGAGTCCTTCAGAAATAAGAAAAGATGTGTATAACAGTTTTTCCTTATTTGAAGTCCTTAAGGTATAAAAATAAGAAAACGATTCGTTATGTTGAGGAACTGCCATAAGAATCTTCAAAACTATTGAGTGGTATTTCAAAACTCAAAGAGAAACAGAACCAAAACTTTGTAGAGAGAGAGTCCTTCAGAAATAAGAAAAGATGTATATAACAGTTTTTCCTTATTTTAAGTCCTTAAGGTATAAAAATAAGAAAACAATTCGTTATGTTGAGGAACTGCCATAAGAACCTTCAAAACTATTGAGTGGTATTTCAAAACTAAAAGAGATAGAGAGCCAAAACTTTGTAGAAAGAGAGTGCTTCAAAAATAAAAAAAGATGTATATAACAGTTTTTCCTTATTTGAAGTCCTTAAGGTATAAAAATAAGAAAACGATTCGTTATGTTGAGGAACTGCCATAAGAATCTTCAAAACTATTGAGTGGTATTTCAAAACTCAAAGAGAAACAGAACCAAAACTTTGTAGAGAGAGAGTCCTTCAGAAATAAGAAAAGATGTATATAACAGTTTTTCCTTATTTTAAGTCCTTAAGGTATAAAAATAAGAAAACAATTCGTTATGTTGAGGAACTGCCATAAGAATCTTCAAAACTATTGAGTGGTATTTCAAAACTCAAAGAGAAACAGAACCAAAACTTTGTAGAGAGAGAGTCCTTCAGAAATAAGAAAAGATGTATATAACAGTTTTTCCTTATTTTAAGTCCTTAAGGTATAAAAATAAGAAAACAATTCGTTATGTTGAGGAACTGCCATAAGAATCTTCAAAACTATTGAGTGGTATTTCAAAACTAAAAGAGATAGAGAGCCAAAACTTTGTAGAAAGAGAGTGCTTCAAAAATAAAAAAAGATGTATATAACAGTTTTTGCTAATTTTAAGTATATAAGGTACAAAAATAAGAAAACATTTCGTTATGTTGAGGAACTGCCATAAGAATCTTCAGAACTATTGAGTGGTATTTCAAAACTCAAAGAGAAACAGAACCAAAAGTTTGTAGAGAGAGAGTCCTTCAGAAATAAGAAAAGATGTATATAACAGTTTTTCCTTATTTTAAGTCCTTAAGGTATAAAAATAAGAAAACGATTCGTTATGTTGAGGAACTGCCATAAGAATCTTCAAAACTATTGAGTGGTATTTCAAAACTCAAAGAGAAACAGAACCAAAACTTTGTAGAGAGAGAGTCCTTCAGAAATAAGAAAAGATGTATATAACAGTTTTTCCTTATTTTAAGTCCTTAAGGTATAAAAATAAGAAAACAATTCGTTATGTTGAGGAACTGCCATAAGAATCTTCAAAACTATTGAGTGGTATTTCAAAACTAAAAGAGATAGAGAGCCAAAACTTTGTAGAAAGAGAGTGCTTCAAAAATAAAAAAAGATGTATATAACAGTTTTTCCTAATTTTAAGTATATAAGGTACAAAAATAAGAAAACATTTCGATATGTTGAGGAACTGCCATAAGAATCTTCAGAACTATTGAGTGGTATTTCAACACTCAAAGAGAAACAGAACCAAAAGTTTGTAGAGAGAGAGTCCTTCAGAAATAAGAAAAGATGTATATAACAGTTTTTCCTTATTTTAAGTCCTTAAGGTATAAAAATAAGAAAACGATTCGTTATGTTGAGGAACTGCCATAAGAATCTTCAAAACTATTGAGTGGTATTTCAAAACTCAAAGAGAAACAGAACCAAAACTTTGTAGAGAGAGACTCCTTCAAAAATAAAAAAAGATGTTTATAACAGTTTTTCCTTATTTTAAGTCCTTAAGGTATAAAAATAAGAAAACATTTCGTTATGTTGAGGAACTGCCACAAGAATCTTCAAGGCTATTGAGTGGTATTTCAAAACTAAAAGAGTTAGCGAGCCCAAACTTTGTAGAGAGAGAGTCCTTCAAAAATAAAAAAAGATGTACATAACAGGTTTTCCTTATTTTAAGTCCTTAAGGTATAAAAATAAGAAAACATTTCGTTATGTTGAGGAACTGCCACAAGAATCTTCAAGACTATTGAGTGGTATTTCAAAACTAAAAGAGATAGAGAGCCAAAACTTTGTAGCGAGAGAGTGCTTCAAAAACAAGAAAAGATGTATATAACAGTTTTTCCTAATTTTAAGTATATAAGGTACAAAAATAAGAAAACATTTCGTTATGTTGAGGAACTGCCACAAGAATCTTCAAGACTATTGAGTGGTATTTCAAAACTAAAAGAGTTAGAGAGCCCAAACTTTGTAGAGAGAGACTCCTTCAAAAATAAAAAAAGATGTTTATAACAGTTTTTCCTTATTTTAAGTCCTTAAGGTACAAAAATAAGAAAACATTTCGTTATGTTGAGGAACTGCCGCAAGAATCTTCAAGACTATTGAGTGGTATTTCAAAACTAAAAGAGTTAGAGAGCCCAAACTTTGTAGAGAGAGACTCCTTCAAAAATAAAAAAAGATGTTTATAACAGTTTTTCCTTATTTTAAGTCCTTAAGGTATAAAAATAAGAAAACATTTCGTTATGTTGAGGAACTGCCACAAGAATCTTCAAGACTATTGAGTGGTATTTCAAAACTAAAGGAGTTAGAGAGCCCAAACTTTGTAGAGAGAGAGTCCTTCAAAAATAAAAAAAGATGTACATAACAGTTTTTCCTTATTTTAAGTCCTTAAGGTATAAAAATAAGAAAACATTTCGTTATGTTGAGGAACTGCCTACAAGAATCTTCAAGACTATTGAGTGGTATTTCAAAACTAAAAGAGATAGAGAGCCAAAACTTTGTAGCGAGAGAGTGCTTCAAAAACAAGAAAAGATGTATATAACAGTTTTTCCTAATTTTAAGTATATAAGGTACAAAAATAAGAAAACCTTTCGTTATGTTGAGGAACTGCCATAAGAATCTTCAAAACTATTGAGTGGTATTTCAAAACTCAAAGAGATAGAGAGCCAAAACTTTGTAGAGAGAGAGTCCTTCAAAAACAAGAAAAGATGTCTATAAAATTTTTTCCTAGTTGTAAGTCCTTAAGGTATAAAAATAAGAAAACATTTCGTTATGTTGAGGAACTGCCATAAGAATCTTCAAAACTATTGAGTGGTATTTCAAAACTAAAAGAGATAGAGAGCCAAAACTTTGTAGAGAGAGAGTGCTTTAAAAATAAAAAAAGCTCTAATAAGAAAACATTTCGTTATGTTGAGGAACTGCCATAAGAATCTTCAAAACTATTGAGTGGTATTTCAAAACTAAAAGAGATAGAGAGCCAAAACTTTGTAGAAAGAGAGTGCTTCAAAAATAAAAAAAGATGTATATAACAGTTTTTCCTTATTTGAAGTCCTTAAGGTATAAAAATAAGAAAACGATTCGTTATGTTGAGGAACTGCCATAAGAATCTTCAAAACTATTGAGTGGTATTTCAAAACTCAACGAGAAACAGAACCAAAACTTTGTAGAGAGAGAGTCCTTCAGAAATAAGAAAAGATGTATATAACAGTTTTTCCTTATTTTAAGTCCTTAAGGTATAAAAATAAGAAAACAATTCGTTATGTTGAGGAACTGCCATAAGAATCTTCAAAACTATTGAGTGGTATTTCAAAACTCAAAGAGATAGAGAGCCAAAACTTTGTAGAGAGAGAGTCCTTCAGAAACAAGAAAAGATGTATTTAACAGTTTTTCCTTATTTGAAGTCCTTAAGGTATAAAAATAAGAAAACGATTCGTTATGTTGAGGAACTGCCATAAGAATCTTCAAAACTATTGAGTGGTATTTCAAAACTCAAAGAGAAACAGAACCAAAACTTTGTAGAAAGAGAGTGCTTCAAAAATAAAAAAAGATGTATATAACAGTTTTTCCTTATTTGAAGTCCTTAAGGTATAAAAATAAGAAAACGATTCGTTATGAGTAGGTATTGCGGCGGTTGAGCCAGACATTGCTATCTCGCTCGCACTAATGTAAATTAGAATCTCAAGGTAGAGAAGCACTTTTCAGACATTGCTATCTCGCTTGCACTAATGTAAATTAGAATCTCAAGGTAGAGAAGCACTTTTCGTTATCTCTCAGGTGTCATCCTTATCTCTTTGATCTTGCCGCTTGTTATTGTTTACATTTCTGTAGGTCGTTGACCTTATCATGTTATTGTTATCTTTGGCGCCATAGAATCTCAAGGTAGAGAAGCACTTTTGTTATCGTTATTGTTATTGTAGCCTTATCATGTTATTGTTATTGTTATCTTTGGCGCCATGGTAGATGACCTTGATTGAGTAGCTGGGGAATCTCTATTTGATGATGACGTCACAGGGAATACCTATCTGATGATGACGTCATAGGGAATTCTGTATGGCTCATGACATTAGATGTAAATGATGTGTGTGTGTATGTGTGTGTGTGTGTGTGTGTGTGTGTTTGTTATTAATGAATATGAAGTTTAATTATTATTTAAAAAAAATGAATTGTTTGAATGAGGATTTGAACTCGGGGTCTGAATGATTAACAAGTGACCGCGCTAACCATTCAGCTACCAAGCCATTTACAAATGTTGATGTTAATTATGTATATGAATGGCTGATATGATGTTAAAAATCTATAAATAACCTATGAATAATCTATGAATAATGAATAATGAATAATGAAATTTGATGATAGATGTCGGTAGTGGTTAGTGAGGAGGATATGGTTGGTGGTTTGGATAGAATTATTGATTAATTAATTTTATAAAATTTATGAATAATCTATGAATAATGAATAATGAATAATGAAATTTGATGATAGATGTCGGTAGTGGTTAGTGAGGAGGATATGGTTGGTGGTTTGGATAGAATTATTGATTAATTAATTTTATAAAATTTTCATCCAAAATGTATGCAAAAATTTTCAATGGGGGATCAATGTATGAAAAGATGATGTATGGAAAATATAACTTTTTCATCCCAAATGTATGCAAAAATGTTCAATGGGTTTCTAATATATGGAGCGATGATCATATTTTCATCCTGAATGTATGCAAATTTTTGTTTAGAAAGGTGTTTTTAAATATTTAATTCTGAAAGTATTGAAAAAATTGCAGGCTAATTTGAATGAGGGTTGTGACTTGGGATTGAATTGGAAATAAATAAAAAATTTAACTTTGGAATGAATCAGTGGTGGTGGTGGTGATTTCATGAAACGAGGTTAAGCTTTGAATAATGAAATTTTTCATTCTAAAAGTATTGGAAATAATTTAAAAATTTAACTTTGGAATGAAACAAAAAAGAAAACAAAAAGTAATAATATATTTTTAAATTTACAAGTTGGGAATTTTAAATGTCTTATCAGTCAGAAATGTTCTTGTACGGTTCCGCGCCACTTTTTCATACAAATTTTGTATGGAGAAAAAATTCACAATTTTAGTGTTGCCGTTGTAGTGAAATTTGAATGTGGTACAATGTTGGATATATTTATATGCATACATGTATACACATATAATATATGTGGTTGTGGTAGTGGTTGGATATTTGTAAGGTATAATGAAATTGATATTAAGATTAGAATGTTGAAAGTTGAGGGTATAGCTATGACAGTTCGAGCGCAAAATCTCCATAAGAAATATACAGGAGGCCAAAAAAGCACTTTTCCAGTCTGGCCGTTATAGCGAAATTTTAATGTGGGACATATGATTCTAGATGAATTTCATGTGTATTTAACATAGGAAAAAATCTTGTGTTAGAAAGAGACAACTATAAAAGCAATGAAAAAACAAATTTGTTTAGTATAATAAAAACATGTGATTTTACTCTTGGCTTACTTTTGAATATTTGTTTTCCTAAAATAATTCTAAGTCCAATAATTAGAAAATGGAGTAGATTGTATTCTATACCCTAAAACTTCTGAATATTTATTTTTCAAAATTATTCTAAGTACAATAATGAGAAAATGGAGTAAATTTTAGCATGTATTTAAAGTAAAAGAAATGTTATTGTACACCAGCCAGCCGCATACAAACAGCACAAGCATAAAATATTTCATGTACCCTCCATATAAATTTTGTTTACTTTTCGTTTTATCTTTCCTTCTTCATTCTTTTTGTTTTTGTTTTACGTATAAATACACCAAAATTATACCCAAATGCATGCAAATTCTCTCAGAGAAAATATTTCGAGTGTTTGATAAAATTATTATAATAAAGTAAAAAGCTTTTATGATTGGCTTGAATTTATGAATGTTATTAACTTTTTTTTAAATTATTCTAAGTCCTAAAATTAGCAAATGGAGTAGATCGAAGCACGAACTTAAAATAAAAGAAAAATTATTGAGTAAAGCTATTTTTGAAATTATTCTAAGTCCAATAATTAGAAGATGGAGTAGATTGTAGCATACATTTAAAGTGAAAGAAAAGTTATTGTGTGCATTAATTGTAAAAACTGAAAAATAGTAAAAATAGCCTTGAATTTTGTCTTATCAGCATTTTTCAAAATTCTTAATATGCAAAAATAAAAAGGAATAAAAAGTTGTTGGGTTGTAATATCTCAAGGTAGAGAAACACACTTTTGATGAAGTATTATGGAATTGAGAATTTATTTATAATGTAATGAATGTCATGTTGGTTAAAGGTCCGAGGTTGCCAAGCGCGAAAATTGCTCCAAGAACCTCAACCCCGCAACCCAGCCCCCGCACCCAAATCGAAGTTCCAAAGTTGGTCCCGAAAAACCCCGAAGCTGGCAACCTTGCCGAAGATCCAAAAGTTGTCCGCCGAAGTTCGAAAGATACGTTCGAGTTGAAAATTGGTCCCCTGCGCCGAAGTTATACCAAGGAAACGTTGAGTACCAAGTAACTGAAGTTATACTAAGTAACAAATAGGATTGGATATGTGACGCCAACACCGCCGCCGCCGAAGTTCCAAAGCTCCTCCGCCGAAGATCCCCCACGAACCACCGAATTTATTGGAAATGAGTATTAACCGAAGTTATTGAATTGGTGCCGAAGTTGTACCAAGATGCCGTTATTAGAAGCATGTATCAGCGATCTTGGACAGTATTATGAAATTATTAAATTATCCTATAGTAGTAGTAAATGTTGCGGTTTTGTGATAAGAGAATAAAATTTTTAAAAATTGAAAAAATGAAAACTTGCGGTTTTAACAGTTAGAAATATTCTTATATGAAATAATTATGATAAATTTTTGTTTTGCTGTTTTTATTGTTTTAATGCTGAATAACTAGAGTTTGTAATGTATGTTCACGCAACATAATGAAATTTTTGAGCATAGTACCCTACCAAATTACATTAATTTCTGAACTTATAATTATTTTCAAGAAAAAAATTGATAATTTATATAGAGTTTAGTAATTTATTTTTTAAGTCAAAATTTTGATGTAGTATTCAACATTTTTTCTAAAAATATTCTAAGTCCAAAAATTAGCAAATGGAGTAGATTATAGTATGTATGCAAAGTAAAAGTATGTATGCAAAATGATAATTTATATAGAGTTTGGTAATTTATTTTTTAAGTCAAAATTTTGATGTAGTAGACTTTACTACATTAATTTCTGAACTTATAATTATTTTCAAGAAAAATATTGATAATTTATATAGAGTTTAACAATTTATTTTTTAAGTCAAAATTTTGATGTAGTATTCAACATTTTTTCTAAAAATATTCTAAGTCCAAAAATTAGCAAATGGAGTAGATTATAGTATGTATGCAAAGTAAAAGTATGTATGCAAAATGAAAATATGAATTTCACAATCTTGTTATTATCCAATTTTAGGTTCATTACAATAAAGTAAAAAGCTTTTATGCTTGATTTTAATTAAATTTCATTATACATAATGTATTTATATAGATGTATACTGTATGCTATAAAGGAACTGAAAAAATACAGTGGTATTAATATTTAAACTGCACCTTCAACATTTTAAAAATTCTTAATTTGTTTTGTTTAAATAAAATGTATGAATCATATTTGGATTGTTAATTCCCGTCGGCAAAACGTGAAAGCAGAAAAGTAGTAAAAATAGCCTTAAACTTTGTAGAAATATTCTTATATGAAATAATTATGATAAATTTTTGTTTTGCTGTTTTTATTGTTTTAATGCTGAATAACTAGAGTTTGTAATGTATGTTCACGCAACATAATGAAATTTTTGAGCATAGTACCCTACCAAATTACATTAATTTCTGAACTTATAATTATTTTCAAGAAAAAAATTGATAATTTATATAGAGTTTAGTAATTTATTTTTTAAGTCAAAATTTTGATGTAGTATTCAACATTTTTTCTAAAAATATTCTAAGTCCAAAAATTAGCAAATGGAGTAGATTATAGTATGTATGCAAAGTAAAAGTATGTATGCAAAATGATAATTTATATAGAGTTTGGTAATTTATTTTTTAAGTCAAAATTTTGATGTAGTAGACTTTACTACATTAATTTCTGAACTTATAATTATTTTCAAGAAAAATATTGATAATTTATATAGAGTTTAACAATTTATTTTTTAAGTCAAAATTTTGATGTAGTATTCAACATTTTTTCTAAAAATATTCTAAGTCCAAAAATTAGCAAATGGAGTAGATTATAGTATGTATGCAAAGTAAAAGTATGTATGCAAAATGATAATTTATATAGAGTTTGGTAATTTATTTTTTAAGTCAAAATTTTGATGTAGTAGACTTTACTACATTAATTTCTGAACTTATAATTATTTTCAAGAAAAATATTGATAATTTATATAGAGTTTAACAATTTATTTTTTAAGTCAAAATTTTGATGTAGTATTCAACATTTTTTCTAAAAATATTCTAAGTCCAAAAATTAGCAAATGGAGTAGATTATAGTATGTATGCAAAGTAAAAGTATGTATGCAAAATGAAAATATGAATTTCACAATCTTGTTATTATCCAATTTTAGGTTCATTACAATAAAGTAAAAAGCTTTTATGCTTGATTTTAATTAAATTTTATTATACATAATGTATTTATATAGATGTATACTGTATGCTATAAAGGAACTGAAAAAATACAGTGGTATTAATATTTAAACTGCACCTTCAACATTTTAAAAATTCTTAATTTGTTTTGTTTAAATAAAATGTATGAATCATATTTGGATTGTTAATTCCCGTCGGCAAAACGTGAAAGCAGAAAAGTAGTAAAAATAGCCTTAAACTTTGTCTTATCAGCATTTTTCATAATTCTTCATACGCAAAATAAAGGGGATAAAAAGTTATAAACTTAGGAATAAAGAAAAAAGTTATACATATGTACTAATTTTCAGATTCGCTATGGTGTGCACATTCAAGTAATCAATTCCTGTTTAGCTTTAAATGTGAGTAATAATATATTTACTATTACAATTGTAAAAGAATCATATGAGATTGTTTTCATTAACTTAACAGCTCATCCAAAGGGAATTCCAAATAATTACTGATAAGAAGATTTACCAGAATTAAATTATTAAATGAAAATAATAATCACATATGTATATCAGGGTTATGATTATAAAATGAGACTCCGCTAACAATTAGGGGCCCCATTTTAGATGAGCTGAACATAATATTTGAGGTTATGATTACAAAGTGAGACTCCGCTGATATTTTTGGGGCCCTATTTTTATATGAGTTGAATATAATAAACACTTGTCGATAGGAGGAATACCATCATAATAAAATTTATTTTTAGTGATGACCTCATTCAAGGAATTTCACAGCCAGTTTCTCAAGAGTTCTCTTATAATTATAATCCAACTGATCTTCAGTTTGGGACTAGCTACCAACCATTAAAACATATAATTAAAACGAGTATGTCGACTCCTTTGTAACCTCAATCGTGATAATTGTTGTCCATCAGCTTCTGAACTCTAGCATAGTCTCCTTGTAAATATTCTCCTATATCATTTTTACTTCTCTCCTCCTCCTCCTCCTCCTCCTCTTCTCCTCCTCCTCCCCTCCTACTCCTCCTCCTCCTCTCCTCCTCTTCTTCTCCTCTCTTGCTTCTAGCGCTCTTCCTAATTAATTTATAAAACCATCAGATGTAATAATAAGAATATCATTTTCTAAGTATACATCTACAGTGAAGGTTGTTAAATAGACTATCAAAATGATAGCTTGTTCTCTTTGTGATAAAAAATTTACCCGAAGGGATAATCTAACTCGTCATAAGAAACACAAACATGAATTCGGTGGGGATAATGAAATGTATTCAAATACATATAAAGGCAATAAAACATCAAATTTGTTTTCAAATATTAAAAATAAGGATTATGACTCTCATGATTTAACATCCATTAATGAAATTCAAAGAGTTGGAAAAGAAATTAAAAACAAGTACATGAAGAAAAACAAGATAAAAATAATTAAAAACAAGAACAAATCGGATGCTTTTTTAAAAAATACTGGCAGAAATGAAAAATTAATGAAAGATTTAATTAAAATAAAAAGAATTTTAAGAAGAAAATACCAAGCATTAAAATCTAAACGTATTTTACAACAGGAAGCTCTAGAAAAAACTTATGAGCCTGTTGTCAGTTCAATTAAAGAATTAACTAATGTTATGAAATACCAAACCTTTAATAATTTTAAATTGAAACCAGAAATCAAGCCGGAAGTTGATAAGGAACAAAAAATTAAGCTGCAAACTGATAATGAGGATGAGTCATTTGATAATGTTGTTGTAACAACACCAAATATAGAAAAATTAGATTTTGAGAATTTTTCAACACCAACATCTGGTAATGATATAAATACAATGGTTTCATCTAAATTTTCTCCTACATATGGATATAATAGATCCGAGATTGATAAGAGTTATGGACCTTATTTCGATTCACAAGCAAAAACAATCAAATTAGGAACATCCAATTTCCAAATTGATAAACAAAATCATAATATAATAATTGACAATGAAGTTTTTAAAACAACAGATGGATTAAATGAATTGATATTTAAAAAGAAACCATAAATATTTATACGGAGAATGATATGAAATTATACAAGAAGATTCTAGAAACAACAAACGCTCACAGAAGAAATTATAGCTCATTAGATCAAATTAAAGGAAATACAGGCTACAAATATAAAAATATTATTAGAAAGCTTTTTGATCATGAATCTAATACGAGAGACAGAAATCAAACAGATGCAGGCTATAGTCAAAAATTAAAAGCAACATTGTTACCAACATCATCAATTCCATATTCTGAGCCTCCAAAACAATATACTTGTTGGGATGATCCTAATGAGTTAATCGACAGATTGAGAGTTTTACATACATACCAAATTGCAGGGAATAATAATAACCACCAAAACGAAATTAACTCTATTCTTGAAGAACTTAGAAAGGCAGATATAATTGAATAATTATAATGAAGTTATATGAAAGAATGATAAATAAATTAATAAATCAATAAAAATAAGTATTTTAATTATTATTATTTACATGTAAGATGCGGAGCAATAATAAAATCTATACAGTATGACTGGTGCCTTCTCTCTCTTTATATTTAACATAACAGATCAGTAACAGTCTGAAATAGACCTAATCCGATTGATTGCTGTTGCTGTTCTACTCGGTTGCTGTTCCTGACCTATTCTGTTGTTGTTACTATCCTACTCAGATGCTGTTGCTGGCCTATTCTGTTACTCTTACAGTATTTTTCTGTTACATATACATAGATTGAAGTCAAATGATTTCATTGAATACATTTTACGTTCACTACAACTCCCCGAAAATAATATAAATTGCATGGTGTATATAAGTGACACAATATATTCATAAATATAACCCTGAACTTGACTTAATATTAATGTAGGACAGTTTTTAATATAATTTTAGAATATGTTGAAATAAAAAAAATTTATACTACGCTTAACCTTTTGTATCCATTAAAATTTTTTTCTTTTTTATTTTTAATTTTATTTTTAATATACAATCTAGAGTAAGAATTTTTGGAACTTGATAAGGTTTTTGAATTAAAAATTTACTAAAGCAAATGAAATATGTACATAATATATACGTAATATAATCCATAAGAGAACAAAGAGTGTGTGGACATTCATTTACTACATATAATTTATGTATCAAAATTGGCTTTACAAAATTGATCTGCGACTTCAAGTACTTTAGATTTCAATTATATTTGAACCAAACTGTTAAGTTAATGAAAACAATCTCATATGATTCTTTTAGAATTGTAATAGTAAATATATTATTACTCACATTTAAAGCTAAACAGGAATTGATTACTTGAATGTGCACATCATAGCGAATCTGAAAATTAGTACATATGTATAACTTTTTTCTTTATTCCTAAGTTTATAACTTTTTATCCCCTTTATTTTGCGTATGAAGAATTTTGAAAAATGCTGATAAGACAAAGTTTAAGGCTATTTTTACTACTTTTCTGCTTTCACGTTTTGCCGACGGGAATTAACAATCCAAATATGATTCATACATTTTATTTAAACAAAACAAATTAAGAATTTTTAAAATGTTGAAGGTGCAGTTTAAATATTAATACCACTGTATTTTTTCAGTTCCTTTATAGCATACAGTATACATCTATATAAATACATTATGTATAATAAAATTTAATTAAAATCAAGCATAAAAGCTTTTTACTTTATTGTAATGAACCTAAAATTGGATAATAACAAGATTGTGAAATTCATATTTTCATTTTGCATACATACTTTTACTTTGCATACATACTATAATCTACTTCATTTGCTAATTTTTGGACTTAGAATATTTTTAGAAAAAATGTTGAATACTACATCAAAATTTTGACTTAAAAAATAAATTGTTAAACTCTATATAAATTATCAATATTTTTCTTGAAAATAATTATAAGTTCAGAAATTAATGTAGTAAAGTCTACTACATCAAAATTTTGACTTAAAAAATAAATTACCAAACTCTATATAAATTATCATTTTGCATACATACTTTTACTTTGCATACATACTATAATCTACTCCATTTGCTAATTTTTGGACTTAGAATATTTTTAGAAAAAATGTTGAATACTACATCAAAATTTTGACTTAAAAAATAAATTACTAAACTCTATATAAATTATCAATTTTTTTCTTGAAAATAATTATAAGTTCAGAAATTAATGTAATTTGGTAGGGTACTATGCTCAAAAATTTCATTATGTTGCGTGAACATACATTACAAACTCTAGTTATTCAGCATTAAAACAATAAAAACAGCAAAACAAAAATTTATCATAATTATTTCATATAAGAATATTTCTAACTGTTAAAACCGCAAGTTTTCATTTTTTCAATTTTTAAAAATTTTATTCTCTTATCACAAAACCGCAACATTTACTACTACTATAGGATAATTTAATAATTTCATAATACTGTCCAAGATCGCTGATACATGCTTCTAATAACGGCATCTTGGTACAACTTCGGCACCAATTCAATAACTTCGGTTGATACTCATTTCCAATAAATTCGGTGGTTCGTGGGGGATCTTCGGCGGAGGAGCTTTGGAACTTCGGCGGCGGCGGTGTTGGCGTCACATATCCAATCCTATTTGTTACTTAGTATAACTTCAGTTACTTGGTACTCAACGTTTCCTTGGTATAACTTCGGCGCAGGGGACCAATTTTCAACTCGAACGTATCTTTCGAACTTCGGCGGACAACTTTTGGATCTTCGGCAAGGTTGCCAGCTTCGGGGTTTTTCGGGACCAACTTTGGAACTTCGATTTGGGTGCGGGGGCTGGGTTGCGGGGTTGAGGTTCTTGGAGCAATTTTCGCGCTTGGCAACCTCGGACCTTTAACCAACATGACATTCATTACATTATAAATAAATTCTCAATTCCATAATACTTCATCAAAAGTGTGTTTCTCTACCTTGAGATATTACAACCCAACAACTTTTTATTCCTTTTTATTTTTGCATATTAAGAATTTTGAAAAATGCTGATAAGACAAAATTCAAGGCTATTTTTACTATTTTTCAGTTTTTACAATTAATGCACACAATAACTTTTCTTTCACTTTAAATGTATGCTACAATCTACTCCATCTTCTAATTATTGGACTTAGAATAATTTCAAAAATAGCTTTACTCAATACTTTTTCTTTTATTTTAAGTTCGTGCTTCGATCTACTCCATTTGCTAATTTTAGGACTTAGAATAATTTAAAAAAAAGTTAATAACATTCATAAATTCAAGCCAATCATAAAAGCTTTTTACTTTATTATAATAATTTTATCAAACACTCGAAATATTTTCTCTGAGAGAATTTGCATGCATTTGGGTATAATTTTGGTGTATTTATACGTAAAACAAAAACAAAAAGAATGAAGAAGGAAAGATAAAACGAAAAGTAAACAAAATTTATATGGAGGGTACATGAAATATTTTATGCTTGTGCTGTTTGTATGCGGCTGGCTGGTGTACAATAACATTTCTTTTACTTTAAATACATGCTAAAATTTACTCCATTTTCTCATTATTGTACTTAGAATAATTTTGAAAAATAAATATTCAGAAGTTTTAGGGTATAGAATACAATCTACTCCATTTTCTAATTATTGGACTTAGAATTATTTTAGGAAAACAAATATTCAAAAGTAAGCCAAGAGTAAAATCACATGTTTTTATTATACTAAACAAATTTGTTTTTTCATTGCTTTTATAGTTGTCTCTTTCTAACACAAGATTTTTTCCTATGTTAAATACACATGAAATTCATCTAGAATCATATGTCCCACATTAAAATTTCGCTATAACGGCCAGACTGGAAAAGTGCTTTTTTGGCCTCCTGTATATTTCTTATGGAGATTTTGCGCTCGAACTGTCATAGCTATACCCTCAACTTTCAACATTCTAATCTTAATATCAATTTCATTATACCTTACAAATATCCAACCACTACCACAACCACATATATTATATGTGTATACATGTGTGCATATAAATATATCCAACATTGTACCACATTCAAATTTCACTACAACGGCAACACTAAAATTGTGAATTTTTTCTCCATACAAAATTTGTATGAAAAAGTGGCGCGGAACCGTACAAGAACATTTCTGACTGATAAGACATTTAAAATTCCCAACTTGTAAATTTAAAAATATATTATTACTTTTTGTTTTCTTTTTTGTTTCATTCCAAAGTTAAATTTTTAAATTATTTCCAATACTTTTAGAATGAAAAATTTCATTATTCAAAGCTTAACCTCGTTTCATGAAATCACCACCACCACCACTGATTCATTCCAAAGTTAAATTTTTTATTTATTTCCAATTCAATCCCAAGTCACAACCCTCATTCAAATTAGCCTGCAATTTTTTCAATACTTTCAGAATTAAATATTTAAAAACACCTTTCTAAACAAAAATTTGCATACATTCAGGATGAAAATATGATCATCGCTCCATATATTAGAAACCCATTGAACATTTTTGCATACATTTGGGATGAAAAAGTTATATTTTCCATACATCATCTTTTCATACATTGATCCCCCATTGAAAATTTTTGCATACATTTTGGATGAAAATTTTATAAAATTAATTAATCAATAATTCTATCCAAACCACCAACCATATCCTCCTCACTAACCACTACCGACATCTATCATCAAATTTCATTATTCATTATTCATTATTCATAGATTATTCATAAATTTTATAAAATTAATTAATCAATAATTCTATCCAAACCACCAACCATATCCTCCTCACTAACCACTACCGACATCTATCATCAAATTTCATTATTCATTATTCATAGATTATTCATAGGTTATTTATAGATTTTTAACATCATATCAGCCATTCATATACATAATTAACATCAACATTTGTAAATGGCTTGGTAGCTGAATGGTTAGCGCGGTCACTTGTTAATCATTCAGACCCCGAGTTCAAATCCTCATTCAAACAATTCATTTTTTTTAAATAATAATTAAACTTCATATTCATTAATAATAAACACACACACACACACATACACACACACATCATTTACATCTAATGTCATGAGCCATACAGAATTCCCTATGACGTCATCATCAGATAGGTATTCCCTGTGACGTCATCATCAAATAGAGATTCCCCAGCTACTCAATCAAGGTCATCTACCATGGCGCCAAAGATAACAATAACAATAACATGATAAGGCTACAATAACAATAACGATAACAAAAGTGCTTCTCTACCTTGAGATTCTATGGCGCCAAAGATAACAATAACAATAACATGATAAGGTCAACGACCTACAGAAATGTAAACAATAACAAGCGGCAAGATCAAAGAGATAAGGATGACACCTGAGAGATAACGAAAAGTGCTTCTCTACCTTGAGATTCTAATTTACATTAGTGCAAGCGAGATAGCAATGTCTGAAAAGTGCTTCTCTACCTTGAGATTCTAATTTACATTAGTGCGAGCGAGATAGCAATGTCTGGCTCAACCGCCGCAATACCTACTGTTATGTTGAGGAACTGCCATAAGAATCTTCATAACTATTGAGTGGTATTTCAAAACTCAAAGAGAAACAGAACCAAAACTTTGTAGAGAGAGAGTCTTTCAAAAATAAAAAAAGATGTACATAACAGTTTTTCCTTATTTTAAGTCCTTAAGGTATAAAAATAAGAAAACATTTCGTTATGTTGAGGAACTGCCACAAGAATCTTCAAGACTATTGAGTGGTATTTCAAAACTAAAAGAGTTAGAGAGCCAAAACTTTGTAGAGAGAGAGTCTTTCAAAAATAAAAAAAGATATATATAACAGTTTTTCCTTATTTTAAGTCCTTAAGGTATAAAAATAAGAAAACATTTCGTTATGTTGAGGAACTGCCACAAGAATCTTCAAGACTATTGAATGGTATTTCAAAACTAAAAGAGTTAGAGAGCCCAAACTTTGTAGAGAGAGACTCCTTCAAAAATAAAAAAAGATGTTTATAACAGTTTTTCCTTATTTTAAGTCCTTAAGGTATAAAAATAAGAAAACATTTCGTTATGTTGAGGAACTGCCACAAGAATCTTCAAGACTATTGAGTGGTATTTCAAAACTAAAAGAGTTAGAGAGCCAAAACTTTGTAGAGTGAGAGTCCTTCAAAAATAAAAAAAGATGTACATAACAGTTTTTCCTTATTTTAAGTCCCTAAGGTATAAAAATAAGAAAACATTTCGTTATGTTGAGGAACTGCCATAAGAATCTTCAAAACTATTGAGTGGTATTTCAAAACTAAAAGAGTTAGAGAGCCAAAACTTTGTAGAGAGAGAGTCCTTCAAAAATAAAAAAAGATGTACACAACAGTTTTTCCTAATTTTAAGTCCTTAAGGTATAAAAATAAGAAAACATTTCGTTATGTTGAGGAACTGCCATAAGAATCTTCAAAACTATTGAGTGGTATTTCAAAACTAAAAGAGATAGAGAGCCAAAACTTTGTAGAGAGAGAGTGCTTTAAAAATAAAAAAAGCTGTTTATAACAGTTTTTCCTAATTTTAAGTATATAAGGTACAAAAATAAGAAAACATTTCGTTATGTTGAGGAACTGCCATAAGAATCTTCAAAACTATTGAGTGGTATTTCAAAACTAAAAGAGATTGAGAGCCAAAACTTTGTAGAGAGAGAGTCCTTCAAAAAGAAAAAAAGATGTATATAACAGTTTTTCCTTATTTTAAGTCCTTAAGGTATAAAATTAAGAAAACAATTCGTTGTGTTGAGGAACTGCCACAAGAATCTTCAAGACTATTGAGTGGTATTTCAAAACTAAAAGAGTTAGAGAGCCAAAACTTTGTAGAGAGAAAGTCCTTCAAAAATAAAAAAAGATGTACATAACAGTTTTTCCTTATTTTAAGTCCTTAAGGTATAAATATAAGAAAACAATTCGTTATGTTGAGGAACTGCCATAAGAATCTTCAAAACTATTGAGTGGTATTTCAAAACTCATAGAGATAGAGAGCCAAAGATTTGTAGACAGAGAGTCCTTCAGAAATAAGAAAAGATGTATATAACAGTTTTTCCTTATTTTAAGTCCTTAAGGTATAAAAATAAGAAAACAATTCGTTATGTTGAGGAACTGCCATAAGAATCTTCAAAACTATTGAGTGGTATTTCAAAACTCAAAGAGATAGAGAGCCAAAACTTTGTAGAGAGAGAGTCCTTCAGAAACAAGAAAAGATGTATATAACAGTTTTTCCTTATTTGAAGTCCTTAAGGTATATAAATAAGAAAACGATTCGTTATGTTGAGGAACTGCCATAAGAATCTTCAAAACTATTGAGTGGTATTTCAAAACTCAAAGAGAAACAGAACCAAAACTTTGTAGAGAGAGAGTCCTTCAAAAATAAGAAAAGATGTATTTAACAGTTTTTCCTTATTTTAAGTCCTTAAGGTATAAAAATAAGAAAACAATTCGTTATGTTGAGGAACTGCCATAAGAATCTTCAAAACTATTGAGTGGTATTTCAAAACTAAAAGAGATAGAGAGCCAAAACTTTGTAGAAAGAGAGTGCTTCAAAAATAAAAAAAAGATGTATATAACAGTTTTTCCTAATTTTAAGTATATAAGGTACAAAAATAAGAAAACATTTCGTTATGTTGAGGAACTGCCATAAGAATCTTCAGAACTATTGAGTGGCATTTCTAAACTAAAAAAGATAGAGAGCCCAAACTTTGTAGAAAGAGAGTGCTTTAAAAATAAAAAAAGATGTATATAACAGTTTTTCCTAATTTGAAGTATATAAGGTACAAAAATAAGAAAACATTTCGTTATGTTGAGGAACTGCCACAAGAATCTTCAAGACTATTGAGTGGTATTTCAAAACTAAAAGAGTTAGAGAGCCAAAACTTTGTAGCGAGAGAGTCCTTCAAAAATAAAAAAAGATGTACATAATAGTTTTTCCTTATTTTAAGTCCTTAAGGTATAAAAATAAGAAAACAATTCGTTATGTTGAGGAACTGCCATAAGAATCTTCAAAACTATTGAGTGGTATTTCAAAACTAAAAGAGATAGAGAGCCAAAACTTTGTAGAAAGAGAGTGCTTCAAAAATAAAAAAAGATGTATATAACAGTTTTTTCTAATTTTAGGTCCTTAAGGTATAAAAATAAGAAAACATTTCGTTATGTTGAGGAACTCTCATAAGAATCTTCAAAACTATTGAGTGGTATTTCAAAACTAAAAGAGATTGAGAGCCAAAACTTTGTAGAGAGAGAGTCCTTCAAAAAGAAAAAAAGATGTATATAACAGTTTTTCTTTATTTTAAGTCCTTAAGGTATAAAAATAAGAAAACATTTCGTTATGTTGAGGAACTGCCACAAGAATCTTCAAGACTATTGAGTGGTATTTCAAAACTAAAAGAGTTAGAGAGCCAAAACTTTGTAGCGAGAGAGTACTTCAAAAATAAAAAAAGATGTACATAACAGTTTTTCCTTATTTTAAGTCCTTAAGGTATAAAAATATGAAAACATTTCGTTATGTTGAGGAACTGCCACAAGAATCTTCAAAACTATTGAGTGCTATTTCAAAACTAAAAGAGATAGAGAGCCAAAACTTTGTAGAAAGAGAGTGCTTCAAAAATAAAAAAAGATGTATATAACAGTTTTTCCTTATTTTAAGTCCCTAAGGTATAAAAATAAGAAAACAATTCGTTATGTTGAGGAACTGCCATAAGAATCTTCAAAACTATTGAGTGGTATTTCAAAACTAAAAGAGATTAAGAGCCAAAACTTTGTAGAGAGAGAGTCCTTCAAAAAGAAAAAAAGATGTATATAACAGTTTTTCCTTATTTTAAGTCCTTAAGGTATAAAAATAAGAAAACATTTCGTTATGTTGAGGAACTGCCACAAGAATCTTCAAGACTATTGAGTAATATTTCAAAACTAAAAGAGTTAGAGAGCCAAAACTTTGTAGCGAGAGAGTACTTCAAAAATAAAAAAAGATGTACATAACAGTTTTTCCTTATTTTAAGTCCTTAAGGTATAAAAATAAGAAAACATTTCGTTATGTTGAGGAACTGCCACAAGAATCTTCAAAACTATTGAGTGGTATTTCAAAACTAAAAGAGATAGAGAGCCAAAACTTTGTAGAAAGAGAGTGCTTCAAAAATAAAAAAAGATGTATATAACAGTTTTTCCTTATTTTAAGTCCCTAAGGTATAAAACTAAGAAAACAATTCGTTATGTTGAGGAACTGCCATAAGAATCTTCAAAACTATTGAGTGGTATTTCAAAACTCAAAGAGATAGAGAGCCAAAACTTTGTAGACAGAGAGTCCTTCAGAAATAAGAAAAGATGTATATAACAGTTTTTCCTTATTTTAAGTCCTTAAGGTATAAAAATAAGAAAACAATTCGTTATGTTGAGGAACTGCCATAAGAATCTTCAAAACTATTGAGTGGTATTTCAAAAGTCAAAGAGATAGAGAGCCAATCCTTTGTAGAGAGAGAGTCCTTCAAAAATAAGAAAAGATGTATATAACAGCTTTTCCTAATTTTAAGTATATAAGGTACAAAAATAAGAAATCAATTCGTTATGTTGAGGAACTGCCATAAGAATCTTCTAAACTATTGAGTGGTATTTCAAAACTCAAAGAGATAGAGAACCAAAACTTTGTAGAGAGAGAGTCCTTCAGAAATAAGAAAAGATGTATATAACAGTTTTTCCTTATTTTAAGTCCTTAAGGTATAAAAATAAGAAAACAATTCGTTATGTTGAGGAACTCCCATAAGAATCTTCAAAACTATTGAGTGGTATTTCAAAACTAAAAGAGATAGAGAGCCAAAACTTTGTAGAGAGAGAGTGCTTCAAAAATAAGAAAAGATGTATATAACAGTTTTTCCTAATTTTAAGTATATAAGGTACAAAAATAAGAAAACATTTCGTTATGTTGAGGAACTCCATAAGAATCTTCAAAACTATTGAGTGGTATTTCAAAACTAAAAGAGATTGAGAGCCAAAACTTTGTAGAGAGAGAGTCCTTCAGAAGCAAGAAAAGATGTATATAACAGTTTTTCCTTATTTGAAGTCCTTAAGGTATAAAAATAAGAAAACAATTCGTTATGTTGAGGAACTGCCATAAGAATCTTCAAAACTATTGAGTGGTATTTCAAAACTCAAAGAGATAGAGAACCAAAACTTTGTAGAGAGAGAGTCCTTCAGAAATAAGAAAAGATGTATATAACAGTTTTTCCTTATTTTAAGTCCTTAAGGTATAAAAATAAGAAAACAATTCCTTATGTTGAGGAACTGCCATAAGAATCTTCAAAACTATTGAGTGGTATTTCAAAACTCAAAGAGATAGAGAACCAAAACTTTGTAGAGAGAGAGTCCTTCAGAAATAAGAAAAGATGTATATAACAGTTTTTCCTTATTTTAAGTCCTTAAGGTATCAAAATAAGAAAACAATTCGTTATGTTGAGGAACTGCCATAAGAATCTTCAAAACTATTGAGTGGTATTTCAAAACTCAAAGAGATAGAGAGCCAAAAGTTTGTAGACAGAGAGTCCTTCAGAAACAAGAGAAGATGTATATAACAGTTTTTCCTTATTTGAAGTCCTTAAGGTATAAAAATAAGAAAACAATTCGTTATGTTGAGGAACTGCCATAAGAATCTTCAAAACTATTGAGTGGTATTTCAAAACTCAAAGAGATAGAGAGCCAAAAGTTTGTAGACAGAGAGTCCTTCAGAAATAAGAAAAGATGTATATAACAGTTTTTCCTTATTTGAAGTCCTTAAGGTATAAAAATAAGAAAACAATTCGTTATGTTGAGGAACTGCCATAAGAATCTTTAAAACTATTGAGTGGTATTTCAAAACTCAAAGAGATAGAGAGCCAAAACTTTGTAGAGAGAGAGTCCTTCAGAAACAAGAAAAGATGTATATAACAGTTTTTCCTTATTTGAAGTCCTTAAGGTATAAAATAAAGAAAACAATTCGTTATGTTGAGGAACTGCCATAAGAATCTTCAAAACTATTGAGTGGTATTTCAAAACTCAAAGAGATAGAGAACCAAAACTTTGTAGACAGAGAGTCCTTCAGAAATAAGAAAAGATGTATATAACAATTTTTCCTTATTTTAAGTCCTTAAGGTATAAAAATAAGAAAATAATTCGTTATGTTGAGGAACTGCCATAAGAATCTTCAAAACTATTGAGTGGTATTTCAAAACTAAAAGAGATAGAGAGCCAAAACTTTGTAGAGAGGGAGTCCTTCAAAAATTAGAAAAGATGTACTTAACAGTTTTTTCTAATTTTAAGTCCTTAAGGTATAAAAATAAGAAAACATTTCGTTATGTTGAGGAACTCCCATAAGAATCTTCAAAACTATTGAGTGGTATTTCAAAACTAAAAGAGATAGAGAGCCAAAACTTTGTAGAAAGAGAGTGCTTTAAAAAAAAAAAAAGATGTATATAACAGTTTTTCCTAATTTTAAGTATATAAGGTACAAAAATAAGAAAACATTTCGTTATGTTGAGGAACTGCCATAAGAATCTTCAGAACTATTGAGTGGTATTTCGAAACTAAAAAAGATAGAGAGCCCAAACTATGTAGAAAGAGAGTGCTTTAAAAATAAAAAAAGATGTATATAACAGTTTTCCTTATTTTAAGTCCTTAAGGTATAAAAATAAGAAAATATTTCGTTATGTTGAGGAACTGCCACAAGAATCTTCAAAACTATTGAGTGGTATTTCAAAACTAAAAGAGTTAGAGAGCCAAAACTTTGTAGAGAGAGATTCCTTCCAAAATAAAAAAAGATGTACATAACAGTTTTTCCTTATTTTAAGTCCTTAAGGTATAAAAATAAGAAAACCATTCGTTATGTTGGGGAGCTGCCACAAGAATCTTCAAAACTATTGAGTGGTATTTCAAAACTAAAAGAGATAGAGAGCCAAAACTTTGTAGAGAGGGAGTCCTTCAGAAACAAGAAAAGATGTATATAACAGTTTTTCCTTATTTGAAGTCCTTAAGGTATAAAATAAAGAAAACAATTCGTTATGTTGAGGAACTGCCATAAGAATCTTCAAAACTATTGAGTGGTATTTCAAAACTAAAAGAGATAGAGAGCCAAAACTTTGTAGAGAGGGAGTCCTTCAAAAATTAGAAAAGATGTACTTAACAGTTTTTTCTAATTTTAAGTCCTTAAGGTATAAAAATAAGAAAACATTTCGTTATGTTGAGGAACTCCCATAAGAATCTTCAAAACTATTGAGTGGTATTTCGAAACTAAAAAAGATAGAGAGCCAAAACTTTGTAGAGAGAGAGTGCTTTAAAAATAAAAAAAGATATATATAACAGTTTTTCCTAATTTTAAATATATAAGGTACAAAAATAAGAAAACATTTCGTTATGTTGAGGAACTGCCATAAGAATCTTCAAAACTATTGAGTGGTATTTCGAAACTAAAAAAGATAGAGAGCCAAAACTTTGTAGAAAGAGAGTGCTTTAAAAACAAAAAAAGATGTATATAACAGTTTTTCCTAATTTTAAGTATATAAGGTACAAAAATAAGAAAACATTTCGTTATGTTGAGGAACTGCCATAAGAATCTTCTAAACTATTTAGTGGTATTTCAAAACTCAAAGAGATAGAGAACCAAAACTTTGTAGAGAGAGAGTCCTTCAGAAATAAGAAAAGATGTATATAACAGTTTTTCCTTATTTTAAGTCCTTAAGGTATAAAAATACGAAAACAATTCGTTATGTTGAGGAACTCTCATAAGAATCTTCAAAACTATTGAGTGGTATTTCAAAACTAAAAGAGATAGAGAGCCAAAACTTTGTAGAGAGAGAGTGCTTCAAAAATAAGAAAAGATGTATATAACAGTTTTTCCTAATTTTAAGTATATAAGGTACAAAAATAAGAAAACATTTCGTTATGTTGAGGAACTCCATAAGAATCTTCAAAACTATTGAGTGGTATTTCAAAACTAAAAGAGATTGAGAGCCAAAACTTTGTAGAGAGAGAGTCCTTCAGAAGCAAGAAAAGATGTATATAACAGTTTTTCCTTATTTGAAGTCCTTAAGGTATAAAAATAAGAAAACAATTCGTTATGTTGAGGAACTGCCATAAGAATCTTCAAAACTATTGAGTGGTATTTCAAAACTCAAAGAGATAGAGAACCAAAACTTTGTAGAGAGAGAGTCCTTCAGAAATAAGAAAAGATGTATATAACAGTTTTTCCTTATTTTAAGTCCTTAAGGTATAAAAATAAGAAAACAATTCCTTATGTTGAGGAACTGCCATAAGAATCTTCAAAACTATTGAGTGGTATTTCAAAACTCAAAGAGATAGAGAACCAAAACTTTCTAGAGAGAGAGTCCTTCAGAAATAAGAAAAGATGTATATAACAGTTTTTCCTTATTTTAAGTCCTTAAGGTATAAAAATAAGAAAACAATTCGTTATGTTGAGGAACTGCCATAAGAATCTTCAAAACTATTGAGTGGTATTTCAAAACTCAAAGAGATAGAGAGCCAAAACTTTGTAGAGAGAGAGTCCTTCAGAAATAAGAAAAGATGTATATATAAGTTTTTCCTAATTTTAAGTCCTTAAGGTATAAAAATAAGAAAACAATTCGTTAAGTTGAGGAACTGCCATAAGAATCTTCAACACTATTGAGTGGTATTTCAAAAGCCAAAGAGATAGAGAGCCAAAACTTTGTAGAGAGAGAGTCCTTCAGAAATAAGGAAAGATGTATGTAACAGTTTTTCCTTAGTTTAAGTCCTTAAGGTATAAAAATAACAAAACAATTCGTTATGTTGAGGAACTGCCATAAGAATCTTCAAAACTATTGAGTGGTATTTCAAAACTAAAAGAGATAGAGAGCCAAAACTTTGTAGAGAGAGAGTCCTTCAAAAACAAGAAAAGATGTATATATAAGTTTTTCCTAATTTTAAGTCCTTAAGGTATAAAAATAAGAAAACAATTCGTTAAGTTGAGGAACTGCCATAAGAATCTTCAACACTATTGAGTGGTATTTCAAAAGCCAAAGAGATAGAGAGCCAAAACTTTGTAGAGAGAGAGTCCTTCAGAAATAAGAAAAGATGTATATATAAGTTTTTCCTAATTTTAAGTCCTTAAGGTATAAAAATAAGAAAACAATTCGTTAAGTTGAGGAACTGCCATAAGAATCTTCAACACTATTGAGTGGTATTTCAAAAGCCAAAGAGATAGAGAGCCAAAACTTTGTAGAGAGAGAGTCCTTCAGAAATAAGGAAAGATGTATGTAACAGTTTTTCCTTAGTTTAAGTCCTTAAGGTATAAAAATAAGAAAACAATTCGTTATGTTGAGGAACTGCCATAAGAATCTTCAAAACTATTGAGTGGTATTTCAAAACTAAAAGAGATAGAGAGCCAAAACTTTGAAGAGAGAGAGTCCTTCAAAAACAAGAAAAGATGTATATATAAGTTTTTCCTAATTTTAAGTCCTTAAGGTATAAAAATAAGAAAACAATTCGTTAAGTTGAGGAACTGCCATAAGAATCTTCAACACTATTGAGTGGTATTTCAAAAGCCAAAGAGATAGAGAGCCAAAATTTTGTAGAGAGAGAGTCCTTCAGAAATAAGGAAAGATGTATGTAACAGTTTTTCCTTAGTTTAAGTCCTTAAGGTATAAAAATAAGAAAACAATTCGTTATGTTGAGGAACTGCCATAAGAATCTTCAAAACTATTGAGTGGTATTTCAAAACTAAAAGAGATAGAGAGCCAAAACTTTGAAGAGAGAGAGTCCTTCAAAAACAAGAAAAGATGTATATATAAGTTTTTCCTAATTTTAAGTCCTTAAGGTATAAAAATAAGAAAACAATTCGTTAAGTTGAGGAACTGCCATAAGAATCTTCAACACTATTGAGTGGTATTTCAAAAGTCAAAGAGATAGAGAGCCAAAACTTTGTAGAGAGAGAGTCCTTCAGAAATAAGGAAAGATGTATGTAACAGTTTTTCCTTAGTTTAAGTCCTTAAGGTATAAAAATAAGAAAACAATTCGTTATGTTGAGGAACTGCCATAAGAATCTTCAAAACTATTGAGTGGTATTTCAAAACTCAAAGAGATAGAGAGCCAAAACTTTGTAGAGAGAGAGTCCTTCAGAAATAAGAAAAGATTTATATATAAGTTTTTCCTAATTTTAAGTCCTTAAGGTATAAAAATAAGAAAACAATTCGTTAAGTTGAGGAACTGCCATAAGAATCTTCAACACTATTGAGTGGTATTTCAAAAGTCAAAGAGATAGAGAGCCAAAACTTTGTAGAGAGAGAGTCCTTCAGAAATAAGGAAAGATGTATGTAACAGTTTTTCCTTAGTTTAAGTCCTTAAGGTATAAAAATAAGAAAACAATTCGTTATGTTGAGGAACTGCCATAAGAATCTTCAAAACTATTGAGTGGTATTTCAAAACTCAAAGAGATAGAGAGCCAAAACTTTGTAGAGAGAGAATCCTTCAGAAATAAGAAAAGATGTATATATAAGTTTTTCCTAATTTTAAGTCCTTAAGGTATAAAAATAAGAAAACAATTCGTTAAGTTGAGGAACTGCCATAAGAATCTTCAAAACTATTGAGTGGTATTTCAAAACTAAAAGAGATAGAGAGCCAAAACTTTGTAGAGAGAGAGTCCTTCAGAAATAAGGAAAGATGTATGTAACAGTTTTTCCTTAGTTTAAGTCCTTAAGGTATAAAAATAAGAAAACAATTCGTTATGTTGAGGAACTGCCATAAGAATCTTCAAGACTATTGAGTGGTATTTCAAAACTAAAAGAGATAGAGAGCCAAAACTTTGTAGAGAGAAAGTCCTTCAAAAATAAAAAAAGATGTACATAACAGTTTTTCCTTATTTTAAGTCCTTAAGGTATAAAAATAAGAAAACAATTCGTTATTTTGAGGAACTGCCATAAGAATCTTCAAAACTATTTAGTGGTATTTCAAAACTAAAAGAGATAGAGAGCCAAAACTTTGTAGAAGGAGAGTCCTTCAGAAATAAGAAAAGATGTATGTAACAGTTTTTCCTTAGTTTAAGTCGTTAAGGTATAAAGATAAGAAAACATTTCGTTATGTTGAGGAACTGCCACAAGAATCTTCAAGACTATTGAGTGGTATTTCAAAACTAAAAGAGATAGAGAGCCAAAACTTTGTAGAGAGAAAGTCCTGCAAAAATAAAAAAAGATGTACATAACAGTTTTTCCTTATTTTAAGTCCTTAAGGTATAAAAATAAGAAAACAATTCGTTATTTTGAAGAACTGCCATAAGAATCTTCAAAACTATTTAGTGGTATTTCAAAACTCAATGAGATCGAGAGCCAAAACTTTGTAGAGAGAGAGTCCTTCAGAAATAAGAAAAGATGTATATAACAGTTTTTCCTTATTTTAAGTCCTTAAGGTATAAAAATAAGAAAACAATTCGTTATTTTGAGGAACTGCCATAAGAATCTTCAAAACTATTTAGTGGTATTTCAAAACTAAAAGAGATAGAGAGCCAAAACTTTGTAGAGAGAGAGTCCTTCAGAAATAAGGAAAGATAAATGTAACAGTTTTTCCTTAGTTTAAGTCCTTAAGGTATAAAGATAAGAAAACATTTCGTTATGTTGAGGAACTGCCACAAGAATCTTCAAGACTATTGAGTGGTATTTCAAAACTAAAAGAGATAGAGAGCCAAAACTTTGTAGAGAGAAAGTCCTTCAAAAATAAAAAAAGATGTACATAACAGTTTTTCCTTATTTTAAGTCCTTAAGGTATAAAAATAAGAAAACAATTCGTTATGTTGAGGAACTGCCATAAGAATTTTCAAAACTATTGAGTGGTATATCAAAACTCAAAGAGATAGAGAGCCAAAACTTTGTAGAAAAAGAGTCCTTCACAATAAAGAAAAGATGTATATAACAGTTTTTCCTTATATTAAGTCCTTAAGGTATAAAAATAAGAAAACAATTCGTTATGTTGAGGAACTGCCATAAGAATCTTCAAAACTATTGAGTGGTATTTCAAACCTCAAAGAGATAGAAAGCCAAAACTTTCTAGACAGATAGTACTTCAGAAATAAGAAAAGATGTATATAACAGTTTTTCCTTATTTTAAGTCCTTAAGGTATAAAAATAAGAAAACAATTCGTTATGTTGAGGAACTGCCATAAGAATCTTCAAAACTATTGAGTGGTATTTCAAAACTAAAAGAGATAGAGAGCCAAAACTTTGTAGAGAGGGAGTCCTTCAAAAATATAAAAAAAGATGTACATAACAGTTTTTTCTAATTTTAAGTCCTTAAGGTATAAAAATAAGAAAACATTTCGTTATGTTGAGGAACTGCCACAAGAATCTTCAAAACTATTGAGTGGTATTTTAAAACTAAAAGAGATAGAGAGCCAAAACTTTGTAGAGAGGGAGTCCTTCAAAAATAAAAAAAGATGTACTTAACAGTTTTTTCTAATTTTAAGTCCTTAAGGTATAAAAATAAGAAAACCATTCGTTATGTTGAGGAACTGCCATAAGAATCTTCAAAACTATTGAGTGGTATTTCAAAACTAAAAGAGATAGAGAGCCAAAACTTTGTAGAAAAAGAGTCCTTCAGAAATAAGAAAAGATGTATATAACAGTTTTTCCTTATTTTAAGTCCTTAAGGTATAAACATAAGAAAACAATTCGTTATGTTGAGGAACTGCCATAAGAATCTTCAAAACTATTGAGTGGTATTTCAAAACTAAAAGAGATAGAGAGCCAAAACTTTGTAGAGAGAGAGTCCTTCAAAAATAAGAAAAGATGTATATAACAGTTTTTCCTTATTTTAAGTCCTTAAGGTATAAAAATAAGAAAACATTTCGTTATGTTGAGGAACTGCCACAAGAATCTTCAAAACTATTGAGTGGTATTTTAAAACTAAAAGAGATAGAGAGCCAAAACTTTGTAGAGAGGGAGTCCTTCAAAAATAAAAAAAGATGTACATAACAGTTTTTTCTAATTTTAAGTCCTTAAGGTATAAAAATAAGAAAACCATTCGTTATGTTGAGGAACTGCCATAAGAATCTTCAAAACTATTGAGTGGTATTTCAAAACTAAAAGAGATAAAGAGCCAAAACTTTGTAGAAAAAGAGTCCTTCAGAAATAAGAAAAGATGTTTATAACAGTTTTTCCTTATTTTAAGTCCTTAAGGTATAAAAATAAGAAAACAATTCGTTATGTTGAGGAACTGCCATAAGAATCTTCAAAACTATTGAGTGGTATTTCAAAACTAAAAGAGATAGAGAGCCAAAACTTTGTAGAAAAAGAGTCCTTCAGAAATAAGAAAAGATGTATATAACAGTTTTTCCTTATTTTAAGTCTTTAAGGTATAAAAATAAGAAAACATTTCGTTATGTTGAGGAACTGCCACAAGAATCTTCAAAACTATTGAGTGGTATTTTAAAACTAAAAGAGATAGAGAGCCAAAACTTTGTAGAGAGGGAGTCCTTCAAAAATAAAAAAAGATGTACATAACAGTTTTTTCTAATTTTAAGTCCTTAAGGTATAAAAATAAGAAAACCATTCGTTATGTTGAGGAACTGCCATAAGAATCTTCAAAACTATTGAGTGGTATTTCAAAACTCAAAGAGATAGAGAGCCAAAACTTTGTAGAAAAAAAATTCCTTCAGAAATAAGAAAAGATGTATATAACAGTTTTTCCTTATTTTAAGTCCTTAAGGTATAAAAATAAGAAAACAATTCGTTATGTTGAGGAACTGCCATAAGAATCTTCAAAACTATTGTGTGGTATTTCAAAACTAAAAGAGATAGAGAGCCAAAACTTTGTAGAGAGAGAGTCCTTCAAAAATAAGAAAAGATGTATATAACAGTTTTTCCTTATTTTAAGTCCTTAAGGTATAAAAATAAGAAAACAATTCGTTATGTTGAGGAACTGCCATAAGAATCTTCAAAACTATTGAGTGGTATTTCAAAACTCAAAGAGATAGAGAGCCAAAACTTTGTAGACAGATAGTACTTCAGAAATAAGAAAAGATGTATGTAACAGTTTTTCCTTATTTTAAGTCCTTAAGGTATAAAAATAAGAAAACAATTCGTTATGTTGAGGAACTGCCATAAGAATCTTCAAAACTATTGAGTGGTATTTCAAAACTAAAAGAGATAGAGAGCCAAAACTTTGTAGAGAGGGAGTCCTTCAAAAATAAAAAAAGATGTACATAACAGTTTTTTCTAATTTTAAGTCCTTAAGGTATAAAAATAAGAAAACCATTCGTTATGTTGAGGAACTGCCATAAGAATCTTCAAAACTATTGAGTGGTATTTCAAAACTAAAAGAGATAGAGAGCCAAAACTTTGTAGAGAGAGAGTGCTTCAAAAATAAAAAAAGATGTACATAACAGTTTTTCCTATTTTTAAGTCCTTAAAGTATAAAAATAAGAAAACATTTCGTTATGTTGAGGAACTGCCACAAGCATATTCAAGACTATTGAGTGGTATTTCAAAACTAAGAGAGATAGAGAGCCAAAACTTTGTAGAGAGAGAGTGCTTCAAAAATAAGAAAAGGTGTATATAACAGTTTTTCCTAATTTTAAGTATATAAAGTACAAAAATAAGAAAACATTTCGTTATGTTGAGGAACTGCCATAAGAATCTTCAAAACTATTGAGTGGTATTTCAAAACTAAAAGAGATAGAGAGCCAAAACTTTGTAGAGAGAGAGTGCTTTAAAAACAAAAAAAGCTGTATATAACAGTTTTTCCTAATTTTAAGTCCTTAAGGTATAAAAATAAGAAAACATTTCGTTATGTTGAGGAACTGCCACAAGAATCTTCAAGACTATTGAGTGGTATTTCAAAATTAAAAGCGTTAGAGAGCCAAAACTTTGTAGAGAGAGAGTCTTTCAAAAATAAAAAAAGATGTACATAACAGTTTTTCTTTATTTTAAGTCCTTAAGGTATAAAAATAAGGAAACCTTTCGTTATGTTGAGGAACTGCCATAAGAATCTTCAAAACTATTGAGTGGTATTTCAAAACTAAAAGAGATAGAGAGCCAAAATTTTGTAGAGAGAGATTCCTTCAAAAACAAGAAAAGATGTCTATAAAATTTTTTCCTAGTTTTAAGTCCTTAAGGTATAAAAACAAGAAAACATTTCGATATGTTGAGGAACTGCCACAAGAATCTTCAAGACTATTGAGTGGTATTTCAAAACTAAAAGAGTTAGAGAGCCAAAACTTTGTAGAGAGAGAGTCTTTCAAAAATAAAAAAAGATGTACATAACAGTTTTTCCTTATTTTAAGTCCTTAAGGTATAAAAATAAGAAAACATTTCGTTATGTTAAGGAACTGCCATAAGAATCTTCAAGACTATTGAGTGGTATTTCAAAACTAAAAAAGGTAGAGAGCCAAAACTTTGTAGAGAGAGAGTCCTTCAAAAATAAAAAAAGATGTACATACCAGTTTTTCCTTATTTTAAGTCCTTAAGGTATAAAAATAAGGAAACCATTCGTTATGTTGAGGAACTGCCACAAGAATCTTCAAGACTATTGAGTGGTGTTTCAAAACTAAAAGAGATAGAGAGCCAAAACTTTGTAGAGAGAGAGTCCTTTAGAAACAAGAAAAGATGTATATAACAGTTTTTCCTTATTTTAAGTCCTTAAGGTATAAAAATAAGAAAACAATTCGTTATGTTGAGGAACTGCCATAAGAATCTTCAAAACTATTGAGTGGTATTTCAAAACTAAAAGAGATAGAGAGTCAAAACTTTGTAGAGAGAGAGTGCTTTAAAAATAAAAAAAGCTGTATATAACAGTTTTTCCTAATTTTAAGTATATAAGGTACAAAAATAAGAAAACCTTTCGTTATGTTGAGGAACTGCCATAAGAATCTTCAAAACTATTGAGTGGTATTTCAAAACTAAAAGAGATAGAGAGCCAAAACTTTGTAGAGATAGAGTGCTTTAAAAATAAAAAAAGCTGTATATAACAGTTTTTCCTAATTTTAAGTATATAAGGTACAAAAATAAGAAAACCTTTCGTTATGTTGAGGAACTCCCATAAGAATCTTCAAAACTATTGAGTGGTATTTCAAAACTCAATGAGATAGAGAGCCAAAACTTTGTAGAGAGAGAGTACTTCAGAAACAAGAAAAGATGTATATAACAGTTAATCCTAATTTTAAGTATGTAAGGTACAAAAATAAGAAAACAATTCATTATGTTGAGGAACTGCCATAAGAATCTTCAAAACTATTGAGTGGTATTTCAAAACTAAAAGAGATAGAGAGCCAAAACTTTGTAGAGAGAGAGTCCTTCAGAAATAAGAAAAGATGTATGTAACGGTTTTTCCTTAGTTTAAGTCCTTAAGGTATAAAGATAAGAAAACATTTCGTTATGTTGAGGAACTGCCACAAGAATCTTCAAGACTATTGAGTGGTATTTCAAAACTAAAAAAGATAGAGGGCCAAAACTTTGTAGAGAGAGAGTCCTTCAAAAATAAAAAAAGATGTACATAACAGTTTTTCCTTATTTTAAGTCCTTAAGGTATAAAAATAAGAAAATATTTCGTTATGTTGAGGAACTGCCACAAGAATCTTCAAAACTATTGAGTGGTATTTTAAAACTAAAAGAGATAGAGAGCCAAAACTTTGTAGAGAAAGAGTCCCTGAGAAATAGGAAAAGATGTATATAACAGTTTTTTCTTATTTTAAGTCCTTAAGGTATTAAAATAAGAAAACAATTCGTTATGTTGAGGAACTGCCATAAGAATCTTCAAAACTATTGAGTGGTATTTCAAAACTCAAAGAGATAGAGAGCCAAACCTTTGTAGAGAGAGAGTCCTTCAAAAATTAAAAAAAATATGTATATAACAGTTTTTCCTTATTTTAAGTCCTTAAGGTATAAAAATAAGAAAACATTTCGTTATGTTGAGGAACTGCCACAAAAATCTTCAAAACTATTGAGTGGTATTTTAAAACTAAAAGAGATAGAGAGCCAAAACTTTGTAGAGAGAGAGTCCTTCAGAAATAGGAAAAGATGTATATAACAGTTTTTTCTTATTTTAAGTCCTTAAGGTATAAAAATAAGAAAACAATTCGTTATGTTGAGGAACTGCCATAAGAATCTTCAAAACTATTGAGTGGTATTTCAAAACTCAAAGAGATAGAGAGCCAAAACTTTGTAGAAAAAGAGTCCTTCAGAAATAAGAAAAGATGTATATAACAGTTTTTCCTTATTTTAAGTCCTTAAGGTATAAAAATAAGAAAACAATTCGTTACGTTGAGGAACTGCCATAAGAATCTTCAAAACTATTGAGTGGTATTTCAAAACTAAACAAGATAGAGAGCCAAAAATTTGTAGAGAGAGAGTGCTTCAAAAATAATAAAAGATGTATATAACAGTTTTTCCTAATTTTAAGTATATAAGGTACAAAAATAAGAAAACATTTCGTTATGTTGAGGAACTGCCATAAGAATCTTCAAAACTATTGAGTGGTATTTCAAAACTAAAAGAGATAGAGAGCCAAAACTTTGTAGAGAGAGAGTGCTTTAAAAAAAAAAAAAGCTGTATATAACAGTTTTTCCTAATTTTAAGTATATAAGGTACAAAAATAAGAAAACCTTTCGTTATGTTGAGGAACTGCCATAAGAATCTTCAAAACTATTGAGTGGTATTTCAAAACTCAAAGAGATAGAAAGCCAAAACTTTGTAGACAGAGAGTCCTTCAGAAATAAGAAAAGATGTATATAACAGTTTTTCCTAATTTTAAGTATATAAGGTACAAAAATAAGAAAACATTTCGTTATGTTGAGGAACTGCCATAAGAATCTTCAAAACTATTGAGTGGTATTTCAAAACTAAAAGAGATAGAGAGCCAAAACTTTGTTGAGAGAGAGTGCTTTAAAAATAAAATAAGCTGTATATAACAGTTTTTCCTTATTTTAAGTCCTTAAGGTATAAAAATAAGAAAACAATTCGTTATGTTGAGGAACTGCCATAAGAATCTTCAAAACTATTGAGTGGTATTTCAAAACTAAAAGAGATAGAGAGCCAAAACTTTGTAGAGAGGGAGTCCTTCAAAAATAAAAAAAGATGTACATAACAGTTTTTTCTAATTTTAAGTCCTTAAGGTATAAAAATAAGAAAACATTTCGTTATGTTGAGGAACTGCCATAAGAATCTTCAAAACTATTGAGTGGTATTTCAAAACTAAACAAGATAGAGAGGCAAAAATTTGTAGAGAGAGAGTGCTTCAAAATTAACAAAAGATGTATATAACAGTTTTTCCTAATTTTAAGTATATAAGGTACAAAAATAAAAAAACATTTCGTTATGTTGAGGAACTGCCATAAGAATCTTCAAAACTATTGAGTGGTATTTCAAAACTAAAAGAGATAGAGAGCCAAAACTTTGTAGAGAGAGAGTGCTTTAAAAAAAAAAAAGCTGTATATAACAGTTTTTCCTAATTTTAAGTATATAAGGTACAAAAATAAGAAAACCTTTCGTTATGTTGAGGAACTGCCATAAGAATCTTCAAAACTATTGAGTGGTATTTCAAAACTCATAGAGATAGAGAGCCAAAACTTTGTAGAGAGAGAGTCCTTCAAAAACAAGAAAAGATGTCTATAAAATTTTTTCCTAGTTTTAAGTCCTTAAGGTATAAAAATAAGAAAAAATTTCGTTATGTTGAGGAACTGCCACAAGAATCTTCAAGACTATTGAGTGGTATTTCAAAACTAAAAGAGATAGAGAGCCAAAACTTTGTAGAGAGAGAGTCCTTCAGAAATAAGAAAAGATGTATATAACAGTTTTTCCTTATTTTAAGTCCTTAAGGTATAAAAATAAGAAAACAATTCGTTATGTTGAGGAACTGCCATAAGAATCTTCAAGACTATTGAGTGGTATTTCAAAACTAAAAAAGATAGAGAGCCAAAACTTTGTAGAGATAGAATCCTTCAAAAATAAAAAAAGATGTACATAACAATTTTTCCTTATTTTAAGTCCTTAAGGTATAAAAATAAGAAAAACATTCGTTATGTTGAGCAACTGCCATAAGAATCTTCAAAACTATTGAGTGGTATTTCAAAACTAAAGAGATAGAGAGCCAAAACTTTGTAGAGAGAGAGTGCTTCAAAAATAAAAAAAGATGTACATAACAGTTTTTCCTAATTTTAAGTCCTTAAAGTATAAAAATAAGAAAACATTTCGTTATGTTGAGGAACTGCCACAAGAATATTCAAGACTATTGAGTGGTATTTCAAAACTAAAAGAGATAGAGAGCCAAAACCTTGTAGAGAGAGAGTGCTTCAAAAATAAGAAAAGATGTATATAACAGTTTTTCCTAATTTTAAGTATATAAGGTACAAAAATAAGAAAACATTTCGTTATGTTGAGGAACTGCCATAAGAATCTTCAAAACTATTGAGTGGTATTTCAAAACTAAAAGAGATAGAGAGCCAAAACTATGTAGAGAGAGAGTGCTTTAAAAACAAAAAAAGCTGTATATAACAGTTTTTCCTAATTTTAAGTATATAAGGTACAAAAATAAGAAAACCTTTCCTTATGTTGAGGAACTGCCATAAGAATCTTCGAAACTATTGAGTGGTATTTCAAAACTAAAAGAGATAGAGGTCAAAACTTTGTAGAGAGAGAGTCCTTCAAAAACAAGAAAAGATGTCTATAAAAATTTTTCCTAGTTTTAAGTCCTTAAGGTATAAAAATAAGAAAACATTTCGTTATGTTGAGGAACTGCCACAAGAATCTTCAAGACTATTGAGTGGTATTTCAAAACTAAAAGAGTTAGAGAGCCAAAACTTTGTAGAGAGAGAGTCTTTCAAAAATAAAAAAAGATGTACATAACAGTTTTTCTTTATTTTAAGTCTTTAAGGTATAAAAATAAGAAAACATTTCGTTATGTTAAGGAACTTCCATATGAATCTTCAAGACTATTGAGTGTTATTTCAAAACTAAAAAATGTTGAGAGCCAAAACTTTGTAGGGAGAGAGTCCTTCAAAAATAAAAAAAAATGTACATAACAGTTTTTCCTTATTTTAAGTCCTCAAGGTATAAAAATAAGAAAACCATTCGTTATGTTGAGGAACTGCCACAAGAATCTTTAAGACTATTGAGTGGTGTTTCAAAACTAAAAGAGATAGAGAGCCAAACTTTTGTAGAGATATAGTCCTTTAGAAATAAGAAAAGATGTATATAACAGTTTTTCCTTATTTTAAGTATATAAGGTACAAAAATAAGAAAACCTTTCGTTATGTTGAGGAACTGCCATAAGAATCTTCAAGACTATTGAGTGGTATTTCAAAACTAAAAAAGATAGAGAGCCAAAACTTTGTAGAGAGAGAGTCTTTCAAAAATAAAAAAAGATGTACATAACAGTTTTTCCTTATTTTAAGTCCTTAAGGTATAAAAATAAGAAAACAATTCGTTATGTTGATGAACTGCCATAAGAATCTTCAAAACTATTGAGTGGTATTTCAAAACTAAAAGAGATAGAGAGCCAAAACTTTGTAGAGAGAGAGTGCTTTAAAAATAAAAAAAGCTGTATATAACAGTTTTTCCTAATTTTAAGTATATAAGGTACAAAAATAAGAAAACCTTTCGTTATGTTGAGGAACTGCCATAAGAATCTTCAAAACTATTGAGTGGTATTTCAAAACTAAAAGAGATAGAGAGCCAAAACTTTGTAGAGAGAGAGTGCTTTAAAAATAAAAAAAGCTGTATATAACAGTTTTTCGTAATTTTAAGTATATAAGGTACAAAAATAAGAAAACCTTTCGTTATGTTGAGGAACTGCCATAAGAATCTTCAAAACTATTGAGTGGTATTTCAAAACTCAATGAGATAGAGAGCCAAAACTTTGTAGAGAGAGAGTCCTTCAGAAATAAGAAAAGATGTATATAACAGTTATTCCTAATTTTAAGTATATAAGGTACAAAAATAAGAAAACAATTCATTATGTTGAGGAACTGCCATAAGAATCTTCAAAACTATTGAGTGGTATTTCAAAACTAAAAGAGATAGAGAGCCAAAACTTTGTAGAGAGAGAGTCCTTCAGAAATAAGAAAAGATGTATATAACAGTTTTTCCTTATTTTAAGTCCTTAAGGTATAAAAATAAGAAAACAATTCGTTACGTTGAGGAACTGCCATAAGAATCTTCAAAACTATTGAGTGGTATTTCAAAACTAAACAAGATAGAGAGCCAAAAATTTGTAGAGAGAGAGTGCTTCAAAAATAATAAAAGATGTATATAACAGTTTTTCCTAATTTTAAGTATATAAGGTACAAAAATAAGAAAACATTTCGTTATGTTGAGGAACTGCCATAAGAATCTTCAAAACTATTGAGTGGTATTTCAAAACTAAAAGAGATAGAGAGCCAAAACTTTGTAGAGAGAGAGTGCTTTAAAAAAAAAAAAAGCTGTATATAACAGTTTTTCCTAATTTTAAGTATATAAGGTACAAAAATAAGAAAACCTTTCGTTATGTTGAGGAACTGCCATAAGAATCTTCAAAACTATTGAGTGGTATTTCAAAACTCAAAGAGATAGAAAGCCAAAACTTTGTAGACAGAGAGTCCTTCAGAAATAAGAAAAGATGTATATAACAGTTTTTCCTAATTTTAAGTATATAAGGTACAAAAATAAGAAAACATTTCGTTATGTTGAGGAACTGCCATAAGAATCTTCAAAACTATTGAGTGGTATTTCAAAACTAAAAGAGATAGAGAGCCAAAACTTTGTTGAGAGAGAGTGCTTTAAAAATAAAATAAGCTGTATATAACAGTTTTTCCTTATTTTAAGTCCTTAAGGTATAAAAATAAGAAAACAATTCGTTATGTTGAGGAACTGCCATAAGAATCTTCAAAACTATTGAGTGGTATTTCAAAACTAAAAGAGATAGAGAGCCAAAACTTTGTAGAGAGGGAGTCCTTCAAAAATAAAAAAAGATGTACATAACAGTTTTTTCTAATTTTAAGTCCTTAAGGTATAAAAATAAGAAAACCTTTCGTTATGTTGAGGAACTGCCATAAGAATCTTCAAAACTATTGAGTGGTATTTCAAAACTAAACAAGATAGAGAGGCAAAAATTTGTAGAGAGAGAGTGCTTCAAAATTAACAAAAGATGTATATAACAGTTTTTCCTAATTTTAAGTATATAAGGTACAAAATAAAAAAAACATTTCGTTATGTTGAGGAACTGCCATAAGAATCTTCAAAACTATTGAGTGGTATTTCAAAACTAAAAGAGATAGAGAGCCAAAACTTTGTAGAGAGAGAGTGCTTTAAAAAAAAAAAAGCTGTATATAACAGTTTTTCCTAATTTTAAGTATATAAGGTACAAAAATAAGAAAACCTTTCGTTATGTTGAGGAACTGCCATAAGAATCTTCAAAACTATTGAGTGGTATTTCAAAACTCATAGAGATAGAGAGCCAAAACTTTGTAGAGAGAGAGTCCTTCAAAAACAAGAAAAGATGTCTATAAAATTTTTTCCTAGTTTTAAGTCCTTAAGGTATAAAAATAAGAAAAAATTTCGTTATGTTGAGGAACTGCCACAAGAATCTTCAAGACTATTGAGTGGTATTTCAAAACTAAAAGAGATAGAGAGCCAAAACTTTGTAGAGAGAGAGTCCTTCAGAAATAAGAAAAGATGTATATAACAGTTTTTCCTTATTTTAAGTCCTTAAGGTATAAAAATAAGAAAACCATTCGTTATGTTGAGGAACTGCCATAAGAATCTTCAAGACTATTGAGTGGTATTTCAAAACTAAAAAAGATAGAGAGCCAAAACTTTGTAGAGATAGAATCCTTCAAAAATAAAAAAAGATGTACATAACAATTTTTCCTTATTTTAAGTCCTTAAGGTATAAAAATAAGAAAACCATTCGTTATGTTGAGCAACTGCCATAAGAATCTTCAAAACTATTGAGTGGTATTTCAAAACTAAAGAGATAGAGAGCCAAAACTTTGTAGAGAGAGAGTGCTTCAAAAATAAAAAAAGATGTACATAACAGTTTTTCCTAATTTTAAGTCCTTAAAGTATAAAAATAAGAAAACATTTCGTTATGTTGAGGAACTGCCACAAGAATATTCAAGACTATTGAGTGGTATTTCAAAACTAAAAGAGATAGAGAGCCAAAACCTTGTAGAGAGAGAGTGCTTCAAAAATAAGAAAAGATGTATATAACAGTTTTTCCTAATTTTAAGTATATAAGGTACAAAAATAAGAAAACATTTCGTTATGTTGAGGAACTGCCATAAGAATCTTCAAAACTATTGAGTGGTATTTCAAAACTAAAAGAGATAGAGAGCCAAAACTATGTAGAGAGAGAGTGCTTTAAAAACAAAAAAAGCTGTATATAACAGTTTTTCCTAATTTTAAGTATATAAGGTACAAAAATAAGAAAACCTTTCCTTATGTTGAGGAACTGCCATAAGAATCTTCGAAACTATTGAGTGGTATTTCAAAACTAAAAGAGATAGAGAGCCAAAACTTTGTAGAGAGAGAGTCCTTCAAAAACAAGAAAAGATGTCTATAAAAATTTTTCCTAGTTTTAAGTCCTTAAGGTATAAAAATAAGAAAACATTTTGTTATGTTGAGGAACTGCCACAAGAATCTTCAAGACTATTGAGTGGTATTTCAAAACTAAAAGAGTTAGAGAGCCAAAACTTTGTAGAGAGAGAGTCTTTCAAAAATAAAAAAAGATGTACATAACAGTTTTTCTTTATTTTAAGTCTTTAAGGTATAAAAATAAGAAAACATTTCGTTATGTTAAGGAACTTCCATATGAATCTTCAAGACTATTGAGTGTTATTTCAAAACTAAAATATGTTGAGAGCCAAAACTTTGTAGGGAGAGAGTCCTTCAAAAATAAAAAAAAATGTACATAACAGTTTTTCCTTATTTTAAGTCCTCAAGGTATAAAAATAAGAAAACCATTCGTTATGTTGAGGAACTGCCACAAGAATCTTTAAGACTATTCAGTGGTGTTTCAAAACTAAAAGAGATAGAGAGCCAAACTTTTGTAGAGATATAGTCCTTTAGAAATAAGAAAAGATGTATATAACAGTTTTTCCTTATTTTAAGTATATAAGGTACAAAAATAAGAAAACCTTTCGTTATGTTGAGGAACTGCCATAAGAATCTTCAAGACTATTGAGTGGTATTTCAAAACTAAAAAAGATAGAGAGCCAAAACTTTGTAGAGAGAGAGTCTTTCAAAAATAAAAAAAGATGTACATAACAGTTTTTCCTTATTTTAAGTCCTTAAGGTATAAAAATAAGAAAACAATTCGTTATGTTGATGAACTGCCATAAGAATCTTCAAAACTATTGAGTGGTATTTCAAAACTAAAAGAGATAGAGAGCCAAAACTTTGTAGAGAGAGAGTGCTTTAAAAATAAAAAAAGCTGTATATAACAGTTTTTCCTAATTTTAAGTATATAAGGTACAAAAATAAGAAAACCTTTCGTTATGTTGAGGAACTGCCATAAGAATCTTCAAAACTATTGAGTGGTATTTCAAAACTAAAAGAGATAGAGAGCCAAAACTTTGTAGAGAGAGAGTGCTTTAAAAATAAAAAAAGCTGTATATAACAGTTTTTCCTAATTTTAAGTATATAAGGTACAAAAATAAGAAAACCTTTCGTTATGTTGAGGAACTGCCATAAGAATCTTCAAAACTATTGAGTGGTATTTCAAAACTCAATGAGATAGAGAGCCAAAACTTTGTAGAGAGAGAGTCCTTCAGAAATAAGAAAAGATGTATATAACAGTTATTCCTAATTTTAAGTATATAAGGTACAAAAATAAGAAAACAATTCATTATGTTGAGGAACTGCCATAAGAATCTTCAAAACTATTGAGTGGTATTTCAAAACTAAAAGAGATAGAGAGCCAAAACTTTGTAGAGAGAGAGTCCTTCAGAAAAAAGAAAAGATGTATGTAACAGTTTTTCCTTAGTTTAAGTCCTTAAGGTATAACGATAAGAAAACATTTCGTTATGTTGAGGAACTGCCACAAGAATCTTCAAGACTATTGAGTGGTATTTCAAAACTAAAAGAGATAGAGAGCCAAAACTTTGTAGAGAGAGAGTCCTTCAGAAATAGGAAAAGATGTATATAATAGTTTTTTCTTATTTTAAGTCCTTAAGGTATAAAAATAAGAAAACAATTCGTTATGTTGAGGAACTGCCATAAGAATCTTCAAAACTATTGAGTGGTATTTAAAAACTCAAAGAGATAGAGAGCCAAAACTTTGTAGAAAAAGAGTCCTTCAGAAATAAGAAAAGATGTATATAACAGTTTTTCCTTATTATAAGTCCTTAAGGTATAAAAATAAGAAAACAATTCGTTATGTTGAGGAACTGCCATAAGAATCTTCAAAACTATTGAGTGGTATTTCAAAACTCAAAGAGATAGAGAGCTAAAACTTTGTAGACAGAGAGTCCTTCAGAAATAAGAAAAGATGTATATAACAGTTTTTCCTTATTTTAAGTCCTTAAGGTATAAAAATAAGAAAACAATTCGTTATGTTGAGGAACTGCCATAAGAATCTTCAAAACTATTGAGTGGTATTTCAAAACTCAAAGAGATAGAGAGCCAAACCTTTGTAGACAGATAGTCCTTCAGAAATAAGAAAAGATGTATATAACAGTTTTTCCTTATTTTAAGTCCTTAAGGTATAAAAATAAGAAAACAATTCGTTATGTTGAGGAACTGCCATAAGAAACTTCAAAACTCTTGAGTGGTATTTCAAAACTAAAAGAGATAGAGAGCCAAAACTTTGTAGAGAGCGAGTCCTTCAAAAACAAAAAAAGATGTACATAACAGTTTTTTCTAATTTTAAGTCCTTAAGGTATAAAAATAAGAAAACATTTCGTTATGTTGAGGAACTGCCATAAGAATCTTCAAAACTATTGAGTGGTATTTCAAACCTAAACAAGATAGAGAGCCAAAACTTTGTAGAGAGAGAGTGCTTCAAAAATAATAAAAGATGTATATAACAGTTTTTCCTAATTTTAAGTATATAAGGTACAAAAATAAGAAAACATTTCGTTATGTTGAGGAACTGCCATAAGAATCTTCAAAACTATTGAGTGGTATTTCAAAACTAAAAGAGATAGAGAGCCAAAACTTTGTAGAGAGAGAGTGCTTTAAAAAAAAAAAAAGCTGTATATAACAGTTTTTCCTAATTTTAAGTATATAAGGTACAAAAAGAAGAAAACCTTTCGTTATGTTGAGGAACTGCCATAAGAATCTTCAAAACTATTGAGTGGTATTTCAAAACTCAAAGAGATAGAGAGCCAAAACTTTGTAGAGAGAGAATCCTTCAAAAATAAAAAAAGATGTACATAACAGTTTTTCCTTATTTTAAGTCCTTAAGGTATAAAAATAAGAAAACCATTCGTTATGTTGAGGAACTGCCACAAGAATCTTCAAGACTATTGAGTGGTGTTTCAAAACTAAAAGAGATAGAGAGCCCAAACTTTGTAGAGAGAGAGAGTCCTTCAAAAATAAAAAAAGATGTACATAACAGTTTTTCCTTATTTTAAGTCCTTAAGGTATAAAAATAAGAAAACCATTCGTTATGTTGAGGAACTGCCACAAGAATCTTCAAGACTATTGAGTGGTATTTCAAAACTAAAAGAGATAGAGAGCCAAAACTTTGTAGAGAGAGAGTCCTTCAGAAATAGGAAAAGATGTATATAATAGTTTTTTCTTATTTTAAGTCCTTAAGGTATAAAAATAAGAAAACAATTCGTTATGTTGAGGAACTGCCATAAGAATCTTCAAAACTATTGAGTGGTATTTAAAAACTCAAAGAGATAGAGAGCCAAAACTTTGTAGAAAAAGAGTCCTTCAGAAATAAGAAAAGATGTATATAACAGTTTTTCCTTATTATAAGTCCTTAAGGTATAAAAATAAGAAAACAATTCGTTATGTTGAGGAACTGCCACAAGAATCTTCAAGACTATTGAGTGGTGTTTCAAAACTAAAAGAGACAGAGAGCCAAAACTTTGTAGAGAGAGAGTCCTTCAGAAATAAGAAAAGATGTATATAACAGTTTTTCATTATTTTAAGCTCTTAAGGTATAAAAATAAGAAAACAATTCGTTATGTTGAGGAACTACCACAAGAATCTTCAAGACTGTTGAGTGGTGTTTCAAAACTAAAACATATAGAGAGCCAAAACTTTGTAGAGAGAGAGTCTTTCAAAAATAAAAAAAGATGTACATAACAGTTTTTCCTTATTTTAAGTCCTTAAGGTATAAAAATAAGAAAACAATTCGTTATGTTGAGGAACTGCCATAAGAATCTTCAAAACTATTGAGTGGTATTTCAAAACTCAAAGAGATAGAGAGCCAAAACTTTGTAGAGAGAGAGTGCCTTAAAAATAAAAAAAGCTGTATATAACAGTTTTTCCTAATTTTAAGTATATAAGGCACAAAAATAAGAAAACCTTTCGTTATGTTGAGGAACTGCCACAAGAATCTTCAAGACTATTGAGTGGTATTTCAAAACTAAAAGAGATAGAGAGCCAAAACTTTGTAGAGAGAGAGTCCTTCAGAAATAAGAAAAGATGTTTATAACAGTTTTTCCTTATTTTAAGTCCTTAAGGTATAAAAATAAGAAAACAATTCGTTATGTTGAGGAACTGCCATAAGAATCTTCAAGACTATTGAGTGGTATTTCAAAACTAAAAAAGATAGAGAGCCAAAACTTTGTAGAGAGAGAGTCCTTCAAAAATAAAAAAAGATGTACATAACAGTTTTTCCTTATTTTAAGTCCTTAAGGTATAAAAATAAGAAAACCATTCGTTATGTTGAGGAACTGCCACAAGAATCTTCAAGACTATTGAGTGGTGTTTCAAAACTAAAAGAGATAGAGAGCCCAAACTTTGTAGAGAGAGAGAGTCCTTCAAAAATAAAAAAAGATGTACATAACAGTTTTTCCTTATTTTAAGTCCTTAAGGTATAAAAATAAGAAAACATTTCGTTATGTTGAGGAACTGCCACAAGAATCTTCAAGACTATTGAGTGGTGTTTCAAAACTAAAACAGATAGAGAGCCAAAACTTTGTAGAGAGAGAGTCTTTCAAAAATAAAAAAAGATGTACATAACAGTTTTTCCTTATTTTAAGTCCTTAAGGTATAAAAATAAGAAAACATTTCATTATGTTGAGGAACTGCCACAAGAATCTTCAAGACTATTGAGTGGTATTTCAAAACTAAAAGAGTTAGAGAGCCAAAACTTTGTAGAGAGAGAGTCTTTCAAAAATAAAAAAAGATGTACATAACAGTTTTTCCTTATTTTAAGTCCTTAAGGTATAAAAATAAGAAAACATTTCGTTATGTTGAGGAACTGCCACAGGAATCTTCAAGACTATTGAGTGGTATTTCAAAACTAAAAGAGTTAGAGAGCCCAAACTTTGTAGAGAGAGAGTCCTTCAAAAATAAAAAAAGATGTACATAACAGTTTTTCCTTATTTTAAGTCCTCAAGGTATAAAGATAAGAAAACATTTCGTTATGTTGAGGAACTGCCACAAGAATCTTCAAGACTATTGAGTGGTGTTTTAAAACTAAAACAGATAGAGAGCCAAAACTTTGTAGAGAGAGAGTCTTTCAAAAATAAAAAAAAATGTACATAACAGTTTTTCCTTATTTTAAGTCCTTAAGGTATAAAAATAAGAAAACACTTCGTTATGTTGAGGAACTGCCACAAGAATCTTCAAGACTATTGAGTGGTATTTCAAAACTAAAAGAGTTAGAGAGCCAAAACTTTGTAGAGAGAGAGTCCTTCAAAAATAAAAAAAGATGTACACAACAGTTTTTCTTAGTTTTAAGTCCTTAAGGTATAAAAATAAGAAAACATTTCGTTATGTTGAGGAACTGCCATAAGAATCTTCAAAACTATTGAGTGGTATTTCAAAACTAAAAGAGATAGAGAGCCAAAACTTTGTAGAGAGAGAGTGCTTTAAAAATAAAAAAAGCTGTATATAACAGTTTTTCCTAATTTTAAGCATATAAGGTACAAAAATAAGAAAACCTTTCGTTATGTTGAGGAACTGCCATAAGAATCTTCAAAACTATTGAGTGGTATTTCAAAACTAAAAGAGATAGAGAGCCAAAACTTTGTAGAGAGAGAGTGCCTGAAAAATAAGAAAAGATGTATATAACAGTTTTTCCTAATTTTAAGTATATAAGGTACAAAAATAAGAAAACCTTTCGTTATGTTGAGGAACTGCCATAAGAATCTTCAAAACTATTGAGTGGTATTTCAAAACTAAAAGAGATTGAGAGCCAAAACTTTGTAGAGAGAGAGTCCTTCAAAAATAAAAAAAGATGTATATAACAGTTTTTCCTTATTTTAAGTCTTTAAGGTATAAAAATAAGAAAACAATTCGTTGTGTTGAGGAACTGCCACAAGAATCTTGAAAACTATTGAGTGGTATTTCAAAACTCAAAGAGATAGAGAGCCAAAACTTTGTAGAGAGAGAGTCCTTCAGAAATAAGAAAAGGTGTATATAACAGTTTTTCGTTATTTTAAGTCCTTAAGGTATAAAAATAAGAAAACAATTCGTTATGTTGAGGAACTGCCATAAGAATCTTCAAAACTATTGAGTGGTATTTCAAAACTCAAAGAGATAGAGAGCCAAAACTTTGTAGAGAGAGAGTCCTTCAGAAATAAGAAAAGATGTATATAACAGTTTTTCCTTATTTTAAGTCTTTAAGGTATAAAAATAAGAAAACAATTCGTTGTGTTGAGGAACTGCCATAAGAATCTTCAAAACTATTGAGTGGTATTTCAAAACTCAAAGAGATAGAGAGCCAAAACTTTGTAGAGAGAGAGTCCTTCAGAAACAAGAAAAGATGTATATAACAGTTTTTCCTTATTTTAAGTCCTTAAGGTATAAAAATAAGAAAACAATTCGTTATGTTGAGGAACTGCCATAAGAATCTTCAAAACTATTGAGTGGTATTTCAAAACTAAAAGAGATAGAGAGCCAAAACTTTGTAGAGAGGGAGTCCTTCAAAAATAAGAAAAGATATACATAACAGTTTTTTCTAATTTTAAGTCCTTAAGGTATAAAAATAAGAAAACAATTCGTTATGTTGAGGAACTGCCATAAGAATCTTCAAAACTATTGAGTGGTATTTCAAAACTCAAAGAGATAGAGAGCCAAAGCTTTGTAGACAGAGAGTCCTTCAGAAATAAGAAAAGATGTATATAACAGTTTTTCCTTATTTTAAGTCCTTAAGGTATAAAAATAAGAAAACAATTCGTTATGTTGAGGAACTGCCATAAGAATCTTCAAAACTATTGAGTGGTATTTCAAAACTCAAAGAGATAAAGAGCCAAAACTTTGTAGGGAGAGAGTCCTTCAGAAACAAGAAAAGATGTATATAACAGTTTTTCCTTATTTTAAGTCCTTAAGGTATAAAAATAAGAAAACAATTCGTTATGTTGAGGAACTGCCATAAGAATCTTCAAAACTATTGAGTGGTATTTCAAAACTCAAAGAGATAGAGAACCAAAACTTTGTAGAGAGAGAGTCCTTTAGAAATAAGAAAAGATGTATATAACAGTTTTTCCTTATTTTAAGTCCTTAAGGTATAAAAATAAGAAAACAATTCGTTATGTTGAGGAACTGCCATAAGAATCTTCAAAACTATTGAGTGGTATTTCAAAACTAAAAGAGATAGAGAGCCAAAACTTTGTAGAGAGGGAGTCCTTCAAAAATAAGAAAAGATATACATAACAGTTTTTTCTAATTTTAAGTCCTTAAGGTATAAAAATAAGAAAACAATTCGTTATGTTGAGGAACTGCCATAAGAATCTTCAAAACTATTGAGTGGTATTTCAAAACTCAAAGAGATAGAGAGCCAAAGCTTTGTAGACAGAGAGTCCTTCAGAAATAAGAAAAGATGTATATAACAGTTTTTCCTTATTTTAAGTCCTTAAGGTATAAAAATAAGAAAACAATTCGTTATGTTGAGGAACTGCCATAAGAATCTTCAAAACTATTGAGTGGTATTTCAAAACTCAAAGAGATAAAGAGCCAAAACTTTGTAGGGAGAGAGTCCTTCAGAAACAAGAAAAGATGTATATAACAGTTTTTCCTTATTTTAAGTCCTTAAGGTATAAAAATAAGAAAACAATTCGTTATGTTGAGGAACTGCCATAAGAATCTTCAAAACTATTGAGTGGTATTTCAAAACTCAAAGAGATAGAGAACCAAAACTTTGTAGAGAGAGAGTCCTTTAGAAATAAGAAAAGATGTATATAACAGTTTTTCCTTATTTTAAGTCCTTAAGGTATAAAAATAAGAAAACAATTCGTTATGTTGAGGAACTGCCATAAGAATCTTCAAAACTATTGAGTTGTATTTCAAAACTAAAAGAGATAGAGAGCCAAAACTTTGTAGAGAGGGAGTCCTTCAAAAATAAGAAAAGATGTACATAACAGTTTTTTCTAATTTTAAGTCCTTAAGGTATAAAAATAAGAAAACATTTCGTTATGTTGAGGAACTGCCATAAGAATCTTCAAAACTATTGAGTGGTATTTCAAAACTAAAAGAGATAGAGAGCCAAGACTTTGTAGAAAGAGAGTGCTTCAAAAATAAAAAAAAGATGTATATAACAGTTTTTCCTAATTTTAAGTATATAAGGTACAAAAATAAAAAAACATTTCGTTATGTTGAGGAACTGCCATAAGAATCTTCAGAACTATTGAGTGGTATTTCGAAACTACAAAAGATAGAGAGCCAAAACTTTGTAGAGAGAGAGTCCTTCAAAAATAAAAAAAGATGTACATAACAGTTTTTCCTTATTTTAAGTCCTTAAGGTATAAAAATAAGAAAACCATTCGTTATGTTGAGGAACTGCCATAAGAATCTTCAAAACTATTGAGTGATATTTCAAAACTAAAAGAGATAGAGAGCCAAAACTTTGTAGAGAGAGAGTGCTTCAAAAATAAAAAAAGATGTACATAACAGTTTTTCCTAATTTTAAGTCCTTAAAGTATAAAAATAAGAAAACATTTCGTTATGTTGAGGAACTGCCAGAAGAATATTCAAGACTATTGAGTGGTATTTCAAAACTAAAAGAGATAGAGAGCCAAAACTTTGCAGAGAGAGAGTCCTTCAGAAATAAGAAAAGATGTATATAACAGATTTTCCTTATTTTAAGTCCTTAAGGTATAAAAATAAGAAAACAATTCGTTATGTTGAGGAACTGCCATAAGAATCTTCAAGACTATTGAGTGGTATTTCAAAACTAAAAGAGTTAGAGAGCCAAAACTTTGGAGAGAGAGAGTCCTTCAAAAATAAAAAAAGATGTAATAACAGTTTTTCCTTATTTTAAGTCCTTAAGGTATAAAACTAAGAAAACCATTCGTTATGTTGGGGAACTGCCACAAGAATCTTCAAAACTATTGAGTGGTATTTCAAAACTAAATGAGATAGAGAGCCAAAACTTTGTAGAAAGAGAGTGCTTCAAAAATAAAAAAAGATGTATATAACAGTTTTTCCTTATTTTAAGTCCTTAAGGTATAAAAATAAGAAAACAATTCGTTATGTTGAGGAACTGCCACAAGAATCTTCAAAACTATTGAGTGGTATTTCAAAACTAAAAGAGATAGAGAGCCAAAACTTTGGAGAGAGAGAGTCCTTCAAAAATAAAAAAAGATGTAATAACAGTTTTTCCTTATTTTAAGTCCTTAAGGTATAAAAATAAGAAAACAATTCATTATGCTGAGGAACTGCCATAAGAATCTTCAAAACTATTGAGTGGTTTTTCAAAACTAAAAGAGATAGAGAGCCAAAACTTTGTAGAGAGAGAGTGCTTCAAAAATAAAAAAAGATGTATATAACAGTTTTTCCATATTTTAAGTCCTTAAGGTATAAAAATAAGAAAACCATTCGTTATGTTGGGGAACTGCCACAAGAATCTTCAAAACTATTGAGTGGTATTTCAAAACTAAATGAGATAGAGAGCCAAAGCTTTGTAGAAAGAGAGTGCTTCAAAAATAACAAAAGATGTCTATAAAATTTTTTCCTAGTTTTAAGTCCTTAAGGTATAAAAATAAGAAAACATTTCGTTATGTTGAGGAACTGCCACAAGAATCTTCAAGACTATTGAGTGGTATTTCAAAACTAAAATAGATAGAGAGCCAAAACTTTGTAGTGAGAGAGTCATCAGAAATAAGAAAAGATGTATATAACAGTTTTTCCTTATTTTAAGTCCTTAAGGTATAAAAATAAGAAAACAATTCGTTATGTTGAGGAACTGCCATAAGAATCTTCAAGACTATTGAGTGGTATTTCAAAACTAAAAAAGATAGAGAGCCAAAACTTTGTAGAGAGAGAGTCCTTCAAAAATAAAAAAAGATGTACATAACAGTTTTTCCTTATTTTAAGTCCTTAAGGTATAAAAATAAGAAAACCATTCGTTATGTTGAGGAACTGCCATAAGAATCTTCAAAACTATTGAGTGATATTTCAAAACTAAAAGAGATAGAGAGCCAAAACTTTGTAGAGAGAGAGTGCTTCAAAAATAAAAAAAGATGTACATAACAGTTTTTCCTAATTTTAAGTCCTTAAAGTATAAAAATAAGAAAACATTTCGTTATGTTGAGGAACTGCCAGAAGAATATTCAAGACTATTGAGTGGTATTTCAAAACTAAAAGAGATAGAGAGCCAAAACTTTGCAGAGAGAGAGTCCTTCAGAAATAAGAAAAGATGTATATAACAGATTTTCCTTATTTTAAGTCCTTAAGGTATAAAAATAAGAAAACAATTCGTTATGTTGAGGAACTGCCATAAGAATCTTCAAAACTATTGAGTGGTATTTCAAAACTCAAAGAGATAGAGAGCCAAAACTTTGTAGAGAGAGAGTCCTTCAGAAATAAGAAAAGATGTATATATAAGTTTTTCCTTATTTTAAGTCTTTAAGGTATAAAAATAAGAAAACAATTCGTTAAGTTGAGGAACTGCCATAAGAATCTTCAAAACTATTGAGTGGTATTTCAAAACTAAAAGAGATAGAGAGCCAAAACTTTGTAGAGAGAGAGTCCTTCAGAAATAAGAAAAGATGTATGTAACAGTTTTTCCTTAGTTTAAGTCCTTAAGGTATAAAAATAAGAAAAAATTTCGTTATGTTGAGGAACTGCCACAAGAATCTTCAAGACTATTGAGTGGTATTTCAAAACTAAAAGAGATAGACAGCCAAAACTTTGTAGAGAGAGAGTCCTTCAGAAATAAGAAAAGATGTATGCAACAGTTTTTCCTTAGTTTAAGTCCTTAAGGTATAAAAATAAGAAAACATTTCGTTATGTTGAGGAACTGCCACAAGAATCTTCAAGACTATTGAGTGGTATTTCAAAACTAAAAGAGATAGAGAGCCAAAACTTTGTAGAGAGAGAGTCCTTCAAAAATAAAAAAAGATGTACATAACAGTTTTTCCTTATTTTAAGTCCTTAAGGTATAAAAATAAGAAAATATTTCGTTATGTTGAGGAACTGCCACAAGAATCTTCAAAACTATTGAGTGGTATTTTAAAACTAAAAGAGATAGAGAGCCAAAACTTTGTAGAGAGAGAGTCCTTCAGAAGTAGGAAAAGATGTATATAACAGTTTTTTCTTATTTTAAGTCCTTAAGGTACAAAAATAAGAAAACAATTCATTATGTTGAGGAACTGCCATAAGAATCTTCAAAACTATTGAGTGGTATTTCAAAACTAAAAGAGGTAGAGAGCCAAAACTTTGTAGAGAGAGAGTCCTTCAGAAATAAGAAAAGATGTATATAACAGTTTTTCCTAATTTTAAGTCCTTAAGGTACAAAAATAAGAAAACAATTCATTATGTTGAGGAACTGCCATAAGAATCTTCAAAACTATTGAGTGGTATTTCAAAACTAAAAGAGATAGAGAGCCAAAACTTTGTAGAGAGAGAGTCCTTCAGAAATAAGAAAAGATGTATGTAACAGTTTTTCCTTAGTTTAAGTCCTTAAGGTATAAAAATAAGAAAACATTTCGTTATGTTGAGGAACTGCCACAAGAATCTTCAAGACTATTGAGTGGTATTTCAAAACTAAAAGAGATAGACAGCCAAAACTTTGTAGAGAGAGAGTCCTTCAGAAATAAGAAAAGATGTATGCAACAGTTTTTCCTTAGTTTAAGTCCTTAAGGTATAAAAATAAGAAAACATTTCGTTATGTTGAGGAACTGCCACAAGAATCTTCAAGACTATTGAGTGGTATTTCAAAACTAAAAGAGATAGAGAGCCAAAACTTTGTAGAGAGAGAGTCCTTCAAAAATAAAAAAAGATGTTCGTAACAGTTTTTCCTTATTTTAAGTCCTTAAGGTATAAAAATAAGAAAATATTTCGTTATGTTGAGGAACTGCCACAAGAATCTTCAAAACTATTGAGTGGTATTTTAAAACTAAAAGAGATAGAGAGCCAAAACTTTGTAGAGAGAGAGTCCTTCAGAAGTAGGAAAAGATGTATATAACAGTTTTTTCTTATTTTAAGTCCTTAAGGTACAAAAATAAGAAAACAATTCATTATGTTGAGGAACTGCCATAAGAATCTTCAAAACTATTGAGTGGTATTTCAAAACTAAAAGAGATAGAGAGCCAAAACTTTGTAGAGAGAGAGTCCTTCAGAAATAAGAAAAGATGTATATAACAGATTTTCCTTATTTTAAGTCCTTAAGGTATAAAAATAAGAAAACAATTCGTTATGTTGAGGAACTGCCATAAGAATCTTCAAAACTATTGAGTGGTATTTCAAAACTCAAAGAGATAGAGAGCCAAAACTTTGTAGAGAGAGAGTCCTTCAGAAATAAGAAAAGATGTATATATAAGTTTTTCCTTATTTTAAGTCTTTAAGGTATAAAAATAAGAAAACAATTCGTTAAGTTGAGGAACTGCCATAAGAATCTTCAAAACTATTGAGTGGTATTTCAAAACTAAAAGAGATAGAGAGCCAAAACTTTGTAGAGAGAGAGTCCTTCAGAAATAAGAAAAGATGTATGTAACAGTTTTTCCTTAGTTTAAGTCCTTAAGGTATAAAAATAAGAAAAAATTTCGTTATGTTGAGGAACTGCCACAAGAATCTTCAAGACTATTGAGTGGTATTTCAAAACTAAAAGAGATAGACAGCCAAAACTTTGTAGAGAGAGAGTCCTTCAGAAATAAGAAAAGATGTATGCAACAGTTTTTCCTTAGTTTAAGTCCTTAAGGTATAAAAATAAGAAAACATTTCGTTATGTTGAGGAACTGCCACAAGAATCTTCAAGACTATTGAGTGGTATTTCAAAACTAAAAGAGATAGAGAGCCAAAACTTTGTAGAGAGAGAGTCCTTCAAAAATAAAAAAAGATGTACCTAACAGTTTTTCCTTATTTTAAGTCCTTAAGGTATAAAAATAAGAAAATATTTCGTTATGTTGAGGACTGCCACAAGAATCTTCAAAACTATTGAGTGGTATTTTAAAACTAAAAGAGATAGAGAGCCAAAACTTTGTAGAGAGAGAGTCCTTCAGAAGTAGGAAAAGATGTATATAACAGTTTTTTCTTATTTTAAGTCCTTAAGGTACAAAAATAAGAAAACAATTCATTATGTTGAGGAACTGCCATAAGAATCTTCAAAACTATTGAGTGGTATTTCAAAACTAAAAGAGGTAGAGAGCCAAAACTTTGTAGAGAGAGAGTCCTTCAGAAATAAGAAAAGATGTATATAACAGTTTTTCCTAATTTTAAGTCCTTAAGGTACAAAAATAAGAAAACAATTCATTATGTTGAGGAACTGCCATAAGAATCTTCAAAACTATTGAGTGGTATTTCAAAACTAAAAGAGATAGAGAGCCAAAACTTTGTAGAGAGAGAGTCCTTCAGAAATAAGAAAAGATGTATGTAACAGTTTTTCCTTAGTTTAAGTCCTTAAGGTATAAAAATAAGAAAACATTTCGTTATGTTGAGGAACTGCCACAAGAATCTTCAAGACTATTGAGTGGTATTTCAAAACTAAAAGAGATAGACAGCCAAAACTTTGTAGAGAGAGAGTCCTTCAGAAATAAGAAAAGATGTATGCAACAGTTTTTCCTTAGTTTAAGTCCTTAAGGTATAAAAATAAGAAAACATTTCGTTATGTTGAGGAACTGCCACAAGAATCTTCAAGACTATTGAGTGGTATTTCAAAACTAAAAGAGATAGAGAGCCAAAACTTTGTAGAGAGAGAGTCCTTCAAAAATAAAAAAAGATGTTCGTAACAGTTTTTCCTTATTTTAAGTCCTTAAGGTATAAAAATAAGAAAATATTTCGTTATGTTGAGGAACTGCCACAAGAATCTTCAAAACTATTGAGTGGTATTTTAAAACTAAAAGAGATAGAGAGCCAAAACTTTGTAGAGAGAGAGTCCTTCAGAAGTAGGAAAAGATGTATATAACAGTTTTTTCTTATTTTAAGTCCTTAAGGTACAAAAATAAGAAAACAATTCATTATGTTGAGGAACTGCCATAAGAATCTTCAAAACTATTGAGTGGTATTTCAAAACTAAAAGAGATAGAGAGCCAAAACTTTGTAGAGAGAGAGTCCTTCAGAAATAAGAAAAGATGTATATAACAGATTTTCCTTATTTTAAGTCCTTAAGGTATAAAAATAAGAAAACAATTCGTTATGTTGAGGAACTGCCATAAGAATCTTCAAAACTATTGAGTGGTATTTCAAAACTCAAAGAGATAGAGAGCCAAAACTTTGTAGAGAGAGAGTCCTTCAGAAATAAGAAAAGATGTATATATAAGTTTTTCCTTATTTTAAGTCTTTAAGGTATAAAAATAAGAAAACAATTCGTTAAGTTGAGGAACTGCCATAAGAATCTTCAAAACTATTGAGTGGTATTTCAAAACTAAAAGAGATAGAGAGCCAAAACTTTGTAGAGAGAGAGTCCTTCAGAAATAAGAAAAGATGTATGTAACAGTTTTTCCTTAGTTTAAGTCCTTAAGGTATAAAAATAAGAAAAAATTTCGTTATGTTGAGGAACTGCCACAAGAATCTTCAAGACTATTGAGTGGTATTTCAAAACTAAAAGAGATAGACAGCCAAAACTTTGTAGAGAGAGAGTCCTTCAGAAATAAGAAAAGATGTATGCAACAGTTTTTCCTTAGTTTAAGTCCTTAAGGTATAAAAATAAGAAAACATTTCGTTATGTTGAGGAACTGCCACAAGAATCTTCAAGACTATTGAGTGGTATTTCAAAACTAAAAGAGATAGAGAGCCAAAACTTTGTAGAGAGAGAGTCCTTCAAAAATAAAAAAAGATGTACCTAACAGTTTTTCCTTATTTTAAGTCCTTAAGGTATAAAAATAAGAAAATATTTCGTTATGTTGAGGACTGCCACAAGAATCTTCAAAACTATTGAGTGGTATTTTAAAACTAAAAGAGATAGAGAGCCAAAACTTTGTAGAGAGAGAGTCCTTCAGAAGTAGGAAAAGATGTATATAACAGTTTTTTCTTATTCTAAGTCCTTAAGGTACAAAAATAAGAAAACAATTCATTATGTTGAGGAACTGCCATAAGAATCTTCAAAACTATTGAGTGGTATTTCAAAACTAAAAGAGGTAGAGAGCCAAAACTTTGTAGAGAGAGAGTCCTTCAGAAATAAGAAAAGATGTATATAACAGTTTTTCCTAATTTTAAGTCCTTAAGGTACAAAAATAAGAAAACAATTCATTATGTTGAGGAACTGCCATAAGAATCTTCAAAACTATTGAGTGGTATTTCAAAACTAAAAGAGATAGAGAGCCAAAACTTTGTAGAGAGAGAGTCCTTCAGAAATAAGAAAGGATGTATGTAACAGTTTTTCCTTAGTTTAAGTCCTTAAGGTATAAAAATAAGAAAACATTTCGTTATGTTGAGGAACTGCCACAAGAATCTTCAAGACTATTGAGTGGTATTTCAAAACTAAAAGAGATAGACAGCCAAAACTTTGTAGAGAGAGAGTCCTTCAGAAATAAGAAAAGATGTATGCAACAGTTTTTCCTTAGTTTAAGTCCTTAAGGTATAAAAATAAGAAAACATTTCGTTATGTTGAGGAACTGCCACAAGAATCTTCAAGACTATTGAGTGGTATTTCAAAACTAAAAGAGATAGAGAGCCAAAACTTTGTAGAGAGAGAGTCCTTCAAAAATAAAAAAAGATGTACGTAACAGTTTTTCCTTATTTTAAGTCCTTAAGGTATAAAAATAAGAAAATATTTCGTTATGTTGAGGAACTGCCACAAGAATCTTCAAAACTATTGAGTGGTATTTTAAAACTAAAAGAGATAGAGAGCCAAAACTTTGTAGAGAGAGAGTCCTTCAGAAGTAGGAAAAGATGTATATAACAGTTTTTTCTTATTTTAAGTCCTTAAGGTACAAAAATAAGAAAACAATTCATTATGTTGAGGAACTGCCATAAGAATCTTCAAAACTATTGAGTGGTATTTCAAAACTAAAAGAGGTAGAGAGCCAAAACTTTGTAGAGAGAGAGTCCTTCAGAAATCAGAAAAGATGTATGTAACAGTTTTTCCTTAGTTTAGGTCCTTAAGGTATAAAAATAAGAAAACATTTCGTTATGTTGAGGAACTGCCACAAGAATCTTCAAGACTATTGAATGGTATTTCAAAACTAAAAGAGATAGAGAGCCAAAACTTTGTAGAGAGAGAGTCCTTCAAAAATAAAAAAAGATGTACATAACATTTTTTCCTTATTTTAAGTCCTTACGGTATAAAAATAAGAAAATATTTCGTTATGTTGAGGAACTGCCACAAGAATCTTCAAGACTATTGAGTGGTATTTCAAAACTAAAAGAGATAGAGAGCCAAAACTTTGTAGAAAGAGAGTCCTTCAAAAATAAAAAAAGATGTACATAACAGTTTTTCCCTATTTTAAGTCCTTAAGGTATAAAAATAAGAAAATATTTCGTTATGTTGAGGAACTGCCATAAGAATCTTCAAAACTATTGAGTGGTATTTCAAAACTCAAAGAGATAGAGAACCAAAACTTTGTAGAGAGAGAGTCCTTCAGAAATAAGAAAAGATGTTTATAACAGTTTTTCCTTATTTTAAGTCCTTAAGGTATAAAAATAAGAAAACAATTCGTTATGTTGAGGAACTGCCATAAGAATCTTCAAAACTATTGAGTGGTATTTCAAAACTAAAAGAGATAGAGAGCCAAAACTTTGTAGAGAGGGAGTCCTTCAAAAATAAGAAAAGATGTACATAACAGTTTTTTCTAATTTTAAGTCGTTAAGGTATAAAAATAAGAAAACATTTCGTTATGTTGAGGAACTGCCATAAGAATCTTCAAAAGTATTAAGTGGTATTTCAAAACTAAAAGGGATAGAAAACCAAAACTTTGTAGAGAGAGAGTGCTTCAAAAATAAAAAAAGTTGTACATAACAGTTTTTCCTTATTTTAAGTCTTTAAGGTATAAAAATAAGAAAACAATTCGTTATGTTGAGGAACTGCCATAAGAATCTTCAAAACTATTGAGTGGTATTTCAAAACTCAAAGAGATAGAGAACCAAAACTTTGTAGAGAGAGAGTCCTTCAGAAATAAGAAAAGATGTATATAACAGTTTTTCCTTATTTTAAGTCCTTAAGGTATAAAAATAAGAAAACAATTCGTTATGTTGAGGAACTGCCATAAGAATCTTCAAAACTATTGAGTGGTATTTTAAAACTAAAAGAGATAGAGAGCCAAAACTTTGTAGAGAGAGAGTCCTTCAGAAATAGGAAAAGATGTATATAACAGTTTTTCCTAATTTTAAGTATATAAGGTACAAAAATAAGAAAACATTTCGTTATGTTGAGGAACTGCCATAAGAATCTTCAAATCTATTGAGTGGTATTTCAAAACTCAAAGAGATAGAGAACCAAAACTTTGTAGAGAGAGAGTCCTTCAGAAATAAGAAAAGATGTACATAACAGTTTTTCCTTATTTTAAGTCCTTAAGGTATAAAAATAAGAAAACAATTCGTTATGTTGAGGAACTGCCATAAGAATCTTCAAAACTATTGAGTGGTATTTCAAAACTAAAAGAGATAGAGAGCCAAAACTTTGTAGAGAGGGAGTCCTTCAAAAATAAAAAAAGATGTACATAACAGTTTTTTCTAATTTTAAGTCCTTAAGGTATAAAAATAAGAAAACATTTCGTTATGTTGAGAAACTGCCATAAGAATCTCAAAAATAAAAAAAGATGTACATAACAGTTTTTCCGTATTTTAAGTCCTTAAGGTATAAAAATAAGAAAACCATTCGTTATGTTGGGGAACTGCCACAAGAATCTTCAAAACTATTGAGTGGTATTTCAAAACTAAAAGAGATAGAGAGCCAAAACTTTGTAGAGAGAGAATCCTTCAAAAATAAAAAAAGATGTACATAACATTTTTTCCTTATTTTAAGTCCTTACGGTATAAAAATAAGAAAATATTTCGTTATGTTGAGGAAATGCCACAAGAATCTTCAAGACTATTGAGTGGTATTTCAAAACTAAAAGAGATAGAGAGCCAAAACTTTGTAGAAAGAGAGTCCTTCAAAAATAAAAAAAGATGTACATAACAGTTTTTCCCTATTTTAAGTCCTTAAGGTATAAAAATAAGAAAATATTTCGTTATGTTGAGGAACTGCCATAAGAATCTTCAAAACTATTGAGTGGTATTTCAAAACTCAAAGAGATAGAGAACCAAAACTTTGTAGAGAGAGAGTCCTTCAGAAATAAGAAAAGATGTATATAATAGTTTTTCCTTATTTTAAGTCCTTAAGGTATAAAAATAAGAAAACAATTCGTTATGTTGAGGAACTGCCATAAGAATCTTCAAAACTATTGAGTGGTATTTCAAAACTAAAAGAGATAGAGAGCCAAAACTTTGTAGAGAGGGAGTCCTTCAAAAATAAGAAAAGATGTACATAACAGTTTTTTCTAATTTTAAGTCGTTAAGGTATAAAAATAAGAAAACATTTCGTTATGTTGAGGAACTGCCATAAGAATCTTCAAAAGTATTAAGTGGTATTTCAAAACTAAAAGAGATAGAAAACCAAAACTTTGTAGAGAGAGAGTGCTTCAAAAATAAAAAAAGTTGTACATAACAGTTTTTCCTTATTTTAAGTCTTTAAGGTATAAAAATAAGAAAACAATTCGTTATGTTGAGGAACTGCCATAAGAATCTTCAAAACTATTGAGTGGTATTTCAAAACTCAAAGAGATAGAGAACCAAAACTTTGTAGAGAGAGAGTCCTTCAGAAATAAGAAAAGATGTATATAACAGTTTTTCCTTATTTTAAGTCCTTAAGGTATAAAAATAAGAAAACAATTCGTTGTTTTGAGGAACTGCCATAAGAATCTTCAAAACTATTGAGTGGTATTTTAAAACTAAAAGAGATAGAGAGCCAAAACTTTGTAGAGAGAGAGTCCTTCAGAAATAGGAAAAGATGTATATAACAGTTTTTCCTAATTTTAAGTATATAAGGTACAAAAATAAGAAAACATTTCGTTATGTTGAGGAACTGCCATAAGAATCTTCAAATCTATTGAGTGGTATTTCAAAACTCAAAGAGATAGAGAACCAAAACTTTGTAGAGAGAGAGTCCTTCAGAAATAAGAAAAGATGTACATAACAGTTTTTCCTTATTTTAAGTCCTTAAGGTATAAAAATAAGAAAACAATTCGTTATGTTGAGGAACTGCCATAAGAATCTTCAAAACTATTGAGTGGTATTTCAAAACTCAAAGAGATAGAGAGCCAAAACTTTGTAGAGAGCGAGTCCTTCAGAAACAAGAAAAGATGTATATAACAGTTTTTCCTTATTTTAAGTCCTTAAGGTATAAAAATAAGAAAACAATTCGTTATGTTGAGGAACTGCCATAAGAATCTTCAAAACTATTGAGTGGTATTTCAAAACTCAAAGAGATAGAGAACCAAAACTTTGTAGAGAGAGAGTCCTTCAGAAATAAGAAAAGATGTATATAACAGTTTTTCCTTATTTTAAGTCCTTAACATATAAAAATAAGAAAACCATTCGTTATGTTGGGGAACTGCCACAAGAATCTTCAAAACTATTGAGTGGTATTTCAAAACTAAATGAGATAGAGAGCCAAAACTTTGTAGAAAGAGAGTCCTTCAAAAATAAAAAAAGATGTATATAACAGTTTTTCCTTATTTTAAGTCCTTAAGGTATAAAAATAAGAAAACAATTCGTTATGTTGAGGAACTGCCACAAGAATCTTCAAAACTATTGAGTGGTATTTCAAAACTAAAAGAGATAGAGAGACAAAATTTTCGAGAGAGAGAGTATTTCAAAAATAAAAAAAGACGTATATAACAGCTTTTCCTAATTTTAAGTATATAAGGTACAAAAATAAGAAAACAATTCGTTATGTTGAGGAACTGCCATAAGAATCTTCAAAACTATTGATTGGTATTTCAAAACTCAAAGAGATAGCGAACCAAAACTTTGTAGAGAGAGAGTCCTTCAGAAATAAGAAAAGATGTACATAACAGTTTTTTCTAATTTTAAGTCCTTAAGGTATAAAAATAAGAAAACATTTCGTTATGTTGAGGAACTGCCATAAGAATCTTGAGAACTATTGAGTGGTATTTCGAAACTAAAAAAGATAGAGAGCCCAAACTTTGAAGAAAGAGAGTGCTTTAAAAATAAAAAAAGATGTATATAACAGTTTTCCTTATTTTAAGTTCTTAAGGTATAAAAATAAGAAAACATTTCGTTATGTTGAGGAACTGCCATAAGAATCTTCAAAACTATTGAGTGGTATTTCAAAACTCAAAGAAATAGAGAGCCAAAACTTTGTAGAGAGAGAGTCCTTCAGAAACAAGAAAAGATGTATATAACAGTTTTTCCTTATTTTAAGTACTTAAGGTATAAAAATAAGAAAACAATTCGTTATGTTGAGGAACTGCCATAAGAATCTTCAAAACTATTGAGTGGTATTTCAAAACTCAAAGAAATAGAGAGCCAAAACTTTGTAGAGAGAGAGTCCTTCAGAAACAAGAAAAGATGTATATAACAGTTTTTCCTTATTTTAAGTCCTTAAGGTATAAAAATAAGAAAACAATTCGTTATGTTGAGGAACTGCCATAAGAATCTTCAAAACTATTGAGTGGTATTTCAAAACTCAAAGAGATAGAGAACCAAAACTTTGTAGAGAGAGAGTCCTTCAGAAATAAGAAAAGATGTATATAACAGTTTTTCCTTATTTTAAGTCCTTAAGGTATAAAAATAAGAAAACCATTCGTTATGTTGGGGAACTGCCACAAGAATCTTCAAAACTATTGAGTGGTATTTCAAAACTAAATGAGATAGAGAGCCAAAACTTTGTAGAAAGAGAGTCCTTCAAAAATAAAAAAAGATGTATATAACAGTTTTTCCTTATTTTAAGTCCTTAAGGTATAAAAATAAGAAAACAATTCGTTATGTTGAGGAACTGCCACAAGAATCTTCAAAACTATTGAGTGGTATTTCAAAACTAAAAGAGATAGAGAGACAAAACTTTCGAGAGGGAGAGTATTTCAAAAATAAAAAAAGACGTATATAACAGCTTTTCCTAATTTTAAGTATATAAGGTACAAAAATAAGAAAACAATTCGTTATGTTGAGGAACTGCCATAAGAATCTTCAAAACTATTGATTGGTATTTCAAAACTCAAAGAGATAGCGAACCAAAACTTTGTAGAGAGAGAGTCCTTCAGAAATAAGAAAAGATGTATATAACAGTTTTTCCTTATTTTAAGTCCTTAAGGCATAAAAATAAGAAAACCATTCGTTATGTTGGGGAACTGCCACAAGAATCTTCAAAACTATTGAGTGGTATTTCAAAACTAAATGAGATAGAGAGCCAAAACTTTGTAGTGAGAGAGTCTTCAGAAATAAGAAAAGATGTATATAACAGTTTTTCCTTATTTTAAGTCCTTAAGGTATAAAAATAAGAAAACAATTCGTTATGCTGAGGAACTGCCATAAGAATCTTCAAAACTATTGAGTGGTTTTTCAAAACTAAAAGAGATAGAGAGCCAAAACTTTGTAGAAAGAGAGTGCTTTAAAAATAAAAAAAGATGTATATAACAGTTTTTCCTAATTTTAAGTATATAACGTACAAAAATAAGAAAACATTTCGTTATGTTGAGGAACTGCCATAAGAATCTTCAAAACTATTGAGTGGTATTTCAAAACTCAAAGAGATAGAGAGCCAAAACTTTGTAGAAGGAGAGTGCTTCAAAAATAAAAAAAGATATATATAACAGTTTTTCCTAATTTTAAGTATATAAGGTACAAAAATAAGAAAACATTTCGTTATGTTGAGGAACTGCCATAAGAATCTTCAAAACTATTGAGTGGTATTTCGAAACTAAAAAATATAGAGAGCCAAAACTTTGTAGAAGGAGAGTGCTTTAAAAATAAAAAAAGATGTATATAACGGTTTTTCCTAATTTTAAGTATATAACGTACAAAAATAAGAAAACATTTCGTTATGTTGAGGAACTGCCATAAGAATCTTCAAAACTATTGAGTGGTATTTCAAAACTCAAAGAGATAGAGAGCCAAAACTTTGTAGAGAGAGAGTCCTTCAGAAACAAGAAAAGATGTATATAACAGTTTTTCCTTATTTTAAGTCCTTAAGGTATAAAAATAAGAAAACATTTCGTTATGTTGAGGAACTGCCATAAGAATCTTCAAAACTATTGAGTGGTATTTCAAAACTCAAAGAGATAGAGAGCCAAAACTTTGTAGAGAGAGAGTCCTTCAGAAATAAGAAAAGATGTATATAACAGTTTTTCTTATTTTAAGTTCTTAAGGTATAAAAATAATAAAACAATTCGCTATGTTGAGGAACTGCCATAAGAATCTTCAAAACTATTGAGTGGTATTTCAGAAGTCAAAGAGATAGAGAGCCAAACCTTTGTAGAGAGAGAGTCCTTCAAAAATAAGAAAAGATGTATATAACAGCTTTTCCTAATTTTAAATATATAAGGTACAAAAATAAGAAAACAATTCGTTATGTTGAGGAACTGCCATAAGAATCTTCAAAACTATTGATTGGTATTTCAAAACTCAAAGAGATAGCGAACCAAAACTTTGTAGAGAGAGAGTCCTTCAGAAATAAGAAAAGATGTATGTAACAGTTATTCCTTAGTTTAAGTCCTTAAGGTATAAAAATAAGAAAACATTTCGTTATGTTGAGGAACTGCCACAAGAATCTTCAAAACTATTGAGTGGTATTTCAAAACTCAAAGAGATAGAGAGACAAAACTTTCGAGAGAGAGAGTATTTCAAAAATAAAAAAAGACGTATATAACAGCTTTTCCTAATTTTAAGTATATAAGGTACAAAAATAAGAAAACAATTCGTTATGTTGAGGAACTGCCATAAGAATCTTCAAAACTATTGATTGGTATTTCAAAACTCAAAGAGATAGCGAACCAAAACTTTGTAGAGAGAGAGTCCTTCAGAAACAAGAAAAGATGTATATAACAGTTTTTCCTTATTTTAAGTCCTTAAGGTATAAAAATAAGAAAACCATTCGTTATGTTGGGGAACTGCCACAAGAATCTTCAAAACTATTGAGTGGTATTTCAAAACTAAATGAGATAGAGAGCCAAAACTTTGTAGTGAGAGAGTCTTCAGAAATAAGAAAAGATATATATAACAGTTTTTCCTTATTTTAAGTCCTTAAGGTATAAAAATAAGAAAACAATTCGTTATGCTGAGGAACTGCCATAAGAATCTTCAAAACTATTGAGTGGTTTTTCAAAACTAAAAGAGATAGAGAGCCAAAACTTTGTAGAAAGAGAGTGCTTTAAAAATAAAAAAAGATGTATATAACAGTTTTTCCTAATTTTAAGTATATAACGTACAAAAATAAGAAAACATTTCGTTATGTTGAGGAACTGCCATAAGAATCTTCAAAACTATTGAGTGGTATTTCAAAACTCAAAGAGATAGAGAGCCAAAACTTTGTAGAAGGAGAGTGCTTCAAAAATAAAAAAAGATATATATAACAGTTTTTCCTAATTTTAAGTATATAAGGTACAAAAATAAGAAAACATTTCGTTATGTTGAGGAACTGCCATAAGAATCTTCAAAACTATTGAGTGGTATTTCGAAACTAAAAAAGATAGAGAGCCAAACCTTTGTAGAAGGAGAGTGCTTTAAAAATAAAAAAAGATGTATATAACGGTTTTTCCTAATTTTAAGTATATAACGTACAAAAATAAGAAAACATTTCATTATGTTGAGGAACTGCCATAAGAATCTTCAAAACTATTGAGTGGTATTTCAAAACTCAAAGAGATAGAGAGCCAAAACTTTGTAGAGAGAGAGTCCTTCAGAAACAAGAAAAGATGTATATAACAGTTTTTCCTTATTTTAAGTCCTTAAGGTATAAAAATAAGAAAACATTTCGTTATGTTGAGGAACTGCCATAAGAATCTTCAAAACTATTGAGTGGTATTTCAAAACTCAAAGAGATAGAGAGCCAAAACTTTGTAGAGAGAGAGTCCTTCAGAAATAAGAAAAGATGTATATAACAGTTTTTCTTATTTTAAGTCCTTAAGGTATAAAAATAAGAAAACAATTCGCTATGTTGAGGAACTGCCATAAGAATCTTCAAAACTATTGAGTGGTATTTCAGAAGTCAAAGAGATAGAGAGCCAAACCTTTGTAGAGAGAGAGTCCTTCAAAAATAAGAAAAGATGTATATAACAGCTTTTCCTAATTTTAAGTATATAAGGTACAAAAATAAGAAAACAATTCGTTATGTTGAGGAACTGCCATAAGAATCTTCAAAACTATTGATTGGTATTTCAAAACTCAAAGAGATAGCGAACCAAAACTTTGTAGAGAGAGAGTCCTTCAGAAATAAGAAAAGATGTAAGTAGGTATTGCGTCGGTTGAGCCAGACATCGCTATCTCGCTCGCACTAATGTAAATTAGAATCTCAAGGTAGAGAAGCACTTTTGGGGGAACCCCTGACGTCATAGGAGTTATCTCAAGGTAGAGAAGCACTTCAAGGTAGAGAAGTACTTTTGGGGGAACCCCTGACGTCATAGGAGTTATCTCAAGGTAGAGAAGCACTTTTGGGGGAACCCCTGACGTCATAGGAAATTCCGTCCTGTTATCTCAAGGTAGAGAAGCACTTTTGGGGGAACCCCTGACGTCATAGGAAATTCCGTCCGGTGAATCTCAAGGTAGAGAAGCACTTTTGTTATCTTGCCGCTTGTTATTGTTTACATTTCTGTAGGTCGTTGACCTTATCATGTTATTGTTATTGTTATCTTTGGCGCCATGGTAGATGACCTTGATTGAGTAGCTGGTGACGTCATAGGTAACTCCAGCTGGCTCATGAAAAATGTGTATGATGAATATATTATATATTACATGTGTGTGTGTGAATAATGAACATGAATTTTTTTTTAAAAAAATTAATTGTTTGAATGAGGATTTGAACTCGGGGTCTGAATGATTAACAAGTGACCGCGCTAACCATTCAGCTACCAAGCCATTTACAAATGTTGATGTTAATTGTGTATATGAATGGCTGATATGATGTTAAAAATCTATAAATAACCTATGAATAATCTATGAATAATGAATAATGAATAATGAAATTTGATGATAGATGTCGGTAGTGGCTAGTGAGGAGGATATGGTTGGTGGTTTGGATAGAATTATTGATTAATTAATTTTATAAAATTTTCATCCAAAATGGCACTTTTGATGACGGTGGGCGCTTGGCTGTGTAAGGTAGAGAAGCATTTATTTCTGTAGGTCGTTGACCTTATCATGTTATTGTTGTTATTGTTATATATTTGGCGCCATGCTTGATGACGTTGATTGGACCAGCTGGGGAACACTTATCTGATGATGACGTCATAGGGAATTCCATCGGGATCAAGGGAATATTCTCAGTTGTTAATTATAAGTATGATTCCATGTTAATTATTATTTATGTATGTGTGTGTGTGTGTGGGCGTGTAATTTATGAATAAGAATGTTAATTATATTTTTTTTAAAAAAAAAACTAACTGTTTGAAAGAGGATTTGAACTTGGATCTGAATGATTAACGAGCGACCACGCTAACCATTCAGCTACCAGGCCATTTAGAAATGTTGATGTTATTTGTGTATATATATATAAATGGTTGATATGGTATTAAGAAAAAATTCTATAAATATCTTTTAATATCTCAAGGTAGAGAAACACATTTTTGATGAAGTATTATGGAATTGAAAATTTATTTATAATGTAATGAATGTCATGTTGGTTAAAGGTCCGAGGTTGCCAAGTGCGAAAATTGGTTCAAGAACCCCAGCCCCCACACCCAAGTCGAAGTTCCCAAGTTGTGAACCCCGCCGAAGTTCCAAAGTTGTGGGCCGATGTGCGCCGGAAGTTGTTCCTGGAAATAGGAATGGGTATGAGATGTCGCCACCGCAGCCGAACTTCTTGGAAATAGGAATGGGTATGTGACGCTGACACCGCCGAAGTTCTAAAACTCCTCTGCCGAAGTTCCGCCACGAACCATCGAAGTTATTGGGAATGGGTATCCACCGAAGTTGTTGTTGTTGTTGAATTGGTGCCGAAGTTGTACCAGGTTGTCATTGAAGTTGTTATTAGAAGCATGTATCAGCGACCTTGGATTATGAATATATTGTTAAAGTATCCTATAGTAGTAGTAAATGTTTTATTTTTGTGATAAGAGAATAAAATTTTTAAAATTGAAAAAATGAAAACTTGCGGTTTTAAAAGTTCTTATCAGTTAGAAATATTCATATATTATGAAATAATTATGACAAAATTGTTGTTTTGCCGTTTTTATTGTTTTAATGCTGAATAATTAGAGTTTGTAATGTATGTTCACGCAAAATAATGAATTTTTGAGCATAGTACCCTATGAAATTGTACGATTTTTGAAAAATTGAAAAATGAAAACTTGCGGTTTTGAAAGCTAAAATGTTTATATGAAAATAATTGATAATGAATAAGAATAAAAATTATTCTTTATTTTTATTTTTTTTTCATCAAAATATGTTTGTAGTTTGGAGATAAGACTATAAAATTTTGGAATTTTAGAATTTTGTTTTAAGTGAATAAAAGAATAATAATAGAAAAAGATAAGAACATGATATTTGTTTTTTTTTTTTTTTTTTTTTTTTTTTTTGTTTTTTTTTTTTTAAATGAAATGGTAAAAACGGACCTACATTAAAATCAGCTGACCAAAATAAAGTTCAAGGTTATTTGTATTATTCAAATAAATTATTTTTCTGTTTTGCCGTTCGCAATTCAGCATTAATTCAATAATATGAAATTAGAAATATTATTATTATTTTAATTGTTAAGAACTACTTTATTTTAATCATAAGTATTACATTTTAAACAAAATTAAGTATAGGTACCTAATATATTTTATAAACTAAAATGCCAAAGACCCTAAAAAATCTGAAATTTAATAAAATAATAAAACGGTAGACAATTAACATTATTTTACATATTATAAGTTTTATTTTCAATTATTTTTATTAGTCAATTCTATATAGGTATAACTTAATATACAAAATTATTCTTAGTCAGATTATAGAATTATTTCCATAATACTATTACTTACACACCTACAGCAAAAGAAAATTATGAATTAAAATTAACAATACGACTTAAATTTACTTTAAAACAATTAAGATATAGTAATAAATATTAAAACATTTTATGATGGTCTCTGCCTTTTATATCCATACGGTTGTGAGCTGTGGTCAGGAAGAAATTTACGCTTCTCCGATCTTGGCCTATAATTTTTAACTTCAGGTGTTGTAATGACATGGTGATCCTTTGTGCGCCGAATGTTCCGGGATAAAATCTGTATATCCTCAAAGTTTTCGGGATTTAGAACGGCCTCCTTAATCGTTTCAAAATTAACTAGCTGAGATGCTGCATAATTAAGGCAAATTCCCTTTACTTTACAGGAAACTCTTTTGATATCGTCTCTAGCACAAAATATTTCATATGCATAATTTTTGGGACCTCCGCAAACAAACTGTGTAATATAACTACCACGTCCATAACATGCAAGCTCATCAGTCATATCGCCAATAAAATCTCCAGTTGGTGGATCATATTCCCCCTCTCGACTGATATAGATAATAGAATCAGTATCATAATATAAAACTCTATCACCCAAGGTTTCCAAATAGGTATATAATTTAAGCCGTGCCTGTGCTGTAGTATATGCTGCTATGCAAACATTCACCGTTGATAATATTGGTGCAGCTTCCTCTTTATACAGCCAATTCACTACAAGATTTTCCTCATTAATTGGAAGAATATGACACACATCTATAGCAGGATTTGTAAGCATAGCATACAATTCTGAAGGATCGTTTATAATAGAGGTTTTCTGCTGATTTTCTCTCTGTCCGAATTTTCCCCAAAAAGAGTTAAGCATTAATTTTGCAAATGATCTTAGCCCCGGGTTGTTGCAGATTTCGGCAAATTCCAGCCTAATATCCTCTCTATTTAAAAAATCCTCTACGTAGCGTTCTTTTTGTTCTTCGCTAGAACAACTGTTTGGCCACCCTGATGCTTGTTGTTTCATTTTGAGAAATTTATTCATCATGCCTGTGAATAATCCCTCAATGTTATCTGATTTATTATATTGACAAACACTGTATTCCCATATTTCATAAATGTGAAGTATGGTGTATCCTACTTCCAGGGCCTTTAAAATCTCATCAATAACCCATGTACCAGTTAAAGATCTTTCGAATTCAGTATGTGAACAAAATTCTTCTTGACTTTTCTGTTCACTACAGGTTCGACATAATGAAAACATCAGTTTGGCAGTTTGTTTTATTGGTAATACGGGGTGAAACACCCGTTCTGGCGGTAGTATTTTACATTTCACAAGTCCGTTAATATTTTTTAGATCAATATCGGAACAAATAGAGTTTCCGATATGAACCTTTGGATGACCTACGGGAAATTTTCCATATTTGCACACATACGGATACAATGAACACACATCGATGTATTTTATTTTTTCTCCTGTTTTACATCTATATTAATAAAATTGAAATATCAGTAATGTTGAATTTTAATATAATTATAAATAAAAACATACTTATAGAATTCATAGGTGTTGCCGGTTCTCCCTCCATAAAAAGCATCTCGAGGATTTAACGGGGTATGCTGCACTAAAGGATGGTCAATCAAATATTTAAGAGCGTCATCATCTAACTGTCTCTCGAATTCGCAGCTCCACATCTCAATTACTTCATACCCCATTCTTCTTAACCGCTCTGCTTTTTCCAGGGTTCTTTCATACCTTCTGTTTAAGGTGTCATTAGGGTCATCATATAAGGAACGGTCTCTATTATGCTGTAAACAGATCGGGTGACCGTGATAATAGCATCCGTGAAACTCGAACACCTGTCTTGTTTCAGTACAGAAACCGTCAACTTTTACACCAGCCACAATAGATTCTCTTCCTTTAGCAGCATGCCAAATGTTGATTCCTCGTTTTTCTTCCTCTAAAATTAACCATTGAATGGCCTGTTTCGACTGGTTATCTGTATACCTATAACCATTTTTCGGTATCAATCCTATGGTATTCGGCTTTAGAAAATTACGTCTGAATACCAAATTGCATGCTGAAGCAACAGTAGTTGCTTCTAGGTATGGTTCAACTTTGCACTCATCTAATAAAAGTTTCCGGAATTTTAACGAGGCCTCTGTTAAAATTTGTACATCACTAATACAATACTCTACAATGTCTCGCTGCATATCAAATTTGTCGTTTTTATGGGTTTCATACCATTTGATAAAAACATCACGATCATCAGACTTCATTGTGTCAGGACTGTAGTATTCCATGACTGGTAACGGTCCAACATAGTTTTCATTTTCCAGAGTGTTGAAATAATGCGGAAAATAACCTTTTTTAAAATTATTTCCCAATTCGAATGCTTTTGGCAATTTAGATAATGCCATAGGGAAATAATTTAACGAATCCAAAAATTTTATATTTCCGATTGACATTAAAATAATTTTTGTTCCTCGCATTATCAATTCAGGATTCAGGTCGGTATTCTCCAGTATATATTTTAATATAAATTGGTGATCGTACGCCTGACCGTTGTGAGCAATCACAATCACCTTTTTAAACAATTTCCTTTGATTAAGCACAAACTCCATAAACAGTGGAATACAATTCTGCTTCAGTATATGCTGTCTTATACCACACTTTTCACAGAGTTTTAAGCTGCTATCCATATTTAAACATAATGTGCATCTTTGTTGAAACACACATAAATTGGGTTCGTGTAGGTAGATAGAACCTATATTTTTATCATCTATGATTTTTTCACCAATAATTTTTTCCTGGCGGCTTTCCAAATCATAAAATACGTAAAGAACATCTTCTAATTTAGGGGTTCTTACATCAGGTTGTATATAGCACTGATGTTCCTGAGGAACATGAACACTACATACCTTACAATAGTATTCTCTACATATATGCTCCCTATTACTCTCATAAGTTTTGAGGCATTTGATACACCTTTTTACTTTTTGGCAAACTGAACTTTTTTTTCCGACTGACCCTAAGGCCTTATGCTTGTTCAAACAATCTTGCCCTCGAAAATTACGATTACACTCCGTACATAAAATATTGGCCCGGTCCTTCGGACATGCTGGTGACTGCTGGCATTGGGGGCATGTTCCTCCACATCTATGGTTGTTCGTGTGATCAAACGGTATATGGCATGACTCGCAATAGTAGATGCAACAAAATGCTGCCGTTAATGATGTCACAACGTTGTAGTGCCCATTGTGATATAATAAGTTAAGGTGTTTTCCACTATTGGCACCTTCAAAAAGAATCTCTCTGCCTTTAGTGCCATACATGTAAACTGTAATTTTGTAATTTTCCAAAAATTTCTGAAATTGCCGAAGTTCGAGTATACCACACCCCTCTCCAAGTATAATAACTTCTGCATCATTTATAAGTTTAACAGCCTTCGTAAATTGTAATCTTCCTGTATCCTTTCTTATCTTGGCGTAATCACTATCTTTTTCAACGAACGCAATAGCTAACACCAACGCTCGAGGTAAACACATATTATCGTTATTATTTATGGTGACGATACCCCTACGCATTGCACATTCTTCATCAAATGTGTTGTATTTCCGACCTCGGGGATTTCCCTGTCCTTGGGGAAGCTTCACAGATGTTACCCCAATGCAAAATGTATCTGTACTCAAACCTTAAGGAAATATTATAATAATATAAATACAATATAGATTTTATTTAATTTAGCTGACACACACCTTCTGAATTACTCTGAAATATTTTGCTGATCATCTCCCATACATCAGCAAATCTTATTTCACATGCGTTTCGGAAATTTATCCAGCCGGGGCCTTTCTCCTCAAAACCTTTTCCACAAAAGGTGATCCCTACCTTATCTGTGGGGGCAACATTTTCGGTTATGTGTTGGATAACCTCATTTATGCTGTTTTTAACCCATCCTATGGGTTCCTCATCCTGAGGTACAGGTTTGAGTTTAAACTCAATTTTGCGGCCGCGTATATTAAATCGTTTGACCATCTCAGATCTATCACGAACAATTTCCACGTATGGAAATATCTCTTTCGAATATTTGTCCATTATTAATTTCTTGGACATTATTATTGTTTTTATTTTAAATTTATTATTATATTTTTATTTAATGAATTTATTTTATTATTTTTATTTATTTATTGTTATTTTAAGTTTTTAATTAATTTATTATTTTAATTATTATTTTTTATAATATTTTTATTAACTTATTTTTATTAATTTATTTTTAAACTGCATGTACTTTTTTAAACTAAGTTTAGCTCTGCATCTAGCTATCAACTAAAACTTTTCGTGAAAGTCTACATCTATTTATACTGTTTCATGTACAGATAAAAGATAGGTATGCGCAGGCGCATATAAATTAATTTCTAACATGACCATATATGGTAATAAACGTTATATTAAAATTTTTAGGTGACATGACCATATTATATGGTAATAAATTAGCTGATAATTGTAGATAAGAAAGGTCGATATATATATATATTAAAATCTATTTTTAGATGATGATGATCTCATCCAAAAGGAATTCCAAATAATTACTGATAAGAAGGTTACCAGAATAAAATTATTAAATGAATTGAACATAATAATAATAATCACATATTATGTATATCTGGGCTATGATTATAAAATGAGACTCCGCTAACAATTAGGGGCCCCATTTTAGATGAGTTGAACATAATATTTGAGGTTATGATTACAAAGTGAGACTCCGCTGATATTTTTGGGGCCCTATTCAGATGAATTTAACATAATATTTATATAATATGCTTGAGAGGAAATTACTTATAAGAAATGTGTTATATTACATTTTTTTTTTCTAGGTGAGACTCCTCTAACAAATTGAGGCTCTTTGGGGGGATTTTGCAGATAATAGTTAACATTAAACAATAAATAAAAACAACTATTTTTATTTAATTTATTTCTATTTAATTACATTTAAATAAATTTTTAGTTTTACATTTTATGTTATTCCTTATCTCTTTTAGGTAAGATGGTGCCATCTGAAAGTATCTGGTAATATCTCCTGTTAATGCAACATATTCAAACTCCAGGATCATAAACTTATCTACAAAGCTGTCTGGTGAAGGGTGGTCTTCTATATATTTAAAATCCTCTTTTTGTATGACTTCACTATAAATATCTTTATTTGCATGATAAATGACGATATCCTGAGATGGATCATAAATAACATTGTCAAACTCAATCCAGAAATGCAGAGAAGGCGGCAATTTTTTATAAGAGTATTTACCCATGCAAAACTTCACACCGTGATATTTTAGCAGCTCAAAACAGATCAGGGCAGCCGGAAGACAAACAGCATACATGTTCTTCTTAATAAATTCATCGGCTACTATTTTACAGACTATTTTTATTAGACAATGTCTGTATTTTAAATCCTTTTGTAGGCTACTCATTTTTAAACAATACGTCTTAATTACTCTACAGCTAGTCTCAGAATGAAGTGTAGTTCCGTAATTATTAAATTTATGTATAATATATGTATAATATATATATTAATTGAACTATCTGATAGTTGTTCACACATATATATATATATATATATATAGAGTCTGTTACAGGGTCGGTTGCAGTTGATAGTCGAACAGGTACAGGGTCGGTTGCAGTTGATAGTCGAACAGGTACAGGGTCAGTTGCGGTTGATAGTCGAACAGGTAGAGTTTTATATTATGATACTGATTCTATTATCTATATCAGTCGAGAGGGGGAATATGATCCACCAACTGGAGATTTTATTGGCGATATGACTGATGAGCTTGCATGTTATGGACGTGGTAGTTATATTACACAGTTTGTTTGCGGAGGTCCCAAAAATTATGCATATGAAATATTTTGTGCTAGAGACGATATCAAAAGAGTTTCCTGTAAAGTAAAGGGAATTTGCCTTAATTATGCAGCATCTCAGCTAGTTAATTTTGAAACGATTAAGGAGGCCGTTCTAAATCCCGAAAACTTTGAGGATATACAGATTTTATCCCGGAACATTCGGCGCACAAAGGATCACCATGTCATTACAACACCTGAAGTTAAAAATTATAGGCCAAGATCGGAGAAGCGTAAATTTCTTCCTGACCACAGCTCACAACCGTATGGATATAAAAGGCAGAGACCATCATAAAATGTTTTAATATTTATTACTATATCTTAATTGTTTTAAAGTAAATTTAAGTCGTATTGTTAATTTTAATTCATAATTTTCTTTTGCTGTAGGTGTGTAAGTAATAGTATTATGGAAATAATTCTATAATCTGACTAAGAATAATTTTGTATATTAAGTTATACCTATATAGAATTGACTAATAAAAATAATTGAAAATAAAACTTATAATATGTAAAATAATGTTAATTGTCTACCGTTTTATTATTTTATTAAATTTCAGATTTTTTAGGGTCTTTGGCATTTTAGTTTATAAAATATATTAGGTACCTATACTTAATTTTGTTTAAAATGTAATACTTATGATTAAAATAAAGTAGTTCTTAACAATTAAAATAATAATAATATTTCTAATTTCATATTATTGAATTAATGCTGAATTGCGAACGGCAAAACAGAAAAATAATTTATTTGAATAATACAAATAACCTTGAACTTTATTTTGGTCAGCTGATTTTAATGTAGGTCCGTTTTTACCATTTCATTTAAAAAAAAAAAAACAAAAAAAAAAAAAAAAAAAAAAAAAAAAACAAATATCATGTTCTTATCTTTTTCTATTATTATTCTTTTATTCACTTAAAACAAAATTCTAAAATTCCAAAATTTTATAGTCTTATCTCCAAACTACAAACATATTTTGATGAAAAAAAAATAAAAATAAAGAATAATTTTTATTCTTATTCATTATCAATTATTTTCATATAAACATTTTAGCTTTCAAAACCGCAAGTTTTCATTTTTCAATTTTTCAAAAATCGTACAATTTCATAGGGTACTATGCTCAAAAATTCATTATTTTGCGTGAACATACATTACAAACTCTAATTATTCAGCATTAAAACAATAAAAACGGCAAAACAACAATTTTGTCATAATTATTTCATAATATATGAATATTTCTAACTGATAAGAACTTTTAAAACCGCAAGTTTTCATTTTTTCAATTTTAAAAATTTTATTCTCTTATCACAAAAATAAAACATTTACTACTACTATAGGATACTTTAACAATATATTCATAATCCAAGGTCGCTGATACATGCTTCTAATAACAACTTCAATGACAACCTGGTACAACTTCGGCACCAATTCAACAACAACAACAACTTCGGTGGATACCCATTCCCAATAACTTCGATGGTTCGTGGCGGAACTTCGGCAGAGGAGTTTTAGAACTTCGGCGGTGTCAGCGTCACATACCCATTCCTATTTCCAAGAAGTTCGGCTGCGGTGGCGACATCTCATACCCATTCCTATTTCCAGGAACAACTTCCGGCGCACATCGGCCCACAACTTTGGAACTTCGGCGGGGTTCACAACTTGGGAACTTCGACTTGGGTGTGGGGGCTGGGGTTCTTGAACCAATTTTCGCACTTGGCAACCTCGGACCTTTAACCAACATGACATTCATTACATTATAAATAAATTTTCAATTCCATAATACTTCATCAAAAATGTGTTTCTCTACCTTGAGATATTAAAAGATATTTATAGAATTTTTTCTTAATACCATATCAACCATTTATATATATATACACAAATAACATCAACATTTCTAAATGGCCTGGTAGCTGAATGGTTAGCGTGGTCGCTCGTTAATCATTCAGATCCAAGTTCAAATCCTCTTTCAAACAGTTAGTTTTTTTTTTAAAAAAAATATAATTAACATTCTTATTCATAAATTACACGCCCACACACACACACACATACATAAATAATAATTAACATGGAATCATACTTATAATTAACAACTGAGAATATTCCCTTGATCCCGATGGAATTCCCTATGACGTCATCATCAGATAAGTGTTCCCCAGCTGGTCCAATCAACGTCATCAAGCATGGCGCCAAATATATAACAATAACAACAATAACATGATAAGGTCAACGACCTACAGAAATAAATGCTTCTCTACCTTACACAGCCAAGCGCCCACCGTCATCAAAAGTGCCATTTTGGATGAAAATTTTATAAAATTAATTAATCAATAATTCTATCCAAACCACCAACCATATCCTCCTCACTAGCCACTACCGACATCTATCATCAAATTTCATTATTCATTATTCATAGATTATTCATAGGTTATTTATAGATTTTTAACATCATATCAGCCATTCATATACACAATTAACATCAACATTTGTAAATGGCTTGGTAGCTGAATGGTTAGCGCGGTCACTTGTTAATCATTCAGACCCCGAGTTCAAATCCTCATTCAAACAATTAATTTTTTTAAAAAAAAATTCATGTTCATTATTCACACACACACATGTAATATATAATATATTCATCATACACATTTTTCATGAGCCAGCTGGAGTTACCTATGACGTCACCAGCTACTCAATCAAGGTCATCTACCATGGCGCCAAAGATAACAATAACAATAACATGATAAGGTCAACGACCTACAGAAATGTAAACAATAACAAGCGGCAAGATAACAAAAGTGCTTCTCTACCTTGAGATTCACCGGACGGAATTTCCTATGACGTCAGGGGTTCCCCCAAAAGTGCTTCTCTACCTTGAGATAACAGGACGGAATTTCCTATGACGTCAGGGGTTCCCCCAAAAGTGCTTCTCTACCTTGAGATAACTCCTATGACGTCAGGGGTTCCCCCAAAAGTGCTTCTCTACCTTGAAGTGCTTCTCTACCTTGAGATAACTCCTATGACGTCAGGGGTTCCCCCAAAAGTGCTTCTCTACCTTGAGATTCTAATTTACATTAGTGCGAGCGAGATAGCGATGTCTGGCTCAACCGACGCAATACCTACTGATGTATGTAACAGTTATTCCTTAGTTTAAGTCCTTAAGGTATAAAAATAAGAAAACATTTCGTTATGTTGAGGAACTGCCACAAGAATCTTCAAAACTATTGAGTGGTATTTCAAAACTCAAAGAGATAGAGAGCCAAAACTTTGTAGAGAGAGAGTCCTTCAGAAATAAGAAAAGATGTATATATAAGTTTTTCCTTATTTTAAGTCCTTAAGGTATAAAAATAAGAAAACAATTCGTTAAGTTGAGGAACTGCCATAAGAATCTTCAAAACTATTGAGTGGTATTTCAAAACTAAAAGAGATAGAGAGCCAAAACTTTGTAGAGAGAGAGTCCTTCAGAAATAAGAAAAAATGTATGTAACAGTTTTTCCTTAGTTTAAGTCCTTAAGGTATAAAAATAAGAAAACCATTCGTTATGTTGAGGAACTGCCATAAGAATCTTTAAAACTATTGAGTGGTATTTCAAAACTCAATGAGATAGAGAGCCAAACCTTTGTAGAGAGAGAGTCCTCCAGAAATAAGGAAAGATGTATATAACAGTTTTTCCTAATTTTAAGTCCTTAAGGTACAAAAATAAGAAAACAATTCATTATGTTGAGGAACTGCCATAAGAATCTTCAAAACTATTGAGTGGTATTTCAAAACTCAAAGAGATAGCGAACCAAAACTTTGTAGAGAGAGAGTCCTCCAGAAATAAGGAAAGATGTATATAACAGTTTTTCCTAATTTTAAGTCCTTAAGGTACAAAAATAAGAAAACAATTCATTATGTTGAGGAACTGCCATAAGAATCTTCAAAACTATTGAGTGGTATTTCAAAACTCAAAGAGATAGCGAACCAAAACTTTGTAGAGAGAGAGTCCTCCAGAAATAGGAAAAGATGTATATAACAGTTTTTCCTTATTTTAAGTCCTTAAGGTATAAAAATAAGAAAACAATTCGTTATGTTTAGGAACTGCCGTAAGAATCTTCAAAACTATTGAGTGGTATTTCAAAACTCAAAGAGATAGAGAGCCAAACCTTTGTAGAAAGAGAGTCCTTCAAAAATAAAAAAAGATGTATATAACAGTTTTTCCTTATTTTAAGTCCTTAAGGTATAAAAATAAGAAAACAATTCGTTATGTTGAGGAACTGCCACAAGAATCTTCAAAACTATTGAGTGGTATTTCAAAAGTAAAAGAGATAGAGAGACAAAACTTTCGAGAGAGAGAGTATTTCAAAAATAAAAAAAGACGTATATAACAGTTTTTTCTTATTTTAAGTCCTTAAGGTATAAAAATAAGAAAACAATTCGTTATGCTGAGGAACTGCCATAAGAATCTTCAAAACTATTGAGTGGTATTTCAAAACTCAAAGAGATAGAGAGCCAAAACTTTGTAGAAAGAGAGTCCTTCAAAAATAAAAAAAGATGTATATAACAGTTTTTCCTTATTTTAAGTCCTTAAGGTATAAAAATAAGAAAACAATTCGTTATGTTGAGGAACTGCCATAAGAATCTTCAAAACTATTGAGTGGTATTTCAAAACTCAAAGAGATAGAGAGCCAAAACTTTGTAGAAAGAGAGTCCTTCAAAAACAAATAAAGATGTATATAACAGTTTTTCCTTATTTTAAGTCCTTAAGGTATAAAAATAAGAAAACAATTCGTTATGTTGAGGAACTGCCATAAGAATCTTCAAAACTATTAAGTGGAATTTCAAAACTCAAAGATATAGAGAGCCAAAACTTTGTAGAAAGAGAGTCCTTCAAAAATAAAAAAAGATGTATATAACAGTTTTTCCTTATTTTAAGTCCTTAAGGTATAAAAATAAGAAAACCTTTCGTTATGTTGAGGAACTGCCATAAGAATCTTCAAAACTATTGAGTGGTATTTCAGAAGTCAAAGAGATAGAGAGCCAAACCTTTGTAGAGAGAGAGTCCTTCAAAAATAAGAAAAGATGTATATAACAGCTTTTCCTAATTTTAAGTATATAAGGTACAAAAATAAGAAAACAATTCGTTATGTTGAGGAACTGCCATAAGAATCTTCAAAACTATTGAGTGGTATTTCAAAACTCAAAGAGATAGCGAACCAAAACTTTGTAGAGAGAGAATCCTTCAGAAATAAGAAAAGATGTATATAACAGTTTTTCCTTATTTTAAGTCCTTAAGGTATAAAAATAAGAAAACAATTCGTTATGTTGAGGAACTGCCATAAGAATCTTCAAAACTATTGAGTGGTATTTCAAAACTAAAAGAGATAGAGAGCCAAAACTTTGTAGAGAGGGAGTCCTTCAAAAATAAGAAAAGATGTACATAACAGTTTTTTCTAATTTTAAGTCCTTAAGGTATAAAAATAAGAAAACATTTCGTTATGTTGAGGAACTGCCATAAGAATCTCAAAAATAAAAAAAGATGTACATAACAGTTTTTCCGTATTTTAAGTCCTTAAGGTATAAAAATAAGAAAACCATTCGTTATGTTGGGGAACTGCCACAAGAATCTTCAAAACTATTGAGTGGTATTTCAAAACTCAAAGAGATAGCGAACCAAAACTTTGTAGAGAGAGAGTCCTTCAGAAATAAGAAAAGATGTATATAACAGTTTTTCCTTATTTTAAGTCCTTAAGGTATAAAAATAAGAAAACAATTCGTTATGTTGAGGAACTGCCATAAGAATCTTCAAAACTATTGAGTGGTATTTCAAAACTAAAAGAGATAGAGAGCCAAAACTTTGTAGAGAGGGAGTTCTTCAAAAATAAGAAAAGATGTACATAACAGTTTTTTCTAATTTTAAGTCCTTAAGGTATAAAAATAAGAAAATATTTCGTTATGTTGAGGAACTGCCATAAGAATCTCAAAAATAAAAAAAGATGTACATAACAGTTTTTCCGTATTTTAAGTCCTTAAGGTATAAAAATAAGAAAACCATTCGTTATGTTGGGGAACTGCCACAAGAATCTTCAAAACTATTGAGTGGTATTTCAAAACTCAAAGAGATGGAGAACCAAAACTTTGTAGAGACAGAGTCCTTCAGAAACAAGAAAAGATGTATATAACAGTTTTTCCTTATTTTAAGTCCTTAAGGTATAAAAATAAGAAAACAATTCGTTATGTTGAGGAACTGCCATAAGAATCTTCAAAACTATTGAGTGGTATTTCAAAACTAAAAGAGATAGAGAGCCAAAACTTTGTAAAGAGGGAGTCCTTCAAAAATAAGAAAAGATGTACATAACAGTTTTTTCTAATTTTAAGTCCTTAAGGTATAAAAATAAGAAAACCTTTCGTTATGTTGAGGAACTGCCATAAGAATCTTCAAAACTATTGAGTGGTATTTCAGAAGTCAAAGAGATAGAGAGCCAAACCTTTGTAGAGACAGAGTCCTTCAAAAATAAGAAAAGATGTATATAACAGCTTTTCCTAATATTAAGTATATAAGGTACAAAAATAAGAAAACAATTCGTTATGTTGAGGAACTGCCATAAGAATCTTCAAAACTATTGAGTGGTATTTCAAAACTCAAAGAGATAGCGAACCAAAACTTTGTAGAGAGATAGTCCTTCAGAAATAAGAAAAGATGTATATAACAGTTTTTCCTTATTTTAAGTCCTTAAGGTATAAAAATAAGAAAACCATTCGTTATGTTGGGGAACTGCCACAAGAATCTTCAAAACTATTGAGTGGTATTTCAAAACTCAAAGAGATAGAGAACCAAACCTTTGTAGAGAGAGAGTCCTTCAGAAACAAGAAAAGATGTATATAACAGTTTTTCCTTATTTTAAGTCCTTAAGGTATAAAAATAAGAAAACAATTCGTTATGTTGAGGAACTGCCATAAGAATCTTCAAAACTATTGAGTGGTATTTCAAAACTCAAAGAGATAGAGAGCCAAAACTTTGTAGAAAGAGAGTTCTTCAAAAATAAAAAAAGATGTATATAACAATTTTTCCTTATTTTAAGTCCTTAAGGTATAAAAATAAGAAAACAATTCGTTATGTCGAGGAACTGCAATAAGAATCTTCAAAACTATTGAGTGGTATTTCAAAACTCAAAGAGATAGAGAGCCAAAACTTAGTAGAAAGAGAGTCCTTTAAAAATTAAAAAAGATGTATATAACAGTTTTTCCTTATTTTAAGTCCTTAAGGTATAAAAATAAGAAAACCTTTCGTTATGTTGAGGCCATAAGAATCTTCAAAACTATTGAGTGGTATTTCAGAAGTCAAAGAGATAGAGAGCCAAACCTTTGTAGAGAGAGAGTCCTTCAAAAATAAGAAAAGATGTATATAACAGCTTTTCCTAATTTTAAGTATATAAGGTACAAAAATAAGAAAACAATTCGTTATGTTCAGGAACTGCCATAAGAATCTTCAAAACTATTGAGTGGTATTTCAAAACTCAAAGAGATAGAGAACCAAAACTTTGTAGAGAGAGAGTCCTTCAGAAATAAGAAAAGATGTATATAACAGTTTTTCCTTATTTTAAGTCCTTAAGGTATAAAAATAAGAAAACAATTCGTTATGTTGAGGAACTGCCATAAGAATCTTCAAAACTATTGAGTGGTATTTCAAAACTAAAAGAGATAGAGAGCCAAAACTTTGTAGAGAGGGAGTCCTTCAAAAATAAGAAAAGATGTACATAACAGTTTTTTCTAATTTTAAGTCCTTAAGGTATAAAAATAAGAAAATATTTCGTTATGTTGAGGAACTGCCATAAGAATCTTCAAATCTATTGAGTGGTATTTCAAAACTCAAAGAGATAGAGAACCAAAACTTTGTAGAGAGAGAGTCCTTCAGAAATAAGAAAAGATGTACATAACAGTTTTTCCTTATTTTAAGTCCTTAAGGTATAAAAATAAGAAAACAATTCGTTATGTTGAGGAACTGCCATAAGAATCTTCAAAACTATTGAGTGGTATTTCAGAAGTCAAAGAGATAGAGAGCCAAGCCTTTGTAGAGAGAGAGTCCTTCAAAAATAAGAAAAGATGTATATAACAGCTTTTCCTAATTTTAAGTATATAAGGTACAAAAATAAGAAAACAATTCGTTATGTTGAGGAACTGCCATAAGAATCTTCAAAACTATTGAATGGTATTTCAAAACTCAAAGAGATAGAGAGCCAAAACTTTGTAGAAAGAGAGTCCTTCAAAAATAAAAAAAGATGTATATAACAGTTTTTCATTATTTTAAGTCCTTAAGGTATGAAAATAAGAAAACAATTCGTTATGTTGAGGAACTGCCATAAGAATCTTCAAAACTATTGAGTGGTATTTCAAAACTCAAAGAGATAGAGAGCCAAAACTTTGTAGAAAGAGAGTCCTTCAAAAATAAAAAAAGATGTATATAACAGTTTTTCCTTATTTTAAGTCCTTAAGGTATAAAAATAAGAAAACAATTCGTTATGTTGAGGAACTGCCATAAGAATCTTCAAAACTATTGAGTGGTATTTCAAAACTCAAAGAGATAGAGAGCCAAAACTTTGTAGAAAGAGAGTCCTTCAAAAATAAAAAAAGATGTATATAACAGTTTTTCCTTATTTTAAGTCCTTAAGGTATCAAAATAAGAAAACCTTTCGTTATGTTGAGGAACTGCCATAAGAATCTTCAAAACTATTGAGTGGTATTTCAGAAGTCAAAGAGATAGAGAGCCAAACCTTTGTAGAGAGAGAGTCCTTCAAAAATAAGAAAAGATGTATATAACAGCTTTTCCTAATTTTAAGTATATAAGGTACAAAAATAAGAAAACAATTCGTTATGTTCAGGAACTGCCATAAGAATCTTCAAAACTATTGAGTGGTATTTCAAAACTCAAAGAGATAGAGAACCAAAACTTTGTAGAGAGAGAGTCCTTCAGAAATAAGAAAAGATGTATATAACAGTTTTTCCTTATTTTAAGTCCTTAAGGTATAAAAATAAGAAAACAATTCGTTATGTTGAGGAACTGCCATAAGAATCTTCAAAACTATTGAGTGGTATTTCAAAACTAAAAGAGATAGAGAGCCAAAACTTTGTAGAGAGGGAGTCCTTCAAAAATAAGAAAAGATGTACATAACAGTTTTTTCTAATTTTAAGTCCTTAAGGTATAAAAATAAGAAAATATTTCGTTATGTTGAGGAACTGCCATAAGAATCTTCAAATCTATTGAGTGGTATTTCAAAACTCAAAGAGATAGAGAACCAAAACTTTGTAGAGAGAGAGTCCTTCAGAAATAAGAAAAGATGTAAATAACAGTTTTTCCTTATTTTAAGTCCTTAAGGTATAAAAATAAGAAAACAATTCGTTATGTTGAGGAACTGCCATAAGAATCTTCAAAACTATTGAGTGGTATTTCAGAAGTCAAAGAGATAGAGAGCCAAACCTTTGTAGAGAGAGAGTCCTTCAAAAATAAGAAAAGATGTATATAACAGCTTTTCCTAATTTTAAGTATATAAGGTACAAAAATAAGAAAACAATTCGTTATGTTGAGGAACTGCCATAAGAATCTTCAAAACTATTGAGTGGTATTTCAAAACTCAAAGAGATAGCGAACCAAAACTTTGTAGAGAGAGAGTCCTTCAGAAATAAGAAAAGATGTATATAACAGTTTTTCCTTATTTTAAGTCCTTAAGGTATAAAAATAAGAAAACAATTCGTTATGTTGAGGAACTGCCATAAGAATCTTCAAAACTATTGAGTAATATTTCAAAACTAAAAGAGATAGAGAGCCAAAACTTTGTGGAGAGGGAGTCCTTCAAAAATAAGAAAAGATGTACATAACAGTTTTTTCTAATTTTAAGTCCTTAAGGTATAAAAATAAGAAAACATTTCGTTATGTTGAGGAACTGCCATAAGAATCTCAAAAATAAAAAAAGATGTACATAACAGTTTTTCCGTATTTTAAGTCCTTAAGGTATAAAAATAAGAAAACCATTCGTTATGTTGGGGAACTGCCACAAGAATCTTCAAAACTATTGAGTGGTATTTCAAAACTCAAAGAGATAGCGAACCAAAACTTTGTAGAGAGAGAGTCCTTCAGAAATAAGAAAAGATGTATATAACAGTTTTTCCTTATTTTAAGTCCTTAAGGTATAAAAATAAGAAAACAATTCGTTATGTTGAGGAACTGCCATAAGAATCTTCAAAACTATTGAGTGGTATTTCAAAACTAAAAGAGATAGAGAGCCAAAACTTTGTAGAGAGGGAGTTCTTCAAAAATAAGAAAAGATGTACATAACAGTTTTTTCTAATTTTAAGTCCTTAAGGTATAAAAATAAGAAAATATTTCGTTATGTTGAGGAACTGCCATAAGAATCTCAAAAATAAAAAAAGATGTACATAACAGTTTTTCCGTATTTTAAGTCCTTAAGGTATAAAAATAAGAAAACCATTCGTTATGTTGGGGAACTGCCACAAGAATCTTCAAAACTATTGAGTGGTATTTCAAAACTCAAAGAGATGGAGAACCAAAACTTTGTAGAGACAGAGTCCTTCAGAAACAAGAAAAGATGTATATAACAGTTTTTCCTTATTTTAAGTCCTTAAGGTATAAAAATAAGAAAACAATTCGTTATGTTGAGGAACTGCCATAAGAATCTTCAAAACTATTGAGTGGTATTTCAAAACTAAAAGAGATAGAGAGCCAAAACTTTGTAGAGAGGGAGTCCTTCAAAAATAAGAAAAGATGTACATAACAGTTTTTTCTAATTTTAAGTCCTTAAGGTATAAAAATAAGAAAATATTTCGTTATGTTGAGGAACTGCCATAAGAATCTCAAAAATAAAAAAAGATGTACATAACAGTTTTTCCGTATTTTAAGTCCTTAAGGTATAAAAATAAGAAAACCTTTCGTTATGTTGAGGAACTGCCATAAGAATCTTCAAAACTATTGAGTGGTATTTCAGAAGTCAAAGAGATAGAGAGCCAAACCTTTGTAGAGAGAGAGTCCTTCAAAAATAAGAAAAGATGTATATAACAGCTTTTCCTAATTTTAAGTATATAAGGTACAAAAATAAGAAAACAATTCGTTATGTTGAGGAACTGCCATAAGAATCTTCAAAACTATTGAGTGGTATTTCAAAACTCAAAGAGATAGCGAACCAAAACTTTGTAGAGAGATAGTCCTTCAGAAACAAGAAAAGATGTATATAACAGTTTTTCCTTATTTTAAGTCCTTAAGGTATAAAAATAAGAAAACCATTCGTTATGTTGGGGAACTGCCACAAGAATCTTCAAAACTATTGAGTGGTATTTCAAAACTCAAAGAGATAGAGAACCAAACCTTTGTAGAGAGAGAGTCCTTCAGAAACAAGAAAAGATGTATATAACAGTTTTTCCTTATTTTAAGTTCTTAAGGTATAAAAATAAGAAAACAATTCGTTATGTTGAGGAACTGCCATAAGAATCTTCAAAACTATTGAGTGGTATTTCAAAACTAAAAGAGATAGAGAGCCAAAACTTTGTAGAGAGGGAGTTCTTCAAAAATAAGAAAAGATGTACATAACAGTTTTTTCTAATTTTAAGTCCTTAAGGTATAAAAATAAGAAAATATTTCGTTATGTTAAGGAACTGCCATAAGAATCTCAAAAATAAAAAAAGATGTACATAACAGTTTTTCCGTATTTTAAGTCCTTAAGGTATAAAAATAAGAAAACCTTTCGTTATGTTGAGGAACTGCCATAAGAATCTTCAAAACTATTGAGTGGTATTTCAGAAGTCAAAGAGATAGAGAGCCAAACCTTTGTAGAGAGAGAGTCCTTCAAAAATAAGAAAAGATGTATATAACAGCTTTTCCTAATTTTAAGTATATAAGGTACAAAAATAAGAAAACAATTCGTTATGTTGAGGAACTGCCATAAGAATCTTCAAAACTATTGAGTGGTATTTCAAAACTCAAAGAGATAGCGAACCAAAACTTTGTAGAGAGATAGTCCTTCAGAAATAAGAAAAGATGTATATAACAGTTTTTCCTTATTTTAAGTCCTTAAGGTATAAAAATAAGAAAACCATTCGTTATGTTGGGGAACTGCCACAAGAATCTTCAAAACTATTGAGTGGTATTTCAAAACTCAAAGAGATAGAGAACCAAACCTTTGTAGAGAGAGAGTCCTTCAGAAACAAGAAAAGATGTATATAACAGTTTTTCGTTATTTGAAGTCCTTAAGGTATAAAAATAAGAAAACAATTCGTTATGTTGAGGAACTGCCATAAGAATCTTCAAAACTATTGAGTGGTATTTCAAAACTCAAAGAGATAGAGAGCCAAAACTTTGTAGAAAGAGAGTCCTTCAAAAATAAAAAAAGATGTATATAACAGTTTTTCCTTATTTTAAGTCCTTAAGGTATAAAAATAAGAAAACAATTCGTTATGTTGAGGAACTGCAATAAGAATCTTCAAAACTATTGAGTGGTATTTCAAAACTCAAAGAGATAGAGAGCCAAAACTTTGTAGAAAGAGAGTCCTTTAAAAATTAAAAAAGATGTATATAACAGTTTTTCCTTATTTTAAGTCCTTAAGGTATAAAAATAAGAAAACCTTTCGTTATGTTGAGGCCATAAGAATCTTCAAAACTATTGAGTGGTATTTCAGAAGTCAAAGAGATAGAGAGCCAAACCTTTGTAGAGAGAGAGTCCTTCAAAAATAAGAAAAGATGTATATAACAGCTTTTCCTAATTTTAAGTATATAAGGTACAAAAATAAGAAAACAATTCATTATGTTGAGGAACTGCCATAAGAATCTTCAAAACTATTGAATGGTATTTCAAAACTCAAAGAGATAGAGAGCCAAAACTTTGTAGAAAGAGAGTCCTTCAAAAATAAAAAAAGATGTATATAACAGTTTTTCATTATTTTAAGTCCTTAAGGTATGAAAATAAGAAAACAATTCGTTATGTTGAGGAACTGCCATAAGAATCTTCAAAACTATTGAGTGGTATTTCAAAACTCAAAGAGATAGAGAGCCAAAACTTTGTAGAAAGAGAGTCCTTCAAAAATAAAAAAAGATGTATATAACAGTTTTTCCTTATTTTAAGTCCTTAAGGTATAAAAATAAGAAAACAATTCGTTATGTTGAGGAACTGCCATAAGAATCTTCAAAACTATTGAGTGGTATTTCAAAACTCAAAGAGATAGAGAGCCAAAACTTTGTAGAAAGAGAGTCCTTCAAAAATAAAAAAAGATGTATATAACAGTTTTTCCTTATTTTAAGTCCTTAAGGTATCAAAATAAGAAAACCTTTCGTTATGTTGAGGAACTGCCATAAGAATCTTCAAAACTATTGAGTGGTATTTCAGAAGTCAAAGAGATAGAGAGCCAAACCTTTGTAGAGAGAGAGTCCTTCAAAAATAAGAAAAGATGTATATAACAGCTTTTCCTAATTTTAAGTATATAAGGTACAAAAATAAGAAAACAATTCGTTATGTTCAGGAACTGCCATAAGAATCTTCAAAACTATTGAGTGGTATTTCAAAACTCAAAGAGATAGAGAACCAAAACTTTGTAGAGAGAGAGTCCTTCAGAAATAAGAAAAGATGTATATAACAGTTTTTCCTTATTTTAAGTCCTTAAGGTATAAAAATAAGAAAACAATTCGTTATGTTGAGGAACTGCCATAAGAATCTTCAAAACTATTGAGTGGTATTTCAAAACTAAAAGAGATAGAGAGCCAAAACTTTGTAGAGAGGGAGTCCTTTAAAAATAAGAAAAGATGTACATAACAGTTTTTTCTAATTTTAAGTCCTTAAGGTATAAAAATAAGAAAATATTTCGTTATGTTGAGGAACTGCCATAAGAATCTTCAAATCTATTGAGTGGTATTTCAAAACTCAAAGAGATAGAGAACCAAAACTTTGTAGAGAGAGAGTCCTTCAGAAATAAGAAAAGATGTACATAACAGTTTTTCCTTATTTTAAGTCCTTAAGGTATAAAAATAAGAAAACAATTCGTTATGTTGAGGAACTGCCATAAGAATCTTCAAAACTATTGAGTGGTATTTCAAAACTAAAAGAGATAGAGAGCCAAAACTTTGTAGAGAGGGAGTCCTTCAAAAATAAGAAAAGATGTACATAACAGTTTTGTCTAATTTTAAGTCCTTAAGGTATAAGAATAAGAAAACATTTCGTTATGTTGAGGAACTGCCATAAGAATCTTCAAAACTATTGAGTGGTATCTCAAAACTCAAAGAGATAGAGAGCCAAAACTTTGTAGAAAGAGAGTCCTTCAAAAATAAAAAAAGAAGTATATAACAGTTTTTCCTTATTTTAAGTCCTTAAGGTATTAAAATAAGAAAACAATTCGTTATGTTGAGGAACTGCCATAAGAATCTTCAAAACTATTGAGTGGTATTTCAAAACTCAAAGAGATAGAGAGCCAAAACTTTGTAGAAAGAGAGTCCTTCAAAAATAAAAAAAGATGTATATAACAGTTTTTCCTTATTTTAAGTCCTTAAGGTATAAAAATAAGAAAACAATTCGTTATGTTGAGGAACTGCCATAAGAATCTTCAAAACTATTGAGTGGTATTTCAAAACTCAAAGAGATAGAGAGCCAAAACTTTGTAGAGAGGGAGTCCTTCAAAAATAAGAAAAGATGTACATAACAGTTTTTCCGTATTTTAAGTCCTTAAGGTATAAAAATAAGAAAACCATTCGTTATGTTGAGGAACTGCCATAAGAATCTTCAAAACTATTGAGTGGTATCTCAAAACTCAAAGAGATAGAGAGCCAAAACTTTGTAGAAAGAGAGTCCTTCAAAAATAAAAAAAGAAGTATATAACAGTTTTTCCTTATTTTAAGTCCTTAAGGTATTAAAATAAGAAAACAATTCGTTATGTTGAGGAACTGCCATAAGAATCTTCAAAACTATTGAGTGGTATTTCAAAACTCAAAGAGATAGAGAGCCAAAACTTTGTAGAAAGAGAGTCCTTCAAAAATAAAAAAAGATGTATATAACAGTTTTTCCTTATTTTAAGTCCTTAAGGTATAAAAATAAGAAAACAATTCGTTATGTTGAGGAACTGCCACAAGAATCTTCAAAACTATTGAGTGGTATCTCAAAACTCAAAGAGATAGAGAACCAAAACTTTGTAGAGAGAGAGTCCTTCGGAAACAAGAAAAGATGTATATAACAGTTTTTCCTTATTTTAAGTCCTTAAGGTATAAAAATAAGAAAACAATTCGTTATGTTGAGGAACTGCCATAAGAATCTTCAAAACTATTGAGTGGTATTTCAAAACTCAAAGAGATAGAGAGCCAAAACTTTGTAGAAAGAGAGTCCTTCAAAAATAAAAAAAGATGTATATAACAGTTTTTCCTTATTTTAAGTCCTTAAGGTATAAAAATAAGAAAACAATTCGTTATGTTGAGGAACTGCCATAAGAATCTTCAAAACTATTGAGTGGTATTTCAAAACTCAAAGAGATAGAGAGCCAAAACTTTGTAGAAAGAGAGTCCTTCAAAAATAAAAAAAGATGTATATAACAGTTTTTCCTTATTTTAAGTCCTTAAGGTATAAAAATAAGAAAACCTTTCGTTATGTTGAGGAACTGCCATAAGAATCTTCAAAACTATTGAGTGGTATTTCAGAAGTCAAAGAGATAGAGAGCCAAACCTTTGTAGAGAGAGAGTCCTTCAAAAATAAGAAAAGATGTATATAACAGCTTTTCCTAATTTTAAGTATATAAGGTACAAAAATAAGAAAACAATTCGTTATGTTGAGGAACTGCCATAAGAATCTTCAAAACTATTGAGTGGTATTTCAAAACTCAAAGAGATAGAGAGCCAAAACTTTGTAGAAAGAGAGTCCTTCAAAAATAAAAAAAGATGTATATAACAGTTTTTCCTTATTTTAAGTCCTTAAGGTATAAAAATAAGAAAACAATTCGTTATGTTGAGGAACTGCCATAAGAATCTTCAAAACTATTGAGTGGTATTTCAAAACTCAAAGAGATAGAGAGCCAAAACTTTTTAGAAAGAGAGTCCTTCAAAAATAAAAAAAGATGTATATAACAGTTTTTCCTTATTTTAAGTCCTTAAGGTATAAAAATAAGAAAACAATTCGTTATGTTGAGGAACTGCCATAAGAATCTTCAAAACTATTGAGTGGTATTTCAAAACTCAAAGAGATAGAGAGCCAAAACTTTGTAGAAAGAGAGTCCTTCAAAAATAAAAAAAGATGTATATAACAGTTTTTCCTTATTTTAAGTCCTTAAGGTATAAAAATAGGAAAACCTTTCGTTATGTTGAGGAACTGCCATAAGAATCTTCAAAACTATTGAGTGGTATTTCAGAAGTCAAAGAGATAGAGAGCCAAACCTTTGTAGAGAGAGAGTCCTTCAAAAATAAGAAAAGATGTATATAACAGCTTTTCCTAATTTTAAGTATATAAGGTACAAAAATAAGAAAACAATTCGTTATGTTCAGGAACTGCCATAAGAATCTTCAAAACTATTGAGTGGTATTTCAAAATTCAAAGAGATAGAGAACCAAAACTTTGTAGAGAGAGAGTCCTTCAGAAATAAGAAAAGATGTATATAACAGTTTTTCCTTATTTTAAGTCCTTAAGGTATAAAAATAAGAAAACAATTCGTTATGTTGAGGAACTGCCATAAGAATCTTCAAAACTATTGAGTGGTATTTCAAAACTAAAAGAGATAGAGAGCCAAAACTTTGTAGAGAGGGAGTCCTTCAAAAATAAGAAAAGATGTACATAACAGTTTTTTCTAATTTTAAGTCCTTAAGGTATAAAAATAAGAAAATATTTCGTTATGTTGAGGAACTGCCATAAGAATCTTCAAATCTATTGAGTGGTATTTCAAAACTCAAAGAGATAGAGAACCAAAACTTTGTAGAGAGAGAGTCCTTCAGAAATAAGAAAAGATGTACATAACAGTTTTTCCTTATTTTAAGTCCTTATGGTATAAAAATAAGAAAACAATTCGTTATGTTGAGGAACTGCCATAAGAATCTTCAAAACTATTGAGTGGTATTTCAAAACTCAAAGAGATAGAGAGCCAAAACTTTGCAGAAAGAGAGTCCTTCAAAAATTAAAAAAGATGTATATAACAGTTTTTCCTTATTTTAAGTCCTTAAGGTATAAAAATAAGAAAACCTTTCGTTATGTTGAGGCCATAAGAATCTTCAAAACTATTGAGTGGTATTTCAGAAGTCAAAGAGATAGAGAGCCAAACCTTTGTAGAGAGAGAGTCCTTCAAAAATAAGAAAAGATGTATATAACAGCTTTTCCTAATTTTAAGTATATAAGGTACAAAAATAAGAAAACAATTCATTATGTTGAGGAACTGCCATAAGAATCTTCAAAACTATTGAATGGTATTTCAAAACTCAAAGAGATAGAGAGCCAAAACTTTGTAGAAAGAGAGTCCTTCAAAAATAAAAAAAGATGTATATAACAGTTTTTCCTTATTTTAAGTCCTTAAGGTATAAAAATAAGAAAACAATTCGTTATGTTGAGGAACTGCCATAAGAATCTTCAAAACTATTGAGTGGTATTTCAAAACTCAAAGAGATAGAGAGCCAAAACTTTGTAGAAAGAGAGTCCTTCAAAAATAAAAAAAGATGTATATAACAGTTTTTCCTTATTTTAAGTCCTTAAGCTATAAAAATAAGAAAACAATTCGTTATGTTGAGGAACTGCCATAAGAATCTTCAAAACTATTGAGTGGTATTTCAAAACTCAAAGAGATAGAGAGCCAAAACTTTGTAGAAAGAGAGTCCTTCAAAAATAAAAAAAGATGTATATAACAGTTTTTCCTTATTTTAAGTCCTTAAGGTATAAAAATAAGAAAACCTTTCGTTATGTTGAGGCCATAAGAATCTTCAAAACTATTGAGTGGTATTTCAGAAGTCAAAGAGATAGAGAGCCAAACCTTTGTAGAGAGAGAGTCCTTCAAAAATAAGAAAAGATGTATATAACAGCTTTTCCTAATTTTAAGTATATAAGGTACAAAAATAAGAAAACAATTCATTATGTTGAGGAACTGCCATAAGAATCTTCAAAACTATTGAATGGTATTTCAAAACTCAAAGAGATAGAGAGCCAAAACTTTGTAGAAAGAGAGTCCTTCAAAAATAAAAAAGATGTATATAACAGTTTTTCCTTATTTTAAGTCCTTAAGGTATAAAAATAAGAAAACAATTCGTTATGTTGAGGAACTGCCATAAGAATCTTCAAAACTATTGAGTGGTATTTCAAAACTCAAAGAGATAGAGAGCCAAAACTTTGTAGAAAGAGAGTCCTTCAAAAATTAAAAAAGATGTATATAACAGTTTTTCCTTATTTTAAGTCCTTAAGGTATAAAAATAAGAAAACCTTTCGTTATGTTGAGGCCATAAGAATCTTCAAAACTATTGAGTGGTATTTCAGAAGTCAAAGAGATAGAGAGCCAAACCTTTGTAGAGAGAGAGTCCTTCAAAAATAAGAAAAGATGTATATAACAGCTTTTCCTAATTTTAAGTATATAAGGTACAAAAATAAGAAAACAATTCATTATGTTGAGGAACTGCCATAAGAATCTTCAAAACTATTGAATGGTATTTCAAAACTCAAAGAGATAGAGAGCCAAAACTTTGTAGAAAAAGAGTCCTTCAAAAATAAAAAAAGATGTATATAACAGTTTTTCCTTATTTTAAGTCCTTAAGGTATAAAAATAAGAAAACAATTCGTTATGTTGAGGAACTGCCATAAGAATCTTCAAAACTATTGAGTGGTATTTCAAAACTCAAAGAGATAGAGAGCCAAAACTTTGTAGAAAGAGAGTCCTTCAAAAATAAAAAAAGATGTATATAACAGTTTTTCCTTATTTTAAGTCCTTAAGGTATAAAAATAAGAAAACAATTCGTTATGTTGAGGAACTGCCATAAGAATCTTCAAAACTATTGAGTGGTATTTCAAAACTCAAAGAGATAGAGAGCCAAAACTTTGTAGAAAGAGAGTCCTTCAAAAATAAAAAAAGATGTATGAAACAGTTTTTCCTTATTTTAAGTCCTTAAGGTATAAAAATAAGAAAACCTTTCGTTATGTTGAGGAACTGCCATAAGAATCTTCAAAACTATTGAGTGGTATTTCAGAAGTCAAAGAGATAGAGAGCCAAACCTTTGTAGAGAGAGAGTCCTTGAAAAATAGGAAAAGATGTATATAACAGCTTTTCCTAATTTTAAGTATATAAGGTACAAAAATAAGAAAACAATTCGTTATGTTCAGGAACTGCCATAAGAATCTTCAAAACTATTGAGTGGTATTTCAAAACTCAAAGAGATAGAGAACCAAAACTTTGTAGAGAGAGAGTCCTTCAGAAATAAGAAAAGATGTACATAACAGTTTTGTCTAATTTTAAGTCCTTAAGGTATAAAAATAAGAAAACATTTCGTTATGTTGAGGAACTGCCATAAGAATCTCAAAAATAAAAAAAGATGTATATAACAGTTTTTCCTTATTTTAAGTCCTTAAGGTATAAAAATAAGAAAACCTTTCGTTATGTTGAGGCCATAAGAATCTTCAAAACTATTGAGTGGTATTTCAGAAGTCAAAGAGATAGAGAGCCAAACCTTTGTAGAGAGAGAGTCCTTCAAAAATAAAAAAAGATGTATATAACAGTTTTTCCTTATTTTAAGTCCTTAAGGTATAAAAATAAGAAAACCTTTCGTTATGTTGAGGAACTGCCATAAGAATCTCAAAAATAAAAAAAGATGTATATAACAGTTTTTCCTTATTTTAAGTCCTTAAGGTATAAAAATAAGAAAACCTTTCGTTATGTTGAGGCCATAAGAATCTTCAAAACTATTGAGTGGTATTTCAGAAGTCAAAGAGATAGAGAGCCAAACCTTTGTAGAGAGAGAGTCCTTCAAAAATAAGAAAAGATGTATATAACAGCTTTTCCTAATTTTAAGTATATAAGGTACAAAAATAAGAAAACAATTCATTATGTTGAGGAACTGCCATAAGAATCTTCAAAACTATTGAATGGTATTTCAAAACTCAAAGAGATAGAGAGCCAAAACTTTGTAGAAAGAGAGTCCTTCAAAAATAAAAAAAGATGTATATAACAGTTTTTCCTTATTTTAAGTCCTTAAGGTATAAAAATAAGAAAACAATTCGTTATGTTGAGGAACTGCCATAAGAATCTTCAAAACTATTGAGTGGTATTTCAAAACTCAAAGAGATAGAGAGCCAAAACTTTGTAGAAAGAGAGTCCTTCAAAAATAAAAAAAGATGTATAAAACAGTTTTTCCTTATTTTAAGTCCTTAAGGTATAAAAATAAGAAAACAATTCGTTATGTTGAGGAACTGCCATAAGAATCTTCAAAACTATTGAGTGGTATTTCAAAACTCAAAGAGATAGAGAGCCAAAACTTTGTAGAAAGAGAGTCCTTCAAAAATAAAAAAAGATGTATATAACAGTTTTTCCTTATTTTAAGTCCTTAAGGTATAAAAATAAGAAAACCTTTCGTTATGTTGAGGAACTGCCATAAGAATCTTCAAAACTATTGAGTGGTATTTCAGAAGTCAAAGAGATAGAGAGCCAAACCTTTGTAGAGAGAGAGTCCTTCAAAAATAAGAAAAGATGTATATAACAGCTTTTCCTAATTTTAAGTATATAAGGTACAAAAATAAGAAAACAATTCGTTATGTTCAGGAACTGCCATAAGAATCTTCAAAACTATTGAGTGGTATTTCAAAACTCAAAGAGATAGAGAACCAAAACTTTGTAGAGAGAGAGTCCTTTAGAAATAAGAAAAGATGTATATAACAGTTTTTCCTTATTTTAAGTCCTTAAGGTATAAAAATAAGAAAACAAAATTCGTTATGTTGAGGAACTGCCATAAGAATCTTCAAAACTATTGAGTGGTATTTCAAAATTAAAAGAGATAGAGAGCCAAAACTTTGTAGAGAGGGAGTCCTTCAAAAATAAGAAAAGATGTACATAACAGTTTTTTCTAATTTTAAGTCCTTAAGGTATAAAAATAAGAAAATATTTCGTTATGTTGAGGAACTGCCATAAGAATCTTCAAATCTATTGAGTGGTATTTCAAAACTCAAAGAGATAGAGAACCAAAACTTTGTAGAGAGAGAGTCCTTCAGAAATAAGAAAAGATGTACATAACAGTTTTTCCTTATTTTAAGTCCTTAAGGTATAAAAATAAGAAAACAATTCGTTATGTTGAGGAACTGCCATAAGAATCTTCAAAACTATTGAGTGGTATTTCAAAACTAAAAGAGATAGAGAGCCAAAACTTTTTAGAGAGGGAGTCCTTCAAAAATAAGAAAAGATGTACATAACAATTTTGTCTAATTTTAAGTCCTTAAGGTATAAAAATAAGAAAACATTTCGTTATGTTGAGGAACTGCCACAAGAATCTTCAAAACTATTGAGTGGTATTTCAAAACTCAAAGAGATAGAGAACCAAAACTTTGTAGTGAGAGAGTCCTTCAGAAACAAGAAAAGATGTATATAACAGTTTTTCCTTATTTTAAGTCCTTAAGGTATAAAAATAAGAAAACAATTCGTTATGTTGAGGAACTGTCATAAGAATCTTCAAAACTATTGAGTGGTATTTCAAAACTCAAAGAGATAGAGAGCCAAAACTTTGTAGAAAGAGAGTCCTTCAAAAATAAAAAAAGATGTATATAACAGTTTTTCCTTATTTTAAGTCCTTAAGGTATAAAAATAAGAAAACCTTTCGTTATGTTGAGGAACTGCCATAAGAATCTTCAAAACTATTGAGTGGTATTTCAGAAGTCAAAGAGATAGAGAGCCAAACCTTTGTAGAGAGAGAGTCCTTCAAAAATAAGAAAAGATGTATATAACAGCTTTTCCTAATTTTAAGTATATAAGGTACAAAAATAAGAAAACAATTCGTTATGTTGGGGAACTGCCACAAGAATCTTCAAAACTATTGAGTGGTATTTCAAAACTCAAAGAGATAGAGAGCCAAAACTTTGTAGAAAGAGAGTCCTTCAAAAATAAAAAAAGATGTATATAACAGTTTTTCCTTATTTTAAGTCCTTAAGGTATAAAAATAAGAAAACAATTCGTTATGTTGAGGAACTGCCATAAGAATCTTCAAAACTATTGAGTGGTATTTCAAAACTCAAAGAGATAGAGAGCCAAAACTTTGTAGAAAGAGAGTCCTTCAAAAATAAAAAAAGATGTATATAACAGTTTTTCCTTATTTTAAGTCCTTAAGGTATAAAAATAAGAAAACCTTTCGTTATGTTGAGGAACTGCCATAAGAATCTTCAAAACTATTGAGTGGTATTTCAGAAGTCAAAGAGATAGAGAGCCAAACCTTTGTAGAGAGAGAGTCCTTGAAAAATAAGAAAAGATGTATATAACAGCTTTTCCTAATTTTAAGTATATAAGGTACAAAAATAAGAAAACAATTCGTTATGTTGAGGAACTGCCATAAGAATCTTCAAAACTATTGAATGGTATTTCAAAACTCAAAGAGATAGAGAGCCAAAACTTTGTAGAAAGAGAGTCCTTCAAAAATAAAAAAAGATGTATATAACAGTTTTTCCTTATTTTAAGTCCTTAAGGTATAAAAATAAGAAAACAATTCGTTATGTTGAGGAACTGCCATAAGAATCTTCAAAACTATTGAGTGGTATTTCAAAACTCAAAGAGATAGAGAGCCAAAACTTTGTAGAAAGAGAGTCCTTCAAAAATTAAAAAAGATGTATATAACAGTTTTTCCTTATTTTAAGTCCTTAAGGTATAAAAATAAGAAAACCTTTCGTTATGTTGAGGCCATAAGAATCTTCAAAACTATTGAGTGGTATTTCAGAAGTCAAAGAGATAGAGAGCCAAACCTTTGTAGAGAGAGAGTCCTTCAAAAATAAGAAAAGATGTATATAACAGCTTTTCCTAATTTTAAGTATATAAGGTACAAAAATAAGAAAACAATTCATTATGTTGAGGAACTGCCATAAGAATCTTCAAAACTATTGAATGGTATTTCAAAACTCAAAGAGATAGAGAGCCAAAACTTTGTAGAAAGAGAGTCCTTCAAAAATAAAAAAAGATGTATATAACAGTTTTTCCTTATTTTAAGTCCTTAAGGTATAAAAATAAGAAAACAATTCGTTATGTTGAGGAACTGCCATAAGAATCTTCAAAACTATTGAGTGGTATTTCAAAACTCAAAGAGATAGAGAGCCAAAACTTTGTAGAAAGAGAGTCCTTCAAAAATAAAAAAAGATGTATATAACAGTTTTTCCTTATTTTAAGTCCTTAAGGTATAAAAATAAGAAAACAATTCGTTATGTTGAGGAACTGCCATAAGAATCTTCAAAACTATTGAGTGGTATTTCAAAACTCAAAGAGATAGAGAGCCAAAACTTTGTAGAAAGAGAGTCCTTCAAAAATAAAAAAAGATGTATGAAACAGTTTTTCCTTATTTTAAGTCCTTAAGGTATAAAAATAAGAAAACCTTTCGTTATGTTGAGGAACTGCCATAAGAATCTTCAAAACTATTGAGTGGTATTTCAGAAGTCAAAGAGATAGAGAGCCAAACCTTTGTAGAGAGAGAGTCCTTGAAAAATAGGAAAAGATGTATATAACAGCTTTTCCTAATTTTAAGTATATAAGGTACAAAAATAAGAAAACAATTCGTTATGTTCAGGAACTGCCATAAGAATCTTCAAAACTATTGAGTGGTATTTCAAAACTCAAAGAGATAGAGAACCAAAACTTTGTAGAGAGAGAGTCCTTCAGAAATAAGAAAAGATGTACATAACAGTTTTGTCTAATTTTAAGTCCTTAAGGTATAAAAATAAGAAAACATTTCGTTATGTTGAGGAACTGCCATAAGAATCTCAAAAATAAAAAAAGATGTATATAACAGTTTTTCCTTATTTTAAGTCCTTAAGGTATAAAAATAAGAAAACCTTTCGTTATGTTGAGGCCATAAGAATCTTCAAAACTATTGAGTGGTATTTCAGAAGTCAAAGAGATAGAGAGCCAAACCTTTGTAGAGAGAGAGTCCTTCAAAAATAAAAAAAGATGTATATAACAGTTTTTCCTTATTTTAAGTCCTTAAGGTATAAAAATAAGAAAACCTTTCGTTATGTTGAGGAACTGCCATAAGAATCTCAAAAATAAAAAAAGATGTATATAACAGTTTTTCCTTATTTTAAGTCCTTAAGGTATAAAAATAAGAAAACCTTTCGTTATGTTGAGGCCATAAGAATCTTCAAAACTATTGAGTGGTATTTCAGAAGTCAAAGAGATAGAGAGCCAAACCTTTGTAGAGAGAGAGTCCTTCAAAAATAAGAAAAGATGTATATAACAGCTTTTCCTAATTTTAAGTATATAAGGTACAAAAATAAGAAAACAATTCATTATGTTGAGGAACTGCCATAAGAATCTTCAAAACTATTGAATGGTATTTCAAAACTCAAAGAGATAGAGAGCCAAAACTTTGTAGAAAGAGAGTCCTTCAAAAATAAAAAAAGATGTATATAACAGTTTTTCCTTATTTTAAGTCCTTAAGGTATAAAAATAAGAAAACAATTCGTTATGTTGAGGAACTGCCATAAGAATCTTCAAAACTATTGAGTGGTATTTCAAAACTCAAAGAGATAGAGAGCCAAAACTTTGTAGAAAGAGAGTCCTTCAAAAATAAAAAAAGATGTATAAAACAGTTTTTCCTTATTTTAAGTCCTTAAGGTATAAAAATAAGAAAACAATTCGTTATGTTGAGAAACTGCCATAAGAATCTTCAAAACTATTGAGTGGTATTTCAAAACTCAAAGAGATAGAGAGCCAAAACTTTGTAGAAAGAGAGTCCTTCAAAAATAAAAAAAGATGTATATAACAGTTTTTCCTTATTTTAAGTCCTTAAGGTATAAAAATAAGAAAACCTTTCGTTATGTTGAGGAACTGCCATAAGAATCTTCAAAACTATTGAGTGGTATTTCAGAAGTCAAAGAGATAAAGAGCCAAACCTTTGTAGAGAGAGAGTCCTTCAAAAATAAGAAAAGATGTATATAACAGCTTTTCCTAATTTTAAGTATATAAGGTACAAAAATAAGAAAACAATTCATTATGTTGAGGAACTGCCATAAGAATCTTCAAAACTATTGAATGGTATTTCAAAACTCAAAGAGATAGAGAGCCAAAACTTTGTAGAAAGAGAGTCCTTCAAAAATAAAAAAAGATGTATATAACAGTTTTTCCTTATTTTAAGTCCTTAAGGTATAAAAATAAGAAAACCTTTCGTTATGTTGAGGAACTGCCATAAGAATCTTCAAAACTATTGAGTGGTATTTCAGAAGTCAAAGAGATAAAGAGCCAAACCTTTGTAGAAAGAGAGTCCTTCAAAAATAAAAAAAGATGTATATAACAGTTTTTCCTTATTTTAAGTCCTTAAGGTATAAAAATAAGAAAACAATTCATTATGTTGAGGAACTGCCATAAGAATCTTCAAAACTATTGAATGGTATTTCAAAACTCAAAGAGATAGAGAGCCAAAACTTTGTAGAAAGAGAGTCCTTCAAAAATAAAAAAAGATGTATATAACAGTTTTTCCTTATTTTAAGTCCTTAAGGTATAAAAATAAGAAAACAATTCGTTATGTTGAGGAACTGCCATAAGAATCTTCAAAACTATTGAGTGGTATTTCAAAACTCAAAGAGATAGAGAGCCAAAACTTTGTAGAAAGAGAGTCCTTCAAAAATAAAAAAAGATGTATAAAACAGTTTTTCCTTATTTTAAGTCCTTAAGGTATAAAAATAAGAAAACAATTCGTTATGTTGAGAAACTGCCATAAGAATCTTCAAAACTATTGAGTGGTATTTCAAAACTCAAAGAGATAGAGAGCCAAAACTTTGTAGAAAGAGAGTCCTTCAAAAATAAAAAAAGATGTATATAACAGTTTTTCCTTATTTTAAGTCCTTAAGGTATAAAAATAAGAAAACCTTTCGTTATGTTGAGGAACTGCCATAAGAATCTTCAAAACTATTGAGTGGTATTTCAAAACTCAAAGAGATAGAGAGCCAAAACTTTGTAGAAAGAGAGTCCTTCAAAAATAAAAAAAGATGTATAAAACAGTTTTTCCTTATTTTAAGTCCTTAAGGTATAAAAATAAGAAAACAATTCATTATGTTGAGGAACTGCCATAAGAATCTTCAAAACTATTGAATGGTATTTCAAAACTCAAAGAGATAGAGAGCCAAAACTTTGTAGAAAGAGAGTCCTTCAAAAATAAAAAAAGATGTATATAACAGTTTTTCCTTATTTTAAGTCCTTAAGGTATAAAAATAAGAAAACCTTTCGTTATGTTGAGGAACTGCCATAAGAATCTTCAAAACTATTGAGTGGTATTTCAGAAGTCAAAGAGATAAAGAGCCAAACCTTTGTAGAGAGAGAGTCCTTCAAAAATAAAAAAAGATGTATATAACAGTTTTTCCTTATTTTAAGTCCTTAAGGTATAAAAATAAGAAAACCTTTCGTTATGTTGAGGAACTGCCATAAGAATCTCAAAAATAAAAAAAGATGTATATAACAGTTTTTCCTTATTTTAAGTCCTTAAGGTATAAAAATAAGAAAACCTTTCGTTATGTTGAGGCCATAAGAATCTTCAAAACTATTGAGTGGTATTTCAGAAGTCAAAGAGATAGAGAGCCAAACCTTTGTAGAGAGAGAGTCCTTCAAAAATAAGAAAAGATGTATATAACAGCTTTTCCTAATTTTAAGTATATAAGGTACAAAAATAAGAAAACAATTCATTATGTTGAGGAACTGCCATAAGAATCTTCAAAACTATTGAATGGTATTTCAAAACTCAAAGAGATAGAGAGCCAAAACTTTGTAGAAAGAGAGTCCTTCAAAAATAAAAAAAGATGTATATAACAGTTTTTCCTTATTTTAAGTCCTTAAGGTATAAAAATAAGAAAACAATTCGTTATGTTGAGGAACTGCCATAAGAATCTTCAAAACTATTGAGTGGTATTTCAAAACTCATAGAGATAGAGAGCCAAAACTTTGTAGAAAGAGAGTCCTTCAAAAATAAAAAAAGATGTATAAAACAGTTTTTCCTTATTTTAAGTCCTTAAGGTATAAAAATAAGAAAACAATTCGTTATGTTGAGAAACTGCCATAAGAATCTCAAAAATAAAAAAAGATGTATATAACAGTTTTTCCTTATTTTAAGTCCTTAAGGTATAAAAATAAGAAAACCTTTCGTTATGTTGAGGCCATAAGAATCTTCAAAACTATTGAGTGGTATTTCAGAAGTCAAAGAGATAGAGAGCCAAACCTTTGTAGAGAGAGAGTCCTTCAAAAATAAGAAAAGATGTATATAACAGCTTTTCCTAATTTTAAGTATATAAGGTACAAAAATAAGAAAACAATTCATTATGTTGAGGAACTGCCATAAGAATCTTCAAAACTATTGAATGGTATTTCAAAACTCAAAGAGATAGAGAGCCAAAACTTTGTAGAAAGAGAGTCCTTCAAAAATAAAAAAAGATGTATATAACAGTTTTTCCTTATTTTAAGTCCTTAAGGTATAAAAATAAGAAAACAATTCGTTATGTTGAGGAACTGCCATAAGAATCTTCAAAACTATTGAGTGGTATTTCAAAACTCAAAGAGATAGAGAGCCAAAACTTTGTAGAAAGAGAGTCCTTCAAAAATAAAAAAAGATGTATAAAACAGTTTTTCCTTATTTTAAGTCCTTAAGGTATAAAAATAAGAAAACAATTCGTTATGTTGAGAAACTGCCATAAGAATCTTCAAAACTATTGAGTGGTATTTCAAAACTCAAAGAGATAGAGAGCCAAAACTTTGTAGAAAGAGAGTCCTTCAAAAATAAAAAAAGATGTATATAACAGTTTTTCCTTATTTTAAGTCCTTAAGGTATAAAAATAAGAAAACAATTCGTTATGTTCAGGAACTGCCATAAGAATCTTCAAAACTATTGAGTGGTATTTCAAAACTCAAAGAGATAGAGAACCAAAACTTTGTAGAGAGAGAGTCCTTTAGAAATAAGAAAAGATGTATATAACAGTTTTTCCTTATTTTAAGTCCTTAAGGTATAAAAATAAGAAAACAAAATTCGTTATGTTGAGGAACTGCCATAAGAATCTTCAAAACTATTGAGTGGTATTTCAAAACTAAAAGAGATAGAGAGCCAAAACTTTGTAGACAGGGAGTCCTTCAAAAATAAGAAAAGATGTACATAACATTTTTTTCTAATTTTAAGTCCTTAAGGTATAAAAATAAGAAAATATTTCGTTATGTTGAGGAACTGCCATAAGAATCTTCAAATCTATTGAGTGGTATTTCAAAACTCAAAGAGATAGAGAACCAAAACTTTGTAGAGAGAGAGTCCTTCAGAAATAAGAAAAGATGTACATAACAGTTTTTCCTTATTTTAAGTCCTTAAGGTATAAAAATAAGAAAACAATTCGTTATGTTGAGGAACTGCCATAAGAATCTTCAAAACTATTGAGTGGTATTTCAAAACTAAAAGAGATAGAGAGCCAAAACTTTTTAGAGAGGGAGTCCTTCAAAAATAAGAAAAGATGTACATAACAATTTTGTCTAATTTTAAGTCCTTAAGGTATAAAAATAAGAAAACATTTCGTTATGTTGAGGAACTGCCACAAGAATCTTCAAAACTATTGAGTGGTATTTCAAAACTCAAAGAGATAGAGAACCAAAAATTTGTAGAGAGAGAGTCCTTCAGAAACAAGAAAAGATGTATATAACAGTTTTTCCTTATTTTAAGTCCTTAAGGTATAAAAATAAGAAAACAATTCGTTATGTTGAGGAACTGTCATAAGAATCTTCAAAACTATTGAGTGGTATTTCAAAACTCAAAGAGATAGAGAGCCAAAACTTTGTAGAAAGAGAGTCCTTCAAAAATAAAAAAAGATGCATGTAACAGTTTTTCCTTATTTTAAGTCCTTAAGGTATAAAAATAAGAAAACCTTTCGTTATGTTGAGGAACTGCCATAAGAATCTTCAAAACTATTGAGTGGTATTTCAGAAGTCAAAGAGATAGAGAGCCAAACCTTTGTAGAGAGAGAGTCCTTCAAAAATAAGAAAAGATGTATATAACAGCTTTTCCTAATTTTAAGTATATAAGGTACAAAAATAAGAAAACAATTCGTTATGTTGGGGAACTGCCACAAGAATCTTCAAAACTATTGAGTGGTATTTCAAAACTCAAAGAGATAGAGAACCAAAACTTTGTAGAGAGAGAGTCCTTCAGAAACAAGAAAAGATGTATATAACAGTTTTTCCTTATTTTAAGTCCTTAAGGTATAAAAATAAGAAAACAATTCGTTATGTTGAGGAACTGCCATAAGAATCTTCAAAACTATTGAGTGGTATTTCAAAACTCAAAGAGATAGAGAGCCAAAACTTTGTAGAAAGAGAGTCCTTCAAAAATAAAAAAAGATGTATATAACAGTTTTTCCTTATTTTAAGTCCTTAAGGTATAAAAATAAGAAAACCTTTCGTTATGTTGAGGAACTGCCATAAGAATCTTCAAAACTATTGAGTGGTATTTCAGAAGTCAAAGAGATAGAGAGCCAAACCTTTGTAGAGAGAGAGTCCTTCAAAAATAAGAAAAGATGTATATAACAGCTTTTCCTAATTTTAAGTATATAAGGTACAAAAATAAGAAAACAATTCGTTATGTTGAGGAACTGCCATAAGAATCTTCAAAACTATTGAGTGGTATTTCAAAACTCAAAGAGATAGAGAGCCAAAACTTTGTAGAAAGAGAGTCCTTCAAAAATAAAAAAAGATGTATATAACATTTTTTCCTTATTTTAAGTCCTTAAGGTATAAAAATAAGAAAACAATTCGTTATGTTGAGGAACTGCCATAAGAATCTTCAAAACTATTGAGTGGTATTTCAAAACTCAAAGAGATAGAGAGCCAAAACTTTGTAGAAAGAGAGTCCTTCAAAAATAAAAAAAGATGTATATAACAGTTTTTCCTTATTTTAAGTCCTTAAGGTATAAAAATAAGAAAACCTTTCGTTATGTTGAGGAACTGCCATAAGAATCTTCAAAACTATTGAGTGGTATTTCAGAAGTCAAAGAGATAGAGAGCCAAACCTTTGTAGAAAGAGAGTCCTGCAAAAATAAAAAAAGATGTATATAACATTTTTTCCTTATTTTAAGTCCTTAAGGTATAAAAATAAGAAAACAATTCGTTATGTTGAGGAACTGCCATAAGAATCTTCAAAACTATTGAGTGGTATTTCAAAACTCAAAGAGATAGAGAACCAAAACTTTGTAGAGAGAGAGTCCTTCAGAAATAAGAAAAGATGTATATAACAGTTTTTCCTTATTTTAAGTCCTTAAGGTATAAAAATAAGAAAACAATTCGTTATGTTGAGGAACTGCCATAAGAATCTTCAAAACTATTGAGTGGTATTTCAAAACTAAAAGAGATAGAGAGCCAAAACTTTGTAGAGAGGGAGTCCTTCAAAAATAAGAAAAGATGTACATAACAGTTTTTTCTAATTTTAAGTCCTTAAGGTATAAAAATAAGAAAATATTTCGTTATGTTGAGGAACTGCCATAAGAATCTTCAAATCTATTGAGTGGTATTTCAAAACTCAAAGAGATAGAGAACCAAAACTTTGTAGAGAGAGAGTCCTTCAGAAATAAGAAAAGATGTACATAACAGTTTTTCCTTATTTTAAGTCCTTAAGGTATAAAAATAAGAAAACAATTCGTTATGTTGAGGAACTGCCATAAGAATCTTCAAAACTATTGAGTGGTATTTCAAAACTCAAAGAGATAGAGAGCCAAAACTTTGTAGAAAGAGAGTCCTTCAAAAATTAAAAAAGATGTATATAACAGTTTTTCCTTATTTTAAGTCCTCAAGGTATAAAAATAAGAAAACCTTTCGTTATGTTGAGGCCATAAGAATCTTCAAAACTTTTGAGTGGTATTTCAGAAGTCAAAGAGATAGAGAGCCAAATCTTTGTAGAGAGAGAGTCCTTCAAAAATAAGAAAAGATGTATATAACAGCTTTTCCTAATTTTAAGTATATAAGGTACAAAAATAAGAAAACAATTCATTATGTTGAGGAACTGCCATAAGAATCTTCAAAACTATTGAATGGTATTTCAAAACTCAAAGAGATAGAGAGCCAAAACTTTGTAGAAAGAGAGTCCTTCAAAAATAAAAAAAGATGTATATAACAGTTTTTCCTTATTTTAAGTCCTTAAGGTATAAAAATAAGAAAACCTTTCGTTATGTTGAGGAACTGCCATAAGAATCTTCAAAACTATTGAGTGGTATTTCAGAAGTCAAAGAGATAGAGAGCCAAACCTTTGTAGAGAGAGAGTCCTTCAAAAATAAGAAAAGATGTATATAACAGCTTTTCCTAATTTTAAGTATATAAGGTACAAAAATAAGAAAACAATTCGTTATGTTGAGGAACTGCCATAAGAATCTTCAAAACTATTGAGTGGTATTTCAAAACTCAAAGAGATAGAGAGCCAAAACTTTGTAGAAAGAGAGTCCTTCAAAAATAAAAAAAGATGTATATAACAGTTTTTCCTTATTTGAAGTCCTTAAGGTATAAAAATAAGAAAACAATTCGTTATGTTGAGGAACTGCCATAAGAATCTTCAAAACTATTGAGTGGTATTTCAAAACTCAAAGAGATAGAGAGCCAAAACTTTGTAGAAAGAGAGTCCTTCAAAAATAAAAAAAAATGTATATAACAGTTTTTCCTTATTTTAAGTCCTTAAGGTATAAAAATAAGAAAACCTTTCGTTATGTTGAGGAACTGCCATAAGAATCTTCAAAACTATTGAGTGGTATTTCAGAAGTCAAAGAGATAGAGAGCCAAACCTTTGTAGAGAGAGAGTCCTTCAAAAATAAGAAAAGATGTATATAACAGCTTTTCCTAATTTTAAGTATATAAGGTACAGAAATAAGAAAACAATTCGTTATGTTCAGGAACTGCCATAAGAATCTTCAAAACTATTGAGTGGTATTTCAAAACTCAAAGAGATAGAGAACCAAACCTTTGTAGAGAGAGAGTCCTTTAGAAATAAGAAAAGATGTATATAACAGTTTTTCCTTATTTTAAGTCCTTAAGGTATAAAAATAAGAAAACAATTCGTTATGTTGAGGAACTGCCATAAGAATCTTCAAAACTATTGAGTGGTATTTCAAAACTCAAAGAGATAGAGAGCCAAAACTTTGTAGAAAGAGAGTCCTTCAAAAATAAAAAAAGATGTATATAACAGTTTTTCCTTATTTTAAGTCCTTAAGGTATAAAAATAAGAAAACCTTTCGTTATGTTGAGGAACTGCCATAAGAATCTTCAAAACTATTGAGTGGTATTTCAGAAGTCAAAGAGATAGAGAGCCAAACCTTTGTAGAGAGAGAGTCCTTCAAAAATAAGAAAAGATGTATATAACAGCTTTTCCTAATTTTAAGTATATAAGGTACAAAAGTAAGAAAACAATTCGTTATGTTCAGGAACTGCCATAAGAATCTTCAAAACTATTGAGTGGTATTTCAAAACTCAAAGAGATAGAGAACCAAAACTTTGTTGAGAGAGAGTCCTTCAGAAATAAGAAAAGATGTATATAACAGTTTTTCCTTATTTTAAGTCCTTAAGGTATAAAAATAAGAAAACAATTCGTTATGTTGAGGAACTGCCATAAGAATCTTCAAAACTATTGAGTGGTATTTCAGAAGTCAAAGAGATAGAGAGCCAAACCTTTGTAGAGAGAGAGTCCTTCAAAAATAAGAAAAGATGTATATAACAGCTTTTCCTAATTTTAAGTATATAAGGTACAAAAGTAAGAAAACAATTCGTTATGTTCAGGAACTGCCATAAGAATCTTCAAAACTATTGAGTGGTATTTCAAAACTCAAAGAGATAGAGAACCAAAACTTTGTAGAGAGAGAGTCCTTCAGAAATAAGAAAAGATGTATATAACAGTTTTTCCTTATTTTAAGTCCTTAAGGTATAAAAATAAGAAAACAATTCGTTATGTTGAGGAACTGCCATAAGAATCTTCAAAACTATTGAGTGGTATTTCAAAACTAAAAGAGATAGAGAGCCAAAACTTTGTAGAGAGGGAGTCCTTCAAAAATAAGAAAAGATGTACATAACAGTTTTTTCTAATTTTAAGTCCTTAAGGTATAAAAATAAGAAAATATTTCGTTATGTTGAGGAACTGCCATAAGAATCTTCAAATCTATTGAGTGGTATTTCAAAACTCAAAGAGATAGAGAACCAAAACTTTGTAGAGAGAGAGTCCTTCAGAAATAAGAAAAGATGTACATAACAGTTTTTCCTTATTTTAAGTCCTTAAGGTATAAAAATAAGAAAACAATTCGTTATGTTGAGGAACTGCCATAAGAATCTTCAAAACTATTGAGTGGTATTTCAAAACTAAAAGAGATAGAGAGCCAAAACTTTGTAGAGAGGGAGTCCTTCAAAAATAAGAAAAGATGTACATAACAGTTTTGTCTAATTTTAAGTCCTTAAGGTATAAAAATAAGAAAACATTTCGTTATGTTGAGGAACTGCCATAAGAATCTCAAAAATAAAAAAAGATGTACATAACAGTTTTTCCGTATTTTAAGTCCTTAAGGTATAAAAATAAGAAAACCATTCGTTATGGTGGGGAACTGCCACAAGAATCTTCAAAACTATTGAGTGGTATCTCAAAACTCAAAGAGATAGAGAACCAAAACTTTGTAGAGAGAGAGTCCTTCAGAAACAAGAAAAGATGTATATAACAGTTTTTCCTTATTTTAAGTCCTTAAGGTATAAAAATAAGAAAACAATTCGTTATGTTGAGGAACTGCCATAAGAATCTTCAAAACTATTGAGTGGTATTTCAAAACTCAAAGAGATAGAGAGCCAAAACTTTGTAGAAAGAGAGTCCTTCAAAAATAAAAAAAGATGTATATAACAGTTTTTCCTTATTTTAAGTCCTTAAGGTATAAAAATAAGAAAACAATTCGTTATGTTGAGGAACTGCCATAAGAATCTTCAAAACTATTGAGTGGTATTTCAAAACTCAAAGAGATAGAGAGCCAAATTTTTGTAGAAAGAGAGTCCTTCAAAAATAAAAAAAGATGTATATAACAGTTTTTCCTTATTTTAAGTCCTTAAGGTATAAAAATAAGAAAACCTTTCGTTATGTTGAGGAACTGCCATAAGAATCTTCAAAACTATTGAGTGGTATTTCAGAAGTCAAAGAGATAGAGAGCCAAACCTTTGTAGAGAGAGAGTCCTTCAAAAATAAGAAAAGATGTATATAACAGCTTTTCCTAATTTTAAGTATATAAGGTACAAAAATAAGAAAACAATTCGTTATGTTGAGGAACTGCCATAAGAATCTTCAAAACTATTGAGTGGTATTTCAAAACTCAAAGAGATAGAGAGCCAAAACTTTGTAGAAAGAGAGTCCTTCAAAAATAAAAAAAGATGTATATAACAGTTTTTCCTTATTTTAAGTCCTTAAGGTATAAAAATAAGAAAACAATTCGTTATGTTGAGGAACTGCCATAAGAATCTTCAAAACTATTGAGTGGTATTTCAAAACTCAAAGAGATAGAGAGCCAAAACTTTGTAGAAAGAGAGTCCTTCAAAAATAAAAAAAGATGTATATAACAGTTTTTCCTTATTTTAAGTCCTTAAGGTATAAAAATAAGAAAACAATTCGTTATGTTGAGGAACTGCCATAAGAATCTTCAAAACTATTGAGTGGTATTTCAAAACTCAAAGAGATAGAGAGCCAAAACTTTGTAGAAAGAGAGTCCTTCAAAAATAAAAAAAGATGTATATAACAGTTTTTCCTTATTTTAAGTCCTTAAGGTATAAAAATAAGAAAACCTTTCGTTATGTTGAGGAACTGCCATAAGAATCTTCAAAACTATTGAGTGGTATTTCAGAAGTCAAAGAGATAGAGAGCCAAACCTTTGTAGAGAGAGAGTCCTTCAAAAATAAGAAAAGATGTATATAACAGCTTTTCCTAATTTTAAGTATATAAGGTACAAAAATAAGAAAACAATTCGTTATGTTCAGGAACTGCCATAAGAATCTTCAAAACTATTGAGTGGTATTTCAAAACTCAAAGAGATAGAGAACCAAAACTTTGTAGAGAGAGAGTCCTTCAGAAATAAGAAAAGATGTATATAACAGTTTTTCCTTATTTTAAGTCCTTAAGGTATAAAAATAAGAAAACAATTCGTTATGTTGAGGAACTGCCATAAGAATCTTCAAAACTATTGAGTGGTATTTCAGAAGTCAAAGAGATAGAGAGCCAAACCTTTGTAGAGAGAGAGTCCTTCAAAAATAAGAAAAGATGTATATAACAGCTTTTCCTAATTTTAAGTATATAAGGTACAAAAATAAGAAAACAATTCGTTATGTTCAGGAACTGCCATAAGAATCTTCAAAACTATTGAGTGGTATTTCAAAACTAAAAGAGATAGAGAGCCAAAACTTTGTAGAGAGGGAGTCCTTCAAAAATAAGAAAAGATGTACATAACAGTTTTTTCTAATTTTAAGTCCTTAAGGTATAAAAATAAGAAAATATTTCGTTATGTTGAGGAACTGCCATAAGAATCTTCAAATCTATTGAGTGGTATTTCAGAAGTCAAAGAGATAGAGAGCCAAACCTTTGTAGAGAGAGAGTCCTTCAAAAATAAGAAAAGATGTATATAACAGCTTTTCCTAATTTTAAGTATATAAGGTACAAAAATAAGAAAACAATTCGTTATGTTCAGGAACTGCCATAAGAATCTTCAAAACTATTGAGTGGTATTTCAAAACTAAAAGAGATAGAGAGCCAAAACTTTGTAGAGAGGGAGTCCTTCAAAAATAAAAAAAGATGTATATAACAGCTTTTCCTTATTTTAAGTCCTTAAGGTATAAAAATAAGAAAACCTTTCGTTATGTTGAGGAACTGCCATAAGAATCTTCAAAACTATTGAGTGGTATTTCAGAAGTCAAAGAGATAGAGAGCCAAACCTTTGTAGAGAGAGAGTCCTTCAAAAATAAGAAAAGATGTATATAACAGCTTTTCCTAATTTTAAGTATATAAGGTACAAAAATAAGAAAACAATTCGTTATGTTCAGGAACTGCCATAAGAATCTTCAAAACTATTGAGTGGTATTTCAAAACTAAAAGAGATAGAGAGCCAAAACTTTGTAGAGAGGGAGTCCTTCAAAAATAAGAAAAGATGTACAATACAGTTTTTTCTAATTTTAAGTCCTTAAGGTATAAAAATAAGAAAATATTTCGTTATGTTGAGGAACTGCCATAAGAATCTTCAAATCTATTGAGTGGTATTTCAAAACTCAAAGAGATAGAGAACCAAAACTTTGTAGAGAGAGAGTCCTTCAGAAATAAGAAAAGATGTACATAACAGTTTTTCCTTATTTTAAATCCTTAAGGTATAAAAATAAGAAAACAATTCGTTATGTTGAGGAACTGCCATAAGAATCTTCAAAACTATTGAGTGGTATTTCAAAACTCAAAGAGATAGAGAGCCAAAACTTTGTAGAAAGAGAGTCCTTCAAAAATTAAAAAAGATGTATATAACAGTTTTTCCTTATTTTAAGTCCTTAAGGTATAAAAATAAGAAAACCTTTCGTTATGTTGAGGCCATAAGAATCTTCAAAACTATTGAGTGGTATTTCAGAAGTCAAAGAGATAGAGAGCCAAACCTTTGTAGAGAGAGAGTCCTTCAAAAATAAGAAAAAATGTATATAACAGCTTTTCCTAATTTTAAGTATATAAGGTACAAAAATAAGAAAACAATTCATTATGTTGAGGAACTGCCATAAGAATCTTCAAAACTATTGAATGGTATTTCAAAACTCAAAGAGATAGAGAGCCAAAACTTTGTAGAAAGAGAGTCCTTCAAAAATAAAAAAAGATGTATATAACAGTTTTTCCTTATTTTAAGTCCTTAAGGTATAAAAATAAGAAAACAATTCGTTATGTTGAGGAACTGCCATAAGAATCTTCAAAACTATTGAGTGGTATTTCAAAACTCAAAGAGATAGAGAGCCAAAACTTTGTAGAAAGAGAGTCCTTCAAAAATAAAAAAAGATGTATATAACAGTTTTTCCTTATTTTAAGTCCTTAAGGTATAAAAATAAGAAAACAATTCGTTATGTTGAGGAACTGCCATAAGAATCTTCAAAACTATTGAGTGGTATTTCAAAACTCAAAGAGATAGAGAGCCAAAACTTTGTAGAAAGAGAGTCCTTCAAAAATAAAAAAAGATGTATATGACAGTTTTTCCTTATTTTAAGTCCTTAAGGTATAAAAATAAGAAAACCTTTCGTTATGTTGAGGAACTGCCATAAGAATCTTCAAAACTATTGAGTGGTATTTCAGAAGTCAAAGAGATAGAGAGCCAAACCTTTGTAGAGAGAGAGTCCTTCAAAAACAAGAAAAGATGTATATAACAGCTTTTCCTAATTTTAAGTATATAAGGTACAAAAATAAGAAAACAATTCGTTATGTTCAGGAACTGCCATAAGAATCTTCAAAACTATTGAGTGGTATTTCAAAACTCAAAGAGATAGAGAACCAAAACTTTGTAGAGAGAGAGTCCTTCAGAAATAAGAAAAGATGTACATAACAGTTTTGTCTAATTTTAAGTCCTTAAGGTATAAAAATAAGAAAACATTTCGTTATGTTGAGGAACTGCCATAAGAATCTCAAAAATAAAAAAAGATGTATATAACAGTTTTTCCTTATTTTAAGTCCTTAAGGTATAAAAATAAGAAAACCTTTCGTTATGTTGAGGCCATAAGAATCTTCAAAACTATTGAGTGGTATTTCAGAAGTCAAAGAGATAGAGAGCCAAACCTTTGTAGAGAGAGAGTCCTTCAAAAATAAAAAAAGATGTATATAACAGTTTTTCCTTATTTTAAGTCCTTAAGGTATAAAAATAAGAAAACCTTTCGTTATGTTGAGGAACTGCCATAAGAATCTTCAAAACTATTGAGTGGTATTTCAGAAGTCAAAGAGATAGAGAGCCAAACCGTTGTAGAGAGAGAGTCCTTCAAAAATAAGAAAAGATGTATATAACAGTTTTTCCTTATTTTAAGTCCTTAAGGTATAAAAATAAGAAAACAATTCGTTATGTTGAGGAACTGCCATAAGAATCTTCAAAACTATTGAGTGGTATTTCAAAACTAAAAGAGATAGAGAGCCAAAACTTTGTAGAGAGGGAGTCCTTCAAAAATAAGAAAAGATGTACATAACAGTTTTGTCTAATTTTAAGTCCTTAAGGTATAAAAATAAGAAAACATTTCGTTATGTTGAGGAACTGCCATAAGAATCTCAAAAATAAAAAAAGATGTATATAACAGTTTTTCCTTATTTTAAGTCCTTAAGGTATAAAAATAAGAAAACCTTTCGTTATGTTGAGGCCATAAGAATCTTCAAAACTATTGAGTGGTATTTCAGAAGTCAAAGAGATAGAGAGCCAAACCTTTGTAGAGAGAGAGTCCTTCAAAAATAAGAAAAGATGTATATAACAGCTTTTCCTAATTTTAAGTATATAAGGTACAAAAATAAGAAAACATTTCGTTATGTTGAGGAACTGCCATAAGAATCTTCAAAACTATTGAGTGGTATTTCAAAACTCAAAGAGATAGAGAGCCAAAACTTTGTAGAAAGAGAGTCCTTCAAAAATAAAAAAAGATGTATATAACAGTTTTTCCTTATTTTAAGTCCTTAAGGTATAAAAATAAGAAAACAATTCGTTATGTTGAGGAACTGCCATAAGAATCTTCAAAACTATTGAGTGGTATTTCAAAACTCAAAGAGATAGAGAGCCAAAACTTTGTAGAAAGAGAGTCCTTCAAAAATAAAAAAAGATGTATATAACAGTTTTTCCTTATTTTAAGTCCTTAAGGTATAAAAATAAGAAAACAATTCGTTATGTTGAGGAACTGCCATAAGAATCTTCAAAACTATTGAGTGGTATTTCAAAACTCAAAGAGATAGAGAGCCAAAACTTTGTAGACAGAGAGTCCTTCAGAAATAAGAAAATATGTATATAACAGTTTTTCCTTATTTTAAGTCCTTAAGGTATAAAAATAAGAAAACAATTCGTTATGTTGAGGAACTGCCATAAGAATCTTCAAAACTATTGAGTGGTATTTCAAAACTCAAAGAGATAGAGAGCCAAACCTTTGTAGAGAGAGAGTCCTTCAAAAATAAGAAAAGATGTATATAACAGCTTTTCCTAATTTTAAGTATATAAGGTACAAAAATAAGAAAACAATTCGTTATGTTCAAGAACTGCCATAAGAATCTTCAAAACTATTAAGTGGTATTTCAAAACTCAAAGAGATAGAGAACCAAAACTTTGTACAGAGAGAGTCCTTCAGAAATAAGAAAAGATGTATATAACAGTTTTTCCTTATTTTAAGTCCTTAAGGTATAAAAATAGGAAAACAATTCGTTATGTTGAGGAACTGCCATAAGAATCTTCAAAACTATTGAGTGGTATTTCAAAACTAAAAGAGATAGAGAGCCAAAACTTTGTAGAAAGGGAGTCCTTCAAAAATAAGAAAAGATGTACATAACAGTTTTTTCTAATTTTAAGTCCTTAAGGTATAAAAATAAGAAAATATTTCGTTATGTTGAGGAACTGCCATAAGAATCTTCAAATCTATTGAGTGGTATTTCAAAACTCAAAGAGATAGAGAACCAAAACTTTGTAGAGAGAGAGTCCTTCAGAAATAAGAAAAGATGTACATAACAGTTTTTCCTTATTTTAAGTCCTTAAGGTATAAAAATAAGAAAACAATTCGTTATGTTGAGGAACTGCCATAAGAATCTTCAAAACTATTGAGTGTTATTTCAAAACTAAAAGAGATAGAGAGCCAAAACTTTGTAGAGAGGGAGTCCTTCAAAAATAAGAAAAGATGTACATAACAGTTTTGTCTAATTTTAAGTCCTTAAGGTATAAAAATAAGAAAACATTTCGTTATGTTGAGGAACTGCCATAAGAATCTCAAAAATAAAAAAAGATGTACATAACAGTTTTTCCGTATTTTAAGTCCTTAAGGTATAAAAATAAGAAAACCATTCGTTATGTTGGGGAACTGCCACAAGAATCTTCAAAACTATTGAGTGGTATTTCAAAACTCAAAGAGATAGAGAACCAAAACTTTGTAGAGAGAGAGTCCTTCAGAAACAAGAAAAGATGTATATAACAGTTTTTCCTTATTTTAAGTCCTTAAGGTATAAAAAAAGAAAACAATTCGTTATGTTGAGGAACTGCCATAAGAATCTTCAAAACTATTGAGTGGTATTTCAAAACTCAAAGAGATTGAGAACCAAAACTTTGTAGAGAGAGAGTCCTTCAGAAATAAGAAAGGATGTATATAACAGTTTTTCCTTATTTTAAGTCCTTAAGGTATAAAAATAAGAAAACAATTCGTTATGTTGAGGAACTGCCATAAGAATCTTCAAAACTATTGAGTGGTATTTCAAAACTCAAAGAGATAGAGAGCCAAAACTTTGTAGACAGAGAGTCCTTCAGAAATAAGAAAATATGTATATAACAGTTTTTCCTTATTTTAAGTCCTTAAGGTATAAAAATAAGAAAACAATTCGTTATGTTGAGGAACTGCCATAAGAATCTTCAAAACTATTGAGTGGTATTTCAAAACTCAAAGAGATAGAGAGCCAAAACTTTGTAGAGAGAGAGTCCTTCAGAAACAAGAAAAGATGTATATAACAGTTTTCCCTTATTTTAAGTCCTTAAGGTATAAAAATAAGAAAACAATTCGTTATGTTGAGGAACTGCCATAAGAATCTTCAAAACTATTGAGTGGTATTTCAAAACTCAAAGAGATAGAGAACCAAAACTTTGTAGAGAGAGAGTCCTTCAGAAATAAGAAAAGATGTATATAACATTTTTTCCTTATTTTAAGTCCTTAAGGTATAAAAATAAGAAAACAATTCGTTATGTTGAGGAACTGCCATAAGAATCTTCAAAACTATTGAGTGGTATTTCAAAACTAAAAGAGATAGAGAGCCAAAACTTTGTAGAGAGGGAGTCCTTCAAAAATAAGAAAAGATGTACATAACAGTTTTTTCTAATTTTAAGTCCTTAATGTATAAAAATAAGAAAACATTTTGTTATGTTGAGGAACTGCCATAAGAATCTTGAGAACTATTGAGTGGTATTTCGAAACTAAAAAGATAGAGAGCCCAAACTTTGAAGAAAGATAGTGCTTTAAAAATAAAAAAAGATGTATATAACAGTTTTCCTTATTTTAAGTTCTTAAGGTATAAAAATAAGAAAACATTTCGTTATGTTGAGGAACTGCCACAAGAATCTTCAAGACTATTGAGTGGTATTTCAAAACTAAAAGAGTTAGAGAGCCAAAACTTTGTAGAGAGAGAGTCCTTCAGAAACAAGAAAAGATGTATATAACAGTTTTCCCTTATTTTAAGTTCTTAAGGTATAAAAATAAGAAAACATTTCGTTATGTTGAGGAACTGCCATAAGAATCTTCAAAACTATTGAGTGGTATTTCAAAACTCAAAGAGATAGAGAACCAAAACTTTGTAGAGAGAGAGTCCTTCAGAATTAAGAAAAGATGTATATAACAGTTTTTCCTTATTTTAAGTCCTTAAGGTATAAAAATAAGAAAACCATTCGTTATGTTGGGGAACTGCCACAAGAATCTTCAAAACTATTGAGTGGTATTTCAAAACTCAAAGAGATAGAGAGCCAAAACTTTGTAGAAAGAGAGTCCTTCAAAAATAAAAAAAGATGTATATAACAGTTTTTCCATATTTTAAGTCCTTAAGGTATAAAAATAAGAAAACAATTCGTTATGTTGAGGAACTGCCATAAGAATCTTCAAAACTATTGAGTGGTATTTCAAAACTCAAAGAGATAGAGAGCCAAAACTTTGTAGAAAGAGAGTCCTTCAAAAATAAAAAAAGATGTATATAACAGTTTTTCCTTATTTTAAGTCCTTAAGGTATAAAAATAAGAAAACCTTTCGTTATGTTGAGGAACTGCCATAAGAATCTTCAAAACTATTGAGTGGTATTTCAGAAGTCAAAGAGATAGAGAGCCAAACCTTTGTAGAGAGAGAGTCCTTCAAAAATAAGAAAAGATGTATATAACAGCTTTTCCTAATTTTAAGTATATAAGGTACAAAAATAAGAAAACAATTCGTTATGTTCAAGAACTGCCATAAGAATCTTCAAAACTATTAAGTGGTATTTCAAAACTCAAAGAGATAGAGAACCAAAACTTTGTAGAGAGAGAGTCCTTCAGAAATAAGAAAAGATGTATATAACAGTTTTTCCTTATTTTAAGTCCTTAAGGTATAAAAATAGGAAAACAATTCGTTATGTTGAGGAACTGCCATAAGAATCTTCAAAACTATTGAGTGGTATTTCAGAAGTCAAAGAGATAGAGAGCCAAACCTTTGTAGAGAGAGAGTCCTTCAAAAATAAGAAAAGATGTATATAACAGCTTTTCCTAATTTTAAGTATATAAGGTACAAAAATAAGAAAACAATTCGTTATGTTCAAGAACTGCCATAAGAATCTTCAAAACTATTAAGTGGTATTTCAAAACTCAAAGAGATAGAGAACCAAAACTTTGTAGAGAGAGAGTCCTTCAGAAATAAGAAAAGATGTATATAACAGTTTTTCCTTATTTTAAGTCCTTAAGGTATAAAAATAAGAAAACCTTTCGTTATGTTGAGGAACTGCCATAAGAATCTTCAAAACTATTGAGTGGTATTTCAGAAGTCAAAGAGATAGAGAGCCAAACCTTTGTAGAGAGAGAGTCCTTCAAAAATAAGAAAAGATGTATATAACAGCTTTTCCTAATTTTAAGTATATAAGGTACAAAAATAAGAAAACAATTCGTTATGTTCAAGAACTGCCATAAGAATCTTCAAAACTATTAAGTGGTATTTCAAAACTCAAAGAGATAGAGAACCAAAACTTTGTAGAGAGAGAGTCCTTCAGAAATAAAAAAAGATGTATATAACAGTTTTTCCTTATTTTAAGTCCTTAAGGTATAAAAATAAGAAAACCTTTCGTTATGTTGAGGAACTGCCATAAGAATCTTCAAAACTATTGAGTGGTATTTCAGAAGTCAAAGAGATAGAGAGCCAAACCTTTGTAGAGAGAGAGTCCTTCAAAAATAAGAAAAGATGTATATAACAGCTTTTCCTAATTTTAAGTATATAAGGTACAAAAATAAGAAAACAATTCGTTATGTTCAAGAACTGCCATAAGAATCTTCAAATCTATTGAGTGGTATTTCAAAACTCAAAGAGATAGAGAACCAAAACTTTGTAGAGAGAGAGTCCTTCAAAAATAAGAAAAGATGTACATAACAGTTTTGTCTAATTTTAAGTCCTTAAGGTATAAAAATAAGAAAACATTTCGTTATGTTGAGGAACTGCCATAAGAATCTTCAAATCTATTGAGTGGTATTTCAAAACTCAAAGAGATAGAGAACCAAAACTTTGTAGAGAGAGAGTCCTTCAGAAATAAGAAAAGATGTATATAACAGTTTTTCCTTATTTTAAGTCCTTAAGGTATAAAAATAAGAAAACAATTCGTTATGTTGAGGAACTGCCATAAGAATCTTCAAAACTATTGAGTGGTATTTCAAAACTAAAAGAGATAGAGAGCCAAAACTTTGTAGAGAGGGAGTCCTTCAAAAATAAGAAAAGATGTACATAACAGTTTTGTCTAATTTTAAGTCCTTAAGGTATAAAAATAAGAAAACATTTCGTTATGTTGAGGAACTGCCATAAGAATCTCAAAAATAAAAAAAGATGTACATAACAGTTTTTCCGTATTTTAAGTCCTTAAGGTATAAAAATAAGAAAACCATTCGTTATGTTGGGGAACTGCCACAAGAATCTTCAAAACTATTGAGTGGTATTTCAAAACTCAAAGAGATAGAGAACCAAAACTTTGTAGAGAGAGAGTCCTTCAGAAACAAGAAAAGATGTATATAACAGTTTTTCCTTATTTTAAGTCCTTAAGGTATAAAAAAAGAAAACAATTCGTTATGTTGAGGAACTGCCATAAGAATCTTCAAAACTATTGAGTGGTATTTCAAAACTCAAAGAGATAGAGAACCAAAACTTTGTAGAGAGAGAGTCCCTCAGAAATAAGAAAGGATGTATATAACAGTTTTTCCTTATTTTAAGTCCTTAAGGTATAAAAATAAGAAAACAATTCGTTATGTTGAGGAACTGCCATAAGAATCTTCAAAACTATTGAGTGGTATTTCAAAACTCAAAGAGATAGAGAACCAAAACTTTGTAGAGAGAGAGTCCTTCAGAAATAAGAAAAGATGTATATAACAGTTTTTCCTTATTTTAAGTCCTTAAGGTATAAAAATAAGAAAACAATTCGTTATGTTGAGGAACTGCCATAAGAATCTTCAAAACTATTGAGTGGTATTTCAAAACTCAAAGAGATAGAGAACCAAAACTTTGTAGAGAGAGAGTCCTTCAGAAATAAGAAAAGATGTATATAACAGTTTTTCCTTATTTTAAGTCCTTAAGGTATAAAAATAAGAAAACAATTCGTTATGTTGAGGAACTGCCATAAGAATCTTCAAAACTATTGAGTGGTATTTCAAAACTCAAAGAGATAGAGAACCAAAACTTTGTAGAGAGAGAGTCCTTCAGAAATAAGAAAGGATGTATATAACAGTTTTTCCTTATTTTAAGTCCTTAAGGTATAAAAATAAGAAAACAATTCGTTATGTTGGGGAACTGCCACAAGAATCTTCAAAACTATTGAGTGGTATTTCAAAACTAAATGAGATAGAGAGCCAAAACTTTGTAGAAAGAGAGTCCTTCAAAAATAAAAAAAGATGTATATAACAGTTTTTCCCTATTTTAAGTCCTTAAGGTATAAAAATAAGAAAACAATTCGTTATGTTGAGGAACTGCCACAAGAATCTTCAAAACTATTGAGTGGTATTTCAAAACTCAAAGAGATAGAGAGCCAAAACTTTGTAGAAGGAGAGTGCTTCAAAAATAAAAAAAGATATATGTAACAGTTTTTCCTAATTTTAAGTATATAAGGTACAAAAATAAGAAAACATTTCGTTATGTTGAGGAACTGCCATAAGAATCTTCAAAACTATTGAGTGGTATTTCAAAACTCAAAGAGATAGAGAGCCAAAACTTTGTAGAGAGAGAGTCCTTCAGAAACAAGAAAAGATGTATATAACAGTTTTTCCTTATTTTAAGTCCTTAAGGTATAAAAATAAGAAAACACTTCGTTATGTTGAGGAACTGCCATAAGAATCTTCAAAACTATTGAGTGGTATTTCAAAACTCAAAGAGATAGAGAACCAAAACTTTGTAGAGAAAGAGTCCTTCAGAAATAAGAAAAGATGTATATAACAGTTTTTCCTTATTTTAAGTCCTTAAGGTATAAAAATAAGAAAACCATTCGTTATGTTGGGGAACTGCCACAAGAATCTTCAAAACTATTGAGTGGTATTTCAAAACTAAATGAGATAGAGAGCCAAAACTTTGTAGAAAGAGAGTCCTTCAAAAATAAAAAAAGATGTATATAACAGTTTTTCCCTATTTTAAGTCCTTAAGGTATAAAAATAAGAAAACAATTCGTTATGTTGAGGAACTGCCACAAGAATCTTCAAAACTATTGAGTGGTATTTCAAAACTCAAAGAGATAGAGAGCCAAAACTTTGTAGAAGGAGAGTGCTTTAAAAATAAAAAAAGATGTATATAACAGTTTTTCCTAATTTTAAGTATATAACGTACAAAAATAAGAAAACATTTCGTTATGTTGAGGAACTGCCATAAGAATCTTCAAAACTATTGAGTGGTATTTCAAAACTCAAAGAGAGAGAGAGCCAAAACTTTGTAGAGAGAGAGTCCTTCAGAAACAAGAAAAGATGTATATAACAGTTTTTCCTTATTTTAAGTCCTTAAGGTATAAAAATAAGAAAACAATTCGTTATGTTGAGGAACTGCCATAAGAATCTTCAAAACTATTGAGTGGTATTTCAAAACTCAAAGAGATAGAGAGCCAAAACTTTGTAGAGAGAGAGTCCTTCAGAAATAAGAAAAGATGTATATAACAGTTTTTCCTTATTTTAAGTCCTTAAGGTATAAAAATAAGAAAACAATTCGTTATGTTGAGGAACTGCCATAAGAATCTTCAAAACTATTGAGTGGTATTTCAGAAGTCAAAGAGATAGAGAGCCAAACCTTTGTAGAGAGAGAGTCCTTCAAAAATGAGAAAAGATGTATATAACAGTTTTTCCTTATTTTAAGTCCTTAAGGTATAAAAATAAGAAAACAATTCGTTATGTTGAGGAACTTCCATAAGAATCTTCAAAACTATTGAGTGGTATTTCAAAACTCAAAGAGATAGAGAGCCAAAACTTTGTAGAAACAGAGTCCTTCAAAAATAAAAAAAGATGTATATAACAGTTTTTCCTTATTTTAAGTCCTTAAGGTATAAAAATAAGAAAACAATTCGTTATGTTGAGGAACTGCCATAAGAATCTTCAAAACTATTGAGTGGTATTTCAAAACTCAAAGAGATAGAGAGCCAAAACTTTGTAGAAAGAGAGTCCTTCAAAAATAAAAAAAGATGTATATAACAGTTTTTCCTTATTTTAAGTCCTTAAGGTATCAAAATAAGAAAACCTTTCGTTATGTTGAGGAACTGCCATAAGAATCTTCAAAACTATTGAGTGGTATTTCAGAAGTCAAAGAGATAGAGATCCAAACCTTTGTAGAGAGAGAGTCCTTCAAAAATAAGAAAAGATGTATATAACAGCTTTTCCTAATTTTAAGTATATAAGGTACAAAAATAAGAAAACAATTCGTTATGTTCAGGAACTGCCATAAGAATCTTCAAAACTATTGAGTGGTATTTCAAAACTCAAAGAGATAGAGAACCAAAACTTTGTAGAGAGAGAGTCCTTCAGAAATAAGAAAAGATGTATATAACAGTTTTTCCTTATTTTAAGTCCTTAAGGTATAAAAATAAGAAAACAATTCGTTATGTTGAGGAACTGCCATAAGAATCTTCAAAACTATTGAGTGGTATTTCAAAACTAAAAGAGATAGAGAGCCAAAACTTTGTAGAGAGGGAGTCCTTCAAAAATAAGAAAAGATGTACATAACAGTTTTTTTTAATTTTAAGTCCTTAAGGTATAAAAATAAGAAAATATTTCGTTATGTTGAAGAACTGCCATAAGAATCTTCAAATCTATTGAGTGGTATTTCAAAACTCAAAGAGATAGAGAACCAAAACTTTGTAGAGAGAGAGTCCTTCAGAAATAAGAAAAGATGTACATAACAGTTTTTCCTTATTTTAAGTCCTTAAGGTATAAAAATAAGAAAACAATTCGTTATGTTGAGGAACTGCCATAAGAATCTTCAAAACTATTGAGTGGTATTTCAAAACTAAAAGAGATAGAGAGCCAAAACTTTGTAGAGAGGGAGTCCTTCAAAAATAAGAAAAGATGTACATAACAGTTTTGTCTAATTTTAAGTCCTTAAGGTATAAAAATAAGAAAACATTTCGTTATGTTGAGGAACTGCCATAAGAATCTCAAAAATAAAAAAAGATGTACATAACAGTTTTTCCGTATTTTAAGTCCTTAAGGTATAAAAATAAGAAAACCATTCGTTATGGTGGGGAACTGCCACAAGAATCTTCAAAACTATTGAGTGGTATCTCAAAACTCAAAGAGATAGAGAACCAAAACTTTGTAGAAAGAGAGTCCTTCAAAAATAAAAAAAGATGTATATAACAGTTTTTCCTTATTTTAAGTCCTTAAGGTATAAAAATAAGAAAACAATTCGTTATGTTGAGGAACTGCCATAAGAATCTTCAAAACTATTGAGTGGTATTTCAAAACTCAAAGAGATAGAGAGCCAAAACTTTGTAGAAAGAGAGTCCTTCAAAAATAAAAAAAGATGTATATAACAGTTTTTCCTTATTTTAAGTCCTTAAGGTATAAAAATAAGAAAACCTTTCGTTATGTTGAGGAACTGCCATAAGAATCTTCAAAACTATTGAGTGGTATTTCAGAAGTCAAAGAGATAGAGAGCCAAACCTTTGTAGAGAGAGAGTCCTTCAAAAATAAGAAAAGATGTATATAACAGCTTTTCCTAATTTTAAGTATATAAGGTACAAAAATAAGAAAACAATTCGTTATGTTGAGGAACTGCCATAAGAATCTTCAAAACTATTGAGTGGTATTTCAAAACTCAAAGAGATAGAGAGCCAAAACTTTGTAGAAAGAGAGTCCTTCAAAAATAAAAAAAGATGTATACAACAGTTTTTCCTTATTTTAAGTCCTTAAGGTATAAAAATAAGAAAACAATTCGTTATGTTGAGGAACTGCCATAAGAATCTTCAAAACTATTGAGTGGTATTTCAAAACTCAAAGAGATAGAGAGCCAAAACTTTTTAGAAAGAGAGTCCTTCAAAAATAAAAAAAGACGTATATAACAGTTTTTCCTAATTTTAAGTATATAAGGTACAAAAATAAGAAAACAATTCGTTATGTTGAGGAACTGCCATAAGAATCTTCAAAACTATTGAGTGGTATTTCAAAACTCAAAGAGATAGAGAGCCAAAACTTTGTAGAAAGAGAGTCCTTCAAAAATAAAAAAAGATGTATATAACAGTTTTTCCTTATTTTAAGTCCTTAAGGTATAAAAATAAGAAAACCTTTCGTTATGTTGAGGAACTGCCATAAGAATCTTCAAAACTATTGAGTGGTATTTCAGAAGTCAAAGAGATAGAGAGCCAAACCTTTGTAGAAAGAGAGTCCTTCAAAAATAAAAAAAGACGTATATAACAGTTTTTCCTAATTTTAAGTATATAAGGTACAAAAATAAGAAAACAATTCGTTATGTTGAGGAACTGCCATAAGAATCTTCAAAACTATTGAGTGGTATTTCAAAACTCAAAGAGATAGAGAACCAAAACTTTGTAGAGAGAGAGTCCTTCAGAAATAAGAAAAGATGTATATAACAGTTTTTCCTTATTTTAAGTCCTTAAGGTATAAAAATAAGAAAACAATTCGTTATGTTGAGGAACTGCCATAAGAATCTTCAAAACTATTGAGTGGTATTTCAAAACTCAAAGAGATAGAGAGCCAAAACTTTGTAGAAAGAGAGTCCTTCAAAAATAAAAAAAGATGTATATAACAGTTTTTCCTTATTTTAAGTCCTTAAGGTATAAAAATAAGAAAACAATTCGTTATGTTGAGGAACTGCCATAAGAATCTTCAAAACTATTGAGTGGTATTTCAAAACTCAAAGAGATAGAGAGCCAAAACTTTGTAGAAAGAGAGTCCTTCAAAAATAAAAAAAGATGTATATAACAGTTTTTCCTTATTTTAAGTCCTTAAGGTATAAAAATAAGAAAACAATTCGTTATGTTGAGGAACTGCCATAAGAATCTTCAAAACTATTGAGTGGTATTTCAAAACTCAAAGAGATAGAGAGCCAAAACTTTGTAGAAAGAGAGTCCTTCAAAAATAAAAAAAGATGTATATAACAGTTTTTCCTTATTTTAAGTCCTTAAGGTATAAAAATAAGAAAACAATTCGTTATGTTCAGGAACTGCCATAAGAATCTTCAAAACTATTGAGTGGTATTTCAAAACTAAAAGAGATAGAGAGCCAAAACTTTGTAGAGAGGGAGTCCTTCAAAAATAAGAAAAGATGTACATAACAGTTTTTTCTAATTTTAAGTCCTTAAGGTATAAAAATAAGAAAATATTTCGTTATGTTGAGGAACTGCCATAAGAATCTTCAAATCTATTGAGTGGTATTTCAAAACTCAAAGAGATAGAGAACCAAAACTTTGTAGAGAGAGAGTCCTTCAGAAATAAAAAAAGATGTACATAACAGTTTTTCCTTATTTTAAGTCCTTAAGGTATAAAAATAAGAAAACAATTCGTTATGTTGAGGAACTGCCATAAGAATCTTCAAAACTATTGAGTGGTATTTCAAAACTCAAAAAGATAGAGAGCCAAAACTTTGCAGAAAGAGAGTCCTTCAAAAATTAAAAAAGATGTATATAACAGTTTTTCCTTATTTTAAGTCCTTAAGGTATAAAAATAAGAAAACCTTTCGTTATGTTGAGGCCATAAGAATCTTCAAAACTATTGAGTGGTATTTCAGAAGTCAAAGAGATAGAGAGCCAAACCTTTGTAGAGAGAGAGTCCTTCAAAAATAAGAAAAGATGTATATAACAGCTTTTCCTAATTTTAAGTATATAAGGTACAAAAATAAGAAAACAATTCATTATGTTGAGGAACTGCCATAAGAATCTTCAAAACTACTGAATGGTATTTCAAAACTCAAAGAGATAGAGAGCCAAAACTTTGTAGAAAGAGAGTCCTTCAAAAATAAAAAAAGATGTATATAACAGTTTTTCCTTATTTTAAGTCCTTAAGGTATAAAAATAAGAAAACAATTCGTTATGTTGAGGAACTGCCATAAGAATCTTCAAAACTATTGAGTGGTATTTCAAAACTCAAAGAGATAGAGAGCCAAAACTTTGTAGAAAGAGAGTCCTTCAAAAATAAAAAAAGATGTATATAACAGTTTTTCCTTATTTTAAGTCCTTAAGGTATAAAAATAAGAAAACAATTCGTTATGTTGAGGAACTGCCATAAGAATCTTCAAAACTATTGAGTGGTATTTCAAAACTCAAAGAGATAGAGAGCCAAAACTTTGTAGAAAGAGAGTCCTTCAAAAATAAAAAAAGATGTATATAACAGTTTTTCCTTATTTTAAGTCCTTAAGGTATAAAAATAAGAAAACCTTTCGTTATGTTGAGGAACTGCCATAAGAATCTTCAAAACTATTGAGTGATATTTCAGAAGTCAAAGAGATAGAGAGCCAAACCTTTGTAGAGAGAGAGTCCTTGAAAAATAAGAAAAGATGTATATAACAGCTTTTCCTAATTTTAAGTATATAAGGTACAAAAATAAGAAAACAATTCGTTATGTTGAGGAACTGCCATAAGAATCTTCAAAACTATTGAATGGTATTTCAAAACTCAAAGAGATAGAGAGCCAAAACTTTGTAGAAAGAGAGTCCTTCAAAAATAAAAAAAGATGTATATAACAGTTTTTCCTTATTTTAAGTCCTTAAGGTATAAAAATAAGAAAACAATTCGTTATGTTGAGGAACTGCCATAAGAATCTTCAAAACTATTGAGTGGTATTTCAAAACTCAAAGAGATAGAGAGCCAAAACTTTTTAGAAAGAGAGTCCTTCAAAAATTAAAAAAGATGTATATAACAGTTTTTCCTTATTTTAAGTCCTTAAGGTATAAAAATAAGAAAACCTTTCGTTATGTTGAGGCCATAAGAATCTTCAAAACTATTGAGTGGTATTTCAGAAGTCAAAGAGATAGAGAGCCAAACCTTTGTAGAGAGAGAGTCCTTCAAAAATAAGAAAAGATGTATATAACAGCTTTTCCTAATTTTAAGTATATAAGGTACAAAAATAAGAAAACAATTCATTATGTTGAGGAACTGCCATAAGAATCTTCAAAACTATTGAATGGTATTTCAAAACTCAAAGAGATAGAGAGCCAAAACTTTGTAGAAAGAGAGTCCTTCAAAAATAAAAAAAGATGTATATAACAGTTTTTCCTTATTTTAAGTCCTTAAGGTATAAAAATAAGAAAACAATTCGTTATGTTGAGGAACTGCCATAAGAATCTTCAAAACTATTGAGTGGTATTTCAAAACTCAAAGAGATAGAGAGCCAAAACCTTGTAGAAAGAGAGTCCTTCAAAAATAAAAAAAGATGTATATAACAGTTTTTCCTTATTTTAAGTCCTTAAGGTATAAAAATAAGAAAACCTTTCGTTATGTTGAGGAACTGCCATAAGAATCTTCAAAACTATTGAGTGGTATTTCAAAACTCAAAGAGATAGAGAGCCAAAACCTTGTAGAAAGAGAGTCCTTCAAAAATAAAAAAAGATGTATATAACAGTTTTTCCTTATTTTAAGTCCTTAAGGTATAAAAATAAGAAAACCTTTCGTTATGTTGAGGAACTGCCATAAGAATCTTCAAAACTATTGAGTGGTATTTCAGAAGTCAAAGAGATAGAGAGCCAAACCTTTGTAGAGAGAGAGTCCTTGAAAAATAGGAAAAGATGTATATAACAGCTTTTCCTAATTTTAAGTATATAAGGTACAAAAATAAGAAAACAATTCGTTGTGTTCAGGAACTGCCATAAGAATCTTCAAAACTATTGAGTGGTATTTCAAAACTCAAAGAGATAGAGAACCAAAACTTTGTAGAGAGAGAGTCCTTCAGAAATAAGAAAAGATGTACATAACAGTTTTGTCTAATTTTAAGTCCTTAAGGTATAAAAATAAGAAAACATTTCGTTATGTTGAGGAACTGCCATAAGAATCTCAAAAATAAAAAAAGATGTATATAACAGTTTTTCCTTATTTTAAGTCCTTAAGGTATAAAAATAAGAAAACCTTTCGTTATGTTGAGGCCATAAGAATCTTCAAAACTATTGAGTGGTATTTCAGAAGTCAAAGAGATAGAGAGCCAAACCTTTGTAGAGAGAGAGTCCTTCAAAAATAAAAAAAGATGTATATAACAGTTTTTCCTTATTTTAAGTCCTTAAGGTATAAAAATAAGAAAACCTTTCGTTATGTTGAGGAACTGCCATAAGAATCTCAAAAATAAAAAAAGATGTATATAACAGTTTTTCCTTATTTTAAGTCCTTAAGGTATAAAAATAAGAAAACAATTCGTTATGTTGAGGAACTGCCATAAGAATCTTCAAAACTATTGAGTGGTATTTCAAAACTCAAAGAGATAGAGAGCCAAAACCTTGTAGAAAGAGAGTCCTTCAAAAATAAAAAAAGATGTATATAACAGTTTTTCCTTATTTTAAGTCCTTAAGGTATAAAAATAAGAAAACCTTTCGTTATGTTGAGGAACTGCCATAAGAATCTTCAAAACTTTTGAGTGGTATTTCAGAAGTCAAAGAGATAGAGAGCCAAACCTTTGTAGAGAGAGAGTCCTTGAAAAATAGGAAAAGATGTATATAACAGCTTTTCCTAATTTTAAGTATATAAGGTACAAAAATAAGAAAACAATTCATTATGTTGAGGAACTGCCATAAGAATCTTCAAAACTATTGAATGGTATTTCAAAACTCAAAGAGATAGAGAGCCAAAACTTTGTAGAAAGAGAGTCCTTCAAAAATAAAAAAAGATGTATATAACAGTTTTTCCTTATTTTAAGTCCTTAAGGTATAAAAATAAGAAAACAATTCGTTATGTTGAGGAACTGCCATAAAAATCTTCAAAACTATTGAGTGGTATTTCAAAACTCAAAGAGATAGAGAGCCAAAACTTTGTAGAAAGAGAGTCCTTCAAAAATAAAAAAAGATGTATATAACAGTTTTTCCTTATTTTAAGTCCTTAAGGTATAAAAATAAGAAAACAATTCGTTATGTTGAGGAACTGCCATAAGAATCTTCAAAACTATTGAGTGGTATTTCAAAACTCAAAGAGATAGAGAGCCAAAACTTTGTAGAAAGAGAGTCCTTCAAAAATAAAAAAAGATGTATATAACAGTTTTTCCTTATTTTAAGTCCTTAAGGTATAAAAATAAGAAAACCTTTCGTTATGTTGAGGAACTGCCATAAGAATCTTCAAAACTATTGAGTGGTATTTTAGAAGTCAAAGAGATAGAGAGCCAAACCTTTGTAGAGAGAGAGTCCTTCAAAAATAAGAAAAGATGTATATAACAGCTTTTCCTAATTTTAAGTATATAAGGTACAAAAATAAGAAAACAATTCGTTATGTTCAGGAACTGCCATAAGAATCTTCAAAACTATTGAGTGGTATTTCAAAACTAAAAGAGATAGAGAGCCAAAACTTTGTAGAGAGGGAGTCCTTCAAAAATAAAAAAAGATGTATATAACAGTTTTTCCTTATTTTAAGTCCTTAAGGTATAAAAATAAGAAAACCTTTCGTTATGTTGAGGAACTGCCATAAGAATCTTCAAAACTATTGAGTGGTATTTCAGAAGTCAAAGAGATAGAGAGCCAAACCTTTGTAGAGAGAGAGTCCTTCAAAAATAAGAAAAGATGTATATAACAGTTTTTCCTAATTTTAAGTATATAAGGTACAAAAATAAGAAAACAATTCGTTATGTTGGGGAACTGCCACAAGAATCTTCAAAACTATTGAGTGGTATTTCAAAACTCAAAGAGATAGAGAACCAAAACTTTGTAGAGAGAGAGTCCTTTAGAAATAAGAAAAGATGTATATAACAGTTTTTCCTTATTTTAAGTCCTTAAGGTATAAAAATAAGAAAACAAAATTCGTTATGTTGAGGAACTGCCATAAGAATCTTCAAAACTATTGAGTGGTATTTCAGAAGTCAAAGAGATAGAGAGCCAAACCTTTGTAGAGAGAGAGTCCTTCAAAAATAAGAAAAGATGTATATAACAGCTTTTCCTAATTTTAAGTATATAAGGTACAAAATTAAGAAAACAATTCGTTATGTTGGGGAACTGCCACAAGAATCTTCAAAACTATTGAGTGGTATTTCAAAACTCAAAGAGATAGAGAACCAAAACTTTGTAGAGAGAGAGTCCTTTAGAAATAAGAAAAGATGTATATAACAGTTTTTCCTTATTTTAAGTCCTTAAGGTATAAAAATAAGAAAACAAAATTCGTTATGTTGAGGAACTGCCATAAGAATCTTCAAAACTATTGAGTGGTATTTCAAAACTAAAAGAGATAGAGAGCCAAAACTTTGTAGAGAGGGAGTCCTTCAAAAATAAGAAAAGATGTACATAACAGTTTTTTCTAATTTTAAGTCCTTAAGGTAAAAAAATAAGAAAATATTTCGTTATGTTGAGGAACTGCCATAAGAATCTTCAAATCTATTGAGTGGTATTTCAAAACTCAAAGAGATAGAGAACCAAAACTTTGTAGAGAGAGAGTCCTTCAGAAATAAGAAAAGATGTACATAACAGTTTTTCCTTATTTTAAGTCCTTAAGGTATAAAAATAAGAAAACAATTCGTTATGTTGAGGAACTGCCATAAGAATCTTCAAAACTATTGAGTGGTATTTCAAAACTAAAAGAGATAGAGAGCCAAAACTTTTTAGAGAGGGAGTCCTTCAAAAATAAGAAAAGATGTACATAACAATTTTGTCTAATTTTAAGTCCTTAAGGTATAAAAATAAGAAAACAATTCGTTATGTTGAGGAACTGTCATAAGAATCTTCAAAACTATTGAGTGGTATTTCAAAACTCAAAGAGATAGAGAGCCAAAACTTTGTAGAAAGAGAGTCCTTCAAAAATAAAAAAAGATGTATATAACAGTTTTTCCTTATTTTAAGTCCTTAAGGTATAAAAATAAGAAAACCTTTCGTTATGTTGAGGAACTGCCATAAGAATCTTCAAAACTATTGAGTGGTATTTCAGAAGTCAAAGAGATAGAGAGCCAAACCTTTGTAGAGAGAGAGTCCTTCAAAAATAAGAAAAGATGTATATAACAGCTTTTCCTAATTTTAAGTATATAAGGTACAAAAATAAGAAAACAATTCGTTATGTTGGGGAACTGCCACAAGAATCTTCAAAACTATTGAGTGGTATTTCAAAACTCAAAGAGATAGAGAACCAAAACTTTGTAGAGAGAGAGTCCTTCAAAAATAAAAAAAGATGTATATAACATTTTTTCCTTATTTTAAGTCCTTAAGGTATAAAAATAAGAAAACAATTCGTTATGTTGAGGAACTGCCATAAGAATCTTCAAAACTATTGAGTGGTATTTCAAAACTCAAAGAGATAGAGAGCCAAAACTTTGTAGAAAGAGAGTCCTTCAAAAATAAAAAAAGATGTATATAACAGTTTTTCCTTATTTTAAGTCCTTAAGGTATAAAAATAAGAAAACCTTTCGTTATGTTGAGGAACTGCCATAAGAATCTTCAAAACTATTGAGTGGTATTTCAGAAGTCAAAGAGATAGAGAGCCAAACCTTTGTAGAAAGAGAGTCCTTCAAAAATAAAAAAAGATGTATATAACATTTTTTCCTTATTTTAAGTCCTTAAGGTATAAAAATAAGAAAACAATTCGTTATGTTGAGGAACTGCCATAAGAATCTTCAAAACTATTGAGTGGTATTTCAAAACTCAAAGAGATAGAGAACCAAAACTTTGTAGAGAGAGAGTCCTTCAGAAATAAGAAAAGATGTATATAACAGTTTTTCCTTATTTTAAGTCCTTAAGGTATAAAAATAAGAAAACAATTCGTTATGTTGAGGAACTGCCATAAGAATCTTCAAAACTATTGAGTGGTATTTCAAAACTAAAAGAGATAGAGAGCCAAAATTTTGTAGAGAGGGAGTCCTTCAAAAATAAGAAAAGATGTACATAACAGTTTTTTCTAATTTTAAGTCCTTAAGGTATAAAAATAAGAAAATATTTCGTTATGTTGAGGAACTGCCATAAGAATCTTCAAATCTATTGAGTGGTATTTCAAAACTCAAAGAGATAGAGAACCAAAACTTTGTAGAGAGAGAGTCCTTCAGAAATAAGAAAAGATGTACATAACAGTTTTTCCTTATTTTAAGTCCTTAAGGTATAAAAATAAGAAAACAATTCGTTATGTTGAGGAACTGCCATAAGAATCTTCAAAACTATTGAGTGGTATTTCAAAACTCAAAGAGATAGAGAGCCAAAACTTTGTAGAAAGAGAGTCCTTCAAAAATTAAAAAAGATGTATATAACAGTTTTTCCTTATTTTAAGTCCTTAAGGTATAAAAATAAGAAAACCTTTCGTTATGTTGAGGCCATAAGAATCTTCAAAACTTTTGAGTGGTATTTCAGAAGTCAAAGAGATAGAGAGCCAAACCTTTGTAGAGAGAGAGTCCTTCAAAAATAAGAAAAGATGTATATAACAGCTTTTCCTAATTTTAAGTATATAAGGTACAAAAATAAGAAAACATTTCGTTATGTTGAGGAACTGCCACAAGAATCTTCAAAACTATTGAGTGGTATTTCAAAACTCAAAGAGATAGAGAACCAAAACTTTGTAGAGAGAGAGTCCTTCAGAAACAAGAAAAGATGTATATAACAGTTTTTCCTTATTTTAAGTCCTTAAGGTATAAAAATAAGAAAACAATTCGTTATGTTGAGGAACTGTCATAAGAATCTTCAAAACTATTGAGTGGTATTTCAAAACTCAAAGAGATAGAGAGCCAAAACTTTGTAGAAAGAGAGTCCTTCAAAAATAAAAAAAGATGTATATAACAGTTTTTCCTTATTTTAAGTCCTTAAGGTATAAAAATAAGAAAACCTTTCGTTATGTTGAGGAACTGCCATAAGAATCTTCAAAACTATTGAGTGGTATTTCAGAAGTCAAAGAGATAGAGAGCCAAACCTTTGTAGAGAGAGAGTCCTTCAAAAATAAGAAAAGATGTATATAACAGCTTTTCCTAATTTTAAGTATATAAGGTACAAAAATAAGAAAACAATTCGTTATGTTGGGGAACTGCCACAAGAATCTTCAAAACTATTGAGTGGTATTTCAAAACTCAAAGAGATAGAGAACCAAAACTTTGTAGAGAGAGAGTCCTTCAAAAATAAAAAAAGATGTATATAACATTTTTTCCTTATTTTAAGTCCTTAAGGTATAAAAATAAGAAAACAATTCGTTATGTTGAGGAACTGCCATAAGAATCTTCAAAACTATTGAGTGGTATTTCAAAACTCAAAGAGATAGAGAGCCAAAACTTTGTAGAAAGAGAGTCCTTCAAAAATAAAAAAAGATGTATATAACAGTTTTTCCTTATTTTAAGTCCTTAAGGTATAAAAATAAGAAAACCTTTCGTTATGTTGAGGAACTGCCATAAGAATCTTCAAAACTATTGAGTGGTATTTCAGAAGTCAAAGAGATAGAGAGCCAAACCTTTGTAGAAAGAGAGTCCTTCAAAAATAAAAAAAGATGTATATAACATTTTTTCCTTATTTTAAGTCCTTAAGGTATAAAAATAAGAAAACAATTCGTTATGTTGAGGAACTGCCATAAGAATCTTCAAAACTATTGAGTGGTATTTCAAAACTCAAAGAGATAGAGAACCAAAACTTTGTAGAGAGAGAGTCCTTCAGAAATAAGAAAAGATGTATATAACAGTTTTTCCTTATTTTAAGTCCTTAAGGTATAAAAATAAGAAAACAATTCGTTATGTTGAGGAACTGCCATAAGAATCTTCAAAACTATTGAGTGGTATTTCAAAACTAAAAGAGATAGAGAGCCAAAATTTTGTAGAGAGGGAGTCCTTCAAAAATAAGAAAAGATGTACATAACAGTTTTTTCTAATTTTAAGTCCTTAAGGTATAAAAATAAGAAAATATTTCGTTATGTTGAGGAACTGCCATAAGAATCTTCAAATCTATTGAGTGGTATTTCAAAACTCAAAGAGATAGAGAACCAAAACTTTGTAGAGAGAGAGTCCTTCAGAAATAAGAAAAGATGTACATAACAGTTTTTCCTTATTTTAAGTCCTTAAGGTATAAAAATAAGAAAACAATTCGTTATGTTGAGGAACTGCCATAAGAATCTTCAAAACTATTGAGTGGTATTTCAAAACTCAAAGAGATAGAGAGCCAAAACTTTGTAGAAAGAGAGTCCTTCAAAAATTAAAAAAGATGTATATAACAGTTTTTCCTTATTTTAAGTCCTTAAGGTATAAAAATAAGAAAACCTTTCGTTATGTTGAGGCCATAAGAATCTTCAAAACTTTTGAGTGGTATTTCAGAAGTCAAAGAGATAGAGAGCCAAACCTTTGTAGAGAGAGAGTCCTTCAAAAATAAGAAAAGATGTATATAACAGCTTTTCCTAATTTTAAGTATATAAGGTACAAAAATAAGAAAACAATTCATTATGTTGAGGAACTGCCATAAGAATCTTCAAAACTATTGAATGGTATTTCAAAACTCAAAGAGATAGAGAGCCAAAACTTTGTAGAAAGAGAGTCCTTCAAAAATAAAAAAAGATGTATATAACAGTTTTTCCTTATTTTAAGTCCTTAAGGTATAAAAATAAGAAAACCTTTCGTTATGTTGAGGAACTGCCATAAGAATCTTCAAAACTATTGAGTGGTATTTCAGAAGTCAAAGAGATAGAGAGCCAAACCTTTGTAGAGAGAGAGTCCTTCAAAAATAAGAAAAGATGTATATAACAGCTTTTCCTAATTTTAAGTATATAAGGTACAAAAATAAGAAAACAATTCGTTATGTTGAGGAACTGCCATAAGAATCTTCAAAACTATTGAGTGGTATTTCAAAACTCAAAGAGATAGAGAGCCAAAACTTTGTAGAAAGAGAGTCCTTCAAAAATAAAAAAAGATGTATATAACAGCTTTTCCTTATTTTAAGTCCTTAAGGTATAAAAATAAGAAAACAATTCGTTATGTTGAGGAACTGCCATAAGAATCTTCAAAACTATTGAGTGGTATTTCAAAACTCAAAGAGATAGAGAGCCAAAACTTTGTAGAAAGAGAGTCCTTCAAAAATAAAAAAAGATGTATATAACAGTTTTTCCTTATTTTAAGTCCTTAAGGTATAAAAATAAGAAAACCTTTCGTTATGTTGAGGAACTGCCATAAGAATCTTCAAAACTATTGAGTGGTATTTCAGAAGTCAAAGAGATAGAGAGCCAAACCTTTGTAGAGAGAGAGTCCTTCAAAAATAAGAAAAGATGTATATAACAGCTTTTCCTAATTTTAAGTATATAAGGTACAGAAATAAGAAAACAATTCGTTATGTTCAGGAACTGCCATAAGAATCTTCAAAACTATTGAGTGGTATTTCAAAACTCAAAGAGATAGAGAACCAAACCTTTGTAGAGAGAGAGTCCTTTAGAAATAAGAAAAGATGTATATAACAGTTTTTCCTTATTTTAAGTCCTTAAGGTATAAAAATAAGAAAACAATTCGTTATGTTGAGGAACTGCCATAAGAATCTTCAAAACTATTGAGTGGTATTTCAAAACTCAAAGAGATAGAGAGCCAAAACTTTGTAGAAAGAGAGTCCTTCAAAAATAAAAAAAGATGTATATAACAGTTTTTCCTTATTTTAAGTCCTTAAGGTATAAAAATAAGAAAACCTTTCGTTATGTTGAGGAACTGGCATAAGAATCTTCAAAACTATTGAGTGGTATTTCAGAAGTCAAAGAGATAGAGAGCCAAACCTTTGTAGAGAGAGAGTCCTTCAAAAATAAGAAAAGATGTATATAACAGCTTTTCCTAATTTTAAGTATATAAGGTACAAAAATAAGAAAACAATTCATTATGTTCAGGAACTGCCATAAGAATCTTCAAAACTATTGAGTGGTATTTCAAAACTCAAAGAGATAGAGAACCAAAACTTTGTTGAGAGAGAGTCCTTCAGAAATAAGAAAAGATGTATATAACAGTTTTTCCTTATTTTAAGTCCTTAAGGTATAAAAATAAGAAAACAATTCGTTATGTTGAGGAACTGCCATAAGAATCTTCAAAACTATTGAGTGGTATTTCAGAAGTCAAAGAGATAGAGAGCCAAACCTTTGTAGAGAGAGAGTCCTTCAAAAATAAGAAAAGATGTATATAACAGCTTTTCCTAATTTTAAGTATATAAGGTACAAAAGTAAGAAAACAATTCGTTATGTTCAGGAACTGCCATAAGAATCTTCAAAACTATTGAGTGGTATTTCAAAACTCAAAGAGATAGAGAACCAAAACTTTGTAGAGAGAGAGTCCTTCAGAAATAAGAAAAGATGTATATAACAGTTTTTCCTTATTTTAAGTCCTTAAGGTATAAAAATAAGAAAACAATTCGTTATGTTGAGGAACTGCCATAAGAATCTTCAAAACTATTGAGTGGTATTTCAAAACTAAAAGAGATAGAGAGCCAAAACTTTGTAGAGAGGGAGTCCTTCAAAAATAAAAAAAGATGTACATAACAGTTTTTTCTAATTTTAAGTCCTTAAGGTATAAAAATAAGAAAATATTTCGTTATGTTGAGGAACTGCCATAAGAATCTTCAAATCTATTGAGTGGTATTTCAAAACTCAAAGAGATAGAGAACCAAAACTTTGTAGAGAGAGAGTCCTTCAGAAATAAGAAAAGATGTACATAACAGTTTTTCCTTATTTTAAGTCCTTAAGGTATAAAAATAAGAAAACAATTCGTTATGTTGAGGAACTGCCATAAGAATCTTCAAAACTATTGAGTGGTATTTCAAAACTAAAAGAGATAGAGAGCCAAAACTTTGTAGAGAGGGAGTCCTTCAAAAATAAGAAAAGATGTACATAACAGTTTTGTCTAATTTTAAGTCCTTAAGGTATAAAAATAAGAAAACATTTCGTTATGTTGAGGAACTGCCATAAGAATCTCAAAAATAAAAAAAGATGTACATAACAGTTTTTCCGTATTTTAAGTCCTTAAGGTATAAAAATAAGAAAACCATTCGTTATGGTGGGGAACTGCCACAAGAATCTTCAAAACTATTGAGTGGTATCTCAAAACTCAAAGAGATAGAGAACCAAAACTTTGTAGAGAGAGAGTCCTTCAGAAACAAGAAAAGATGTATATAACAGTTTTTCCTTATTTTAAGTCCTTAAGGTATAAAAATAAGAAAACAATTCGTTATGTTGAGGAACTGCCATAAGAATCTTCAAAACTATTGAGTGGTATTTCAAAACTCAAAGAGATAGAGAGCCAAAACTTTGTAGAAAGAGAGTCCTTCAAAAATAAAAAAAGATGTATATAACAGTTTTTCCTTATTTTAAGTCCTTAAGGTATAAAAATAAGAAAACAATTCGTTATGTTGAGGAACTGCCATAAGAATCTTCAAAACTATTGAGTGGTATTTCAAAACTCAAAGAGATAGAGAGCCAAATTTTTGTAGAAAGAGAGTCCTTCAAAAATAAAAAAAGATGTATATAACAGTTTTTCCTTATTTTAAGTCCTTAAGGTATAAAAATAAGAAAACCTTTCGTTATGTTGAGGAACTGCCATAAGAATCTTCAAAACTATTGAGTGGTATTTCAGAAGTCAAAGAGATAGAGAGCCAAACCTTTGTAGAGAGAGAGTCCTTCAAAAATAAGAAAAGATGTATATAACAGCTTTTCCTAATTTTAAGTATATAAGGTACAAAAATAAGAAAACAATTCGTTATGTTGAGGAACTGCCATAAGAATCTTCAAAACTATTGAGTGGTATTTCAAAACTCAAAGAGATAGAGAGCCAAAACTTTGTAGAAAGAGAGTCCTTCAAAAATAAAAAAAGATGTATATAACAGTTTTTCCTTATTTTAAGTCCTTAAGGTATAAAAATAAGAAAACAATTCGTTATGTTGAGGAACTGCCATAAGAATCTTCAAAACTATTGAGTGGTATTTCAAAACTCAAAGAGATAGAGAGCCAAAACTTTGTAGAAAGAGAGTCCTTCAAAAATAAAAAAAGATGTATATAACAGTTTTTCCTTATTTTAAGTCCTTAAGGTATAAAAATAAGAAAACAATTCGTTATGTTGAGGAACTGCCATAAGAATCTTCAAAACTATTGAGTGGTATTTCAAAACTCAAAGAGATAGAGAGCCAAAACTTTGTAGAAAGAGAGTCCTTCAAAAATAAAAAAAGATGTATATAACAGTTTTTCCTTATTTTAAGTCCTTAAGGTATAAAAATAAGAAAACCTTTCGTTATGTTGAGGAACTGCCATAAGAATATTCAAAACTATTGAGTGGTATTTCAGAAGTCAAAGAGATAGAGAGCCAAACCTTTGTAGAGAGAGAGTCCTTCAAAAATAAGAAAAGATGTATATAACAGCTTTTCCTAATTTTAAGTATATAAGGTACAAAAATAAGAAAACAATTCGTTATGTTCAGGAACTGCCATAAGAATCTTCAAAACTATTGAGTGGTATTTCAAAACTCAAAGAGATAGAGAACCAAAACTTTGTAGAGAGAGAGTCCTTCAGAAATAAGAAAAGATGTATATAACAGTTTTTCCTTATTTTAAGTCCTTAAGGTATAAAAATAAGAAAACAATTCGTTATGTTGAGGAACTGCCATAAGAATCTTCAAAACTATTGAGTGGTATTTCAGAAGTCAAAGAGATAGAGAGCCAAACCTTTGTAGAGAGAGAGTCCTTCAAAAATAAGAAAAGATGTATATAACAGCTTTTCCTAATTTTAAGTATATAAGGTACAAAAATAAGAAAACAATTCGTTATGTTCAGGAACTGCCATAAGAATCTTCAAAACTATTGAGTGGTATTTCAAAACTAAAAGAGATAGAGAGCCAAACCTTTGTAGAGAGGGAGTGCTTCAAAAATAAGAAAAGATGTACATAACAGTTTTTTCTAATTTTAAGTCCTTAAGGTATAAAAATAAGAAAATATTTCGTTATGTTGAGGAACTGCCATAAGAATCTTCAAATCTATTGAGTGGTATTTCAGAAGTCAAAGAGATAGAGAGCCAAACCTTTGTAGAGAGAGAGTCCTTCAAAAATAAGAAAAGATGTATATAACAGCTTTTCCTAATTTTAAGTATATAAGGTACAAAAATAAGAAAACAATTCGTTATGTTCAGGAACTGCCATAAGAATCTTCAAAACTATTGAGTGGTATTTCAAAACTAAAAGAGATAGAGAGCCAAAACTTTGTAGAGAGGGAGTCCTTCAAAAATAATAAAAGATGTATATAACAGCTTTTCCTTATTTTAAGTCCTTAAGGTATAAAAATAAGAAAACCTTTCGTTATGTTGAGGAACTGCCATAAGAATCTTCAAAACTATTGAGTGGTATTTCAGAAGTCAAAGAGATAGAGAGCCAAACCTTTGTAGAGAGAGAGTCCTTCAAAAATAAGAAAAGATGTATATAACAGCTTTTCCTAATTTTAAGTATATAAGGTACAAAAATAAGAAAACAATTCGTTATGTTCAGGAACTGCCATAAGAATCTTCAAAACTATTGAGTGGTATTTCAAAACTAAAAGAGATAGAGAGCCAAAACTTTGTAGAGAGGGAGTCCTTCAAAAATAAGAAAAGATGTACATAACAGTTTTTTCTAATTTTAAGTCCTTAAGGTATAAAAATAAGAAAATATTTCGTTATGTTGAGGAACTGCCATAAGAATCTTCAAATCTATTGAGTGGTATTTCAAAACTCAAAGAGATAGAGAACCAAAACTTTGTAGAGAGAGAGTCCTTCAGAAATAAGAAAAGATGTACATAACAGTTTTTCCTTATTTTAAATCCTTAAGGTATAAAAATAAGAAAACAATTCGTTATGTTGAGGAACTGCCATAAGAATCTTCAAAACTATTGAGTGGTATTTCAAAACTCAAAGAGATAGAGAGCCAAAACTTTGTAGAAAGAGAGTCCTTCAAAAATTAAAAAAGATGTATATAACAGTTTTTCCTTATTTTAAGTCCTTAAGGTATAAAAATAAGAAAACCTTTCGTTATGTTGAGGCCATAAGAATCTTCAAAACTATTGAGTGGTATTTCAGAAGTCAAAGAGATAGAGAGCCAAACCTTTGTAGAGAGAGAGTCCTTCAAAAATAAGAAAAGATGTATATAACAGCTTTTCCTAATTTTAAGTATATAAGGTACAAAAATAAGAAAACAATTCATTATGTTGAGGAACTGCCATAAGAATCTTCAAAACTATTGAATGGTATTTCAAAACTCAAAGAGATAGAGAGCCAAAACTTTGTAGAAAGAGAGTCCTTCAAAAATAAAAAAAGATGTATATAACAGTTTTTCCTTATTTTAAGTCCTTAAGGTATAAAAATAAGAAAACAATTCGTTATGTTGAGGAACTGCCATAAGAATCTTCAAAACTATTGAGTGGTATTTCAAAACTCAAAGAGATAGAGAGCCAAAACTTTGTAGAAAGAGAGTCCTTCAAAAATAAAAAAAGATGTATATAACAGTTTTTCCTTATTTTAAGTCCTTAAGGTATAAAAATAAGAAAACAATTCGTTATGTTGAGGAACTGCCATAAGAATCTTCAAAACTTTTGAGTGGTATTTCAAAACTCAAAGAGATAGAGAGCCAAAACTTTGTAGAAAGAGAGTCCTTCAAAAATAAAAAAAGATGTATATAACAGTTTTTCCTTATTTTAAGTCCTTAAGGTATAAAAATAAGAAAACCTTTCGTTATGTTGAGGAACTGCCATAAGAATCTTCAAAACTATTGAGTGGTATTTCAGAAGTCAAAGAGATAGAGAGCCAAACCTTTGTAGAGAGAGAGTCCTTCAAAAACAAGAAAAGATGTATATAACAGCTTTTCCTAATTTTAAGTATATAAGGTACAAAAATAAGAAAACAATTCGTTATGTTCAGGAACTGCCATAAGAATCTTCAAAACTATTGAGTGGTATTTCAAAACTCAAAGAGATAGAGAACCAAAACTTTGTAGAGAGAGAGTCCTTCAGAAATAAGAAAAGATGTACATAACAGTTTTGTCTAATTTTAAGTCCTTAAGGTATAAAAATAAGAAAACATTTCGTTATGTTGAGGAACTGCCATAAGAATCTCAAAAATAAAAAAAGATGTATATAACAGTTTTTCCTTATTTTAAGTCCTTAAGGTATAAAAATAAGAAAACCTTTCGTTATGTTGAGGCCATAAGAATCTTCAAAACTATTGAGTGGTATTTCAGAAGTCAAAGAGATAGAGAGCCAAACCTTTGTAGAGAGAGAGTCCTTCAAAAATAAAAAAAGATGTATATAACAGTTTTTCCTTATTTTAAGTCCTTAAGGTATAAAAATAAGAAAACCTTTCGTTATGTTGAGGAACTGCCATAAGAATCTTCAAAACTATTGAGTGGTATTTCAGAAGTCAAAGAGATAGAGAGCCAAACCTTTGTAGAGAGAGAGTCCTTCAAAAATAAGAAAAGATGTATATAACAGTTTTTCCTTATTTTAAGTCCTTAAGGTATAAAAATAAGAAAACAATTCGTTATGTTGAGGAACTGCCATAAGAATCTTCAAAACTATTGAGTGGTATTTCAAAACTAAAAGAGATAGAGAGCCAAAACTTTGTAGAGAGGGAGTCCTTCAAAAATAAGAAAAGATGTACATAACAGTTTTGTCTAATTTTAAGTCCTTAAGGTATAAAAATAAGAAAACATTTCGTTATGTTGAGGAACTGCCATAAGAATCTCAAAAATAAAAAAAGATGTATATAACAGTTTTTCCTTATTTTAAGTCCTTAAGGTATAAAAATAAGAAAACCTTTCGTTATGTTGAGGCCATAAGAATCTTCAAAACTATTGAGTGGTATTTCAGAAGTCAAAGAGATAGAGAGCCAAACCTTTGTAGAGAGAGAGTCCTTCAAAAATAAGAAAAGATGTATATAACAGCTTTTCCTAATTTTAAGTATATAAGGTACAAAAATAAGAAAACAATTCATTATGTTGAGGAACTGCCATAAGAATCTTCAAAACTATTGAATGGTATTTCAAAACTCAAAGAGATAGAGAGCCAAAACTTTGTAGAAAGAGAGTCCTTCAAAAATAAAAAAAGATGTATATAACAGTTTTTCCTTATTTTAAGTCCTTAAGGTATAAAAATAAGAAAACAATTCGTTATGTTGAGGAACTGCCATAAGAATCTTCAAAACTATTGAGTGGTATTTCAAAACTCAAAGAGATAGAGAGCCAAAACTTTGTAGAAAGAGAGTCCTTCAAAAATAAAAAAAGATGTATATAACAGTTTTTCCTTATTTTAAGTCCTTAAGGTATAAAAATAAGAAAACAATTCGTTATGTTGGGGAACTGCCATAAGAATCTTCAAAACTATTGAGTGGTATTTCAAAACTCAAAGAGATAGAGAGCCAAAACTTTGTAGAAAGAGAGTCCTTCAAAAATAAAAAAAGATGTATATAACAGTTTTTCCTTATTTTAAGTCCTTAAGGTATAAAAATAAGAAAACCTTTCGTTATGTTGAGGAACTGCCATAAGAATCTTCAAAACTATTGAGTGGTATTTCAGAAGTCAAAGAGATAGAGAGCCAAACCTTTGTAGAGAGAGAGTCCTTCAAAAATATGAAAAGATGTATATAACAGCTTTTCCTAATTTTAAGTATATAAGGTACAAAAATAAGAAAACAATTCGTTATGTTCAAGAACTGCCATAAGAATCTTCAAAACTATTAAGTGGTATTTCAAAACTCAAAGAGATAGAGAACCAAAACTTTGTAGAGAGAGAGTCCTTCAGAAATAAGAAAAGATGTATATAACAGTTTTTCCTTATTTTAAGTCCTTAAGGTATAAAAATAGGAAAACAATTCGTTATGTTGAGGAACTGCCATAAGAATCTTCAAAACTATTGAGTGGTATTTCAAAACTAAAAGAGATAGAGAGCCAAAACTTTGTAGAAAGGGAGTCCTTCAAAAATAAGAAAAGATGTACATAACAGTTTTTTCTAATTTTAAGTCCTTAAGGTATAAAAATAAGAAAATATTTCGTTATGTTGAGGAACTGCCATAAGAATCTTCAAATCTATTGAGTGGTATTTCAAAACTCAAAGAGATAGAGAACCAAAACTTTGTAGAGAGAGAGTCCTTCAGAAATAAGAAAAGATGTACATAACAGTTTTTCCTTATTTTAAGTCCTTAAGGTATAAAAATAAGAAAACAATTCGTTATGTTGAGGAACTGCCATAAGAATCTTCAAAACTATTGAGTGGTATTTCAAAACTAAAAGAGATAGAGAGCCAAAACTTTGTAGAGAGGGAGTCCTTCAAAAATAAGAAAAGATGTACATAACAGTTTTGTCTAATTTTAAGTCCTTAAGGTATAAAAATAAGAAAACATTTCGTTATGTTGAGGAACTGCCATAAGAATCTCAAAAATAAAAAAAGATGTACATAACAGTTTTTCCGTATTTTAAGTCCTTAAGGTATAAAAATAAGAAAACCATTCGTTATGTTGGGGAACTGCCACAAGAATCTTCAAAACTATTGAGTGGTATTTCAAAACTCAAAGAGATAGAGAACCAAAACTTTGTAGAGAGAGAGTCCTTCAGAAACAAGAAAAGATGTATATAACAGTTTTTCCTTATTTTAAGTCCTTAAGGTATAAAAAAAGAAAACAATTCGTTATGTTGAGGAACTGCCATAAGAATCTTCAAAACTATTGAGTGGTATTTCAAAACTCAAAGAGATAGAGAACCAAAACTTTGTAGAGAGAGAGTCCTTCAGAAATAAGAAAGGATGTATATAACAGTTTTTCCTTATTTTAAGTCCTTAAGGTATAAAAATAAGAAAACAATTCGTTATGTTGAGGAACTGCCATAAGAATCTTCAAAACTATTGAGTGGTATTTCAAAACTCAAAGAGATAGAGAGCCAAAACTTTGTAGACAGAGAGTCCTTCAGAAATAAGAAAATATGTATATAACAGTTTTTCCTTATTTTAAGTCCTTAAGGTATAAAAATAAGAAAACAATTCGTTATGTTGAGGAACTGCCATAAGAATCTTCAAAACTATTGAGTGGTAATTCAAAACTCAAAGAGATAGAGAGCCAAAACTTTGTAGAGAGAGAGTCCTTCAGAAACAAAAAAAGATGTATATAACAGTTTTCCCTTATTTTAAATCCTTAAGGTATAAAAATAAGAAAACAATTCGTTATGTTGAGGAACTGCCATAAGAATCTTCAAAACTATTGAGTGGTATTTCAAAACTAAAAGAGATAGAGAGCCAAAACTTTGTAGAGAGGGAGTCCTTCAAAAATAAGAAAAGATGTACATAACAGTTTTGTGTAATTTTAAGTCCTTAAGGTATAAAAATAAGAAAACATTTCGTTATGTTGAGGAACTGCCATAAGAATCTCAAAAATAAAAAAAGATGTATATAACAGTTTTTCCTTATTTTAAGTCCTTAAGGTATAAAAATAAGAAAACCTTTCGTTATGTTGAGGCCATAAGAATCTTCAAAACTATTGAGTGGTATTTCAGAAGTCAAAGAGATAGAGAGCCAAACCTTTGTAGAGAGAGAGTCCTTCAAAAATAAGAAAAGATGTATATAACAGCTTTTCCTAATTTTAAGTATATAAGGTACAAAAATAAGAAAACAATTCATTATGTTGAGGAACTGCCATAAGAATCTTCAAAACTATTGAATGGTATTTCAAAACTCAAAGAGATAGAGAGCCAAAACTTTGTAGAAAGAGATTCCTTCAAAAATAAAAAAAGATGTATATAACAGTTTTTCCTTATTTTAAGTCCTTAAGGTATAAAAATAAGAAAACAATTCGTTATGTTGAGGAACTGCCATAAGAATCTTCAAAACTATTGAGTGGTATTTCAAAACTCAAAGAGATAGAGAGCCAAAACTTTGTAGAAAGAGAGTCCTTCAAAAATAAAAAAAGATGTATATAACAGTTTTTCCTTATTTTAAGTCCTTAAGGTATAAAAATAAGAAAACAATTCGTTATGTTGAGGAACTGCCATAAGAATCTTCAAAACTATTGAGTGGTATTTCAAAACTCAAAGAGATAGAGAGCCAAAACTTTGTAGAAAGAGAGTCCTTCAAAAATAAAAAAAGATGTATATAACAGTTTTTCCTTATTTTAAGTCCTTAAGGTATAAAAATAAGAAAACCTTTCGTTATGTTGAGGAACTGCCATAAGAATCTTCAAAACTATTGAGTGGTATTTCAGAAGTCAAAGAGATAGAGAGCCAAACCTTTGTAGAGAGAGAGTCCTTCAAAAATAAGAAAAGATGTACATAACAGCTTTTCCTAATTTTAAGTATATAAGGTACAAAAATAAGAAAACAATTCGTTATGTTCAAGAACTGCCATAAGAATCTTCAAAACTATTAAGTGGTATTTCAAAACTCAAAGAGATAGAGAACCAAAACTTTGTAGAGAGAGAGTCCTTCAGAAATAAGAAAAGATGTATATAACAGTTTTTCCTTATTTTAAGTCCTTAAGGTATAAAAATAGGAAAACAATTCGTTATGTTGAGGAACTGCCATAAGAATCTTCAAAACTATTGAGTGGTATTTCAAAACTAAAAGAGATAGAGAGCCAAAACTTTGTAGAAAGGGAGTCCTTCAAAAATAAGAAAAGATGTACATAACAGTTTTTTCTAATTTTAAGTCCTTAAGGTATAAAAATAAGAAAATATTTCGTTATGTTGAGGAACTGCCATAAGAATCTTCAAATCTATTGAGTGGTATTTCAAAACTCAAAGAGATAGAGAACCAAAACTTTGTAGAGAGAGAGTCCTTCAGAAATAAGAAAAGATGTACATAACAGTTTTTCCTTATTTTAAGTCCTTAAGGTATAAAAATAAGAAAACAATTCGTTATGTTGAGGAACTGCCATAAGAATCTTCAAAACTATTGAGTGGTATTTCAAAACTAAAAGAGATAGAGAGCCAAAACTTTGTAGAGAGGGAGTCCTTCAAAAATAAGAAAAGATGTACATAACAGTTTTGTCTAATTTTAAGTCCTTAAGGTATAAAAATAAGAAAACATTTCGTTATGTTGAGGAACTGCCATAAGAATCTCAAAAATAAAAAAAGATGTACATAACAGTTTTTCCGTATTTTAAGTCCTTAAGGTATAAAAATAAGAAAACCATTCGTTATGTTGGGGAACTGCCACAAGAATCTTCAAAACTATTGAGTGGTATTTCAAAACTCAAAGAGATAGAGAACCAAAACTTTGTAGAGAGAGAGTCCTTCAGAAACAAGAAAAGATGTATATAACAGTTTTTCCTTATTTTAAGTCCTTAAGGTATAAAAAAAGAAAACAATTCGTTATGTTGAGGAACTGCCATAAGAATCTTCAAAACTATTGAGTGGTATTTCAAAACTCAAAGAGATAGAGAACCAAAACTTTGTAGAGAGAGAGTCCTTCAGAAATAAGAAAGGATGTATATAACAGTTTTTCCTTATTTTAAGTCCTTAAGGTATAAAAATAAGAAAACAATTCGTTATGTTGAGGAACTGCCATAAGAATCTTCAAAACTATTGAGTGGTATTTCAAAACTCAAAGAGATAGAGAGCCAAAACTTTGTAGACAGAGAGTCCTTCAGAAATAAGAAAATATGTATATAACAGTTTTTCCTTATTTTAAGTCCTTAAGGTATAAAAATAAGAAAACAATTCGTTATGTTTAGGAACTGCCATAAGAATCTTCAAAACTATTGAGTGGTATTTCAAAACTCAAAGAGATAGAGAGCCAAAACTTTGTAGAGAGAGAGTCCTTCAGAAACAAGAAAAGATGTATATAACAGTTTTCCCTTATTTTAAATCCTTAAGGTATAAAAATAAGAAAACAATTCGTTATGTTGAGGAACTGCCATAAGAATCTTCAAAACTATTGAGTGGTATTTCAAAACTCAAAGAGATAGAGAACCAAAACCTTGTAGAGAGAGAGTCCTTCAGAAATAAGAAAAGATGTATATAACAGTTTTTCCTTATTTTAAGTCCTTAAGGTATAAAAATAAGAAAACAATTCGTTATGTTGAGGAACTGCCATAAGAATCTTCAAAACTATTGAGTGGTATTTCAAAACTAAAAGAGATAGAGAGCCAAAACTTTGTAGAGAGGGAGTCCTTCAAAAATAAGAAAAGATGTACATAACAGTTTTTTCTAATTTTAAGTCCTTAATGTATAAAAATAAGAAAACATTTTGTTATGTTGAGGAACTGCCATAAGAATCTTGAGAACTATTGAGTGGTATTTCGAAACTAAAAAGATAGAGAGCCCAAACTTTGAAGAAAGATAGTGCTTTAAAAATAAAAAAAGATGTATATAACAGTTTTCCTTATTTTAAGTTCTTAAGGTATAAAAATAAGAAAACATTTCGTTATGTTGAGGAACTGCCACAAGAATCTTCAAGACTATTGAGTGGTCTTTCAAAACTAAAAGAGTTAGAGAGCCAAAACTTTGTAGAGAGAGAGTCCTTCAGAAACAAGAAAAGATGTATATAACAGTTTTTCCTTATTTTAAGTCCTTAAGGTATAAAAATAAGAAAACAATTCGTTATGTTGAGGAACTGCCATAAGAATCTTCAAAACTATTGAGTGGTATTTCAAAACTCAAAGAGATAGAGAACCAAAACTTTGTAGAGAGAGAGTCCTTCAGAAATAAGAAAAGATGTATATAACAGTTTTTCCTTATTTTAAGTCCTTAAGGTATAAAAATAAGAAAACCATTCGTTATGTTGGGGAACTGCCACAAGAATCTTCAAAACTATTGAGTGGTATTTCAAAACTAAATGAGATAGAGAGCCAAAACTTTGTAGAAAGAGAGTCCTTCAAAAATAAAAAAAGATGTATATAACAGTTTTTCCCTATTTTAAGTCCTTAAGGTATAAAAATAAGAAAACAATTCGTTATGTTGAGGAACTGCCACAAGAATCTTCAAAACTATTGAGTGGTATTTCAAAACTAAAAGAGATAGAGAGACAAAACTTTCGAGAGAGAGAGTATTTCAAAAATAAAAAAAAACGTATATAACAGTTTTTTCTTATTTTAAGTCCTTAAGGTATAAAAATAAGAAAACAATTCGTTATGCTGAGGAACTGCCATAAGAATCTTCAAAACTATTGAGTGGTTTTTCAAAACTAAAAGAGATAGAGAGCCAAAACTTTGTAGAAGGAGAGTGCCTTAAAAATAAAAAAAGATGTATATAACAGTTTTTCCTAATTTTAAGTATATAACGTACAAAAATAAGAAAACATTTCGTTATGTTGAGGAACTGCCATAACAATCTTCAAAACTATTGAGTGGTATTTCAAAACTCAAAGAGATAGAGAGCCAAAACTTTGTAGAAGGAGAGTGCTTCAAAAATAAAAAAAGATATATGTAACAGTTTTTCCTAATTTTAAGTATATAAGGTACAAAAATAAGAAAACATTTCGTTATGTTGAGGAACTGCCATAAGAATCTTCAAAACTATTGAGTGGTATTTCAAAACTCAAAGAGATAGAGAGCCAAAACTTTGTAGAGAGAGAGTCCTTCAGAAATAAGAAAAGATGTATATAACAGTTTTTCCTTATTTTAAGTCCTTAAGTTATAAAAATAAGAAAACAATTCGTTATGTTGAGGAACTGCCATAAGAATCTTCAAAACTATTGAGTGGTATTTCAAAACTCAAAGAGATAGAGAACCAAAATTTTGTAGAGAGAGAGTCCTTCAGAAATAAGAAAAGATGTATATAACAGTTTTTCCTTATTTTAAGTCCTTAAGGTATAAAAATAAGAAAACCATTCGTTATGTTGGGGAACTGCCACAAGAATCTTCAAAACTATTGAGTGGTATTTCAAAACTAAATGAGATAGAGAGCCAAAACTTTGTAGAAAGAGAGTCCTTCAAAAATAAAAAAAGATGTATATAACAGTTTTTCCCTATTTTAAGTCCTTAAGGTATAAAAATAAGAAAACAATTCGTTATGTTGAGGAACTGCCACAAGAATCTTCAAAACTATTGAGTGGTATTTCAAAACTCAAAGAGATAGAGAGCCAAAACTTTGTAGAAGGAGATTGCTTCAAAAATAAAAAAAGATATATGTAACAGTTTTTCCTAATTTTAAGTATATAAGGTACAAAAATAAGAAAACATTTCGTTATGTTGAGGAACTGCCATAAGAATCTTCAAAACTATTGAGTGATATTTCAAAACTCAAAGAGATAGAGAGCCAAAACTTTGTAGAGAGAGAGTCCTTCAGAAACAAGAAAAGATGTATATAACAGTTTTTCCTTATTTTAAGTCCTTAAGGTATAAAAATAAGAAAACAATTCGTTATGTTGAGGAACTGCCATAAGAATCTTCAAAACTATTGAGTGGTATTTCAAAACTCAAAGAGATAGAGAGCCAAAACTTTGTAGAAAGAGAGTCCTTCAAAAATAAAAAAAGATGTATATAACAGTTTTTCCCTATTTTAAGTCCTTAAGGTATAAAAATAAGAAAACCATTCGTTATGTTGGGGAACTGCCACAAGAATCTTCAAAACTATTGAGTGGTATTTCAAAACTAAATGAGATAGAGAGCCAAAACTTTGTAGAAAGAGAGTCCTTCAAAAATAAAAAAAGATGTATATAACAGTTTTTCCCTATTTTAAGTCCTTAAGGTATAAAAATAAGAAAACAATTCGTTATGTTGAGGAACTGCCACAAGAATCTTCAAAACTATTGAGTGGTATTTCAAAACTCAAAGAGATAGAGAGCCAAAACTTTGTAGAAGGAGAGTGCTTTAAAAATAAAAAAAGATGTATATAACAGTTTTTCCTAATTTTAAGTATATAACGTACAAAAATAAGAAAACATTTCGTTATGTTGAGGAACTGCCATAAGAATCTTCAAAACTATTGAGTGGTATTTCAAAACTCAATGAGAGAGAGAGCCAAAACTTTGTAGAGAGAGAGTCCTTCAGAAACAAGAAAAGATGTATATAACAGTTTTTCCTTATTTTAAGTCCTTAAGGTATAAAAATAAGAAAACAATTCGTTATGTTGAGGAACTGCCATAAGAATCTTCAAAACTATTGAGTGGTATTTCAAAACTCAAAGAGATAGAGAGCCAAAACTTTGTAGAGAGGGAGTCCTTCAGAAATAAGAAAAGATGTATATAACAGTTTTTCCTTATTTTAAGTCCTTAAGGTATAAAAATAAGAAAACAATTCGTTATGTTGAGGAACTGCCATAAGAATCTTCAAAACTATTGAGTGGTATTTCAGAAGTCAAAGAGATAGAGAGCCAAACCTTTGTAGAGAGAGAGTCCTTCAAAAATGAGAAAAGATGTATATAACAGCTTTTCCTAAGTTTAAGTATATAAGGTACAAAAATAAGAAAACAATTCGTTATGTTGAGGAACTGCCATAAGAATCTTCAAAACTATTGAGTGGTATTTCAAAACTCAAAGAGATAGCGAACCAAAACTTTGTAGAGAGAGAGTCCTTCAGAAATAAGAAAAGATGTATGTAACAGTTTTTCCTTAGTTTAAGTCCTTAAGGTATAAAAATAAGAAAACATTTCGTTATGTTGAGGAACTGCCACAAGAATCTTCAAAACTATTGAGTGGTATTTCAAAACTCAAAGAGATAGAGAGCCAAAACTTTGTAGAGAGAGAGTCCTTCAGAAATAAGAAAAGATGTATATATAAGTTTTTCCTTATTTTAAGTCCTTAAGGTATAAACATAAGAAAACAATTCGTTAAGTTGAGGAACTGCCATAAGAATCTTCAAAACTATTGAGTGGTATTTCAAAACTAAAAGAGATAGAGAGCCAAAACTTTGTAGAGAGAGAGTCCTCCAGAAATAAGGAAAGATGTATATAACAGTTTTTCCTAATTTTAAGTCCTTAAGGTACAAAAATAAGAAAACAATTCATTATGTTGAGGAACTGCCATAAGAATCTTCAAAACTATTGAGTGGTATTTCAAAACTCAAAGAGATAGCGAACCAAAACTTTGTAGAGAGAGAGTCCTTCAGAAATAAGAAAAGATGTATATACAGTTTTTCCTTATTTTAAGTCCTTAAGGTATAAAAATAAGAAAACAATTCGTTATGTTGAGGAACTGCCATAAGAATCTTCAAAACTATTGAGTGGTATTTCAAAACTCAAAGAGATAGAGAGCCAAAACTTTGTAGAAAGAGAGTCCTTCAAAAATAAAACAAGATGTATATAACAGTTTTTCCTTATTTTAAGTCCTTAAGGTATAAAAATAAGAAAGCAATTCGTTATGTTGAGGAACTGCCACAAGAATCTTCAAAACTATTGAGTGGTATTTCAAAACTAAAAGAGATAGAGAGACAAAACTTTCGAGAGAGAGAGTATTTCAAAAATAAAAAAAGACGTGTATAACAGTTTTTTCTTATTTTAAGTCCTTAAGGTATAAAAATAAGAAAACAATTCGTTATGCTGAGGAACTGCCATAAGAATCTTCAAAACTATTGAGTGGTATTTCAAAACTCAAAGAGATAGAGAGCCAAAACTTTGTAGAAAGAGAGTCCTTCAAAAATAAAAAAAGATGTATATAACAGTTTTTCCTTATTTTAAGTCCTTAAGGTATAAAAATAAGAAAACAATTCGTTATGTTGAGGAACTGCCATAAGAATCTTCAAAACTATTGAGTGGTATTTCAAAACTCAAAGAGATAGAGAGCCAAAACTTTGTAGAAAGAGAGTCCTTCAAAAATAAAAAAAGACGTATATAACAGTTTTTCCTTATTTTAAATCCTTAAGGTATAAAAATAAGAAAACAATTCGTTATGTTGAGGAACTGCCATAAGAATCTTCAAAACTATTGAGTGGTATTTCGAAACTAAAAAAGATAGAGAGCCAAAACTTTGTAGAAAGAGAGTGCTTTAAAAATAAAAAAAGATGTATATAACAGTTTTTCCTAATTTTAAGTATATAAGGTACAAAAATAAGAAAACATTTTGTTATGTTGAGGAACTGCCATAAGAATCTTCAAAACTATTGAGTGGTATTTCAAAACTCAAAGAGATAGAGAGCCAAAACTTTGTAGAGAGAGAGTCCTTCAGAAATAAGAAAAGATGTATATAACAGTTTTTCCTTATTTTAAGTCCTTAAGGTATAATAATAAGAAAACAATTCGTTATGTTGAGGAACTGCCATAAGAATCTTCAAAACTATTGAGTGGTATTTCAAAACTCAAAGAGATAGAGAGCCAAAACTTTGTAGAAAGAGAGTCCTTCAAAAATAAAAAAAGATGTATATAACAGTTTTTCCTTATTTTAAGTCCTTAAGGTATAAAAATAAGAAAACAATTCGTTATGTTGAGGAACTGCCATAAGAATCTTCAAAACTATTGAGTGGTATTTCAAAACTCAAAGAGATAGAGAGCCAAAACTTTGTAGAAAGAGAGTCCTTCAAAAATAAAAAAAGACGTATATAACAGTTTTTTCTTATTTTAAGTCCTTAAGGTATAAAAATAAGAAAACAATTCGTTATGCTGAGAAACTGCTATAAGAATCTTCAAAACTATTGAGTGGTATTTCAAAACTCAAAGAGATAGAGAGCCAAAACTTTGTAGAAAGAGAGTCCTTCAAAAATAAAAAAAGATGTATATAACAGTTTTTCCTTATTTTAAGTCCTTAAGGTATAAAAATAAGAAAACAATTCGTTATGTTGAGGAACTGCCATAAGAATCTTCAAAACTATTGAGTGGTATTTCAAAACTCAAAGAGATAGAGAGCCAAAGCTTTGTAGAAAGAGAGTCCTTCAAAAATAAAAAAGACGTATATAACAGTTTTTCCTTATTTTAAGTCCTTAAGGTATAAAAATAAGAAAACAATTCGTTATGTTGAGGAACTGCCATAAGAATCTTCAAAACTATTGAGTGGTATTTCGAAACTAAAAAAGATAGAGAGCCAAAACTTTGTAGAAAGAGAGTGCTTTAAAAATAAAAAAAGATGTATATAACAGTTTTTCCTAATTTTAAGTATATAAGGTACAAAAATAAGAAAACATTTTGTTATGTTGAGGAACTGCCATAAGAATCTTCAAAACTATTGAGTGGTATTTCAGAAGTCAAAGAGATAGAGAGCCAAACCTTTGTAGAGAGAGAGTCCTTCAAAAATAAGAAAAGATGTATATAACAGCTTTTCCTAATTTTAAGTATATAAGGTACAAAAATAAGAAAACAATTCGATATGTTGAGGAACTGCAATAAGAATCTTCAAAACTATTGAGTGGTATTTCAAAACTCAAAGAGATAGCGAACCAAAACTTTGTAGAGAGAGAGTCCTTCAGAAATAAGAAAAGATGTATATATAAGTTTTTCCTTATTTTAAGTCCTTAAGGTATAAACATAAGAAAACAATTCGTTAAGTTGAGGAACTGCCATAAGAATCTTTAAAACTATTGAGTGGTATTTCAAAACTCAATGAGATAGAGAGCCAAAACTTTGTAGAGAGAGAGTCCTTCCGAAATAAGGAAAGATGTATATAACAGTTTTTCCTAATTTTAAGTCCTTAAGGTACAAAAACAAGAAAACAATTCATTATGTTGAGGAACTGCCATAAGAATCTTCAAAACTATTGAGTGGTATTTCAAAACTAAAAGAGATAGAGAGCCAAAACTTTGTAGAGAGAGAGTCCTTCAGAAATAAGAAAAGATGTATGTAACAGTTTTTCTTAGTTTAAGTCCTTAAGGTATAAAAATAAGAAAACATTTCGTTATGTTGAGGAACTGCCACAAGAATCGTCAAGACTATTGAGTGGTATTTCAAAACTAAAAGAGATAGAGAGCCAAAACTTTGTAGAGAGAGAGTCCTTCAGAAATAAGAAAAGATGTATGTAACAGTTTTTCCTTGGTTTAAGTCCTTAAGGTATAAAAATAAGAAAACATTTCGTTATGTTGAGGAACTGCCACAAGAATCTTCAAGACTATTGAGTGGTATTTCAAAACTAAAAGAGATGGAGAGCCAAAACTTTGTAGAGAGAGAGTCTTTCAAAAATAAAAAAAGATGTACATAACAGTTTTTCCTTATTTTAAGTCCTTAAGGTATAAAAATAAGAAAACATTTCGTTATGTTGAGGAACTGCCACAAGAATCTTCAAGACTATTGAGTGGTATTTCAAAACTAAAAGAGATAGAGAGCCAAAACTTTGTAGAGAGAGAGTCTTTCAAAAATAAAAAAAGATGTACCTAACAGTTTTTCCTTATTTTAAGTCCTTAAGGTATAAAAATAAGAAAACATTTCGTTATGTTGAGGAACTGCCACAAGAATCTTCAAGACTATTGAGTGGTATTTCAAAACTAAAAGAGATAGAGAGCAAAAAAATTGTAGAGAGAGAGTCCTTCAGAAATAGGAAAAGATGTATGTAACAGTTTTTCCTTGGCTTAAGTCCTTAAGGTATAAAAATAAGAAAACATTTCGTTATGTTGAAGAACTGCCACAAGAATCGTCAAGACTATTGAGTGGTATTTCAAAACTAAAAGAGATAGAGAGCCAAAACTTTGTAGAGAGAGAGTCTTTCAAAAATAAAAAAAGATGTACATAACAGTTTTTCCTTATTTTAAGTCCTTAAGGTATAAAAATAAGAAAACATTTCGTTATGTTGAGGATTTGCCACAAGAATCTTCAAGACTATTGAGTGGTATTTCAAAACTAAAAGAGATAGAGAGCCAAAACTTTGTAGAGAGAGAGCCTTTCAAAAATCAAAAAAGATGTACATAACAGTTTTTCCTTATTTTAAGTCCTTAAGGTATAAAAATAAGAAAAGATTTCGTTATGTTGAGGAACTGCCACAAGAATCTTCAAGACTATTGAGTGGTATTTCAAAACTAAAAGAGATAGAGAGCCAAAACTTTGTAGAGAGAGAGTCTTTCAAAAATAAAAAAAGATGTACATAACAGTTTTTCCTTATTTTAAGTCCTTGAGGTATAAAAATAAGAAAACATTTCGTTATGTTGAGGAACTGCCACAAGAATCTTCAAGACTATTGAGTGGTATTTCAAAACTAAAAGAGATAGAGAGCCAAAACTTTGTAGAGAGAGAGTCCTTCAGAAATAGGAAAAGATATATGTAACAGTTTTTTCTTATTTTAAGTCCTTAAGGTACAAAAATAAGAAAACAATTCATTATGTTGAGGAACTGCCATAAGAATCTTCAAAACTATTGAGTGGTATTTCAAAACTAAAAGAGATAGAGAGCCAAAACTTTGTAGAGAGAGAGTCCTTCAGAAATAAGATGCTTGTAACAGTTTTTCCTTAGTTTAAGTCCTTAAGGTATAAAAATAAGAAAACATTTCGTTATGTTGAGGAACTGCCACAAGAATCTTCAAGACTATTGAGTGGTATTTCAAAACTAAAAGAGATAGAGAGCCAAAACTTTGTAGAGAGAGAGTCCTTCAGAAATAAGAAAAGATGTTTGTAACAGTTTTTCCTTAGTTTAAGTCCTTAAGGTACAAAAATAAGAAAACAATTCATTATGTTGAGGAACTGCCATAAGAATCTTCAAAACTATTGAGTGGTATTTCAAAACTAAAAGAGATAGAGAGCCAAAACTTTGTAGAGAGAGAGTCCTTCAGAAATAAGAAAAGATGTTTGTAACAGTTTTTCCTTAGTTTAAGTCCTTAAGGTATAAAAATAAGAAAACATTTCGTTATGTTGAGGAACTGCCACAAGAATCTTCAAGACTATTGAGTGGTATTTCAAAACTAAAAGAGATAGAGAGCCAAAACTTTGTAGAGAGAGAGTCCTTCAGAAATAAGAAAAGATGTTTGTAACAGTTTTTCCTTAGTTTAAGTCCTTAAGGTACAAAAATAAGAAAACAATTCATTATGTTGAGGAACTGCCATAAGAATCTTCAAAACTATTGAGTGGTATTTCAAAACTAAAAGAGATAGAGAGCCAAAACTTTGTAGAGAGAGAGTCCTTCAGAAATAAGAAAAGATGTTTGTAACAGTTTTTCCTTAGTTTAAGTCCTTAAGGTATAAAAATAAGAAAACATTTCGTTATGTTGAGGAACTGCCACAAGAATCTTCAAGACTATTGAGTGGTATTTCAAAACTCAAAGAGATAGAGAGCCAAAACTTTGTAGAGAGAGAGTCCTTCAGAAACAAGAAAAGATGTATATAACAGTTTTTCCTTATTTTAAGTCCTTAAGGTATAAAAATAAGAAAACAATTCGTTATGTTGAGGAACTGCCACAAGAATCTTCAAAACTATTGAGTGGTATTTCAAAATTAAAAGAGATAGAGAGCCAAAACTTTGTAGAGAGGGAGTCCTTCAAAAATAAGAAAAGATGTACATAACAGTTTTTTCTAATTTTAAGTCCTTAAGGTATAAAAATAAGAAAACATTTCGTTATGTTGAGGAACTGCCATAAGAATCTTCAAAACTATTGAGTGGTATTTCAAAACTCAATGAGATAGAGAGCCAAAACTTTGTAGAGGGAGAGTCCTTTAACAATAAAAATAGATGTATATAACAGTTTTTCCTTATTTTAAGTCTTTAAGGTATTAAAATAAGAAAACAATTCGTTGTGTTGAGGAACTGCCATAAGAATCTTCAAAACTATTGAGTGGTATTTTAAAATTAAAAGAGATAGAGAGCCAAAACTTTGTAGTGAGAGAGTGCTTCAAAAGTAAGAAAAGATGTATATAACAGTTTTTTCTAATTTTAAGTCCTTAAGGTATAAAAATAAGAAAACATTTCGTTATGTTGAGGAACTGCCATAAGAATCTTCAAAACTATTGAGTGGTATTTCAAAACTAAAAGAGATAGAGAGCCAAAACTTTGTAGAAAGAGAGTGCTTCGAAAATAAAAAAAGATGTATATAACAGTTTTTCCTAATTTTAAGTATATAAGGTGCAAAAATAAGAAAACATTTCGTTATGTTGGGGAACTGCCATAAGAATCTTCAGAACTATTGAGTGGTATTTCGAAACTAAAAAAGATAGAGAGCCCAAACTTTGTAGAAAGAGAGTGCTTTAAAAATAAAAAAAGATGTATATAACAGTTTTCCTTATTTTAAGTCCTTAAGGTATAAAAATAAGAAAACATTTCGTTATATTGAGGAACTGCCACAAGAATCGTCAAGACTATTGAGTGGTATATCAAAACTCAAAGAGATAGAGAACCAAAACTTTGTAGAGAGGGAGTCCTTCAAAAATAAGAAAAGATGTACTTAACAGTTTTTTCTAATTTTAAGTCCTTAAGGTATAAAAATAAGAAAACATTTCGTTATGTTGAGGAACTGCCATAAGAATCTTCAAAACTATTGAGTGGTATTTCAAAACTAAAAGAGATAGAGAGCCAAAACTTTGTAGAAGGAGAGTGCTTCAAAAATAAAAAAAGATGTATATAACAGTTTTTCCTAATTTTAAGTATATAAGGTGCAAAAATAAGAAAACATTTCGTTATGTTGGGGAACTGCCATAAGAATCTTCAGAACTATTGAGTGGTATTTCGAAACTAAAAAAGATAGAGAGCCAAAACTTTGTAGAAGGAGAGTGCTTCAAAAATAAAAAAAGATATATGTAACAGTTTTTCCTTATTTTAAGTCCTTAAGGTATAAAAATAAGAAAACAATTCGTTATGTTGAGGAACTGCCATAAGAATCTTCAAAACTATTGAGTGGTATTTCAAAACTCAAAGAGATAGAGAGCCAAAACTTTGTAGAAAGAGAGTCCTTCAAAAATAAAAAAAGACGTATATAACAGTTTTTCCTTATTTTAAGTCCTTAAGGTATAAAAATAAGAAAACAATTCGTTATGTTGAGGAACTGCCATAAGAATCTTCAAAACTATTGAGTGGTATTTCGAAACTAAAAAAGATAGAGAGCCAAAACTTTGTAGAAAGAGAGTGCTTTAAAAATAAAAAAAGATGTATATAACAGTTTTTCCTAATTTTAAGTATATAAGGTACAAAAATAAGAAAACATTTTGTTATGTTGAGGAACTGCCATAAGAATCTTCAAAACTATTGAGTGGTATTTCAAAACTCAAAGAGATAGAGAGCCAAAACTTTGTAGAGAGAGAGTCCTTCAAAAATAAGAAAAGATGTATATAACAGTTTTTCCTTATTTTAAGTCCTTAAGGTATAATAATAAGAAAACAATTCGTTATGTTGAGGAACTGCCATAAGAATCTTCAAAACTATTGAGTGGTATTTCAGAAGTCAAAGAGATAGAGAGCCAAACCTTTGTAGAGAGAGAGTCCTTCAAAAATAAGAAAAGATGTATATAACAGCTTTTCCTAATTTTAAGTATATAAGGTACAAAAATAAGAAAACAATTCGTTATGTTGAGGAACTGCAATAAGAATCTTCAAAACTATTGAGTGGTATTTCAAAACTCAAAGAGATAGCGAACCAAAACTTTGTAGAGAGAGAGTCCTTCAGAAATAAGAAAAGATGTATATATAAGTTTTTCCTTATTTTAAGTCCTTAAGGTATAAACATAAGAAAACAATTCGTTAAGTTGAGGAACTGCCATAAGAATCTTCAAAACTATTGAGTGGTATTTCAAAACTAAAAGAGATAGAGAGCCAAAACTTTGTAGAGAGAGAGTCCTTCAGAAATAAGAAAAGATGTATGTAACAGTTTTTCCTTAGTTTAAGTCCTTAAGGTATAAAAATAAGAAAACCATTCGTTATGTTGAGGAACTGCAATAAGAATCTTTAAAACTATTGAGTGGTATTTCAAAACTCAATGAGATAGAGAGCCAAAACTTTGTAGAGAGAGAGTCCTTCCGAAATAAGGAAAGATGTATATAACAGTTTTTCCTAATTTTAAGTCCTTAAGGTACAAAAACAAGAAAACAATTCATTATGTTGAGGAACTGCCATAAGAATCTTCAAAACTATTGAGTGGTATTTCAAAACTAAAAGAGATAGAGAGCCAAAACTTTGTAGAGAGAGAGTCCTTCAGAAATAAGAAAAGATGTATGTAACAGTTTTCCTTAGTTTAAGTCCTTAAGGTATAAAAATAAGAAAACATTTCGTTATGTTGAGGAACTGCCACAAGAATCGTCAAGACTATTGAGTGGTATTTCAAAACTAAAAGAGATAGAGAGCCAAAACTTTGTAGAGAGAGAGTCCTTCCGAAATAAGGAAAGATGTATATAACAGTTTTTCCTAATTTTAAGTCCTTAAGGTACAAAAACAAGAAAACAATTCATTATGTTGAGGAACTGCCATAAGAATCTTCAAAACTATTGAGTGGTATTTCAAAACTAAAAGAGATAGAGAGCCAAAACTTTGTAGAGAGAGAGTCCTTCAAAAATCAAAAAAGATATATAAAACAGTTTTTCCTAATTTTAAGTCCTTAAGGTACAAAGATAATAAAACCTTTTATTATGTTGGGGAACTGCCATAAGAATCTTCAGAACTATTGAGTGGTATTTCAAAACTCAAAGAGATAGCGAACCAAAACTTTGTAGAGAGAGAGTCCTTCAGAAATAAGAAAAGATGTATATACAGTTTTTCCCTATTTTAAGTCCTTAAGGTATAAAAATAAGAAAACAATTCGTTATGTTGAGGAACTGCCACAAGAATCTTCAAAACTATTGAGTGGTATTTCAAAACTCAAAGAGATAGAGAGCCAAAACTTTGTAGAAGGAGAGTGCTTTAAAAATAAAAAAAGATGTATATAACAGTTTTTCCTAATTTTAAGTATATAACGTACAAAAATAAGAAAACATTTCGTTATGTTGAGGAACTGCCATAAGAATCTTCAAAACTATTGAGTGGTATTTCAAAACTCAAAGAGAGAGAGAGCCAAAACTTTGTAGAGAGAGAGTCCTTCAGAAACAAGAAAAGATGTATATAACAGTTTTTCCTTATTTTAAGTCCTTAAGGTATAAAAATAAGAAAACAATTCGTTATGTTGAGGAACTGCCATAAGAATCTTCAAAACTATTGAGTGGTATTTCAAAACTCAAAGAGATAGAGAGCCAAAACTTTGTAGAAAGAGAGTCCTTCAAAAATAAAAAAAGACGTATATAACAGTTTTTCCTTATTTTAAGTCCTTAAGGTATAAAAATAAGAAAACAATTCGTTATGTTGAGGAACTGCCATAAGAATCTTCAAAACTATTGAGTGGTATTTCGAAACTAAAAAAGATAGAGAGCCAAAACTTTGTAGAAAGAGAGTGCTTTAAAAATAAAAAAAGATGTATATAACAGTTTTTCCTAATTTTAAGTATATAAGGTACAAAAATAAGAAAACATTTTGTTATGTTGAGGAACTGCCATAAGAATCTTCAAAACTATTGAGTGGTATTTCAAAACTCAAAGAGATAGAGAGCCAAAACTTTGTAGAGAGAGAGTCCTTCAGAAATAAGAAAAGATGTATATAACAGTTTTTCCTTATTTTAAGTCCTTAAGGTATAATAATAAGAAAACAATTCGTTATGTTGAGGAACTGCCATAAGAATCTTCAAAACTATTGAGTGGTATTTCAGAAGTCAAAGAGATAGAGAGCCAAACCTTTGTAGAGAGAGAGTCCTTCAAAAATAAGAAAAGATGTATATAACAGCTTTTCCTAATTTTAAGTATATAAGGTACAAAAATAAGAAAACAATTCGTTATGTTGAGGAATTGCAATAAGAATCTTCAAAACTATTGAGTGGTATTTCAAAACTCAAAGAGATAGCGAACCAAAACTTTGTAGAGAGAGAGTCCTTCAGAAATAAGAAAAGATGTATATATAAGTTTTTCCTTATTTTAAGTCCTTAAGGTATAAACATAAGAAAACAATTCGTTAAGTTGAGGAACTGCCATAAGAATCTTCAAAACTATTGAGTGGTATTTCAAAACTAAAAGAGATAGAGAGCCAAAACTTTGTAGAGAGAGAGTCCTTCAGAAATAAGAAAAGATGTATGTAACAGTTTTTCCTTAGTTTAAGTCCTTAAGGTATAAAAATAAGAAAACCATTCGTTATGTTGAGGAACTGCAATAAGAATCTTTAAAACTATTGAGTGGTATTTCAAAACTCAATGAGATAGAGAGCCAAAACTTTGTAGAGAGAGAGTCCTTCCGAAATAAGGAAAGATGTATATAACAGTTTTTCCTAATTTTAAGTCCTTAAGGTACAAAAACAAGAAAACAATTCATTATGTTGAGGAACTGCCATAAGAATCTTCAAAACTATTGAGTGGTATTTCAAAACTAAAAGAGATAGAGAGCCAAAACTTTGTAGAGAGAGAGTCCTTCAGAAATAAGAAAAGATGTATGTAACAGTTTTCCTTAGTTTAAGTCCTTAAGGTATAAAAATAAGAAAACATTTCGTTATGTTGAGGAACTGCCACAAGAATCGTCAAGACTATTGAGTGGTATTTCAAAACTAAAAGAGATAGAGAGCCAAAACTTTGTAGAGAGAGAGTCCTTCCGAAATAAGGAAAGATGTATATAACAGTTTTTCCTAATTTTAAGTCCTTAAGGTACAAAAACAAGAAAACAATTCATTATGTTGAGGAACTGCCATAAGAATCTTCAAAACTATTGAGTGGTATTTCAAAACTAAAAGAGATAGAGAGCCAAAACTTTGTAGAGAGAGAGTCCTTCAAAAATCAAAAAAGATATATAAAACAGTTTTTCCTAATTTTAAGTCCTTAAGGTACAAAGATAATAAAACCTTTTATTATGTTGGGGAACTGCCATAAGAATCTTCAGAACTATTGAGTGGTATTTCAAAACTCAAAGAGATAGCGAACCAAAACTTTGTAGAGAGAGAGTCCTTCAGAAATAAGAAAAGATGTATATACAGTTTTTCCCTATTTTAAGTCCTTAAGGTATAAAAATAAGAAAACAATTCGTTATGTTGAGGAACTGCCACAAGAATCTTCAAAACTATTGAGTGGTATTTCAAAACTCAAAGAGATAGAGAGCCAAAACTTTGTAGAAGGAGAGTGCTTTAAAAATAAAAAAAGATGTATATAACAGTTTTTCCTAATTTTAAGTATATAACGTACAAAAATAAGAAAACATTTCGTTATGTTGAGGAACTGCCATAAGAATCTTCAAAACTATTGAGTGGTATTTCAAAACTCAAAGAGAGAGAGAGCCAAAACTTTGTAGAGAGAGAGTCCTTCAGAAACAAGAAAAGATGTATATAACAGTTTTTCCTTATTTTAAGTCCTTAAGGTATAAAAATAAGAAAACAATTCGTTATGTTGAGGAACTGCCATAAGAATCTTCAAAACTATTGAGTGGTATTTCAAAACTCAAAGAGATAGAGAGCCAAAACTTTGTAGAGAGAGAGTCCTTCAGAAATAAGAAAAGATGTATATAACAGTTTTTCCTTATTTTAAGTCCTTAAGGTATAAAAATAAGAAAACAATTCGTTATGTTGAGGAACTGCCATAAGAATCTTCAAAACTATTGAGTGGTATTTCAGAAGTCAAAGAGATAGAGAGCCAAACCTTTGTAGAGAGAGAGTCCTTCAAAAATGAGAAAAGATGTATATAACAGCTTTTCCTAAGTTTAAGTATATAAGGTACAAAAATAAGAAAACAATTCGTTATGTTGAGGAACTGCCATAAGAATCTTCAAAACTATTGAGTGGTATTTCAAAACTCAAAGAGATAGCGAACCAAAACTTTGTAGAGAGAGAGTCCTTCAGAAATAAGAAAAGATGTATGTAACAGTTTTTCCTTAGTTTAAGTCCTTAAGGTATAAAAATAAGAAAACATTTCGTTATGTTGAGGAACTGCCACAAGAATCTTCAAAACTATTGAGTGGGTATTTCAAAACTCAAAGAGATAGAGAGCCAAAACTTTGTAGAGAGAGAGTCCTTCAGAAATAAGAAAAGATGTATATATAAGTTTTTCCTTATTTTAAGTCCTTAAGGTATAAACATAAGAAAACAATTCGTTAAGTTGAGGAACTGCCATAAGAATCTTCAAAACTATTGAGTGGTATTTCAAAACTAAAAGAGATAGAGAGCCAAAACTTTGTAGAGAGAGAGTCCTCCAGAAATAAGGAAAGATGTATATAACAGTTTTTCCTAATTTTAAGTCCTTAAGGTACAAAAATAAGAAAACAATTCATTATGTTGAGGAACTGCCATAAGAATCTTCAAAACTATTGAGTGGTATTTCAAAACTCAAAGAGATAGCGAACCAAAACTTTGTAGAGAGAGAGTCCTTCAGAAATAAGAAAAGATGTATATACAGTTTTTCCTTATTTTAAGTCCTTAAGGTATAAAAATAAGAAAACAATTCGTTATGTTGAGGAACTGCCATAAGAATCTTCAAAACTATTGAGTGGTATTTCAAAACTCAAAGAGATAGAGAGCCAAAACTTTGTTGAAAGAGAGTCCTTCAAAAATAAAACAAGATGTATATAACAGTTTTTCCTTATTTTAAGTCCTTAAGGTATAAAAATAAGAAAACAATTCGTTATGTTGAGGAACTGCCACAAGAATTTTCAAAACTATTGAGTGGTATTTCAAAACTAAAAGAGATAGAGAGACAAAACTTTCGAGAGAGAGAGTATTTCAAAAATAAAAAAAGACGTGTATAACAGTTTTTTCTTATTTTAAGTCCTTAAGGTATAAAAATAAGAAAACAATTCGTTATGCTGAGGAACTGCCATAAGAATCTTCAAAACTATTGAGTGGTATTTCAAAACTCAAAGAGATAGAGAGCCAAAACTTTGTAGAAAGAGAGTTCTTCAAAAATAAAAAAAGATGTATATAACAGTTTTTCCTTATTTTAAGTCCTTAAGGTATAAAAATAAGAAAACAATTCGTTATGTTGAGGAACTGCCATAAGAATCTTCAAAACTATTGAGTGGTATTTCAAAACTCAAAGAGATAGAGAGCCAAAACTTTGTAGAGAGAGAGTCCTTCAGAAATAAGAAAAGATGTATATAACAGTTTTTCCTTATTTTAAGTCCTTAAGGTATAAAAATAAGAAAACAATTCGTTATGTTGAGGAACTGCCATAAGAATCTTCAAAACTATTGAGTGGTATTTCGAAACTAACAAAGATAGAGAGCCAAAACTTTGTAGAAAGAGAGTGCTTTAAAAATAAAAAAAGATGTATATAACAGTTTTTCCTAATTTTAAGTATATAAGGTACAAAAATAAGAAAACATTTTGTTATGTTGAGGAACTGCCATAAGAATCTTCAAAACTATTGAGTGGTATTTCAAAACTCAAAGAGATAGAGAGCCAAAACTTTGTAGAGAGAGAGTCCTTCAGAAATAAGAAAAGATGTATATAACAGTTTTTCCTTATTTTAAGTCCTTAAGGTATAATAATAAGAAAACAATTCGTTATGTTGAGGAACTGCCATAAGAATCTTCAAAACTATTGAGTGGTATTTCAGAAGTCAAAGAGATAGAGAGCCAAACCTTTGTAGAGAGAGAGTCCTTCAAAAATAAGAAAAGATGTATATAACAGCTTTTCCTAATTTTAAGTATATAAGGTACAAAAATAAGAAAACAATTCGTTATGTTGAGGAACTGCAATAAGAATCTTCAAAACTATTGAGTGGTATTTCAAAACTCAAAGAGATAGCGAACCAAAACTTTGTAGAGAGAGAGTCCTTCAGAAATAAGAAAAGATGTATATATAAGTTTTTCCTTATTTTAAGTCCTTAAGGTATAAACATAAGAAAACAATTCGTTAAGTTGAGGAACTGCCATAAGAATCTTCAAAACTATTGAGTGGTATTTCAAAACTAAAAGAGATAGAGAGCCAAAACTTTGTAGAGAGAGAGTCCTTCAGAAATAAGAAAAGATGTATGTAACAGTTTTTCCTTAGTTTAAGTCCTTAAGGTATAAAAATAAGAAAACAATTCGTTAAGTTGAGGAACTGCCATAAGAATCTTCAAAACTATTGAGTGGTATTTCAAAACTAAAAGAGATAGAGAGCCAAAACTTTGTAGAGAGAGAGTCCTTCCGAAATAAGGAAAGATGTATATAACATTTTTTCCTAATTTTAAGTCCTTAAGGTACAAAAACAAGAAAACAATTCATTATGTTGAGGAACTGCCATAAGAATCTTCAAAACTATTGAGTGGTATTTCAAAACTAAAAGAGATAGAGAGCCAAAACTTTGTAGAGAGAGAGTCCTTCAGAAATAAGAAAAGATGTATGTAACAGTTTTCCTTAGTTTAAGTCCTTAAGGTATAAAAATAAGAAAACATTTCGTTATGTTGAGGAACTGCCACAAGAATCGTCAAGACTATTGAGTGGTATTTCAAAACTAAAAGAGATAGAGAGCCAAAACTTTGTAGAGAGAGAGTCCTTCAGAAATAAGAAAAGATGTATGTAACAGTTTTTCCTTGGTTTAAGTCCTTAAGGTATAAAAATAAGAAAACATTTCGTTATGTTGAGGAACTGCCACAAGAATCTTCAAGACTATTGAGTGGTATTTCAAAACTAAAAGAGATGGAGAGCCAAAACTTTGTAGAGAGAGAGTCTTTCAAAAATAAAAAAAGATGTACATAACAGTTTTTCCTTATTTTAAGTCCTTAAGGTATAAAAATAAGAAAACATTTCGTTATGTTGAGGAACTGCCACAAGAATCTTCAAGACTATTGAGTGGTATTTCAAAACTAAAAGAGATAGAGAGCCAAAACTTTGTAGAGAGAGAGTCTTTCAAAAATAAAAAAAGATGTACCTAACAGTTTTTCCTTATTTTAAGTCCTTAAGGTATAAAAATAAGAAAACATTTCGTTATGTTGAGGAACTGCCACAAGAATCTTCAAGACTATTGAGTGGTATTTCAAAACTAAAAGAGCTAGAGAGCAAAAAAATTGTAGAGAGAGAGTCCTTCAGAAATAGGAAAAGATGTATGTAACAGTTTTTCCTTGGCTTAAGTCCTTAAGGTATAAAAATAAGAAAACATTTCGTTATGTTGAAGAACTGCCACAAGAATCGTCAAGACTATTGAGTGGTATTTCAAAACTAAAAGAGATAGAGAGCCAAAACTTTGTAGAGAGAGAGTCTTTCAAAAATAAAAAAAGATGTACATAACAGTTTTTCCTTATTTTAAGTCCTTAAGGTATAAAAATAAGAAAACATTTCGTTATGTTGAGGATTTGCCACAAGAATCTTCAAGACTATTGAGTGGTATTTCAAAACTAAAAAAATAGATAGCCAAAACTTTGTAGAGAGAGAGTCTTTCAAAAATCAAAAAAGATGTACATAACAGTTTTTCCTTATTTTAAGTCCTTAAGGTATAAAAATAAGAAAACATTTCGTTATGTTGAGGAACTGCCACAAGAATCTTCAAGACTATTGAGTGGTATTTCAAAACTAAAAGAGATAGAGAGCCAAAACTTTGTAGAGAGAGAGTCTTTCAAAAATAAAAAAAGATGTACATAACAGTTTTTCCTTATTTTAAGTCCTTGAGGTATAAAAATAAGAAAACATTTCGTTATGTTGAGGAACTGCCACAAGAATCTTCAAGACTATTGAGTGGTATTTCAAAACTAAAAGAGATAGAGAGCCAAAACTTTGTAGAGAGAGAGTCCTTCAGAAATAGGAAAAGATGTATGTAACAGTTTTTTCTTATTTTAAGTCCTTAAGGTACAAAAATAAGAAAACAATTCATTATGTTGAGGAACTGCCATAAGAATCTTCAAAACTATTGAGTGGTATTTCAAAACTAAAAGAGATAGAGAGCCAAAACTTTGTAGAGAGAGAGTCCTTCAGAAATAAGATGCTTGTAACAGTTTTTCCTAATTTTAAGTCCTTAAGGTATAAAAATAAGAAAACATTTCGTTATGTTGAGGAACTGCCACAAGAATCTTCAAGACTATTGAGTGGTATTTCAAAACTAAAAGAGATAGAGAGCCAAAACTTTGTAGAGAGAGAGTCTTTCAAAAATAAAAAAAGATGTACCTAACAGTTTTTCCTTATTTTAAGTCCTTAAGGTATAAAAATAAGAAAACATTTCGTTATGTTGAGGAACTGCCACAAGAATCTTCAAGACTATTGAGTGGTATTTCAAAACTAAAAGAGATAGAGAGCAAAAAAATTGTAGAGAGAGAGTCCTTCAGAAATAGGAAAAGATGTATGTAACAGTTTTTCCTTGGCTTAAGTCCTTAAGGTATAAAAATAAGAAAACATTTCGTTATGTTGAAGAACTGCCACAAGAATCGTCAAGACTATTGAGTGGTATTTCAAAACTAAAAGAGATAGAGAGCCAAAACTTTGTAGAGAGAGAGTCTTTCAAAAATAAAAAAAGATGTACATAACAGTTTTTCCTTATTTTAAGTCCTTAAGGTATAAAAATAAGAAAACATTTCGTTATGTTGAGGATTTGCCACAAGAATCTTCAAGACTATTGAGTGGTATTTCAAAACTAAAAGAGATAGAGAGCCAAAACTTTGTAGAGAGAGAGTCTTTCAAAAATCAAAAAAGATGTACATAACAGTTTTTCCTTATTTTAAGTCCTTAAGGTATAAAAATAAGAAAACATTTCGTTATGTTGAGGAACTGCCACAAGAATCTTCAAGACTATTGAGTGGTATTTCAAAACTAAAAGAGATAGAGAGCCAAAGCTTTGTAGAGAGAGAGTCTTTCAAAAATAAAAAAAGATGTACATAACAGTTTTTCCTTATTTTAAGTCCTTGAGGTATAAAAATAAGAAAACATTTCGTTATGTTGAGGAACTGCCACAAGAATCTTCAAGACTATTGAGTGGTATTTCAAAACTAAAAGAGATAGAGAGCCAAAACTTTGTAGAGAGAGAGTCCTTCAGAAATAGGAAAAGATGTATGTAACAGTTTTTTCTTATTTTAAGTCCTTAAGGTACAAAAATAAGAAAACAATTCATTATGTTGAGGAACTGCCATAAGAATCTTCAAAACTATTGAGTGGTATTTCAAAACTAAAAGAGATAGAGAGCCAAAACTTTGTAGAGAGAGAGTCCTTCAGAAATAAGATGCTTGTAACAGTTTTTCCTTAGTTTAAGTCCTTAAGGTATAAAAATAAGAAAACATTTCGTTATGTTGAGGAACTGCCACAAGAATCTTCAAGACTATTGAGTGGTATTTCAAAACTAAAAGAGATAGAGAGCCAAAACTTTGTAGAGAGAGAGTCCTTCAGAAACAAGAAAAGATGTTTGTAACAGTTTTTCCTTAGTTTAAGTCCTTAAGGTACAAAAATAAGAAAACAATTCATTATGTTGAGGAACTGCCATAAGAATCTTCAAAACTATTGAGTGGTATTTCAAAACTAAAAGAGATAGAGAGCCAAAACTTTGTAGAGAGAGAGTCCTTCAGAAATAAGAAAAGATGTTTGTAACAGTTTTTCCTTAGTTTAAGTCCTTAAGGTATAAAAATAAGAAAACATTTCGTTATGTTGAGGAACTGCCACAAGAATCTTCAAGACTATTGAGTGGTATTTCAAAACTAAAAGAGATAGAGAGCCAAAACTTTGTAGAGAGAGAGTCCTTCAGAAATAAGAAAAGATGTTTGTAACAGTTTTTCCTTAGTTTAAGTCCTTAAGGTACAAAAATAGGAAAACAATTCATTATGTTGAGGAACTGCCATAAGAATCTTCAAAACTATTGAGTGGTATTTTTAAAACTAAAAGAGATAGAGAGCCAAAACTTTGTAGAGAGAGAGTCCTTCAGAAATAAGAAAAGATGTTTGTAACAGTTTTTCCTTAGTTTAAGTCCTTAAGGTATAAAAATAAGAAAACATTTCGTTATGTTGAGGAACTGCCACAAGAATCTTCAAGACTATTGAGTGGTATTTCAAAACTCAAAGAGATAGAGAGCCAAAACTTTGTAGAGAGAGAGTCCTTCAGAAACAAGAAAAGATGTATATAACAGTTTTTCCTTATTTTAAGTCCTTAAGGTATAAAAATAAGAAAACAATTCGTTATGTTGAGGAACTGCCATAAGAATCTTCAAAACTATTGAGTGGTATTTCAAAACTCAATGAGATAGAGAGCCAAAACTTTGTAGAGGGAGAGTCCTTTAACAACAAAAAAAGATGTATATAACAGTTTTTAGTTATTTTAAGTCTTTAAGGTATTAAAATAAGAAAACAATTCGTTGTGTTGAGGAACTGCCATAAGAATCTTCAAAACTATTGAGTGGTATTTTAAAATTAAAAGAGATAGAGAGCCAAAACTTTGTAGTGAGAGAGTGCTTCAAAAGTAAGAAAAGATGTATATAACAGTTTTTTCTAATTTTAAGTCCTTAAGGTATAAAAATAAGAAAACATTTCGTTATGTTGAGGAACTGCCATAAGAATCTTCAAAACTATTGAGTGGTATTTCAAAATTAAAAGAGATAGAGAGCCAAAACTTTGTAGAGAGGGAGTCCTTCAAAAATAAGAAAAGATGTACATAACAGTTTTTTCTAATTTTAAGTCCTTAAGGTATAAAAATAAGAAAACATTTCGTTATGTTGAGGAACTGCCATAAGAATCTTCAAAACTATTGAGTGGTATTTCAAAACTCAATGAGATAGAGAGCCAAAACTTTGTAGAGGGAGAGTCCTTTAACAACAAAAAAAGATGTATATAACAGTTTTTAGTTATTTTAAGTCTTTAAGGTATTAAAATAAGAAAACAATTCGTTGTGTTGAGGAACTGCCATAAGAATCTTCAAAACTATTGAGTGGTATTTTAAAATTAAAAGAGATAGAGAGCCAAAACTTTGTAGTGAGAGAGTGCTTCAAAAGTAAGAAAAGATGTATATAACAGTTTTTTCTAATTTTAAGTCCTTAAGGTATAAAAATAAGAAAACATTTCGTTATGTTGAGGAACTGCCATAAGAATCTTCAAAACTATTGAGTGGTATTTCAAAACTAAAAGAGATAGAGAGCCAAAACTTTGTAGAAAGAGAGTGCTTCGAAAATAAAAAAAGATGTATATAACAGTTTTTCCTAATTTTAAGTATATAAGGTGCAAAAATAAGAAAACATTTCGTTATGTTGGGGAACTGCCATAAGAATCTTCAGAACTATTGAGTGGTATTTCGAAACTAAAAAAGATAGAGAGCCCAAACTTTGTAGAAAGAGAGTCCTTCAAAAACAAAAAACGATATACATAACAGTTTTTTCTTATTTTAAGTCCTTAAGGTATAAAAATAAGAAAACCATTCGTTATGTTGGGGAACTGCCACAAGAATCTTCAAAACTATTGAGTGGTATTTCAAAACTCAAAGAGATAGAGAACCAAAATTTTGTAGAGAGAGAGTCCTTCAGAAATAAGAAAAGATGTATATAACAGTTTTTCCTTATTTTAAGTCCTTAAGGTATAAAAATAAGAAAACCATTCGTTATGTTGGGGAACTGCCACAAGAATCTTCAAAACTATTGAGTGGTATTTCAAAACTAAATGAGATAGAGAGCCAAAACTTTGTAGAAAGAGAGTCCTTCAAAAATAAAAAAAGATGTATATAACAGTTTTTCTTTATTTTAAGTCCTTAAGGTATAAAAATAAGAAAACAATTCGTTATTTTGAGGAACTGCCACAAGAATCTTCAAAACTATTGAGTGGTATTTCAAAACTCAAAGAGATAGAGAGCCAAAACTTTGTAGAAGGAGAGTGCTTCAAAAATAAAAAAAGATATATGTAACAGTTTTTCCTAATTTTAAGTATATAAGGTACAAAAATAAGAAAACATTTCGTTATGTTGAGGAACTGCCATAAGAATCTTCAAAACTATTGAGTGGTATTTCAAAACTCAAAGAGATAGAGAGCCAAAACTTTGTAGAGAGAGAGTCCTTCAGAAACAAGAAAAGATGTATATAACAGTTTTTCCTTATTTTAAGTCCTTAAGGTATAAAAATAAGAAAACAATTCGTTATGTTGAGGAACTGCCATAAGAATCTTCAAAACTATTGAGTGGTATTTCAAAACTCAAAGAGATAGAGAACCAAAACTTTGTAGAGAAAGAGTCCTTCAGAAATAAGAAAAGATGTATATAACAGTTTTTCCTTATTTTAAGTCCTTAAGGTATAAAAATAAGAAAACCATTCGTTATGTTGGGGAACTGCCACAAGAATCTTCAAAACTATTGAGTGGTATTTCAAAACTAAATGAGATAGAGAGCCAAAACTTTGTAGAAAGAGAGTCCTTCAAAAATAAAAAAAGATGTATATAACAGTTTTTCCCTATTTTAAGTCCTTAAGGTATAAAAATAAGAAAACAATTCGTTATGTTGAGGAACTGCCACAAGAATCTTCAAAACTATTGAGTGGTATTTCAAAACTCAAAGAGATAGAGAGCCAAAACTTTGTAGAAGGAGAGTGCTTTAAAAATAAAAAAAGATGTATATAACAGTTTTTCCTAATTTTAAGTATATAACGTACAAAAATAAGAAAACATTTCGTTATGTTGAGGAACTGCCATAAGAATCTTCAAAACTATTGAGTGGTATTTCAAAACTCAAAGAGAGAGAGAGCCAAAACTTTGTAGAGAGAGAGTCCTTCAGAAACAAGAAAAGATGTATATAACAGTTTTTCCTTATTTTAAGTCCTTAAGGTATAAAAATAAGAAAACAATTCGTTATGTTGAGGAACTGCCATAAGAATCTTCAAAACTATTGAGTGGTATTTCAAAACTCAAAGAGATAGAGAGCCAAAACTTTGTAGAGAGAGAGTCCTTCAGAAATAAGAAAAGATGTATATAACAGTTTTTCCTTATTTTAAGTCCTTAAGGTATAAAAATAAGAAAACAATTCGTTATGTTGAGGAACTGCCATAAAAATCTTCAAAACTATTGAGTGGTATTTCAGAAGTCAAAGAGATAGAGAGCCAAACCTTTGTAGAGAGAGAGTCCTTCAAAAATAAGAAAAGATGTATATAACAGCTTTTCCTAAGTTTAAGTATATAAGGTACAAAAATAAGAAAACAATTCGTTATGTTGAGGAACTGCCATAAGAATCTTCAAAACTATTGAGTGGTATTTCAAAACTCAAAGAGATAGCGAACCAAAACTTTGTAGAGAGAGAGTCCTTCAGAAATAAGAAAAGATGTATGTAACAGTTTTTCCTTAGTTTAAGTCCTTAAGGTATAAAAATAAGAAAACATTTCGTTATGTTGAGGAACTGCCACAAGAATCTTCAAAACTATTGAGTGGTATTTCAAAACTCAAAGAGATAGAGAGCCAAAACTTTGTAGAGAGAGAGTCCTTCAGAAATAAGAAAAGATGTATATATAAGTTTTTCCTTATTTTAAGTCCTTAAGGTATAAACATAAGAAAACAATTCGTTAAGTTGAGGAACTGCCATAAGAACCTTCAAAACTATTGAGTGGTATTTCAAAACTAAAAGAGATAGAGAGCCAAAACTTTGTAGAGAGAGAGTCCTCCAGAAACAAGGAAAGATGTATATAACAGTTTTTCCTAATTTTAAGTCCTTAAGGTACAAAAATAAGAAAACAATTCATTATGTTGAGGAACTGCCATAAGAATCTTCAAAACTATTGAGTGGTATTTCAAAACTCAAAGAGATAGCGAACCAAAACTTTGTAGAGAGAGAGTCCTTCAGAAATAAGAAAAGATGTATATACAGTTTTTCCTTATTTTAAGTCCTTAAGGTATAAAAATAAGAAAACAATTCGTTATGTTGAGGAGCTGCCATAAGAATCTTCAAAACTATTGAGTGGTATTTCAAAACTCAAAGAGATAGAGAGCCAAAACTTTGTAGAAAGAGAGTCCTTCAAAAATAAAACAAGATGTATATAACAGTTTTTCCTTATTTTAAGTCCTTAAGGTATAAAAATAAGAAAACAATTCGTTATGTTGAGGAACTGCCACAAGAATCTTCAAAACTATTGAGTGGTATTTCCAAACTAAAAGAGATAGAGAGACAAAACTTTCGAGAGAGAGAGTATTTCAAAAATAAAAAAAGACGTGTATAACAGTTTTTTCTTATTTTAAGTCCTTAAGGTATAAAAATAAGAAAACAATTCGTTATGCTGAGGAACTGCCATAAGAATCTTCAAAACTATTGAGTGGTATTTCAAAACTCAAAGAGATAGAGAGCCAAAACTTTGTAGAAAGAGAGTCCTTCAAAAATAAAAAAAGATGTATATAACAGTTTTTCCTTATTTTAAGTCCTTAAGGTATAAAAATAAGAAAACAATTCGTTATGTTGAGGAACTGCCATAAGAATCTTCAAAACTATTGAGTGGTATTTCAAAACTCAAAGAGATAGAGAGCCAAAACTTTGTAGAAAGAGAGTCCTTCAAAAATAAAAAAAGACGTATATAACAGTTTTTCCTTATTTTAAGTCCTTAAGGTATAAAAATAAGAAAACAATTCGTTATGTTGAGGAACTGCCATAAGAATCTTCAAAACTATTGAGTGGTATTTCGAAACTAAAAAAGATAGAGAGCCAAAACTTTGTAGAAAGAGAGTGCTTTAAAAATAAAAAAAGATGTATATAACAGTTTTTCCTAATTTTAAGTATATAAGGTACAAAAATAAGAAAACATTTTGTTATGTTGAGGAACTGCCATAAGAATCTTCAAAACTATTGAGTGGTATTTCAAAACTCAAAGAGATAGAGAGCCAAAACTTTGTAGAGAGAGAGTCCTTCAGAAATAAGAAAAGATGTATATAACAGTTTTTCCTTATTTTAAGTCCTTAAGGTATAATAATAAGAAAACAATTCGTTATGTTGAGGAACTGCCATAAGAATCTTCAAAACTATTGAGTGGTATTTCAGAAGTCAAAGAGATAGAGAGCCAAACCTTTGTAGAGAGAGAGTCCTTCAAAAATAAGAAAAGATGTATATAACAGCTTTTCCTAATTTTAAGTATATAAGGTACAAAAATAAGAAAACAATTTGTTATGTTGAGGAACTGCCATAAGAATCTTCAAAACTATTGAGTGGTATTTCAAAACTCAAAGAGATAGCGAACCAAAACTTTGTAGAGAGAGAGTCCTTCAGAAATAAGAAAAGATGTATATATAAGTTTTTCCTTATTTTAAGTCCTTAAGGTATAAACATAAGACAACAATTCGTTAAGTTGAGGAACTGCCATAAGAATCTTCAAAACTATTGAGTGGTATTTCAAAACTAAAAGAGATAGAGAGCCAAAACTTTGTAGAAAGAGAGTCCTTCAAAAATAAAAAAAGACGTATATAACAGTTTTTCCTTATTTTAAGTCCTTAAGGTATAAAAATAAGAAAACAATTCGTTATGTTGAGGAACTGCCATAAGAATCTTCAAAACTATTGAGTGGTATTTCGAAACTAAAAAAGATAGAGAGCCAAAACTTTGTAGAAAGAGAGTGCTTTAAAAATAAAAAAAGATGTATATAACAGTTTTTCCTAATTTTAAGTATATAAGGTACAAAAATAAGAAAACATTTTGTTATGTTGAGGAACTGCCATAAGAATCTTCAAAACTATTGAGTGGTATTTCAAAACTCAAAGAGATAGCGAACCAAAACTTTGTAGAGAGAGAGTCCTTCAAAAATAAAACAAGATGTATATAACAGTTTTTCCTTATTTTAAGTCCTTAAGGTATAAAAATAAGAAAACAATTCGTTATGTTGAGGAACTGCCATAAGAATCTTCAAAACTATTGAGTGGTATTTCTAAACTCAAAGAGATAGAGAGCCAAAACTTTGTAGAAAGAGAGTCCTTCAAAAATAAAACAAGATGTATATAACAGTTTTTCCTTATTTTAAGTCCTTAAGGTATAAAAATAAGAAAACAATTCGTTATGTTGAGGAACTGCCACAAGAATCTTCAAAACTATTGAGTGGTATTTCCAAACTAAAAGAGATAGAGAGACAAAACTTTCGAGAGAGAGAGTATTTCAAAAATAAAAAAAGACGTGTATAACAGTTTTTTCTTATTTTAAGTCCTTAAGGTATAAAAATAAGAAAACAATTCGTTATGCTGAGGAACTGCCATAAGAATCTTCAAAACTATTGAGTGGTATTTCAAAACTCAAAGAGATAGAGAGCCAAAACTTTGTAGAAAGAGAGTCCTTCAAAAATAAAAAAAGATGTATATAACAGTTTTTCCTTATTTTAAGTCCTTAAGGTATAAAAATAAGAAAACAATTCGTTATGTTGAGGAACTGCCATAAGAATCTTCAAAACTATTGAGTGGTATTTCAAAACTCAAAGAGATAGAGAGCCAAAACTTTGTAGAAAGAGAGTCCTTCAAAAATAAAAAAAGACGTATATAACAGTTTTTCCTTATTTTAAGTCCTTAAGGTATAAAAATAAGAAAACAATTCGTTATGTTGAGGAACTGCCATAAGAATCTTCAAAACTATTGAGTGGTATTTCGAAACTAAAAAAGATAGAGAGCCAAAACTTTGTAGAAAGAGAGTGCTTTAAAAATAAAAAAAGATGTATATAACAGTTTTTCCTAATTTTAAGTATATAAGGTACAAAAATAAGAAAACATTTTGTTATGTTGAGGAACTGCCATAAGAATCTTCAAAACTATTGAGTGGTATTTCAAAACTCAAAGAGATAGAGAGCCAAAACTTTGTAGAGAGAGAGTCCTTCAGAAATAAGAAAAGATGTATATAACAGTTTTTCCTTATTTTAAGTCCTTAAGGTATAATAATAAGAAAACAATTCGTTATGTTGAGGAACTGCCATAAGAATCTTCAAAACTATTGAGTGGTATTTCAGAAGTCAAAGAGATAGAGAGCCAAACCTTTGTAGAGAGAGAGTCCTTCAAAAATAAGAAAAGATGTATATAACAGCTTTTCCTAATTTTAAGTATATAAGGTACAAAAATAAGAAAACAATTTGTTATGTTGAGGAACTGCCATAAGAATCTTCAAAACTATTGAGTGGTATTTCAAAACTCAAAGAGATAGCGAACCAAAACTTTGTAGAGAGAGAGTCCTTCAGAAATAAGAAAAGATGTATATATAAGTTTTTCCTTATTTTAAGTCCTTAAGGTATAAACATAAGACAACAATTCGTTAAGTTGAGGAACTGCCATAAGAATCTTCAAAACTATTGAGTGGTATTTCAAAACTAAAAGAGATAGAGAGCCAAAACTTTGTAGAGAGAGAGTCCTTCAGAAATAAGAAAAGATGTATGTAACAGTTTTTCCTTAGTTTAAGTCCTTAAGGTATAAAAATAAGAAAACCATTCGTTATGTTGAGGAACTGCAATAAGAATCTTTAAAACTATTGAGTGGTATTTCAAAACTCAATGAGATAGAGAGCCAAAACTTTGTAGAGAGAGAGTCCTTCCGAAATAAGGAAAGATGTATATAACAGTTTTTCCTAATTTTAAGTCCTTAAGGTACAAAAACAAGAAAACAATTCATTATGTTGAGGAACTGCCATAAGAATCTTCAAAACTATTGAGTGGTATTTCAAAACTAAAAGAGATAGAGAGCCAAAACTTTGTAGAGAGAGAGTCCTTCAGAAATAAGAAAAGATGTATGTAACAGTTTTCCTTAGTTTAAGTCCTTAAGGTATAAAAATAAGAAAACATTTCGTTATGTTGAGGAACTGCCACAAGAATCGTCAAGACTATTGAGTGGTATTTCAAAACTAAAAGAGATAGAGAGCCAAAACTTTATAGAGAGAGAGAGTGCTTCAGAAATAAGAAAAGATGTATGTAACAGTTTTTCCTTGGTTTAAGTCCTTAAGGTATAAAAATAAGAAAACATTTCGTTATGTTGAGGAACTGCCACAAGAATCTTCAAGACTATTGAGTGGTATTTCAAAACTAAAAGAGATAGAGAGCCAAAACTTTGTAGAGAGAGAGTCTTTCAAAAATAAAAAAAGATGTACATAACAGTTTTTCCTTATTTTAAGTCCTTAAGGTATAAAAATAGGAAAACATTTCGTTATGTTGAGGAACTGCCACAAGAATCTTCAAGACTATTGAGTGGTATTTCAAAACTAAAAGAGATAGAGAGCCAAAACTTTGTAGAGAGAGAGTCTTTCAAAAATAAAAAAAGATGTACCTAACAGTTTTTCCTTATTTTAAGTCCTTAAGGTATAAAAATAAGAAAACATTTCGTTATGTTGAGGAACTGCCACAAGAATCTTCAAGACTATTGAGTGGTATTTCAAAACTAAAAGAGATAGAGAGCAAAAAAATTGTAGAGAGAGAGTCCTTCAGAAATAGGAAAAGATGTATGTAACAGTTTTTCCTTGGCTTAAGTCCTTAAGGTATAAAAATAAGAAAACATTTCGTTATGTTGAAGAACTGCCACAAGAATCGTCAAGACTATTGAGTGGTATTTCAAAACTAAAAGAGATAGAGAGCCAAAACTTTGTAGAGAGAGAGTCTTTCAAAAATAAAAAAAGATGTACATAACAGTTTTTCCTTATTTTAAGTCCTTAAGGTATAAAAATAAGAAAACATTTCGTTATGTTGAGGATTTGCCACAAGAATCTTCAAGACTATTGAGTGGTATTTCAAAACTAAAAGAGATAGAGAGCCAAAACTTTGTAGAGAGAGAGTCTTTCAAAAATAAAAAAAGATGTACATAACAGTTTTTCCTTATTTTAAGTCCTTAAGGTATAAAAATAAGAAAACATTTCGTTATGTTGAGGAACTGCCACAAGAATCTTCAAGACTATTGAGTGGTATTTCAAAACTAAAAGAGATAGAGAGCCAAAACTTTGTAGAGAGAGTGTCTTTCAAAAATAAAAAAAGATGTACATAACAGTTTTTCCTTATTTTAAGTCCTTGAGGTATAAAAATAAGAAAACATTTCGTTATGTTGAGGAACTGCCACAAGAATCTTCAAGACTATTGAGTGGTATTTCAAAACTAAAAGAGATAGAGAGCCAAAACTTTGTAGAGAGAGAGTCCTTCAGAAATAGGAAAAGATGTATGTAACAGTTTTCCTTAGTTTAAGTCCTTAAGGTACAAAAATAAGAAAACAATTCATTATGTTGAGGAACTGCCATAAGAATCTTCAAAACTATTGAGTGGTATTTCAAAACTAAAAGAGATAGAGAGCCAAAACTTTGTAGAGAGAGAGTCCTTCAGAAATAAGAAAAGATGTTTGTAACAGTTTTTCCTTAGTTTAAGTCCTTAAGGTATAAAAATAAGAAAACATTTCGTTATGTTGAGGAACTGCCACAAGAATCTTCAAGACTATTGAGTGGTATTTCAAAACTAAAAGAGATAGAGAGCCAAAACTTTGTAGAGAGAGAGTCCTTCAGAAATAAGAAAAGATGCTTGTAACAGTTTTTCCTTAGTTTAAGTCCTTAAGGTACAAAAATAAGAAAACAATTCATTATGTTGAGGAACTGCCATAAGAATCTTCAAAACTATTGAGTGGTATTTCAAAACTAAAACAGATAGAGAGCCAAAACTTTGTAGAGAGAGAGTCCTTCAGAAATAAGAAAAGATGTTTGTAACAGTTTTTCCTTAGTTTAAGTCCTTAAGGTATAAAAATAAGAAAACATTTCGTTATGTTGAGGAACTGCCACAAGAATCTTCAAAACTATTGAGTGGTATTTCAAAACTCAAAGAGATAGAGAGCCAAAACTTTGTAGAAAGAGAGTCCTTCAGAAACAAGAAAAGATGTATATAACAGTTTTTCCTTATTTTAAGTCCTTAAGGTATAAAAATAAGAAAACAATTCGTTATGTTGAGGAACTGCCACAAGAATCTTCAAAACTATTGAGTGGTATTTCAAAATTAAAAGAGATAGAGAGCAAAAACTTTGTAGAGAGGGAGTCCTTCAAAAATAAGAAAAGATGTACATAACAGTTTTTCTAATTTTAAGTCCTTAAGGTATAAAAATAAGAAAACATTTCGTTATGTTTAGGAACTGCCATAAGAATCTTCAAAACTATTGAGTGGTATTTCAAAACTCAATGAGATAGAGAGGCAAAACTTTGTAGAGGGAGAGTCCTTTAACAATAAAAAAAGATGTATATAACAGTTTTTCCTTATTTTAAGTCTTTAAGGTATTAAAATAAGAAAACAATTCGTTGTGTTGAGGAACTGCCATAAGAATCTTCAAAACTATTGAGTGGTATTTTAAAATTAAAAGAGATAGAGAGCCAAAACTTTGTAGTGAGAGAGTGCTTCAAAAATAAGAAAAGATGTATATAACAGTTTTTTCTAATTTTAAGTCCTTAAGGTATAAAAATAAGAAAACATTTCGTTATGTTGAGGAACTGCCATAAGAATCTTCAAAACTATTGAGTGGTATTTCAAAACTAAAAGAGATAGAGAGCCAAAACTTTGTAGAAAGAGAGTGCTTCGAAAATAAAAAAAGATGTATATAACAGTTTTTCCTAATTTTAAGTATATAAGGTGCAAAAATAAGAAAACATTTCGTTATGTTGGGGAACTGCCATAAGAATCTTCAGAACTATTGAGTGGTATTTCGAAACTAAAAAAGATAGAGAGCCCAAACTTTGTAGAAAGAGAGTGCTTTAAAAATAAAAAAAGATGTATATAACAGCTTTCCTTATTTTAAGTCCTTAAGGTACAAAAATAAGAAAACATTTCGTTATATTGAGGAACTGCCACAAGAATCGTCAAGACTATTGAGTGGTATTTCAAAACTCAAAGAGATAGAGAACCAAAACTTTGTAGAGAGGGAGTCCTTCAAAAATAAGAAAAGATGTACTTAACAGTTTTTTCTAATTTTAAGTCCTTAAGGTATAAAAATAAGAAAACATTTCGTTATGTTGAGGAACTGCCATAAGAACCTTCAAAACTATTGAGTGGTATTTCAAAACTAAAAGAGATAGAGAGCCAAAACTTTGTAGAAAGAGAGTGCTTCAAAAATAAAAAAAGATGTATATAACAGTTTTTCCTAATTTTAAGTATATAAGGTGCAAAAATAAGAAAACATTTCGTTATGTTGGGGAACTGCCATAAGAATCTTCAGAACTATTGAGTGGTATTTCGAAACTAAAAAAGATAGAGAGCCCAAACTTTGTAGAAAGAGAGTGCTTTAAAAATAAAAAAAGATGTATATAACAGTTTTCCTTATTTTAAGTCCTTAAGGTATAAAAATAAGAAAACATTTCGTTATATTGAGGAACTGCCACAAGAATCTTCAAGACTATTGAGTGGTATTTCAAAACTCAAAGAGATAGAGAACCAAAACTTTGTAGAGAGAGAGAGTCCTTCAGAAACAAGAAAAGATGTATATAACAGTTTTTCCTTATTTTAAGTCCTTAAGGTATAAAAATAAGAAAACAATTCGTTATGTTGAGGAACTGCCACAAGAATCTTCAAAACTATTGAGTGGTATTTCAAAACTAAAAGAGATAGAGAGCCAAAACTTTGTAGAGAGGGAGTCCTTCAAAAATAAGAAAAGATGTACTTAACAGTTTTTTCTAATTTTAAGTCCTTAAGGTATAAAAATAAGAAAACATTTCGTTATGTTGAGGAACTGCCATAAGAATCTTCAAAACTATTGAGTGGTATTTCAAAACTAAAAGAGATAGAGAGCCAAAACTTTGTAGAAAGAGAGTGCTTCAAAAATAAAAAAAGATGTATATAACAGTTTTTCCTAATTTTAAGTATATAAGGTGCAAAAATAAGAAAACATTTCGTTATGTTGGGGAACTGCCATAAGAATCTTCAGAACTATTGAGTGGTATTTCGAAACTAAAAAAGATAGAGAGCCCAAACTTTGTAGAAAGAGAGTGCTTTAAAAATAAAAAAAGATGTATATAACAGTTTTCCTTATTTTAAGTCCTTAAGGTATAAAAATAAGAAAACATTTCGTTATATTGAGGAACTGCCACAAGAATCTTCAAGACTATTGAGTGGTATTTCAAAACTCAAAGAGATAGAGAACCAAAACTTTGTAGAGAGAGAGAGTCCTTCAGAAACAAGAAAAGATGTATATAACAGTTTTTCCTTATTTTAAGTCCTTAAGGTATAAAAATAAGAAAACAATTCGTTATGTTGAGGAACTGCCACAAGAATCTTCAAAACTATTGAGTGGTATTTCAAAATTAAAAGAGATAGAGAGCCAAAACTTTGTAGAGAGGGAGTCCTTCAAAAATAAGAAAAGATGTACTTAACAGTTTTTTCTAATTTTAAGTCCTTAAGGTATAAAAATAAGAAAACATTTCGTTATGTTGAGGAACTGCCATAAGAATCTTCAAAACTATTGAGTGGTATTTCAAAACTAAAAGAGATAGAGAGCCAAAACTTTGTAGAAAGAGAGTGCTTCAAAAATAAAAAAAGATGTATATAACAGTTTTTCCTAATTTTAAGTATATAAGGTGCAAAAATAAGAAAACATTTCGTTATGTTGGGGAACTGCCATAAGAATCTTCAGAACTATTGAGTGGTATTTCGAAACTAAAAAAGATAGAGAGCCCAAACTTTGTAGAAAGAGAGTTCTTTAAAAATAAAAAAAGATGTATATAACAGTTTTCCTTATTTTAAGTCCTTCAGGTATAAAAATAAGAAAACATTTCGTTATATTGAGGAACTGCCACAAGAATCTTCAAGACTATTGAGTGGTATTTCAAAACTCAAAGAGATAGAGAACCAAAACTTTGTAGAGAGAGAGAGTCCTTCAGAAACAAGAAAAGATGTATATAACAGTTTTTCCTTATTTTAAGTCCTTAAGGTATAAAAATAAGAGAACAATTCGTTATGTTGAGGAACTGCCACAAGAATCTTCAAAACTATTGAGTGGTATTTCAAAATTAAAAGAGATAGAGAGCCAAAACTTTGTAGAGAGGGAGTCCTTCAAAAATAAGAAAAGATGTACATAACAGTTTTTTCTAATTTTAAGTCCTTAAGGTATAAAAATAAGAAAACATTTCGTTATGTTGAGGAACTGCCATAAGAATCTTCAAAACTATTGAGTGGTATTTCAAAACTCAATGAGATAGAGAGCCAAAACTTTGTAGAGGGAGAGTCCTTCAACAATCAAAAAAGATGTATATAACAGTTTTTCCTTATTTTAAGTCTTTAAGGTATTAAAATAAGAAAACAATTCGTTGTGTTGAGGAACTGCCATAAGAATCTTCAAAACTATTGAGTGGTATTTTAAAATTAAAAGAGATAGAGAGCCAAAACTTTGTAGTGAGAGAGTGCTTCAAAAATAAGAAAAGATGTATATAACAGTTTTTCCTAATTTTAAGTATATAAGGTACAAAAATAAGAAAACATTTCGTTATGTTGAGGAACTGCCATAAGAATCTTCAAAACTATTGAGTGGTATTTCAAAACTAAAAGAGATTGAGAGCCAAAACTTTGTAGAGAGAGAGTCCTTCAACAATAAAAAAAGATGTATATAACAGTATTTCCTTATTTTAAGTCTTTAAGGTATAAAAATAAGAAAACAATTCGTTGTGTTTAGGAACTGCCATAAGAATCTTCAAAACTATTGAGTGGTATTTCAAAACTCAAAGAGATAGAGAGCCAAAACTTTGTAGAGAGAGAGTCCTTCAGAAATAAGAAAAGATGTATATAACAGTTTTTCCTTATTTTAAGTCTTTAAGGTATAAAAATAAGAAAACAATTCGTTGTGTTGAGGAACTGCCATAAGAATCTTCAAAACTATTGAGTGGTATTTCAAAACTCAAAGAGATAGAGAGCCAAAACTTTGTAGAGAGAGAGTCCTTCAGAAACAAGAAAAGATTTATATAACAGTTTTTCCTTATTTTAAGTCCTTAAGGTATAAAAATAAGAAAACAATTCGTTGTGTTGAGGAACTGCCATAAGAATCTTCAAAACTATTGAGTGGTATTTCAAAACTAAAAGAGATAGAGAGCCAAAACTTTGTAGAGAGGGAGTCCTTCAAAAATAAGAAAAGATGTACATAACAGTTTTTTCTAATTTTAAGTCCTTAAGGTATAAAAATAAGAAAACATTTCGTTATGTTGAGGAACTGCCATAAGAATCTTCAAAACTATTGAGTGGTATTTCAAAACTCAATGAGATAGAGAGCCAAAACTTTGTAGAGAGAGAGTCCTTCAACAATGAAAAAAGATGTATATAACAGTTTTTCCTTATTTTAAGTCCTTAAGGTATAAAAATAAGAAAACAATTCGTTATGTTGAGGAACTGCCATAAGAATCTTCAAAACTATTGAGTGGTATTTCAAAACTAAAAGAGATAGAGAGCCAAAACTTTGTAGAGAGGGAGTCCTTCAAAAATAAGAAAAGATGTACATAACAGTTTTTTCTAATTTTAAGTCCTTAAGGTATAAAACTAAGAAAACATTTCGTTATGTTGAGGAACTGCCATAAGAATCTTCAAAACTATTGAGTGGTATTTCAAAACAAAAAAAGAGATAGAGAGCCAAAACTTTGTAGAAAGAGAGTGCTTCAAAAATAAAAAAAGATGTATATAACAGTTTTTCCTAATTTTAAGTATATAAGGTGCAAAAATAAGAAAACATTTCGTTATGTTGAGGAACTGCCATAAGAATCTTCAGAACTATTGAGTGGTATTTCGAAACTAAAAAAGATAGAGAGCCCAAACTTTGTAGAAAGAGAGTGCTTTAAAAACAAAAAAAAGATGTATATAACAGTTTTCCTTATTTTAAGTCCTTAAAGTATAAAAATAAGAAAACATTTCGTTATGTTGAGGAACTGCCACAAGAATCTTCAAGACTATTGAGTGGTATTTCAAAACTCAAAGAGATAGAGAACCAAAACTTTGTAGAGAGAGAGTCCTTCAGAAACAAGAAAAGATGTATATAACAGTTTTTCCTTATTTTAAGTCCTTAAGGTATAAAAATAAGAAAACAATTCGTTATGTTGAGGAACTGCCACAAGAATCTTCAAAACTATTGAGTGGTATTTCAAAATTAAAAGAGATAGAGAGCCAAAACTTTGTAGAGAGAGAGTGCTTTAAAAATAAAATAAGCTGTATATAACCGTTTTTCCTAATTTTAAGTATATAAGGTACAAAAATAAGAAAACCTTTCGTTATGTTGAGAAACTGCCATAAGAACCTTCAAAACTATTGAGTGGTATTTTAAAACTAAAAGAGATAGAGAACCAAAACTTTGTACAGAGAGAGTGCTTCAAAAATAAGAAAAGATGTATATAACAGTTTTTCCTTATTTTAAGTATATAAGGTACAAAAATAAGAAAACATTTCGTTATGTTGAGGAACTGCCATAAGAATCTTCAAAACTATTGAGTGGTATTTCAAAACTAAAAGAGATTGAGAGCCAAAACTTTGTAGAGAGAGAGTCCTTCAACAATAAAAAAAGATGTATTTAACAGTTTTTCCTTATTTTAAGTCTTTAAGGTATAAAAATAAGAAAACAATTCGTTGTGTTGAGGAACTGCCATAAGAATCTTCAAAACTATTGAGTGGTATTTCAAAACTCAAAGAGATAGAGAGCCAAAACTTTGTAGAGAGAGAGTCCTTCAGAAGTAAGAAAATATGTATGTAACAGTTTTTCCTTGGTTTAAGTCCTTATGGTATAAAAATTAGAAAACATTTCGTTATGTTGAGGAACTGCCACAAGAATCTTCAAGACTATTGAGTGGTATTTCAAAACTAAAAGAGATAGAGAGCAAAAACTTTGTAGAGAGAGAGTCCTTCAGAAATAGGAAAAGATGTATATAACAGTTTTTTCTTATTTTAAGTCCTTAAGGTACAAAAATAAGAAAACAATTAATTATGTTGAGGAACTGCCATAAGAATCTTCAAAACTATTGAGTGGTATTTCAAAACTAAAAGAGATAGAGAGCCAAAACTTTGTAGAGAGAGAGTCCTTCAGAAATAAGAAAAGATGTATGTAACAGTTTTTCCTTAGTTTAAGTCCTTAAGGTATAAAAATAAGAAAACATTTCGTTATGTTGAGGAACTGCCACAAGAATCTTCAAGACTATTGAGTGGTATTTCAAAACTAAAAGAGATAGAGAGCCAAAACTTTGTAGACAGAGAGTCCTTCAAAAATAAAAAAAGATGTACATAACAGTTTTTCCTTATTTTAAGTCCTTAAGGTATAAAAATAAGAAAATATTTCGTTATGTTGAGGAACTGCCACAAGAATCTTCAAGACTATTGAGTGGTGTTTCAAAACTCAAAGAGATAGAGAGCCAAAACTTTGTAGAGAGAGAGTCCTTCAGAAACAAGAAAAGATGTATATAACAGTTTTTCCTTATTTTAAGTCCTTAAGGTATAAAAATAAGAAAACAATTCGTTATGTTGAGGAACTGCCATAAGAATCTTCAAAACTATTGAGTGGTATTTCAAAACTAAAAGAGATAGAGAGCCAAAACTTTGTAGAGAGGGAGTCCTTCAAAAATAAGAAAAGATGTACATAACAGTTTTTTCTAATTTTAAGTCCTTAAGGTATAAAAATAAGAAAACATTTCGTTATGTTGAGGAACTGCCATAAGAATTTTCAGAACTATTGAGTGGTATTTCGAAACTAAAAAAGATAGAGAGCCCAAACTTTGTAGAAAGAGAGTGCTTTAAAAACAAAAAAAAGATGTATATAACAGTTTTCCTTATTTTAAGTCCTTAAAGTATAAAAATAAGAAAACATTTCGTTATGTTGAGGAACTGCCACAAGAATCTTCAAGACTATTGAGTGGTATTTCAAAACTCAAAGAGATAGAGAACCAAAACTTTGTAGAGAGAGAGTCCTTCAGAAACAAGAAAAGATGTATATAACAGTTTTTCCTTATTTTAAGTCCTTAAGGTATAAAAATAAGAAAACAATTCGTTATGTTGAGGAACTGCCACAAGAATCTTCAAAACTATTGAGTGGTATTTCAAAATTAAAAGAGATAGAGAGCCAAAACTTTGTAGAGAGAGAGTGCTTTAAAAATAAAATAAACTGTATATAACAGTTTTTCCTAATTTTAAGTATATAAGGTACAAAAATAAGAAAACCTTTCGTTATGTTGAGAAACTGCCATAAGAACCTTCAAAACTATTGAGTGGTATTTTAAAACTAAAAGAGATAGAGAACCAAAACTTTGTACAGAGAGAGTGCTTCAAAAATAAGAAAAGATGTATATAACAGTTTTTCCTTATTTTAAGTATATAAGGTACAAAAATAAGAAAACATTTCGTTATGTTGAGGAACTGCCATAAGAATATTCAAAACTATTGAGTGGTATTTCAAAACTAAAAGAGATTGAGAGCCAAAACTTTGTAGAGAGAGAGTCCTTCAACAATAAAAAAAGATGTATTTAACAGTTTTTCCTTATTTTAAGTCTTTAAGGTATAAAAATAAGAAAACAATTCGTTGTGTTGAGGAACTGCCATAAGAATCTTCAAAACTATTGAGTGGTATTTCAAAACTCAAAGAGATAGAGAGCCAAAACTTTGTAGAGAGAGAGTCCTTCAGAAATAAGAAAAGATGTATATAACAGTTTTTCCTTATTTTAAGTCCTTACGGTATAAAAATAAGAAAACAATTCGTTGTGTTGAGGAACTGCCATAAGAATCTTCAAAACTATTGAGTGGTATTTCAAAACTAAAAGAGATAGAGAGCCAAAACTTTGTAGAAAGAGAGTGCTTCAAAAATAAAAAAAGATGTATATAACAGTTTTTCCTAATTTTAAGTATATAAGGTACAAAAATGAGAAAACATTTCGTTATGTTGAGGAACTGCCATAAGAATCTTCAGAACTATTGAGTGGTATTTCGAAACTAAAAAAGATAGAGAGCCCAAACTTTGTAGAAAGAGAGTGCTTTAAAAATAAAAAAAGATGCATATAACAGTTTTCCTTATTTTAAGTCCTTAAGGTATAAAAATAAGACAACATTTCGTTATGTTGAGGAACTGCCACAAGAATCTTCAAGACTATTGAGTGGTATTTCAAAACTAAAAGAGTTAGAAAGCCAAAACTTTGTAGAAAGAGAGTCCTTCAAAAATAAAAAAAGATGTATATAGCAGTTTTTCCTTATTTTAAGTCTTATTTTAAGTCCTTAAGGTATAAAAATAAGAAAACCATTCGTTATGTTGGGGAACTGCCACAAGAATCTTCAAAACTATTGAGTAGTATTTCAAAAGTAAATGAGATAGAGAGCCAAAACTTTGTAGAAAGAGAGTGCTTCAAAAATAAAAAAAGATGTATATAACAGTTTTTCCTTATTTTAAGTCCTTAAGGTATAAAAATAAGAAAACAATTCGTTATGTTGAGGAACTGCCACAAGAATCTTCAAAACTATTGAGTGGTATTTCAAAACTAAAAGAGATAGAGAGACAAAACTTTCGAGAGAGAGAGTGTTTCAAAAATAAAAAAAGTCGTATATAACAGTTTTTTCTTGTTTTAAGTCCTTAAGGTATAAAAATAAGAAAACAATTCGTTATGCTGAGGAACTGCCATAAGAATCTTCAAAACTATTGAGTGGTTTTTCAAAACTAAAAGAGATAGAGAGCCAAAACTTTGTAGAGAGAGAGTCCTTTAAAAATAAAAAAAGATGTATATAACAGTTTTTCCTAATTTTAAGTATATAAGGTACAAAATTAAGAAAACATTTCGTTATGTTGAGGAACTGCCATAACAATCTTCAAAACTATTGAGTGGTATTTCAAAACTCAAAGAGATAGAGAGCCAAAACTTTGTAGAGAGAGAGTCCTTCAGAAATAAGAAAAGATGTATATAACAGTTTTTCCTTATTTTAAGTCCTTAAGGAATAAAAATAAGAAAACAATTCGTTATGTTGAGGAACTGCCATAAGAATCTTCAAAACTATTGAGTGGTATTTCAAAACTAAAAGAGATTGAGAGCCAAAACTTTGTAGACAGAGAGTCCTTCAACAATAAAAAAAGATGTATTTAACAGTTTTTCCTTATTTTAAGTCTTTAAGGTATAAAAATAAGAAAACAATTCGTTGTGTTGAGGAACTGCCATAAGAATCTTCAAAACTATTGAGTGGTATTTCAAAACTCAAAGAGATAGAGAGCCAAAACTTTGTAGAGAGAGAGTCCTTCAGAAATAAGAAAAGATGTATATAACAGTTTTGCCTTATTTTAAGTCCTTAAGGTATAAAAATAAGAAAACAATTCGTTGTGTTGAGGAACTGCCATAAGAATCTTCAAAACTATTGAGTGGTATTTCAAAACTAAAAGAGATAGAGAGCCAAAACTTTGTAGAAAGAGAGTGCTTCAAAAATAAAAAAAGATGTATATAACAGTTTTTCCTAATTTTAAGTATATAAGGTACAAAAATGAGAAAACATTTCGTTATGTTGAGGAACTGCCATAAGAATCTTCAGAACTATTGAGTGGTATTTCGAAACTAAAAAAGATAGAGAGCCCAAACTTTGTAGAAAGAGAGTGCTTTAAAAATAAAAAAAGATGCATATAACAGTTTTCCTTATTTTAAGTCCTTAAGGTATAAAAATAAGACAACATTTCGTTATGTTGAGGAACTGCCACAAGAATCTTCAAGACTATTGAGTGGTATTTCAAAACTAAAAGAGTTAGAAAGCCAAAACTTTGTAGAAAGAGAGTCCTTCAAAAATAAAAAAAGATGTATATAGCAGTTTTTCCTTATTTTAAGTCCTTAAGGTATAAAAATAAGAAAACCATTCGTTATGTTGGGGAACTGCCACAAGAATCTTCAAAACTATTGAGTGGTATTTCAAAAGTAAATGAGATAGAGAGCCAAAACTTTGTAGAAAGAGAGTGCTTCAAAAATAAAAAAAGATGTATATAACAGTTTTTCCTTATTTTAAGTCCTTAAGGTATAAAAATAAGAAAACAATTCGTTATGTTGAGGAACTGCCACAAGAATCTTCAAAACTATTGAGTGGTATTTCAAAACTAAAAGAGATAGAGAGACAAAACTTTCGAGAGAGAGAGTGTTTCAAAAATAAAAAAAGTCGTATATAACAGTTTTTTCTTGTTTTAAGTCCTTAAGGTATAAAAATAAGAAAACAATTCGTTATGCTGAGGAACTGCCATAAGAATCTTCAAAACTATTGAGTGGTTTTTCAAAACTAAAAGAGATAGAGAGCCAAAACTTTGTAGAGAGAGAGTCCTTTAAAAATAAAAAAAGATGTATATAACAGTTTTTCCTAATTTTAAGTATATAAGGTACAAAATTAAGAAAACATTTCGTTATGTTGAGGAACTGCCATAACAATCTTCAAAACTATTGAGTGGTATTTCAAAACTCAAAGAGATAGAGAGCCAAAACTTTGTAGAGAGAGAGTCCTTCAGAAATAAGAAAAGATGTATATAACAGTTTTTCCTTATTTTAAGTCCTTAAGGAATAAAAATAAGAAAACAATTCGTTATGTTGAGGAACTGCCATAAGAATCTTCAAAACTATTGAGTGGTATTTCAAAACTCAAAGAGATAGAGAGCCAAAACTTTGTAGAGAGAGAGTCCTTCAGAAATAAGAAAAGATGTATATAACAGTTTTTCCTTATTTTAAGTCCTTAAGGTAGAAAAATAAGAAAACAATTCGTTATGTTGAGGAACTGCCATAAGAATCTACAAAACTATTGAGTGGTATTTCAAAACTAAAAGAGATAGAGAGCCAAAACTTTGTACAGAGAGAGTGCTTCAAAAATAAGAAAAGATGTATATAACAATTTTTCTTAATTTTAAGTATATAAGGTACAAAAATAAGAAAACATTTCGTAATGTTGAGGAACTGCCATAAGAATCTTCAAAACTATTGAGTGGTATTTCAAAACTAAAAGAGATTGAGAGCCAAAACTTTGTAGAGAGAGAGTCCTTCAAAAATAAAAAAGATGTATATAACAGTTTTTCCTTATTTTAAGTCTTTAAGGTATAAAAATAAGAAAACAATTCGTTGTGTTGAGGAACTGCCATAAGAATCTTCAAAACTATTGAGTGGTATTTCAAAACTAAAAGAGATAGAGAGCCAAAACTTTGTAGAGAGGGAGTCCTTCAAAAATAAGAAAAGATGTACATAACAGTTTTTTCTAGTTTTAAGTCCTTAAGGTATAAAAATAAGAAAACATTTCGTTATGTTGAGGAACTGCCATAAGAATCTTCAAAACTATTGAGTGGTATTTCAAAACTCAAAGAGATAGAGAGCCAAAACTTTGTAGAGAGAGAGTCCTTCAGAAATAAGAAAAGATGTATATAACAGTTTTTCCTTATTTTAAGTCCTTAAGGTATAAAAATAAGAAAACAATTCGTTATGTTGAGGAACTGCCATAAGAATCTTCAAAACTATTGAGTGGTATTTCAAAACTAAAAGAGATAGAGAGCCAAAACTTTGTTGAGAGAGAGTGCTTCAAAAATAAGAAAAGATGTATATAACAGTTTTTCCTAATTTTAAGTATATAAGGTACAAAAATAAGAAAACATTTCGTTATGTTGAGGAACTGCCTTAAGAATCTTCAAAACTATTGAGTGGTATTTCAAAACTCAAAGAGATAGAGAGCCAAAACTTTGTAGACAGAGAGTCCTTCAAAAATAGTTTTAGTTTAGTTTAGTTAACTAACTAAAATAAGAAAAGATGTATATAACAGTTTTTCCTTATTTTAAGTCCTTAAGGTATAAAAATAAGAAAACAATTCGTTATGTTGAGAAACTGCCATAAGAATCTTCAAAACTATTGAGTGGTATTTCAAAACTCAAAGAGATAGAGAGACAAAACTTTCGAGAGAGAGAGTGTTTCAAAAATAAAAAAAGTCGTATATAACAGTTTTTTCTTGTTTTAAGTCCTTGAGGTATAAAAATAAGAAAACAATTCGTTATACTGAGGAACTGCCATAAGAATCTTCAAAACTATTGAGTGGTTTTTCAAAACTAAAAGAGATAGAGAGCCAAAACTTTGTAGAGAGAGAGTCCTTTAAAAATAAGAAAAGATGTATATAACAGTTTTTCCTTATTTTAAGTCCTTAAGGTATAAAAATAAGAAAACAATTAGTTATGTTGAGGAACTGCCATAAGAATCTTCAAAACTATTGAGTGGTATTTCAAAACTCAAAGAGATAGAGAGCCAAAACTTTGTAGAGAGAGAGTCCTTTAGAAATAAGAAAAGATGTATATAACAGTTTTTCCTTATTTTAAGTCCTTAAGGTAGAAAAATAAGAAAACAATTCGTTATGTTGAGGAACTGCCATAAGAATCTACAAAACTATTGAGTGGTATTTCAAAACTAAAAGAGATAGAGAGCCAAAACTTTGTACAGAGAGAGTGCTTCAAAAATAAGAAAAGATGTATATAACAATTTTTCCTAATTTTAAGTATATAAGGTACAAAAATAAGAAAACATTTCGTAATGTTGAGGAACTGCCATAAGAATCTTCAAAACTATTGAGTGGTATTTCAAAACTAAAAGAGATTGAGAGCCAAAACTTTGTAGAGAGAGAGTCCTTCAAAAATCAAAAAGATGTATATAACAGTTTTTCCTTATTTTAAGTCTTTAAGGTATAAAAATAAGAAAACAATTCGTTGTGTTGAGGAACTGCCATAAGAATCTTCAAAACTATTGAGTGGTATTTCAAAACTAAAAGAGATAGAGAGCCAAAACTTTGTAGAGGGGGAGTCCTTCAAAAATAAGAAAAGATGTACATAACAGTTTTTTCTAGTTTTAAGTCCTTAAGGTATAAAAATAAGAAAACATTTCGTTATGTTGAGGAACTGCCATAAGAATCTTCAAAACTATTGAGTGGTATTTCAAAACTCAAAGAGATAGAGAGCCAAAACTTTGTAGAGAGAGAGTCCTTCAGAAATAAGAAAAGATGTATATAACAGTTTTTCCTTATTTTAAGTCCTTAAGGTATAAAAATAAGAAAACAATTCGTTATGTTGAGGAACTGCCATAAGAATCTTCAAAACTATTGAGTGGTATTTCAAAACTAAAAGAGATAGAGAGCCAAAACTTTGTAGAGAGAGAGTGCTTCAAAAATAAGAAAAGATGTATATAACAGTTTTTCCTAATTTTAAGTATATAAGGTACAAAAATAAGAAAACATTTCGTTATGTTGAGGAACTGCCATAAGAATCTTCAAAACTATTGAGTGGTATTTCAAAACTCAAAGAGATAGAGAGCCAAAACTTTGTAGACAGAGAGTCCTTCAAAAATAGTTTTAGTTTAGTTTAGTTAACTAACTAAAATAAGAAAAGATGTATATAACAGTTTTTCCTTATTTTAAGTCCTTAAGGTATAAAAATAAGAAAACAATTCGTTATGTTGAGGAACTGCCATAAGAATCTTCAAAACTATTGAGTGGTATTTCAAAACTCAAAGAGATAGAGAGCCAAAACTTTGTAGAGAGAGAGTCCTTCAGAAACAAGAAAAGATGTATATAACAGTTTTTCCTTATTTTAAGTCCTTAAGGTATAAAAATAAGAAAACAATTCGTTATGTTGAGGAACTGCCATAAGAATCTTCAAAACTATTGAGTGGTATTTCAAAACTCAAAGAGATAGAGAGCCAAAACTTTGTAGACAGAGAGTCCTTCAAAAATAGTTTTAGTTTAGTTTAGTTAACTAACTAAAATAAGAAAAGATGTATATAACAATTTTTCCTTATTTTAAGTCCTTAAGGTATAAAAATAAGAAAACAATTCGTTATGTTGAGGAACTGCCATAAGAATCTTCAAAACTATTGAGTGGTATTTCAAAACTCAAAGAGATAGAGAGCCAAAACTTTGTAGAGAGAGAGTCCTTCAGAAACAAGAAAAGATGTATATAACAGTTTTTCCTTATTTTAAGTCCTTAAGGTATAAAAATAAGAAAACAATTCGTTATGTTGAGGAACTGCCATAAGAATCTTCAAAACTATTGAGTGGTATTTCAAAACTCAAAGAGATAGAGAACCAAAACTTTGTAGAGAGAGAGTCCTTCAGAAATAAGAAAAGATCTATATAACAGTTTTTCCTTATTTTAAGTCCTTAAGGTATAAAAATAAGAAAACAATTCGTTATGTTGAGGAACTGCCATAAGAATCTTCAAAACTATTGAGTGGTTTTTCAAAACTAAAAGAGATAGAGAGCCAAAACTTTGTAGAGAGAGAGTGCTTCAAAAATAAAAAAAGATATATATAACAGTTTTCCTTATTTTAAGTCCTTAAGGTATAAAAATAAGAAAACCATTCGTTATGTTGGGGAACTGCCACAAGAATCTTCAAAACTATTGAGTGGTATTTCAAAAGTAAATGAGATAGAGAGCCAAAACTTTGTAGAAAGAGAGTGCTTCAAAAATAAAAAAAGATGTACATAACAGTTTTTCCTTATTTTAAGTCCTTAAGGTATAAAAATAAGAAAACAATTCGTTATGTTGAGGAACTGCCACAAGAATCTTCAAAACTATTGAGTGGTATTTCAAAACTAAAAGAGATAGAGAGACAAAACTTTCGAGAGAGAGAGTGTTTCAAAAATAAAAAAAGTCGTATATAACAGTTTTTTCTTGTTTTAAGTCCTTAAGGTATAAAAATAAGAAAACAATTCGTTATGCTGAGGAACTGCCATAAGAATCTTCAAAACTATTGAGTGGTATTTCAAAACTAAAAGAGATAGAGAGCCAAAACTTTGTAGAGAGGGAGTCCTTCAAAAATAAGAAAAGATGTACATAACAGTTTTTTCTAGTTTTAAGTCCTTAAGGTATAAAAATAAGAAAACATTTCGTTATGTTGAGGAACTGCCATAAGAATCTTCAAAACTATTGAGTGGTATTTCAAAACTCAAAGAGATAGAGAGCCAAAACTTTGTAGAGAGAGAGTCCTTCAGAAATAAGAAAAGATGTATATAACAGTTTTTCCTTATTTTAAGTCCTTAAGGTATAAAAATAAGAAAACAATTCGTTATGTTGAGGAACTGCCATAAGAATCTTCAAAACTATTGAGTGGTATTTCAAAACTCAAAGAGATAGAGAGCCAAAACTTTGTAGAAAGAGAGTGCTTCAAAAATAAAAAAAGATGTATATAACAGTTTTTCCTAATTTTAAGTATATAAGGTACAAAAATAAGAAAACATTTCGTTATGTTGAGGAACTGCCATAAGAATCTTCAAAACTATTGAGTGGTTTTTCAAAACTAAAAGAGATAGAGAGCCAAAACTTTGTAGAGAGAGAGTGCTTCAAAAATAAAAAAAGATATATATAACAGTTTTTCCTAATTTTAAGTATATAAGGTACAAAAATAAGAAAACATTTCGTTATTTTGAGGAACTGCCATAAGAATCTTCAAAACTATTGAGTGGTATTTCAAAACTCAAAGAGATAGAGAGCCAAAACTTTGTAGAGAGAGAGTGTTTCAAAAATAAAAAAAGACGTATATAACAGTTTTTTCTTATTTTAAGTCCTTCAGGTATAAAAATAAGAAAACAATTCGTTATGCTGAGGAACTGCCATAAGAATCTTCAAAACTATTGAGTGGTTTTTCAAAACTAAAAGAGATAGAGAGCCAAAACTTTGTAGAGAGAGTGCTTCAAAAATAAAAAAAGATATATATAACAGTTTTTCCTAATTTTAAGTATATAAGGTTAAAAAAATAAGAAAACATTTCGTTATGTTGAGGAACTGCCATAAGAGTCTTCAAAACTATTGAGTGGTATTTCGAAACTAAAAAAGATAGAGAGCCAAAACTTTGTAGAAAGAGAGTGCTTTAAAAATAAAAAAAGATGTATATAACAGTTTTTCCTAATTTTAAGTATATAAGGTGCAAAAATAAGAAAACATTTCGTTATGTTGACGAACTGCCATAAGAATCTTCAGAACTATTGAGTGGTATTTCGAAACTAAAAAAGATAGAGAGCCCAAACTTTGTAGAAAGAGAGTGCTTTAAAAATAAAAAAAGATGTATATAACAGTTTTCCTTATTTTAAGTCCTTAAGGTATAAAAATAAGAAAATATTTCGTTATGTTGAGGAACTGCCACAAGAATCTTCAAGACTATTGAGTGGTATTTCAAAACTCAAAGAGATAGAGAACCAAAACTTTGTAGAGAGAGAGAGTCCTTCAGAAACAAGAAAAGATGTAAGTAGTTAAGCTATGCCGGTTCCGCGTCACTTTTTCATACAAATTTTGTATGGAGAAAAAATTCACAATTTTAGTGTTGCCGTTGTAGTGAAATTTGAATGTGGTACAATGTTGGATATATTTATATGCATACATGTATACACATATAATATATGTGGTTGTGGTAGTGGTTGGATAATTGTAAGGTATAATGAAATTGATATTAAGATTAGAATGTTGAAAGTTGAGGGTATAGCTATGACAGTTCGAGCGCAAAATCTCCATAAGAAATATACAGGAGGCCAAAAAAGCACTTTTCCAGTCTGGCCGTTGTAGCGAAATTTTAATGTGGGACATATGATTCTAGATGAATTGCATGTGTATTTAACATAGGAAAAAATCTTGTGTTAGAAAGAGACAACTATAAAAGTATTGAAAAAACAAATTTGTTTAGTATAATAAAAACATGTGATTTTACTCTTGGCTTACTTTTGAATATTTGTTTTCCTAAAATAATTCTAAGTCCAATAATTAGAAAATTGAGTAGATTGTATTCTATACCCTAAAACTTCTGAATATTTATTTTTCAAAATTATTCTAAGTACAATAATGAGAAAATGGAGTAAATTTTAGCATGTATTTAAAGTAAAAGAAATGTTATTGTACACCAGCCAGCCGCATACAAACAGCACAAGCATAAAATATTTCATGTACCCTCCATATAAATTTTGTTTACTTTTCGTTTTATCTTTCCTTCTTCATTCTTTTTGTTTTTGTTTTACGTATAAATACACCAAAATTATACCCAAATGCATGCAAATTCTCTCAGAGAAAATATTTCGAGTGTTTGATAAAATTATTATAATAAAGTAAAAAGCTTTTATGATTGGCTTGAATTTATGAATGTTATTAACTTGTTTTTAAATTATTCTAAGTCCTAAAATTAGCAAATGGAGTAGATCGAAGCACGAACTTAAAATAAAAGAAAAATTATTGAGTAAAGCTATTTTTGAAATTATTCTAAGTCCAAAAATTAGAAGATGGAGTAGATTGTAGCATACATTTAAAGTGAAAGAAAAGTTATTGTGTGCATTAATTGTAAAAACTGAAAAATAGTAAAAATAGCCTTGAATTTTGTCTTATCAGCATTTTTCAAAATTCTTAATATGCAAAAATAAAAAGGAATAAAAAGTTGTTGGGTTGTAATATCTCAAGGTAGAGAAACACACTTTTGATGAAGTATTATGGAATTGAGAATTTATTTATAATGTAATGAATGTCATGTTGGTTAAAGGTCCGAGGTTGCCAAGGGCGAAAATTGCTCCAAGAACCCCAGCCCCCACACCCAAGTCGAAGTTCCCAAGTTGTGGGCCGATGTGCGCCGGAAGTTGTTCCTGGAAATAGGAATGGGTATGTGATGCCGCCACCGCAGCCGAACTTCTTGGAAATAGGAATGGGTATGTGACGCCGACACCGCCGAAGTTCCAAAACTCCTCTGCCGAAGTTCCGCCACGAACCATCGAAGTTATTGGGAATGGGTATCCACCGAAGTTGTTGTTGTTGTTGAATTGGTGCCGAAGTTGTACCAGGTTGTCATTGAAGTTGTTATTAGAAGCATGTATCAGCGACCTTGGATTATGAATATATTGTTAAAGTATCCTATAGTAGTAGTAAATGTGTTTTTGTGATAAGAGAATAAAATTTTTAAAATTGAAAAAATGGAAACTTGCGGTTTTAAAAGTTCTTATCAGTTAGAAATATTCATATATTATGAAATAATTGTTGTTTTGCTGTTTTTATTGTTTTAATGCTGAATAATTAGAGTTTGTAATGTATGTTCACGCAACATAATAGAAATTATTTTGAGCAGAGTATCTATGAAATTGTACGATTTTATAATTGAAAAAATTAAAACTTGCGGTTTTTTTATTTTTCAAGTTCTTATCAGGCAACGAAATGTTCTTATATGAAATAATTATGAATTAATTCTAGGAAAAAAATTAACGCGTAAGCGAAATTGTTGTGTAAAGTTAATATTCGTCCGTCTAATTTATATAGAGTTTAACAATTTATTTTTTTAAGTCAAAATTGGTAATATGTTAAAAAAGTAGTGGGGGTAGTCGTATTCTATATAAATATAGCTTGATGAGTAGTAAAAGTTTTAATTAGCGATTAGCTATCAAAGAAAAGTAAAAGTGTTTAAAAATAAAAATCATGTGCGCAATAAAAGTAGATGATATATGGCTTGCTACTAAGGCATCTTTTGAAAAAGCGCGGCAAAATAACACGCTAGTAGAGAATGCTATCAGAGAATGTTCTGGCAGCTTAAAAAAATTTACTAGAGTGTTAAAAGATACTAAAACTACTGGTTCAAAATCGTACATCATTAATAAAATGCAATTGGTGCAAAGCTATCGGACTCAATTAAAGGTATTGAGAATAAAAACAGGTGGATATATTAAGACTAACCCAAACAGAGAAAATTTTGTTAACAATAATGTTAAATGGGAGGAAGGTGAAACAGCGTTTAATGGGCGCATAAGGACTGGAGTGATTACCAATCTTGGTCATAAGGAGCCTTTAAAATTTTTGGAGGATTGCAGCAAATTGTTTTGCCGCAGAATAAATAATTTATTAAAAAAAGAACATGTAGTTAAAATCAATGCTGTACTATGTGGAGAGTTTAAAAAATTTAGTTGTGATAAAGAACTAAATGAGCTGAAATATATTAATACTAGAAATAAAGCTCTATATAATAATACTGATGTTCAAAATTTTTTTTCTGAGGATATAAAAAACCCAATATTGAAGAAATTGGAGGAGTTCCAGGAAAAGGATAGCGGTTGGGCGTTATTTTAAATTATTAATCTAACGATTAATATTAATAAATTTACTCCTCAACTAGGATCATCATACATCGAATTACCACCACAAATAAAGAAAAAAATAGCTTGTGTAAATGTTAAAAATAGCGATGAAGCATGCTTTGCTTGGGCAGTTACTTCAGCCCTTCATCCAGTTCATCGCCATAATCATCCAAATAGGATAACTTCTTATCCACATTATTCGGAGGTTTTAAATTGGAGTAATATTTCATTCCCAATGACTACACAACAGATACCACGATTTGAAAAACAAAATGACATATCAATTAACGTGTACATGCTAAACAAAATAGGAAAAGCTTCTTATAAAATTTTACCAACGTATTTGACAAATGAAAAGCAGGATCGGCATGTAAACCTATTATTAATACAGAATAAGTATTATAATGAGGAGAATGTTGATGATGATGATGATGATAATGATGATGATGATGTTGAACCTATTCATTATCATTACGTTTGGATTAAAAATTTATCGAGACTTCTATCGTCTCAGGTATGTATTAAATAAGAAATTATATAACTATATAACTATATAATAACGATAAATAATTATATATGAAGTAACTAATTTGAATTTTTTTAATTTTCAGCTTTCAAAAAATAACCATCGAAAGCACTTTTGTGATCGGTGCTTACACTATTTTTATACAACATCGGGGTTAGCTGGGCATACAGAAAACTACATAACCCAAAATTTTTGCAAAATACGACTACCAACAAAGGAGCAGTCAACTTTGGAATTTAAAAATTTTAAAAACAAGGAAAAGGCTCCTTTTGTAATATATGCCGATTTGGAATGTATACTTGAAAAGGTGAATAATTTTAATAATAATAGTAATAAGTATTAGAATCATATACCTTTCGGGATAGGATATTATGTAAAATGTTCATATGACCCCACGCTATCTTTTTATAGAAGTTTTCGGGGGGCAGATTGTATTAAGTGGTTCGTTAAAGAACTATTACAATTTGTTGAGGATGTAGAAACGGTTTTTCTTTGTGATTTACCTATGGATGATTTAACTGAAGAGCAAATTTCGCAATTTAAAATGGAAAAACTCTGTCATATTTGTGTGAAACCTTTTACTGATGATGATGTTAAAGTACGTGATTTAACGGGAAAATATCGCGGAGCTGCACATCAGGGGTGCAATATGAATTTTATAGATAGTCACACAATACCAATTGTGTTTCATAATTTAAGTGGGTACGATTCCCATTTTATTATTAAAAATTTAGCGATGGACTTGAAGGGGCGAATTGATCTTCTCCCCATTAATAAAGAAAGGTATATTTCCTTCACAAAAACTGTAGATGAAAGTATAATAAAATATCGTTTTATTGATTCATATAGATTTCTAGCAAGTAGTTTAGATACCCTAGCATCATATTTACCAACCACACCAATATTAAATTCTCAATTTTCTAAATTAAATGAAAATCAATTAGATCTCTTAAAACGCAAAGGTATTTTTCCATATGATTATATGGATTGTGAAACCAAATTTTCAGAACCCTCTTTGCCTAAAATTGAGGATTTTTACAATAAATTGAATAATACTAATATCAGTGAAAAAGATTATAATCACGCCATAACCATATGGGATAAATTTGATATTGAAAATTTGGGTGAATATATGGATTTATATATGAAAACCGATATCCTTCTGTTAGCTGATGTTTTTGAGCAATTTCGCGATAGTTGCATTAAAACATATGGGCTAGATCCATCTCATTATTATACATTACCTGGATATACTTGGGATGCAATGTTAAAGTATACTGGTATAGAGTTGGAACTGTTAACGGATATTGATATGCTAATGTTTGTTGAACGGGGTATTCGTGGTGGTCTTAGTCAATGTTCCAAAAGATATTCTAAATCTAACAATAAATATATAGATGATTTTAACTCCGCTCAACAATCCAAATACTTAATGTACTATGATGTTAATAATCAGTATGGTTGGGCAATGTCCCAATATTTACCATATGGAGGTTTTAAATGGGTTGAAAATACTGAAGAATTTACAGCTGATACAATTTCTTCTATTTCTGATGGCTGTGATAAGGGATATATTTTTGAAACAGATTTGGAATATCCTAAAGAGCTTCATGATGTACATAAAGATCTACCATTCTGCCCTGAGCATCGTTCCGCACCTAACTCTAAACAGAAAATGTTAATGGGTACTCTATATGATAAAGAGCGATATGTGCTCCACTATCGAAATTTAAAACAGATACTTGCACATGGGCTAAAACTTAAAAAAATTCATCGAGTTCTAGAATTCGACCAATCTCCATGGCTCAAGCCATATATTGATTTGAATACAAGACTTCGTACGCAGGCTAAAAATGAGTTTGAGAAAAATTTATTCAAACTTATGAATAATGCAGTATTCGGTAAAACTATGGAGAATGTGCGAAAGCACAGTGTTGTGAAATTAGTCACAAAATGGTTAGGTCGATATGGTGCAGAAGCTTTAATAGCCAAACCAGAGTTTAAAGCAGCTACCATTTTTAATGAGGATTTGGTAGCCATCGAATTAAATAAGACTGAAATCTATTTTAATAAGCCTATATATGTGGGGATGGCAATTCTAGATCTAGCTAAGACCACTATATATAACTTCCATTATGATTATATGAAACATCAATTTGATAGAAATTGTTCAATTTTATATACAGATACAGATTCTCTAATATATGAAATTTTGGATGTTGACATATATAAAATTATTAAACGTGATTGTCACACGTATTTTGACACTAGTGACTATCCGATTGAGAATAAATGGGATATTCCACAAGCGAATAAGAAGGTTTTAGGTCTAATGAAGGATGAGAATAATGGTTGTCTTATGACAGAGTTTGCAGGTTTACGATCCAAAATGTATGCTATTCGCGTTGAAGGTGTTGATAATGTAAAAAAATCTAAGGGTGTGAAGAGGAATATTGTGAAAAATGAGATAACATTTGATGATTATGTGGAATGTTTGAACAATAATACCGAAAAACTTATATCACAAAATTTAATTCAATCACGAAAGCATGTGGTGAGTAGCATCACCCAATCAAAAGTTGCGCTAAGTCCTTATGATGATAAAAGGTACTTAATAAAAAATTCATATGAAACGTTACCGTGGGGTCATTATAGCATTATGGATATGTAAAAATTATATATTTATGGATATGTAAAAAATTATATATATATATATATATATGAAAATTTAAATTTGATATAAGTAATTTTTTAATTCTAAGAGGAATTTGTAAAATAAAACATATGAATAATGCAAATATTTTTTGTTTTTATTTAATTTTTCCGTTTATATAATATTTCAGGAATTTTTATTGATATATATTATATATATATAATATATATATATATATGTATATATATACCTATATATTTTATTTAATTTTTATTTTTATAATTTCAGGAATTTTTATTGATATAATAGAAGGTTTACATAATGAATAATATATTTCTGCTTATGATTCAAAATCTAAAATTAATTTTTCGCTTTTACTGAAGGGGGTTCTTTTTCTTTCGTTTTTAATTTTTCTTTTAATTTTTTCACTAATATTACTTATTACTATTAGGGTAGGTCAAGAGATAAAACTCGATTGAGGTTACAATTGAGCCGCTATTTTTAGGTGGCATGAACATATATGGTAATAAATTAGGTGATAATTGTAGATAAGAAAGGGCGATATATTAAAATCTATTTTTAGATGGTGATGATCTCATCCAAAGGGAATTCCAAATAATTACTGATAAGAAGATTTACCAGAATTAAATTATTAAATGAAAATAATAATCACATATGTATATCAGGGTTATGATTATAAAATGAGACTCCGCTAACAATTAGGGACCCCATTTTAGATGAGCTGAACATAATATTTGAGGTTATGATTACAAAGTGAGACTCCGCTGATATTTTTGGGGCCTATTTTTATATGAGTTGAATATAATAAACACTTGTCGATAGGAGGAATACCATCATAATAAAATTTATTTTTAGTGATGACCTCATTCAAGGAATTTCACAGCCAGTTTCTCAAGAGTTCTCTTATAATTATAATCCAACTGATCTTCAGTTTGGGACTAGCTACCAACCATTAAAACATATAATTAAAACGAGTATGTCGACTCCTTTGTAACCTCAATCGTGATAATTGTTGTCCATCAGCTTCTGAACTCTAGCATAGTCTCCTTGTAAATATTCTCCTATATCATTTTTACTTCTCTCCTCCTCCTCCTCTTCTCCTCCTCCTCCTCTCCTCCTCCTCCTCTCCTACTCCTCCTCCTCCTCTCCTCCTCTTCTTCTCCTCTCTTGCTTCTAGCGCTCTTCCTAATTAATTTATAAAACCATCAGATGTAATAATAAGAATATCATTTTCTAAGTATACATCTACAGTGAAGGTTGTTAAATAGACTATCAAAATGATAGCTTGTTCTCTTTGTGATAAAAAATTTACCCGAAGGGATAATCTAACTCGTCATAAGAAACACAAACATGAATTCGGTGGGGATAATGAAATGTATTCAAATACATATAAAGACAATAAAACATCAAATTTGTTTTCAAATATTAAAAATAACGATTATGACTCTCATGATTTAACATCCATTAATGAAATTCAAAGAGTTGGAAAAGAAATTAAAAACAAGTACATGAAGAAAAACAAGATAAAAATAATTAAAAACAAGAACAAATCGGATGCTTTTTTATAAAATACTGGCAGAAAATTAATGAAAGATTTAATTAAAATAAAAAGAATTTTAAGAAGAAAATACCAAGCATTAAAATCTAAACGTATTTTACAACAGGAAGCTCTAGGAAAAACTTATGAGCCTGTTGTCAGTTCAATTAAAGAATTAACTAATGTTATGAAATACCAAACCTTTAATAATTTTAAATTGAATACAGAAATCAAGCCGGAAGTTGATAATGAACAAAAAATTAAGCTGCAAACTGATAATGAGGATGAGTCATTTGATAACGTTGTTGTAACAACACCAAATATAGAAAAAATAGATTTTGAGAATTTTTCAACACCAACATCTGGTAATGATATAAATACAATGGTTTCATCTAAATTTTCTCCTACATATGGATATAATAGATCCGAGATTGATAAGAGTTATGGACCTTATTTCGATTCACAAGCAAAAACAATCAAATTAGGAACATCCAATTTCCAAATTGATAAACAAAATCATAATATAATAATTGACAATGAAGTTTTTAAAACAACAGATGGATTAAATGAATTGATATTTAAAAAGAAACCAAATTCAAATATTTATACGGAGAATGATATGAAATTATACAAGAAGATTCTAGAAACAACAAACGCTCACAGAAGAAATTATAGCTTATTAGATCAAATTAAAGGAAATACAGGCTACAAATATAAAAATATTATTAGAAAGCTTTTTGATCATGAATCTAATACGAGAGACAGAAATCAAACAGATGCAGGCTATAGTCAAAAATTAAAAGCAACATTGTTACCAACATCATCAATTCCATATTCTGAGCCTCCAAAACAATATACTTGTTGGGATGATCCTAATGAGTTAATCGACAGATTGAGAGTTTTACATACATCCCAAATTGCAGGGAATAATAATAACCACCAAAACGAAATTAACTCTATTCTTGAAGAACTTAGAAAGGCAGATATAATTGAATAATTATAATGAAGTTATATGAAAGAATGATAAATAAATTAATAAATCAATAAAAATAAGTATTTTAATTATTATTATTTACATGTAAGATGCGGAGCAATAATAAAATCTATACAGTATGACTGGTGCCTTCTCTCTCTTTATATTTAACATAACAGATCAGTAACAGTCTGAAATAGACCTAATCCGATTGATTGCTGTTGCTGTTCTACTCGGTTGCTGTTCCTGACCTATTCTGTTGTTGTTGCTATCCTACTCAGATGCTGTTGCTGGCCTATTCTGTTGCTCTTACAGTATTTTTCTGTTACATATACATAGATTGAAGTCAAATGATTTCATTGAATACATTTTACGTTCACTACAACTCCCCGAAAATAATATAAATTGCATGGTGTATATAAGTGACACAATATATTCATAAATATAACCCTGAACTTGACCTAATATTAATGTAGGACAGTTTTTAATATAATTTTAGAGGTACAGGCTATAATCAATCATTAACACCAGTAGTATTACCAACATCATCATCATCAATACCATATTGCGAGACTCTAAAACAATACATTTATTGGAATGATCCGAATAAGTTAATTGATAGATTGAGAATTTTGCACACATCGAAACTCGCACGGAATAATAATAATGATCACCAAAATGAAATCAATTCTATTCTTGAAGAGCTTAGAAGAGTTGATATTATTGAATAAATTACGTTAATGCCTATATGTTCCTTGTTTTAAAGAATTTACTGTTGCTGACCTACTCGGTTGCTGTTATTGATCTACTCTGTTGCTGTTGTTGATCTACTCGGTTGATGCTACTGTCCTGCTCTGTTACATATAAACAAAAGTCAAATGAATTCATTAATACATTGAGAATTTTACACGTATCGCATCTTGCTGGGAATAATAATAATAATCAAAATGAAATCAATTCTATTCTTGAAGAGCTTAGAAAAGTTGATATTATTGAATAAATTATTTAAATAATATAAAATGTAAAACTTATTTAAGTGGAATAAATTATTTAAAACTATCATTAAATTTATTGTACTTAATTCATTTTTATTTATGCAGCTGAAACCAAATTTAATTATTGTGCACCCCTATATGAAATAGCTGAAAATATATGCAACTATTGAATGAATGCATGTAGGCTATCTACCTATATACTCATATGTAAAATTCATTTTATGTAAACTGTAATAAGTAAAATCATAATTTTCATGCAATTTCATTCATTCAGAACATTTTTAAAAATTCTGTTTTACCGTCGGCATTTATACATTAATTTTTAAATAGTTCGCATCATTATACTACTGACCTATATCAATAAAACAAATTTTTTTTGTTTTTCTTTTTCAAACTTTATCATAAGCAAATTTTTTTTTGTTGTTGTTTTTCCAAAATATTTTTTTAAAATAAATTAGAATCACAACATAATAATTTTTATCTAAAAAATTGCTCACAAGTTTTCATTTTTCAATTTTTCAAAAATCGTACAATTTCATAGGGTACTATGCTCAAAAATTCATTATTTTGCGTGAACATACATTACAAACTCTAATTATTCAGCATTAAAACAATAAAAACAGCAAAACAACAATTTTGTCATAATTATTTCATAATATATGAATATTTCTAACTGATAAGAACTTTTAAAACCGCAAGTTTTCATTTTTTCAATTTTAAAAATTTTATTCTCTTATCACAAAAAAACATTTACTACTACTATAGGATACTTTAACAATATATTCATAATCCAAGGTCGCTGATACATGCTTCTAATAACAACTTCAATGACAACCTGGTACAACTTCGGCACCAATTCAACAACAACAACAACTTCGGTGGATACCCATTCCCAATAACTTCGATGGTTCGTGGCGGAACTTCGGCAGAGGAGTTTTGGAACTTCGGCGGTGTCGGCGTCACATACCCATTCCTATTTCCAAGAAGTTCGGCTGCGGTGGCGGCATCACATACCCATTCCTATTTCCAGGAACAACTTCCGGCGCACATCGGCCCACAACTTGGGAACTTCGACTTGGGTGTGGGGGCTGGGGTTCTTGGAGCAATTTTCGCCCTTGGCAACCTCGGACCTTTAACCAACATGACATTCATTACATTATAAATAAATTCTCAATTCCATAATACTTCATCAAAAGTGTGTTTCTCTACCTTGAGATATTACAACCCAACAACTTTTTATTCCTTTTTATTTTTGCATATTAAGAATTTTGAAAAATGCTGATAAGACAAAATTCAAGGCTATTTTTACTATTTTTCAGTTTTTACAATTAATGCACACAATAACTTTTCTTTCACTTTAAATGTATGCTACAATCTACTCCATCTTCTAATTTTTGGACTTAGAATAATTTCAAAAAATAGCTTTACTCAATAATTTTTCTTTTATTTTAAGTTCGTGCTTCGATCTACTCCATTTGCTAATTTTAGGACTTAGAATAATTTAAAAAAAAGTTAATAACATTCATAAATTCAAGCCAATCATAAAAGCTTTTTACTTTATTATAATAATTTTATCAAACACTCGAAATATTTTCTCTGAGAGAATTTGCATGCATTTGGGTATAATTTTGGTGTATTTATACGTAAAACAAAAACAAAAAGAATGAAGAAGGAAAGATAAAACGAAAAGTAAACAAAATTTATATGGAGGGTACATGAAATATTTTATGCTTGTGCTGTTTGTATGCGGCTGGCTGGTGTACAATAACATTTCTTTTACTTTAAATACATGCTAAAATTTACTCCATTTTCTCATTATTGTACTTAGAATAATTTTGAAAAATAAATATTCAGAAGTTTTAGGGTATAGAATACAATCTACTCAATTTTCTAATTATTGGACTTAGAATTATTTTAGGAAAACAAATATTCAAAAGTAAGCCAAGAGTAAAATCACATGTTTTTATTATACTAAACAAATTTGTTTTTTCAATACTTTTATAGTTGTCTCTTTCAAACACAAGATTTTTTCCTATGTTAAATACACATGCAATTCATCTAGAATCATATGTCCCACATTAAAATTTCGCTACAACGGCCAGACTGGAAAAGTGCTTTTTTGGCCTCCTGTATATTTCTTATGGAGATTTTGCGCTCGAACTGTCATAGCTATACCCTCAACTTTCAACATTCTAATCTTAATATCAATTTCATTATACCTTATAATTATCCAACCACTACCACAACCACATATATTATATGTGTATACATGTATGCATATAAATATATCCAACATTGTACCACATTCAAATTTCACTACAACGGCAACACTAAAATTGTGAATTTTTTCTCCATACAAAATTTGTATGAAAAAGTGGCGCGGAACCGGCATAGCTTATCTACTGATGTATATAACAGTTTTTCCTTATTTTAAGTCCTTAAGGTATAAAAATAAGAAAACAATTCGTTATGTTGAGGAACTGCCACAAGAATCTTCAAAACTATTGAGTGGTATTTCAAAATTAAAAGAGATAGAGAGCCAAAACTTTGTAGAGAGAGAGAGTGCTTTAAAAATAAACAAAGCTGTATATAACAGTTTTTCCTAATTTTAAGTATATAAGGTACAAAAATAAGAAAACATTTCGTTATGTTGAGGAACTGCCATAAGAATCTTCAAAACTATTGAGTGGTATTTCAAAACTAAAAGAGATTGAGAGCCAAAACTTTGTAGAGAGAGAGTCCTTCAACAATAAAAAAGATGTATTTAACAGTTTTTCCTTATTTTAAGTCTTTAAGGTATAAAAATAAGAAAACAATTCGTTGTGTTGAGGAACTGCCATAAGAATCTTCAAAACTATTGAGTGGTATTTCAACACTCAAAGAGATAGAGAGCCAAAACTTTGTAGAGAGAGAGTCCTTCAGAAATAAAAAAAGATGTATATAACAGTTTTTCCTTATTTTAAGTCCTTAAGGTATAAAAATAAGAAAACAATTCGTTGTGTTGAGGAACTGCCATAAGAATCTTCAAAACTATTGAGTGGTATTTCAAAACTCAAAGAGATAGAGAACCAAAACTTTGTAGAGAGAGAGTGCTTCAAAAATAAGAAAAGATGTATATAACAGTTTTTCCTTATTTAAAGTATATAAGGTACACAAATAAGAAAACATTTCGTTATGTTGAGGAACTGCCATAAGAATCTTCAAAACTATTGAGTGGTATTTCAAAACTCAAAGAGATAGAGAGCCAAAACTTTGTAGAGAGAGAGTCCTTCAGAAATAAGAAAAGATGTATATAACAGTTTTCCTTATTTTAAGTCCTTAAGGTATAAAAATAAGAAAACATTTCGTTATGTTGAGGAACTGCCACAAGAATCTTCAAGACTATTGAGTGGTATTTCAAAACTCAAAGAGATAGAGAACAAAAACTTTGTAGAGAGAGAGAGTCCTTCAGAAACAAGAAAAGATGTATATAACAGTTTTTCCTTATTTTAAGTCCTTAAGGTACAAAAATAAGAAAACCTTTCGTTATGTTGAGAAACTGCCATAAGAATCTTCAAAACTATTGAGTGGTATTTTAAAACTAAAAGAGATAGAGAGCCAAAACTTTGTAGAGAGAGAGTGCTTCAGAAACAAGAAAAGATGTATATAACAGTTTTTCCTTATTTTAAGTATATAAGGTACAAAAATAAGAAAACTTTTCGTTATGTTGAGGAACTGCCATAAGAATCTTCAAAACTATTGAGTGGTATTTCAAAACTAAAAGAGATTGAGAGCCAAAACTTTGTAGAGAGAGAGTCCTTCAACAATAAAAAAAGATGTATTTAACAGTTTTTCCTTATTTTAAGTTTTTAAGATATAAAAATAAGAAAACAATTCGTTGTGTTGAGGAACTGCCATAAGAATCTTCAAAACTATTGAGTGGTATTTCAAAACTCAAAGAGATAGAGAGCCAAAACTTTGTAGACAGAGAGTCCTTCAGAAATAAGAAAAGATGTATATAACAGTTTTTCCCTATTTTAAGTCCTTAAGGTATAAAAATAAGAAAACAATTCGTTATGTTGAGGAACTGCCATAAGAATCTTCAAAACTATTGAGTGGTATTTCAAAACTCAAAGAGATAGAGAGCCAAAACTTTGTAGAGAGAGAGTCCTTCAGAAACAAGAAAAGATGTATATAACAGTTTTTCCTTATTTTAAGTCCTTAAGGTATAAAAATAAGAAAACAATTCGTTATGTTGAGGAACTGCCATAAGAATCTTCAAAACTATTGAGTGGTATTTCAAAACTCAAAGAGAAAGATAGCCAAAACTTTGTAGAGAGAGAGTCCTTCAGAAACAAGAAAAGATATATATAACAGTTTTTCCTTATTTTAAGTCCTTAAGGTATAAAAATAAGAAAACAATTCGTTATGTTGAGGAACTGCCATAAGAATCTTCAAAACTATTGAGTGGTATTTCAAAACTCAAAGAGATAGAGAACCAAAACTTTGGAGAGAGAGAGTCCTTCAGAAATAAGAAAAGATCTATATAACAGTTTTTCCTTATTTTAAGTCCTTAAGGTATAAAAATAAGAAAACAATTCGTTATGTTGAGGAACTGCCATAAGAATCTTCAAAACTATTCAGTGGTATTTCAAAACTAAAAGAGATAGAGAGCCAAAACTTTGTAGAGAGGGAGTCCTTCAAAAATAAGAAAAGATGTACATAACAGTTTTTTCTAATTTTAAGTCCTTAAGGTATAAAAATAAGAAAACATTTCGTTATGTTGAGGAACTGCCATAAGAATCTTCAAAACTATTGAGTGGTATTTCAAAACTAAAAGAGATAGAGAGCCAAAACTTTGTAGAAAGAGAGTGCTTCAAAAATAAAAAAAGATGTATATAACAGTTTTTCCTAATTTTAAGTATATAAGGTACAAAAATGAGAAAACATTTCGTTATGTTGAGGAACTGCCATAAGAATCTTCAGAACTATTGAGTGGTATTTCGAAACTAAAAAAGATAGAGAGCCCAAACTTTGTAGAAAGAGAGTGCTTTAAAAATAAAAAAAGATGCATATAACAGTTTTCCTTATTTTAAGTCCTTAAGGTATAAAAATAAGAAAACATTTCGTTATGTTGAGGAACTGCCACAAGAATCTTCAAGACTATTGAGTGGTATTTCAAAACTCAAAGAGATAGAGAGCCAAAACTTTGTAGAGAGAGAGTCCTTCAGAAATAAGAAAAGATGTATATAACAGTGTTTCCTTATTTTAAGTCCTTAAGGTATAAAAATAAGAAATCAATTCGTTGTGTTGAGGAACTGCCATAAGAATCTTCAAAACTATTGAGTGGTATTTCAAAACTCAAAGAGATAGAGAACCAAAACTTTGTAGAGAGAGAGTGCTTCAAAAATAAGAAAAGATGTATATAACAGTTTTTCTAATTTTAAGTCCTTAAGGTATAAAAATAAGAAAACATTTCGTTATGTTGAGGAACTGCCATAAGAATCATCAAAACTATTGAGTGGTATTTCAAAACTCAAAGAGATAGAGAGCCAAAACTTTGTAGAGAGAGAGTCCTTCAAAAATAAGAAAAGATGTATATAACAGTTTTTCCTTATTTTAAGTCATTAAGGTATAAAAATAAGAAAACAATTCGTTGTGTTGAGGAACTGCCATAAGAATCTTCAAAACTATTGAGTGGTATTTCAAAACTCAAAGAGATAGAGAGCCAAAACTTTGTAGAGAGAGAGTCCTTCAGAAATAAGAAAAGATGTATATAACAGTTTTCCTTATTTTAAGTCCTTAAGGTATAAAAATAAGAAAACATTTCGTTATGTTGAGGAACTGCCACAAGAATCTTCAAGACTATTGAGTGGTATTTCAAAACTCAAAGAGATAGAGAACAAAAACTTTGTAGAGAGAGAGAGTCCTTCAGAAACAAGAAAAGATGTATATAACAGTTTTTCCTTATTTTAAGTCCTTAAGGTACAAAAATAAGAAAACCTTTCGTTATGTTGAGAAACTGCCATAAGAATCTTCAAAACTATTGAGTGGTATTTTAAAACTAAAAGAGATAGAGAGCCAAAACCTTGTAGAGAGAGAGTGCTTCAGAAACAAGAAAAGATGTATATAACAGTTTTTCCTTATTTTAAGTATATAAGGTACAAAAATAAGAAAACATTTCGTTATGTTGAGGAACTGCCATAAGAATCTTCAAAACTATTGAGTGGTATTTCAAAACTAAAAGAGATTGAGAGCCAAAACTTTGTAGAGAGAGAGTCCTTCAACAATAAAAAAAGATGTATTTAACAGTTTTTCCTTATTTTAAGTCTTTAAGATATAAAAATAAGAAAACAATTCGTTGTGTTGAGGAACTGCCATAAGAATCTTCAAAACTATTGAGTGGTATTTCAAAACTCAAAGAGATAGAGAGCCAAAACTTTGTAGACAGACAGTCCTTCAGAAATAAGAAAAGATGTATATAACAGTTTTTCCTTATTTTAAGTCCTTAAGGTATAAAAATAAGAAAACAATTCGTTATGTTGAGGAACTGCCATAAGAATCTTCAAAACTATTGAGTGGTATTTCAAAACTCAAAGAGATAGAGAGCCAAAACTTTGTAGAGAGAGAGTCCTTCAGAAGCAAGAAAAGATGTATATAACAGTTTTTCCTTATTTTGAGTCCTTAAGGTATAAAAATAAGAAAACAATTCGTTATGTTGAGGAACTGCCATAAGAATCTTCAAAACTATTGAGTGGTATTTCAAAACTCAAAGAGATAGAGAGCCAAAACTTTGTAGAGAGAGAGTCCTTCAGAAACAAGAAAAGATGTATATAACAGTTTTTCCTTATTTTAAGTCCTTAAGGTATAAAAATAAGAAAACAATTCGTTATGTTGAGGAACTGCCATAAGAATCTTCAAAACTATTGAGTGGTATTTCAAAACTCAAAGAGATAGAGAGCCAAAACTTTGTAGAGAGAGAGTCCTTCAGAAACAAGAAAAGATGTATCTAACAGTTTTTCCTTATTTTAAGTCCTTAAGGTATAAAAATAAGAAAACAATTCGTTATGTTGAGGAACTGACATAAGAATCTTCAAAACTATTGAGTGGTATTTCAAAACTCAAAGAGATAGAGAACCAAAACTTTGTAGAGAGAGAGTCCTTCAAAAATAAGAAAAGATCTATATAACAGTTTTTCCGTATTTTAAGTCCTTAAGGTATAAAAATAAGAAAACAATTCGTTATGTTGAGGAACTGCCATAAGAATCTTCAAAACTATTGAGTGGTATTTCAAAACTAAAAGAGATAGAGAGCCAAAACTTTGTAGAGAGGGAGTCCTTCAAAAATAAGAAAAGATGTACATAACAGTTTTTTCTAATTTTAAGTCCTTAAGGTATAAAAATAAGAAAACATTTCGTTATGTTGAGGAACTGCCATAAGAATCTTCAAAACTATTGAGTGGTATTTCAAAACTAAAAGAGATAGAGAGCCAAAACTTTGTAGAAAGAGAGTGCTTCAAAAATAAAAAAAGATGTATATAACAGTTTTTCCTAATTTTAAGTATATAAGGTACAAAAATGAGAAAACATTTCGTTATGTTGAGGAACTGCCATAAGAATCTTCAGAACTATTGAGTGGTATTTCGAAACTAAAAAAGATAGAGAGCCCAAACTTTGTAGAAAGAGAGTGCTTTAAAAATAAAAAAAGATGCATATAACAGTTTTCCTTATTTTAAGTCCTTAAGGTATAAAAATAAGAAAACATTTCGTTATGTTGAGGAACTGCCACAAGAATCTTCAAGACTATTGAGTGGTATTTCAAAACTAAAAGAGGTAGAGAGCCAAAACTTTGTAGAGAGAGAGTCCTTCAAAAATAAAAAAAGATGTACATAACAGTTTTTCCTTATTTTAAGTCCTTAAGGTATAAAAATAAGAAAACCATTCGTTATGTTGGGGAACTGCCACAAGAATCTTTAAAACTATTGAGTGGTATTTCAAAACTAAAAGAGATAGAGAGACAAAACTTTCGAGAGAGAGAGTGTTTCAAAAATAAAAAAAGTCGTATATAACAGTTTTTTCTTGTTTTAAGTCCTTGAGGTATAAAAATAAGAAAACAATTCGTTATGCTGAGGAATTGCCATAAGAATCTTCAAAACTATTGAGTGGTTTTTCAAAACTAAAAGAGATAGAGAGCCAAAACTTTGTAGAGAGAGAGTGCTTCAAAAACAAAAAAAGATATATATAACAGTTTTTCCTAATTTTAAGTATATAAGGTACAAAAATAAGAAAACATTTCGTTATGTTGAGGAACTGCCATAAGAATCTTCAAAACTATTGAGTGGTTTTTCAAAACTAAAAGAGATAGAGAGCCAAAACTTTGTAGAGAGAGAGTGCTTCAAAAACAAAAAAAGATATATATAACAGTTTTTCCTAATTTTAAGTATATAAGGTATAAAAACAAGAAAACAATACGTTATGCTGAGGAACTGCCATAAGAATCTTCAAAACTATTGAGTGGTATTTCAAAAGTAAATGAGATAGAGAGCCAAAACTTTGTAGAAAGAGAGTGCTTCAAAAATAAAAAAAGATGTATATAACAGTTTTTCCTTATTTTAAGTCCTTAAGGTATAAAAATAAGAAAACAATTCGTTATGTTGAGGAACTGCCACAAGAATCTTCAAAACTATTGAGTGGTATTTCAAAACTAAAAGAGATAGAGAGACAAAACTTTCGAGAGAGAGAGTGTTTCAAAAATAAAAAAAGTCGTATATAACAGTTTTTTCTTGTTTTAAGTCCTTAAGGTATAAAAATAAGAAAACAATTCGTTATGCTGAGGAACTGCCATAAGAATCTTCAAAACTATTGAGTGGTTTTTCAAAACTAAAAGAGATAGAGAGCCAAAACTTTGTAGAGAGAGAGTGCTTCAAAAACAAAAAAAGATATATGTAACAGTTTTTCCTAATTTTAAGTATATAAGGTACAAAAATAAGAAAACATTTCGTTATGTTGAGGAACTGCCATAAGAATCTTCAAAACTATTGAGTGGTATTTCGAAACTAAAAAAGATAGAGAGCCAAAACTTTGTAGAAAGAGAGTGCTTTAAAAATAAAAAAAGATGTATATAACAGTTTTTCCTAATTTTAAGTATATAAGGTATAAAAATAAGAAAACATTTCGTTATGTTGAGGAACTGCCATAAGAATCTTCAAAACTATTGAGTGGTATTTCAAAACTCAAAGAGATAGAGAGCCAAAACTTTGTAGAGAGAGAGTCCTTCAGAAATAAGAAAAGATGTATATAACAGTTTTTCCTTATTTTAAGTCCTTAAGGTATAAAAATAAGAAAACAATTCGTTATGTTGAGGAACTGCCATAAGAATCTTCAAAACTATTGAGTGGTATTTCAAAACTCAAAGAGATAGAGAGCCAAAACTTTGTAGAGAGAGAGTCCTTCAGAAATAAGAAAAGATGTACATAACAGTTTTTCCTTATTTTAAGTCCTTAAGGTAGAAAAATAAGAAAACAATTCGTTATGTTGAGGAACTGCCATAAGAATTTTCAAAACTATTGAGTGGTATTTCAAAACTAAAAGAGATAGAGAGCCAAAACTTTGTACAGAGAGAGTGCTTCAAAAATAAGAAAAGATGTATATAACAGTTTTTCCTAATTTTAAGTATATAAGGTACAAAAATAAGAAAACATTTCGTTATGTTGAGGAACTGCCATAAGAATCTTCAAAACTATTGAGTGGTATTTCAAAACTAAAAGAGATAGAGAGCCAAAACTTTGTAGAGAGAGAGTCCTTCAGAAATAAGAAAAGATGTATATAACAGTTTTTCCTTATTTTAGTCCTTAAGGTATAAAAATAAGAAAACAATTCGTTATGTTGAGGAACTGCCATAAGAATCTTCAAAACTATTGAGTGGTATTTCAAAACTCAAAGAGATAGAGAGCCAAAACTTTGTAGAGAGAGAGTCTTTCAGAAATAAGAAAAGATGTATATAACAGTTTTTCCTTATTTTAAGTCCTTAAGGTAGAAAAATAAGAAAACAATTCGTTATGTTGAGGAACTGCCATAAGAATCTTCAAAACTATTGAGTGGTATTTTAAAACTAAAAGAGATAGAGAGCCAAAACTTTGTACAGAGAGAGTGCTTCAAAAATAAGAAAAGATGTATATAACAGTTTTTCCTAATTTTAAGTATATAAGGTACAAAAATAAGAAAACATTTCGTTATGTTGAGGAACTGCCATAAGAATCTTCAAAACTATTGAGTGGTATTTCAAAATTAAAAGAGATAGAGAGCCAAAACTTTGTAGAGAGAGAGAATGCTTTAAAAATAAACAAAGCTGTATATAACAGTTTTTCCTAATTTTAAGTATATAAGGTACAAAAATAAGAAAACATTTCGTTATGTTGAGGAACTGCCATAAGAATCTTCAAAACTATTGAGTGGTATTTCAAAAGTAAATGAGATAGAGAGCCAAAACTTTGTAGAAAGAGAGTGCTTCAAAAATAAAAAAAGATGTATATAACAGTTTTTCCTTATTTTAAGTCCTTAAGGTATAAAAATAAGAAAACAATTCGTTATGTTGAGGAACTGCCACAAGAATCTTCAAAACTATTGAGTGGTATTTCAAAACTAAAAGAGATAGAGAGACAAAACTTTCGAGAGAGAGAGTGTTTCAAAAATAAAAAAAGTCGTATATAACAGTTTTTTCTTGTTTTAAGTCCTTAAGGTATAAAAATAAGAAAACAATTCGTTATGCTGAGGAACTGCCATAAGAATCTTCAAAACTATTGAGTGGTTTTTCAAAACTAAAAGAGATAGAGAGCCAAAACTTTGTAGAAAGAGAGTGCTTTAAAAATAAAAAAAGATGTATATAACAGTTTTTCCTAATTTTAAGTATATAAGGTACAAAAATAAGAAAACATTTCGTTATGTTGAGGAACTGCCATAAGAATCTTCAAAACTATTGAGTGGTATTTCAAAACTCAAAGAGATAGAGAGCCAAAACTTTGTGGAGAGAGAGTCCTTCAGAAATAAGAAAAGATGTATATAACAGTTTTTCCTTATTTTAAGTCCTTAAGGTAGAAAAATAAGAAAACAATTCGTTATGTTGAGGAACTGCCATAAGAATCTTCAAAACTATTGAGTGGTATTTCAAAACTAAAAGAGATAGAGAGCCAAAACTTTGTACAGAGAGAGTGCTTCAAAAATAAGAAAAGACGTATATAACAGTTTTTCCTAATTTTAAGTATATAAGGTACAAAAATAAGAAAACATTTCGTTATGTTGAGGAACTGCCATAAGAATCTTCAAAACTATTGAGTGGTATTTCAAAACTAAAAGAGATAGAGAGCCAAAACTTTGTAGAGAGAGAGTCCTTCAGAAATAAGAAAAGATGTATATAACAGTTTTTCCTTATTTTAGTCCTTAAGGTATAAAAATAAGAAAACAATTCGTTATGTTGAGGAACTGCCATAAGAATCTTCAAAACTATTGAGTGGTATTTCAAAACTCAAAGAGATAGAGAGCCAAAACTTTGTAGAGAGAGAGTCCTTCAGAAATAAGAAAAGATGTATATAACAGTTTTTCCTTATTTTAAGTCCTTAAGGTAGAAAGATAAGAAAACAATTCGTTATGTTGAGGAACTGCCATAAGAATCTTCAAAACTATTGAGTGGTATTTCAAAACTAAAAGAGATAGAGAGCCAAAACTTTGTACAGAGAGAGTGCTTCAAAAATAAGAAAAGATGTATATAACAGTTTTTCCTAATTTTAAGTATATAAGGTACAAAAATAAGAAAACATTTCGTTATGTTGAGGAACTGCCATAAGAAACTTCAAAACTATTGAGTGGTATTTCAAAACTAAAAGAGATAGAGAGCCAAAACTTTGTAGAGAGAGAGTCCTTCAGAAATAAGAAAAGATGTATATAACAGTTTTTCCTTATTTTAGTCCTTAAGGTATAAAAATAAGAAAACAATTCGTTATGTTGAGGAACTGCCATAAGAATCTTCAAAACTATTGAGTGGTATTTCAAAACTCAAAGAGATAGAGAGCCAAAACTTTGTAGAGAGAGAGTCTTTCAGAAATAAGAAAAGATGTATATAACAGTTTTTCCTTATTTTAAGTCCTTAAGGTAGAAAAATAAGAAAACAATTCGTTATGTTGAGGAACTGCCATAAGAATCTTCAAAACTATTGAGTGGTATTTCAAAACTCAAAGAGATAGAGAGCCAAAACTTTGTACAGAGAGAGTGCTTCAAAAATAAGAAAAGATGTATATAACAGTTTTTCCTAATTTTAAGTATATAAGGTACAAAAATAAGAAAACATTTCGTTATGTTGAGGAACTGCCATAAGAAACTTCAAAACTATTGAGTGGTATTTCAAAACTAAAAGAGATAGAGAGCCAAAACTTTGTAGAGAGAGAGTCCTTCAGAAATAAGAAAAGATGTATATAACAGTTTTTCCTTATTTTAGTCCTTAAGGTATAAAAATAAGAAAACAATTCGTTATGTTGAGGAACTGCCATAAGAATCTTCAAAACTATTGAGTGGTATTTTAAAACTAAAAGAGGTAGAGAGCCAAAACTTTGTACAGAGAGAGTGCTTCAAAAATAAAAAAAGATGTATATAACAGTTTTTCCTAATTTTAAGTATATAAGGTACAAAAATAAGAAAACATTTCGTTATGTTGAGGAACTTCCATAAGAATCTTCAAAACTATTGAGTGGTATTTCAAAATTAAAAGAGATAGAGAGCCAAAACTTTGTAGAGAGAGAGAATGCTTTAAAAATAAACAAAGCTGTATATAACAGTTTTTCCTAATTTTAAGTATATAAGGTACAAAAATAAGAAAACATTTCGTTATGTTGAGGAACTGCCATAAGAATCTTCAAAACTATTGAGTGGTATTTCAAAACTAAAAGAGATTGAGAGCCAAAACTTTGTAGAGAGAGAGTCCTTCAACAATAAAAAAGATGTATTTAACAGTTTTTCCTTATTTTAAGTCTTTAAGGTATAAAAATAAGAAAACAATTCGTTGTGTTGAGGAACTGCCATAAGAATCTTCAAAACTATTGAGTGGTATTTCAAAACTAAAAGAGATTGAGAGCCAAAACTTTGTAGAGAGAGAGTCCTTCAACAATAAAAAAGATGTATTTAACAGTTTTTCCTTATTTTAAGTCTTTAAGGTATAAAAATAAGAAAACAATTCGTTGTGTTGAGGAACTGCCATAAGAATCTTCAAAACTATTGAGTGGTATTTCAAAAAGAGATAGAGAACCAAAACTTTGTAGAAAAATAAGAAAACATTTCGTTATGTTGAGGAACTGCCATAAGAATCTTCAAAACTATTGAGTGGTATTTCAAAACTAAAAGAGATTGAGAGCCAAAACTTTGTAGAGAGAGAGTCCTTCAACAATAAAAAAAGATGTATTTAACAGTTTTTCCTTATTTTAAGTCTTTAAGGTATACAAATAAGAAAACAATTCGTTGTGTTGAGGAACTGCCATAAGAATCTTCAAATCTATTGAGTGGTATTTCAAAACTCAAAGAGATAGAGAGCCAAAACTTTGTAGACAGAGAGTCCTTCAGAAACAAGAAAAGATGTATATAACAGTTTTTCCTTATTTTAAGTCCTTAAGGTATAAAAATAAGAAAACAATTCGTTATGTTGAGGAACTGCCATAAGAATCTTCAAAACTATTGAGTGGTATTTCAAAACTCAAAGAGATAGAGAGCCAAAACTTTGTAGAGAGAGAGTCCTTCAGAAACAAGAAAAGATGTATATAACAGTTTTTCCTTATTTTAAGTCCTTAAGGTATAAAAATAAGAAAACAATTCGTTATGTTGAGGAACTGCCATAAGAATCTTCAAAACTATTGAGTGGTATTTCAAAACTCAAAGAGATAGAGAGCCAAAACTTTGTAGAGAGAGAGTCCTTCAGAAATAAGAAAAGATGTATATAACAGTTTTTCCTTGTTTTAAGTCCTTAAGGTAGAAAAATAAGAAAACAATTCGTTATGTTGAGGAACTGCCATAAGAATCTTCAAAACTATTGAGTGGTATTTCAAAACTAAAAGAGATAGAGAGCCAAAACTTTGTACAGAGAGAGTGCTTCAAAAATAAGAAAAGATGTATATAACAGTTTTTCCTAATTTTAAGTATATAAGGTACAAAAATAAGAAAACATTTCGTTATGTTGAGGAACTGCCATAAGAATCTTCAAAACTATTGAGTGGTATTTCAAAACTAAAAGAGATAGAGAGCCAAAACTTTGTAGAGAGAGAGAATGCTTTAAAAATAAACAAAGCTGTATATAACAGTTTTTCCTAATTTTAAGTATATAAGGTACAAAAATAAGAAAACATTTCGTTATGTTGAGGAACTGCCATAAGAATCTTCAAAACTATTGAGTGGTATTTCAAAACTAAAAGAGATTGAGAGCCAAAACTTTGTAGAGAGAGAGTCCTTCAACAATAAAAAAGATGTATTTAACAGTTTTTCCTTATTTTAAGTCTTTAAGGTATAAAAATAAGAAAACAATTCGTTGTGTTGAGGAACTGCCATAAGAATCTTCAAAACTATTGAGTGGTATTTCAAAACTAAAAGAGATTGAGAGCCAAAACTTTGTAGAGAGAGAGTCCTTCAACAATAAAAAAGATGTATTTAACAGTTTTTCCTTATTTTAAGTCTTTAAGGTATAAAAATAAGAAAACAATTCGTTGTGTTGAGGAACTGCCATAAGAATCTTCAAAACTATTGAGTGGTATTTCAAAAAGAGATAGAGAACCAAAACTTTGTAGAAAAATAAGAAAACATTTCGTTATGTTGAGGAACTGCCATAAGAATCTTCAAAACTATTGAGTGGTATTTCAAAACTAAAAGAGATTGAGAGCCAAAACTTTGTAGAGAGAGAGTCCTTCAACAATAAAAAAAGATGTATTTAACAGTTTTTCCTTATTTTAAGTCTTTAAGGTATACAAATAAGAAAACAATTCGTTGTGTTGAGGAACTGCCATAAGAATCTTCAAATCTATTGAGTGGTATTTCAAAACTCAAAGAGATAGAGAGCCAAAACTTTGTAGACAGAGAGTCCTTCAGAAATAAGAAAAGATGTATATAACAGTTTTTCCTTATTTTAAGTCCTTAAGGTATAAAAATAAGAAAACAATTCGTTATGTTGAGGAACTGCCATAAGAATCTTCAAAACTATTGAGTGGTATTTCAAAACTCAAAGAGATAGAGAGCCAAAACTTTGTAGAGAGAGAGTCCTTCAGAAACAAGAAAAGATGTATATAACAGTTTTTCCTTATTTTAAGTCCTTAAGGTATAAAAATAAGAAAACAATTCGTTATGTTGAGGAACTGCCATAAGAATCTTCAAAACTATTGAGTGGTATTTCAAAACTCAAAGAGATAGAGAGCCAAAACTTTGTAGAGAGAGAGTCCTTCAGAAACAAGAAAAGATGTATATAACAGTTTTTCCTTATTTTAAGTCCTTAAGGTATAAAAATAAGAAAACAATTCGTTATGTTGAGGAACTGCCATAAGAATCTTCAAAACTATTGAGTGGTATTTCAAAACTCAAAGAGATAGAGAGCCAAAACTTTGTAGAGAGAGAGTCCTTCAGAAATAAGAAAAGATGTATATAACAGTTTTTCCTTGTTTTAAGTCCTTAAGGTAGAAAAATAAGAAAACAATTCGTTATGTTGAGGAACTGCCATAAGAATCTTCAAAACTATTGAGTGGTATTTCAAAACTAAAAGAGATAGAGAGCCAAAACTTTGTACAGAGAGAGTGCTTCAAAAATAAGAAAAGATGTATATAACAGTTTTTCCTAATTTTAAGTATATAAGGTACAAAAATAAGAAAACATTTCGTTATGTTGAGGAACTGCCATAAGAATCTTCAAAACTATTGAGTGGTATTTCAAAACTAAAAGAGATAGAGAGCCAAAACTTTGTAGAGAGAGAGTCCTTCAGAAATAAGAAAAGATGTATATAACAGTTTTTCCTTATTTTAGTCCTTAAGGTATAAAAATAAGAAAACAATTCGTTATGTTGAGGAACTGCCATAAGAATCTTCAAAACTATTGAGTGGTATTTCAAAACTCAAAGAGATAGAGAGCCAAAACTTTGTAGAGAGAGAGTCTTATAGAAATAAGAAAAGATGTATATAACAGTTTTTTCTTATTTTAAGTCCTTAAGGTAGAAAAATAAGAAAACAATTCGTTATGTTGAGGAACTGCCATAAGAATCTTCAAAACTATTGAGTGGTATTTCCAAACTCAAAGAGATAGAGAGCCAAAACTTTGTAGAGAGAGAGTCCTTCAGAAACAAGAAAAGATATATATAACAGTTTTTCCTTATTTTAAGTCCTTAAGGTATAAATATAAGAAAACAATTCGTTATGTTGAGGAACTGCCATAAGAATCTTCAAAACTATTGAGTGGTATTTCAAAACTCAAAGAGATAGAGAGCCAAAACTTTGTAGAGAGAGAGTCCTTCAGAAACAAGAAAAGATGTATATAACAGTTTTTCCTTATTTTAAGTCCTTAAGGTATAAAAATAAGAAAACCATTCGTTATGTTGAGGAACTGCCATAAGAATCTTCAAAACTATTGAGTGGTATTTCAAAACTCAAAGAGATAGAGAACCTAAACTTTGTAGAGAGAGAGTCCTTCAAAAATAAGAAAAGATCTATATAACAGTTTTTCCTTATTTTAAGTCCTTAAGGTATAAAAATAAGAAAACAATTCGTTATGTTGAGGAACTGCCATAAGAATCTTCAAAACTATTGAGTGGTATTTCAAAACTAAAAGAGATAGAGAGCCAAAACTTTGTAGAGAGGGAGTCCTTCAAAAATAAGAAAAGATGTACATAACAGTTTTTTCTAATTTTAAGTCCTTAAGGTATAAAAATAAGAAAACATTTCGTTATGTTGAGGAACTGCCATAAGAATCTTCAAAACTATTGAGTGGTATTTCAAAACCAAAAGAGATAGAGAGCCAAAACTTTGTAGAAAGAGAGTGCTTCAAAAATAAAAAAAGATGTATATAACAGTTTTTCCTAATTTTAAGTATATAAGGTACAAAAATGAGAAAACATTTCGTTATGTTGAGGAACTGCCATAAGATACTTCAGAACTATTGAGTGGTATTTCGAAACTAAAAAAGATAGAGAGCCCAAACTTTGTAGAAAGAGAGTGCTTTAAAAATAAAAAAAGATGCATATAACAGTTTTCCTTATTTTAAGTCCTTAAGGTATAAAAATAAGAAAACATTTCGTTATGTTGAGGAACTGCCACAAGAATCTTCAAGACTATTGAGTGGTATTTCAAAACTAAAAGAGTTAGAGAGCCAAAACTTTGTAGAAAGAGAGTCCTTCAAAAATAAAAAAAGATGTACATAACAGTTTTTCCTTATTTTAAGTCCTTAAGGTATAAAAATAAGAAAACCATTCGTTATGTTGGGGAACTGCCACAAGAATCTTCAAAACTATTGAGTGGTATTTCAAAACTAAAAGAGATAGAGAGACAAAACTTTCGAGAGAGAGAGTGTTTCAAAAATAAAAAAAGTCGTATATAACAGCTTTTTCTTGTTTTAAGTCCTTAAGGTATAAAAATAAGAAAACAATTCGTTATGCTGAGGAACTGCCATAAGAATCTTCAAAACTATTGAGTGGTTTTTCAAAACTAAAAGAGATAGAGAGCCAAAACTTTGTAGAGAGAGAGTGCTTCAAAAACAAAAAAAGATATATATAACAGTTTTTCCTAATTTTAAGTATATAAGGTACAAAAATAAGAAAACATTTCGTTATGTTGAGGAACTGCCATAAGAATCTTCAAAACTATTGAGTGGTTTTTCAAAACTAAAAGAGATAGAGAGCCAAAACTTTGTAGAGAGAGAGTGCTTCAAAAACAAAAAAAGATATATATAACAGTTTTTCCTAATTTTAAGTATATAAGGTATAAAAATAAGAAAACAATTCGTTATGCTGAGGAACTGCCATAAGAATCTTCAAAACTATTGAGTGGTTTTTCAAAACTAAAAGAGATAGAGAGCCAAAACTTTGTAGAGAGAGAGTGCTTCAAAAACAAAAAAAGTATATAAGTATAAGTAATTTTAAGTATATAAGGTACAAAAATAAGAAAACATTTCGTTATGTTGAGGAACTGCCATAAGAATCTTCAAAACTATTGAGTGGTATTTCAAAAGTAAATGAGATAGAGAGCCAAAACTTTGTAGAAAGAGAGTGCTTCAAAAATAAAAAAAGATGTATATAACAGTTTTTCCTTATTTTAAGTCCTTAAGGTATAAAAATAAGAAAACAATTCGTTATGTTGAGGAACTGCCACAAGAATCTTCAAAACTATTGAGTGGTATTTCAAAACTAAAAGAGATAGAGAGACAAAACTTTCGAGAGAGAGAGTGTTTCAAAAATAAAAAAAGTCGTATATAACAGTTTTTTCTTGTTTTAAGTCCTTAAGGTATAAAAATAAGAAAACAATTCGTTATGCTGAGGAACTGCCATAAGAATCTTCAAAACTATTGAGTGGTTTTTCAAAACTAAAAGAGATAGAGAGCCAAAACTTTGTAGAGAGAGAGTGCTTCAAAAACAAAAAAAGATATATATAACAGTTTTTCCTAATTTTAAGTATATAAGGTACAAAAATAAGAAAACATTTCGTTATGTTGAGGAACTGCCATAAGAATCTTCAAAACTATTGAGTGGTATTTCGAAACTAAAAAAGATAGAGAGCCAAAACTTTGTAGAAAGAGAGTGCTTTAAAAATAAAAAAAGATGTATATAACAGTTTTTCCTAATTTTAAGTATATAAGGTACAAAAATAAGAAAACATTTCGTTATGTTGAGGAACTGCCATAAGAATCTTCAAAACTATTGAGTGGTATTTCAAAACTCAAAGAGATACAGAGCCAAAACTTTGTAGAGAGAGAGTCCTTCAGAAATAAGAAAAGATGTATATAACAGTTTTTCCTTATTTTAAGTCCTTAAGGTATAAAAATAAGAAAACAATTCGTTATGTTGAGGAACTGCCATAAGAATCTTCAAAACTATTGAGTGGTATTTCAAAACTCAAAGAGATAGAGAGCCAAAACTTTGTAGAGAGAGAGTCCTTCAGAAATAAGAAAAGATGTATATAACAGTTTTTCCTTATTTTAAGTCCTTAAGGTAGAAAAATAAGAAAACAATTCGTTATGTTGAGGAACTGCCATAAGAATCTTCAAAACTATTGAGTGGTATTTCAAAACTAAAAGAGATAGAGAGCCAAAACTTTGTACAGAGAGAGTGCTTCAAAAATAAAAAAAGATGTATATAACAGTTTTTCCTAATTTTAAGTATATAAGGTACAAAAATAAGAAAACATTTCGTTATGTTGAGGAACTGCCATAAGAATCTTCAAAACTATTGAGTGGTATTTCAAAACTCAAAGAGATAGAGAGCCAAAACTTTGTAGAGAGAGAGTCCTTCAGAAATAAGAAAAGATGTATATAACAGTTTTTCCTTATTTTAAGTCCTTAAGGTATAAAAATAAGAAAACAATTCGTTATGTTGAGGAACTGTCATAAGAATCTTCAAAACTATTGAGTGGTATTTCAAAACTAAAAGAGATAGAGAGCCAAAACTTTGTAGAGAGAGAGTGCTTCAAAAATAAGAAAAGATGTATATAACAGTTTTTCCTAGTTTTAAGTATATAAGGTACAAAAATAAGAAAACATTTCGTTATGTTGAGGAACTGCCATAAGAATCTTCAAAACTATTGAGTGGTATTTCCAAACTCAAAGAGATAGAGAGCCAAAACTTTGTAGGCAGAGAGTCCTTCAGAAATAAGAAAAGATGTATATAACAGCTTTTCCTTATTTTAAGTCCTTAAGGTATAAAAATAAGAAAACAATTCGTTATGTTGAGGAACTGCCATAAGAATCTTCAAAACTATTGAGTGGTATTTCAAAACTCAAAGAGATAGAGAGCCAAAAGTTTGTAGAGAGAGAGTCCTTCAGAAACAAGAAAAGATGTATATAACAGTTTTTCCTTATTTTAAGTCCTTAAGGTATAAAAATAAGAAAACAATTCGTTATGTTGACGAACTGCCATAAGAATCTTCAAAACTATTGAGTGGTATTTCAAAACTCAAAGAGATAGAGAACCAAAACTTTGTAGAGAGAGAGTCCTTCAGAAATAAGAAAAGATCTATATAACAGTTTTTCCTTATTTTAAGTCCTTAAGGTATAAAAATAAGAAAACAATTCGTTCTGTTGAGGAACTGCCATAAGAATCTTCAAAACTATTGAGTGGTATTTCGAAACTAAAAAAGATAGAGAGCCAAAACTTTGTAGAAAGAGAGTGCTTTAAAAATAAAAAAAGATGTATATAACAGTTTTTCCTAATTTTAAGTATATAAGGTACAAAAATAAGAAAACATTTCGTTATGTTGAGGAACTGCCATAAGAATCTTCAAAACTATTGAGTGGTATTTCAAAACTCAAAGAGATAGAGAGCCAAAACTTTGTAGAGAGAGAGTCCTTTAGAAATAAGAAAAGATGTATATAACAGTTTTTCCTTATTTTAAGTCCTTAAGGTATAAAAATAAGAAAACAATTCGTTATGTTGAGGAACTGCCATAAGAATCTTCAAAACTATTGAGTGGTATTTCAAAACTCAAAGAGATAGAGAGCCAAAACTTTGTAGAGAGAGAGTCCTTCAGAAATAAGAAAAGATGTATATAACAGTTTTTCCTTATTTTAAGTCCTTAAGGTATAAAAATAAGAAAACAATTCGTTATGTTGAGGAACTGCCATAAGAATCTTCAAAACTATTGAGTGGTATTTCAAAACTCAAAAAGATAGAGAGCCAAAAGTTTGTAGAGAGAGAGTCCTTCAGAAACAACAAAAGATGTATATAACAGTTTTTCCTTATTTTAAGTCCTTAAGGTATAAAAATAAGAAAACAATTCGTTATGTTGACGAACTGCCATAAGAATCTTCAAAACTATTGAGTGGTATTTCAAAACTCAAAGAGATAGAGAACCAAAACTTTGTAGAGAGAGAGTCCTTCAGAAATAAGAAAAGATCTATATAACAGTTTTTCCTTATTTTAAGTCCTTAAGGTATAAAAATAAGAAAACAATTCGTTCTGTTGAGGAACTGCCATAAGAATCTTCAAAACTATTGAGTGGTATTTCAAAACTAAAAGAGATAGAGAGCCAAAACTTTGTAGAGAGAGAGTGCTTTAAAAATAAAAAAAGATGTATATAACAGTTTTTCCTAATTTTAAGTATATAAGGTACAAAAATAAGAAAACATTTCGTTATGTTGAGGAACTGCCATAAGAATCTTCAAAACTATTGAGTGGTATTTCAAAACTCAAAGAGATAGAGAGCCAAAACTTTGTAGAGAGAGAGTCCTTCAGAAATAAGAAAAGATGTATATAACAGTTTTTCCTTATTTTAAGTCCTTAAGGTATAAAAATAAGAAAACAATTCGTTATGTTGAGGAACTGCCATAAGAATCTTCAAAACTATTGAGTGGTATTTCAAAACTCAAAGAGATAGAGAGCCAAAACTTTGCAGAGAGAGAGTCCTTCAGAAATAAGAAAGTTCAAAACTATTGATTTCCTAATTTTAAGTATATAAGGTACAAAAATAAGAAAACATTTCGTTATGTTGAGGAACTGCCATAAGAATCTTCAAAACTATTGAGTGGTATTTCCAAACTCAAAGAGATAGAGAGCCAAAACTTTGTAGGCAGAGAGTCCTTCAGAAATAAGAAAAGATGTATATAACAGTTTTTCCTTATTTTAAGTCCTTAAGGTATAAAAATAAGAAAACAATTCGTTATGTTGAGGAACTGCCATAAGAATCTTCAAAACTATTGAGTGGTATTTCAAAACTCAAAAAGATAGAGAGCCAAAAGTTTGTAGAGAGAGAGTCCTTCAGAAACAACAAAAGATGTATATAACAGTTTTTCCTTATTTTAAGTCCTTAAGGTATAAAAATAAGAAAACAATTCGTTATGTTGACGAACTGCCATAAGAATCTTCAAAACTATTGAGTGGTATTTCAAAACTCAAAGAGATAGAGAACCAAAACTTTGTAGAGAGAGAGTCCTTCAGAAATAAGAAAAGATCTATATAACAGTTTTTCCTTATTTTAAGTCCTTAAGGTATAAAAATAAGAAAACAATTCGTTCTGTTGAGGAACTGCCATAAGAATCTTCAAAACTATTGAGTGGTATTTCAAAACTAAAAGAGATAGAGAGCCAAAACTTTGTAGAGAGAGAGTGCTTTAAAAATAAAAAAAGATGTATATAACAGTTTTTCCTAATTTTAAGTATATAAGGTACAAAAATAAGAAAACATTTCGTTATGTTGAGGAACTGCCATAAGAATCTTCAAAACTATTGAGTGGTATTTCAAAACTCAAAGAGATAGAGAGCCAAAACTTTGTAGAGAGAGAGTCCTTCAGAAATAAGAAAAGATGTATATAACAGTTTTTCCTTATTTTAAGTCCTTAAGGTATAAAAATAAGAAAACAATTCGTTATGTTGAGGAACTGCCATAAGAATCTTCAAAACTATTGAGTGGTATTTCAAAACTCAAAGAGATAGAGAGCCAAAACTTTGCAGAGAGAGAGTCCTTCAGAAATAAGAAAAGATGTATATAACATTTTTTCCTTATTTTAAGTCCTTAAGGTAGAAAAATAAGAAAATATTTCGTTATGTTGAGGAACTGCCATAAGAATCTTCAAAACTATTGAGTGGTATTTCAAAACTAAAAGAGATAGAGAGCCAAAACTTTGTACAGAGAGAGTGCTTCAAAAATAAAAAAAGATGTATATAACAGTTTTTCCTAATTTTTAGTATATAAGGTACAAAAATAAGAAAACATTTCGTTATGTTGAGGAACTGCCATAAGAATCTTCAAAACTATTGAGTGGTATTTCAAAACTCAAAGAGATAGAGAGCCAAAACTTTGTAGAGAGAGAGTCCTTCAGAAAAAAGAAAAGATGTATATAACAGTTTTTCCTTATTTTAAGTCCTTAAGGTATAAAAATAAGAAAACAATTCGTTATGTTGAGGAACTGTCATAAGAATCTTCAAAACTATTGAGTGGTATTTCAAAACTAAAAGAGATAGAGAGCCAAAACTTTGTAGAGAGAGAGTGCTTCAAAAATAAGAAAAGATGTATATAACAGTTTTTCCTAATTTTAAGTATATAAGGTACAAAAATAAGAAAACATTTCGTTATGTTGAGGAACTGCCATAAGAATCTTCAAAACTATTGAGTGGTATTTCCAAACTCAAAGAGATAGAGAGCCAAAACTTTGTAGGCAGAGAGTCCTTCAGAAATAAGAAAAGATGTATATAACAGTTTTTCCTTATTTTAAGTCCTTAAGGTATAAAAATAAGAAAACAATTCGTTATGTTGAGGAACTGCCATAAGAATCTTCAAAACTATTGAGTGGTATTTCAAAACTCAAAGAGATAGAGAGCCAAAAGTTTGTAGAGAGAGAGTCCTTCAGAAACAAGAAAAGATGTATATAACAGTTTTTCCTTATTTTAAGTCCTTAAGGTATAAAAATAAGAAAACAATTCGTTATGTTGACGAACTGCCATAAGAATCTTCAAAACTATTGAGTGGTATTTCAACACTCAAAGAGATAGAGAACCAAAACTTTGTAGAGAGAGAGTCCTTCAGAAATAAGAAAAGATCTATATAACAGTTTTTCCTTATTTTAAGTCCTTAAGGTATAAAAATAAGAAAACAATTCGTTCTGTTGAGGAACTGCCATAAGAATCTTCAAAACTATTGAGTGGTATTTCAAAACTAAAAGAGATAGAGAGCCAAAACTTTGTAGAGAGGGAGTCCTTCAAAAATAAGAAAAGATGTACATAACAGTTTTTTCTAATTTTAAGTCCTTAAGGTATAAAAATAAGAAAACATTTCGTTATGTTGAGGAACTGCCATAAGAATCTTCAAAACTATTGAGTGGTATTTCAAAACTAAAAGAGATAGAGAGACAAAACCTTCGAGAGAGAGAGTGTTTCAAAAATAAAAAAAGACGTGTATAACAGTTTTTTCTTATTTTAAGTCCTTAAGGTATAAAAATAAGAAAACAATTCGTTATGCTGAGGAACTGCCATAAGAATCTTCAAAACTATTGAGTGGTTTTTCAAAACTAAAAGAGATAGAGAGCCAAAACTTTGTAGAGAGAGAGTGCTTCAAAAACAAAAAAAGATATATATAACACTTTTCCTTATTTTAAGTCCTTAAGGTATAAAAATAAGAAAACATTTCGTTATGTTGAAGAACTGCCACAAGAATCTTCAAGACTATTGAGTGGTATTTCAAAACTAACAGAGTTAGAGAGCCAACGCTTTGTAGAGAGAGAGTCCTTCAAAAACAAAAAAAGATATATATAACACTTTTCATTATTTTAAGTCCTTAAGGTATAAAAATAAGAAAACATTTCGTTAAGTTGGGGAACTGCCACAAGAATCTTCAAACTTATTGAGTGGTATTTCAAAACTAAATGAGATAGAGAGCCAAAACTTTGTAGAAAGAGAGTGCTTCAAAAATAAAAAAAGATGTATATAACAGTTTTTCCTAATTTTAAGTATATAAGGTACAAAAATAAGAAAACATTTCGTTATGTTGAGGAACTGCCATAAGAATCTTCAAAACTATTGAGTGGTTTTTCAAAACTAAAAGAGATAGAGAGCCAAAACTTTGTGGAGAGAGAGTGCTTCAAAAACAAAAAAAGATATATATAACACTTTTCCTTATTTTAAGTCCTTAAGGTATAAAAATAAGAAAACATTTCGTTATGTTGAGGAACTGCCACAAGAATCTTCAAGACTATTGAGTGGTATTTCAAAACTAACAGAGTTAGAGAGCCAACGCTTTGTAGAGAGAGAGTCCTTCAAAAATAAAAAAAGATGTACATAACAGTTTTTCCTTATTTTAAGTCCTTAAGGTATAAAAATAAGAAAACAATTCGTTATGTTGAGGAACTGCCACAAGAATCTTCAAAACTATTGAGTGGTATTTCAAAACTAAAAGAGATAGAGAGACAAAACCTTCGAGAGAGAGAGTGTTTCAAAAATAAAAAAAGACGTGTATAACAGTTTTTTCTTATTTTAAGTCCTTAAGGTATAAAAATAAGAAAACAATTTGTTATGCTGAGGAACTGCCATAAGAATCTTCAAAACTATTGAGTGGTTTTTCAAAACTAAAAGAGATAGAGAGCCAAAACTTTGTAGAGAGAGAGTGCTTCAAAAATGAAAAAAGATATATATAACAGTTTTTCCTAATTTTAAGTATATAAGGTACAAAAATAAGAAAACATTTCGTTATGTTGAGGAACTGCCATAAGAATCTTCAAAACTATTGAGTGGTATTTCGAAACTAAAAAAGATAGAGAGCCAAAACTTTGTAGAAAGAGAGTGCTTTAAAAATAAAAAAAGATGTATATAACAGTTTTTCCTAATTTTAAGTATATAAGGTACAAAAATAAGAAAACATTTCGTTATTTTGAGGAACTGCCATAAGAATCTTCAAAACTATTGAGTGGTATTTCAAAACTCAAAGAGATAGAGAGCCAAAACTTTGTAGAGAGAGAGTCCTTCAGAAATAAGAAAAGATGTATATAACAGTTTTTCCTTATTTTAAGTCCTTAAGGTATAAAAATAAGAAAACAATTCGTTATGTTGAGGAACTGCCATAAGAATCTTCAAAACTATTGAGTGGTATTTCAAAAGTCAAAGAGATAGAGAGCCAAAACTTTGTAGAGAGAGAGTCCTTCAGAAATAAGAAAAGATGTATATAACATTTTTTCCTTATTTTAAGTCCTTAAGGCATAAAAATAAGAAAACTATTCGTTATGTTGAGGAACTGCCATAAGAATCTTCAAAACTATTGAGTGGTATTTCAAAAGTCAAAGAGATAGAGAGCCAAACCTTTGTAGAGAGAGAGTCCTTCAAAAATAAGAAAAGATGTATATAACAGCTTTTCCTAATTTTAAGTATATAAGGTACAAAAATAAGAAAACCATTCGTTATGTTGAGGAACTGCCATAAAAATCTTCAAAACTATTGAGTGGTATTTCAAAACTCAAAGAGATAGAGAACCAAAACTTTGTAGAGAGAGAGTCCTTCAGAAATAAGAAAAGATGTATATAACAGTTTTTCCTTATTTTAAGTCCTTAAGGTATAAAAATAAGAAAACAATTCGTTCTGTTGAGGAACTGCCATAAGAATCTTCAAAACTATTGAGTGGTATTTCAAAACTCAAAGAGATAGAGAACCAAAACTTTGTAGAGAGAGAGTCCTTCAGAAATAAGAAAAGATGTATATAACAGTTTTTCCTTATTTTAAGTCCTTAAGGTATAAAAATAAGAAAACAATTCGTTCTGCTGAGGAACTGCCATAAGAATCTTCAAAACTATTGAGTGGTATTTCAAAACTCAAAGAGATAGAGAGCCAAAACTTTGTAGAAAGAGAGTGCTTCAAAAATAAAAAAAGATGTATATAACAGTTTTTCCTAATTTTAAGTATATAAGGTACAAAAATAAGAAAACATTTCGTTATGTTGAGGAACTGCCATAAGAATCTTCAAAACTATTGAGTGGTTTTTCAAAACTAAAAGAGATAGAGAGCCAAAACTTTGTAGAGAGAGAGTGCTTCAAAAATAAAAAAAGATATATATAACAGTTTTCCTTATTTTAAGTCCTTAAGGTATAAAAATAAGAAAACATTTCGTTATGTTGAGGAACTGCCACAAGAATCTTCAAAACTATTGAGTGGTATTTCAAAACTAAAAGAGTTAGAGAGCCAAAGCTTTGTAGAGAGAGAGTCCTTCAAAAATAAAAAAAGATGTACATAACAGTTTTTCCTTATTTTAAGTCCTTAAGGTATAAAAATTAGAAAACCATTCGTTATGTTGGGGAACTGCCACAAGAATCTTCAAACTTATTGAGTGGTATTTCAAAAGTAAATGAGATAGAGAGCCAAAACTTTGTAGAAAGAGAGTGCTTCAAAAATAAAAAAAGATGTATATAACAGTTTTTCCTTATTTTAAGTCCTTAAGGTATAAAAATAAGAAAACAATTCGTTATGTTGAGGAACTGCCACAAGAATCTTCAAAACTATTGAGTGGTATTTCAAAACTAAAAGAGATAGAGAGACAAAACTTTGTAGAGAGAGAGTCCTTCAAAAATAAAAAAAGATGTACATAACAGTTTTTTCTAATTTTAAGTCCTTAAGGTATAAAAATAAGAAAACAATTCGTTATGTTGAGGAACTGCCATAAGAATCTTCAAAACTATTGAGTGGTATTTCAAAACTCAAAGAGATAGAGAGCCAAAACTTTGTAGAGAGAGAGTCCTTCAAAAATAAAAAAAGATGTACATAACAGTTTTTTCTAATTGTAAGTCCTTAAGGTATAAAAATAAGAAAACATTTCGTTATGTTGAGGAACTGCCATAAGAATCTTCAAAACTATTGAGTGGTATTTCAAAACTAAAAGAGATAGAGAGCCAAAACTTTGTAGAAAGAGAGTGCTTCAAAAATAAAAAGAGATGTATATAACAGTTTTTCCTAATTTTAAGTATATAAGGTACAAAAATAAGAAAACATTTCGTTATGTTGAGGAACTGCCACAAGAATCTTCAAGACTATTGAGTGGTATTTCAAAACTAAAAGAGTTAGAGAGCCAAAACTTTGTAGAGAGAGAGTCCTTCAAAAATAAAAAAGATGTACATAACAGTTTTTCCTTATTTTAAGTCCTTAAGGTATAAAAATAAGAAAACCATTCGTTATGTTGGGGAACTGCCACAAGAATCTTCAAAACTATTGAGTGGTATTTCAAAACTAAAAGAGATAGAGAGACAAAACTTTCGAGAGAGAGAGTGTTTCAAAAATAAAAAAAGTCGTATATAACAGTTTTTTCTTGTTTTAAGTCCTTAAGGTATAAAAATAAGAAAACAATTCGTTATGCTGAGGAACTGCCATAAGAATCTTCAAAACTATTGAGTGGTTTTTCAAAACTCAAAGAGATAGAGAGCCAAAACTTTGTAGAGAGAGAGTGCTTCAAAACAAAAAAAGATATGTATAACAGTTTTTCCTAATTTTAAGTATATAAGGTACAAAAATAAGAAAACATTTCGTTATGTTGAGGAACTGCCACAAGAATCTTCAAAACTATTGAGTGGTATTTCAAAACTAAAAGAGTTAGAGAGCCAAAGCTTTGTAGAGAGAGAGTCCTTCAAAAATAAAAAAAGATGTACATAACAGTTTTTCCTTATTTTAAGTCCTTAAGGTATAAAAATAAGAAAACAATTCGTTATGTTGAGGAACTGCCACAAGAATCTTCAAAACTATTGAGTGGTATTTCAAAACTAAAAGAGATAGAGAGACAAAACTTTCGAGAGAGAGAGTGTTTCAAAAATAAAAAAAGTCGTATATAACAGTTTTTTCTTGTTTTAAGTCCTTAAGGTATAAAAATAAGAAAACAATTCGTTATGCTGAGGAACTGCCATAAGAATCTTCAAAACTATTGAGTGGTTTTTCAAAACTCAAAGAGATAGAGAGCCAAAACTTTGTAGAGAGAGAGTGCTTCAAAACAAAAAAAGATATGTATAACAGTTTTTCCTAATTTTAAGTATATAAGGTACAAAAATAAGAAAACATTTCGTTATGTTGAGGAACTGCCACAAGAATCTTCAAGACTATTGAGAGGTATTTCAAAACTAAAAGAGTTAGAGAGCCAAAACTTTGTAGAGAGAGAGTCCTTCAAAAATAAAAAAAGATGTACATAACAGTTTTTCCTTATTTTAAGTCCTTAAGGTATAAAAATAAGAAAACAATTCGTTATGTTGAGGAACTGCCATAAGAATCTTCAAAACTATTGAGTGGTTTTTCAAAACTCAAAGAGATAGAGAGCCAAAACTTTGTAGAGAGAGAGTGCTTCAAAACAAAAAAAGATATGTATAACAGTTTTTCCTAATTTTAAGTATATAAGGTACAAAAATAAGAAAACATTTCGTTATGTTGAGGAACTGCCACAAGAATCTTCAAAACTATTGAGTGGTATTTCAAAACTCAAAGAGATAGAGAGCCAAAACTTTGTAGAGAGAGAGTCCTTCAAAAATAAAAAAAGATGTACATAACAGTTTTTTCTAATTGTAAGTCCTTAAGGTATAAAAATAAGAAAACATTTCGTTATGTTGAGGAACTGCCATAAGAATCTTCAAAACTATTGAGTGGTATTTCAAAACTAAAAGAGATAGAGAGCCAAAACTTTGTAGAAAGAGAGTGCTTCAAAAATAAAAAGAGATGTATATAACAGTTTTTCCTAATTTTAAGTATATAAGGTACAAAAATAAGAAAACATTTCGTTATGTTGAGGAACTGCCACAAGAATCTTCAAGACTATTGAGTGGTATTTCAAAACTAAAAGAGTTAGAGAGCCAAAACTTTGTAGAGAGAGAGTCCTTCAAAAATAAAAAAGATGTACATAACAGTTTTTCCTTATTTTAAGTCCTTAAGGTATAAAAATAAGAAAACCATTCGTTATGTTGGGGAACTGCCACAAGAATCTTCAAAACTATTGAGTGGTATTTCAAAACTAAAAGAGATAGAGAGACAAAACTTTCGAGAGAGAGAGTGTTTCAAAAATAAAAAAAGTCGTATATAACAGTTTTTTCTTGTTTTAAGTCCTTAAGGTATAAAAATAAGAAAACAATTCGTTATGCTGAGGAACTGCCATAAGAATCTTCAAAACTATTGAGTGGTTTTTCAAAACTCAAAGAGATAGAGAGCCAAAACTTTGTAGAGAGAGAGTGCTTCAAAACAAAAAAAGATATGTATAACAGTTTTTCCTAATTTTAAGTATATAAGGTACAAAAATAAGAAAACATTTCGTTATGTTGAGGAACTGCCACAAGAATCTTCAAAACTATTGAGTGGTATTTCAAAACTCAAAGAGATAGAGAGCCAAAACTTTGTAGAGAGAGAGTCCTTCAAAAATAAAAAAAGATGTACATAACAGTTTTTTCTAATTGTAAGTCCTTAAGGTATAAAAATAAGAAAACATTTCGTTATGTTGAGGAACTGCCATAAGAATCTTCAAAACTATTGAGTGGTATTTCAAAACTAAAAGAGATAGAGAGCCAAAACTTTGTAGAAAGAGAGTGCTTCAAAAATAAAAAGAGATGTATATAACAGTTTTTCCTAATTTTAAGTATATAAGGTACAAAAATAAGAAAACATTTCGTTATGTTGAGGAACTGCCACAAGAATCTTCAAGACTATTGAGTGGTATTTCAAAACTAAAAGAGTTAGAGAGCCAAAACTTTGTAGAGAGAGAGTCCTTCAAAAATAAAAAAGATGTACATAACAGTTTTTCCTTATTTTAAGTCCTTAAGGTATAAAAATAAGAAAACCATTCGTTATGTTGGGGAACTGCCACAAGAATCTTCAAAACTATTGAGTGGTATTTCAAAACTAAAAGAGATAGAGAGACAAAACTTTCGAGAGAGAGAGTGTTTCAAAAATAAAAAAAGTCGTATATAACAGTTTTTTCTTGTTTTAAGTCCTTAAGGTATAAAAATAAGAAAACAATTCGTTATGCTGAGGAACTGCCATAAGAATCTTCAAAACTATTGAGTGGTTTTTCAAAACTCAAAGAGATAGAGAGCCAAAACTTTGTAGAGAGAGAGTGCTTCAAAACAAAAAAAGATATGTATAACAGTTTTTCCTAATTTTAAGTATATAAGGTACAAAAATAAGAAAACATTTCGTTATGTTGAGGAACTGCCACAAGAATCTTCAAAACTATTGAGTGGTATTTCAAAACTAAAAGAGTTAGAGAGCCAAAGCTTTGTAGAGAGAGAGTCCTTCAAAAATAAAAAAAGATGTACATAACAGTTTTTCCTTGTTTTAAGTCCTTAAGGTATAAAAATAAGAAAACAATTCGTTATGCTGAGGAACTGCCATAAGAATCTTCAAAACTATTGAGTGGTTTTTCAAAACTCAAAGAGATAGAGAGCCAAAACTTTGTAGAGAGAGAGTGCTTCAAAACAAAAAAAGATGTGTATAACAGTTTTTCCTAATTTTAAGTATATAAGGTACAAAAATAAGAAAACATTTCGTTATGTTGAGGAACTGCCACAAGAATCTTCAAAACTATTGAGTGGTATTTCAAAACTAAAAGAGTTAGAGAGCCAAAGCTTTGTAGAGAGAGAGTCCTTCAAAAATAAAAAAAGATGTACATAACAGTTTTTTCTTGTTTTAAGTCCTTAAGGTATAAAAATAAGAAAACAATTCGTTATGCTGAGGAACTGCCATAAGAATCTTCAAAACTATTGAGTGGTTTTTCAAAACTCAAAGAGATAGAGAGCCAAAACTTTGTAGAGAGAGAGTGCTTCAAAACAAAAAAAGATATGTATAACAGTTTTTCCTAATTTTAAGTATATAAGGTACAAAAATAAGAAAACATTTCGTTATGTTGAGGAACTGCCACAAGAATCTTCAAAACTATTGAGTGGTATTTCAAAACTAAAAGAGTTAGAGAGCCAAAGCTTTGTAGAGAGAGAGTCCTTCAAAAATAAAAAAAGATGTACATAACAGTTTTTCCTTATTTTAAGTCCTTAAGGTATAAAAATAAGAAAACCATTCGTTATGTTGGGGAACTGCCACAAGAATCTTCAAAACTATTGAGTGGTATTTCAAAACTAAAAGAGATAGAGAGACAAAACTTTCGAGAGAGAGAGTGTTTCAAAAATAAAAAAAGTCGTATATAACAGTTTTTTCTTGTTTTAAGTCCTTAAGGTATAAAAATAAGAAAACAATTCGTTATGCTGAGGAACTGCCATAAGAATCTTCAAAACTATTGAGTGGTTTTTCAAAACTCAAAGAGATAGAGAGCCAAAACTTTGTAGAGAGAGAGTGCTTCAAAACAAAAAAAGATATGTATAACAGTTTTTCCTAATTTTAAGTATATAAGGTACAAAAATAAGAAAACATTTCGTTATGTTGAGGAACTGCCACAAGAATCTTCAAGACTATTGAGTGGTATTTCAAAACTAAAAGAGTTAGAGAGCCAAAACTTTGTAGAGAGAGAGTCCTTCAAAAATAAAAAAGATGTACATAACAGTTTTTCCTTATTTTAAGTCCTTAAGGTATAAAAATAAGAAAACCATTCGTTATGTTGGGGAACTGCCACAAGAATCTTCAAAACTATTGAGTGGTATTTCAAAACTAAAAGAGATAGAGAGACAAAACTTTCGAGAGAGAGAGTGTTTCAAAAATAAAAAAAGTCGTATATAACAGTTTTTTCTTGTTTTAAGTCCTTAAGGTATAAAAATAAGAAAACAATTCGTTATGCTGAGGAACTGCCATAAGAATCTTCAAAACTATTGAGTGGTTTTTCAAAACTAAAAGAGATAGAGAGCCAAAACTTTGTAGAGAGAGAGTGCTTCAAAAATAAAAAAAGATATATATAACAGTTTTCCTTATTTTAAGTCCTTAAGGTATAAAAATAAGAAAACATTTCGTTATGTTGAGGAACTGCCACAAGAATCTTCAAAACTATTGAGTGGTATTTCAAAACTAAAAGAGTTAGAGAGCCAAAGCTTTGTAGAGAGAGAGTCCTTCAAAAATAAAAAAAGATGTACATAACAGTTTTTCCTTATTTTAAGTCCTTAAGGTATAAAAATTAGAAAACCATTCGTTATGTTGGGGAACTGCCACAAGAATCTTCAAACTTATTGAGTGGTATTTCAAAAGTAAATGAGATAGAGAGCCAAAACTTTGTAGAAAGAGAGTGCTTCAAAATAAAAAAAGATGTATATAACAGTTTTTCCTTATTTTAAGTCCTTAAGGTATAAAAATAAGAAAACAATTCGTTATGTTGAGGAACTGCCACAAGAATCTTCAAAACTATTGAGTGGTATTTCAAAACTAAAAGAGATAGAGAGACAAAACTTTGTAGAGAGAGAGTCCTTCAAAAATAAAAAAAGATGTACATAACAGTTTTTTCTAATTTTAAGTCCTTAAGGTATAAAAATAAGAAAACAATTCGTTATGTTGAGGAACTGCCATAAGAATCTTCAAAACTATTGAGTGGTATTTCAAAACTCAAAGAGATAGAGAGCCAAAACTTTGTAGAGAGAGAGTCCTTCAAAAATAAAAAAAGATGTACATAACAGTTTTTTCTAATTGTAAGTCCTTAAGGTATAAAAATAAGAAAACATTTCGTTATGTTGAGGAACTGCCATAAGAATCTTCAAAACTATTGAGTGGTATTTCAAAACTAAAAGAGATAGAGAGCCAAAACTTTGTAGAAAGAGAGTGCTTGAAAAATAAAAAGAGATGTATATAACAGTTTTTCCTAATTTTAAGTATATAAGGTACAAAAATAAGAAAACATTTCGTTATGTTGAGGAACTGCCACAAGAATCTTCAAGACTATTGAGTGGTATTTCAAAACTAAAAGAGTTAGAGAGCCAAAACTTTGTAGAGAGAGAGTCCTTCAAAAATAAAAAAGATGTACATAACAGTTTTTCCTTATTTTAAGTCCTTAAGGTATAAAAATAAGAAAACCATTCGTTATGTTGGGGAACTGCCACAAGAATCTTCAAAACTATTGAGTGGTATTTCAAAACTAAAAGAGATAGAGAGACAAAACTTTCGAGAGAGAGAGTGTTTCAAAAATAAAAAAAGTCGTATATAACAGTTTTTTCTTGTTTTAAGTCCTTAAGGTATAAAAATAAGAAAACAATTCGTTATGCTGAGGAACTGCCATAAGAATCTTCAAAACTATTGAGTGGTTTTTCAAAACTAAAAGAGATAGAGAGCCAAAACTTTGTAGAGAGAGAGTGCTTCAAAAACAAAAAAAGATATATATAACAGTTTTTGCTAATTTTAAGTATATAAGGTATAAAAATAAGAAAACAATTCGTTATGCTGAGGAACTGCCATAAGAATCTTCAAAACTATTGAGTGGTTTTTCAAAACTAAAAGAGATAGAGAGCCAAAACTTTGTAGAGAGAGAGTGCCTCAAAAACAAAAAAAGATATGTATAACAGTTTTTCCTAATTTTAAGTATATAAGGTATAAAAATAAGAAAACATTTCGTTATGTTGAGGAACTGCCATAAGAATCTTCAAAACTATTGAGTGGTATTTCAAAAGTAAATGAGATAGAGAGCCAAAACTTTGTAGAGAGAGAGTGCTTCAAAAACAAAAAAAGATATATATAACAGTTTTTCCTAATTTTAAGTATATAAGGTATAAAAATAAGAAAACAATTCGTTATGCTGAGGAACTGCCATAAGAATCTTCAAAACTATTGAGTGGTTTTTCAAAACTAAAAGAGATAGAGAGCCAAAACTTTGTAGAGAGAGAGTGCTTCAAAAACAAAAAAAGATATATATAACAGTTTTTCCTAATTTTAAGTATATAAGGTATAAAAATAAGAAAACAATTCGTTATGCTGAGGAACTGCCATAAGAATCTTCAAAACTATTGAGTGGTTTTTCAAAACTAAAAGAGATAGAGAGCCAAAACTTTGTAGAGAGAGAGTGCTTCAAAAACAAAAAAAGATATATATAACAGTTTTTCCTAATTTTAAGTATATAAGGTATAAAAATAAGAAAACAATTCGTTATGTTGAGGAACTGCCACAAGAATCTTCAAAACTATTGAGTGGTATTTCAAAACTAAAAGAGATAGAGAGACAAAACTTTGTAGAGAGAGAGTCCTTCAAAAATAAAAAAAGATGTACATAACAGTTTTTTCTAATTTTAAGTCCTTAAGGTATAAAAATAAGAAAACAATTCGTTATGTTGAGGAACTGCCATAAGAATCTTCAAAACTATTGAGTGGTATTTCAAAACTCAAAGAGATAGAGAGCCAAAACTTTGTAGAGAGAGAGTCCTTCAAAAATAAAAAAAGATGTACATAACAGTTTTTTCTAATTGTAAGTCCTTAAGGTATAAAAATAAGAAAACATTTCGTTATGTTGAGGAACTGCCATAAGAATCTTCAAAACTATTGAGTGGTATTTCAAAACTAAAAGAGATAGAGAGCCAAAACTTTGTAGAGAGAGAGTGCTTCAAAACAAAAAAAGATATGTAGAACAGTTTTTCCTAATTTTAAGTATATAAGGTACAAAAATAAGAAAACATTTCGTTATGTTGAGGAACTGCCGTAAGAATCTTCAAAACTATTGAGTGGTTTTTCAAAACTAAAAGAGATAGAGAGCCAAAACTTTGTAGAGAGAGAGTGCTTCAAAAACAAAAAAAGATATATATAACAGTTTTTCCTAATTTTAAGTATATAAGGTATAAAAATAAGAAAACAATTCGTTATGCTGAGGAACTGCCATAAGAATCTTCAAAACTATTGAGTGGTTTTTCAAAACTAAAAGAGATAGAGAGCCAAAACTTTGTAGAGAGAGAGTGCCTCAAAAACAAAAAAAGATATATATAACAGTTTTTCCTAATTTTAAGTATATAAGGTACAAAAATAAGAAAACATTTCGTTATGTTGAGGAACTGCCATAAGAATCTTCAAAACTATTGAGTGGTATTTCAAAAGTAAATGAGATAGAGAGCCAAAACTTTGTAGAAAGAGAGTGCTTCAAAAATAAAAAAAGATGTATATAACAGTTTTTCCTTATTTTAAGTCCTTAAGGTATAAAAATAAGAAAACAATTCGTTATGTTGAGGAACTGCCACAAGAATCTTCAAAACTATTGAGTGGTATTTCAAAACTAAAAGAGATAGAGAGACAAAACTTTCGAGAGAGAGAGTGTTTCAAAAATAAAAAAAGTCGTATATAACAGTTTTTTCTTGTTTTAAGTCCTTAAGGTATAAAAATAAGAAAACAATTCGTTATGCTGAGGAACTGCCATAAGAATCTTCAAAACTATTGAGTGGTTTTTCAAAACTAAAAGAGATAGAGAGCCAAAACTTTGTAGAGAGAGAGTGCTTCAAAAACAAAAAAAGATATATATAACAGTTTTTCCTAATTTTAAGTATATAAGGTACAAAAATAAGAAAACATTTCGTTATGTTGAGGAACTGCCATAAGAATCTTCAAAACTATTGAGTGGTATTTCGAAACTAAAAAAGATAGAGAGCCAAAATTTTGTAGAAAGAGAGTGCTTTAAAAATAAAAAAAGATGTATATAACAGTTTTTCCTTATTTTAAGTCCTTAAGGTATAAAAATAAGAAAACAATTCGTTATGTTGAGGAACTGCCACAAGAATCTTCAAAACTATTGAGTGGTATTTCAAAACTAAAAGAGATAGAGAGACAAAACTTTCGAGAGAGAGAGTGTTTCAAAAATAAAAAAAGTCGTATATAACAGTTTTTTCTTGTTTTAAGTCCTTAAGGTATAAAAATAAGAAAACAATTCGTTATGCTGAGGAACTGCCATAAGAATCTTCAAAACTATTGAGTGGTTTTTCAAAACTAAAAGAGATAGAGAGCCAAAACTTTGTAGAGAGAGAGTGCTTCAAAAACAAAAAAAGATATATATAACAGTTTTTCCTAATTTTAAGTATATAAGGTACAAAAATAAGAAAACATTTCGTTATGTTGAGGAACTGCCATAAGAATCTTCAAAACTATTGAGTGGTATTTCGAAACTAAAAAAGATAGAGAGCCAAAATTTTGTAGAAAGAGAGTGCTTTAAAAATAAAAAAAGATGTATATAACAGTTTTTCCTAATTTTAAGTATATAAGGTACAAAAATAAGAAAACATTTCGTTATGTTGAGGAACTGCCATAAGAATCTTCAAAACTATTGAGTGGTATTTCAAAACTCAAAGAGATAGAGAGCCAAAACTTTGTAGAGAGAGAGTCCTTCAGAAACAAGAAAAGATGTATATAACAGTTTTTGCTTATTTTAAGTCCTTAAGGTATAAAAATAAGAAAACAATTCGTTATGTTGAGGAACTGCCATAAGAATCTTCAAAACTATTGAGTGGTATTTCAAAACTCAAAGAGATAGAGAGCCAAAACTTTGTAGAGAGAGAGTCCTTCAAAAATAAGAAAAGATGTATATAACAGTTTTTCCTTATTTTAAGTCCTTAAGGTAGAAAAATAAGAAAACAATTCGTTATGTTGAGGAACTGCCATAAGAATCTTCAAAACTATTGAGTGGTATTTCAAAACTAAAAGAGATAGAGAGCCAAAACTTTGTACAGAGAGAGTGCTTCAAAAATAAGAAAAGATGTATATAACAGTTTTTCCTAATTTTAATTATATAAGGTACAAAAATAAGAAAACATTTCGTTGCGTTGAGGAACTGCCATAAGAATCTTCAAAACTATTGAGTGGTATTTCAAAACTAAAAGAGATTGAGAGCCAAAACTTTGTAGAGGGAGAGTCCTTCAAAAATAAAAAAAGATGTATATAACAGTTTTTCCTTATTTTAAGTCTTTAAGGTATAAAAATAAGACAACAATTCGTTGTGTTGAGGAACTGCCATAAGAATCTTCAAAACTATTGAGTGGTATTTCAAAACTAAAAGAGATAGAGAGCCAAAACTTTGTAGAGAGGGAGTCCTTCAAAAATAAGAAAAGATGTACATAACAGTTTTTTCTAGTTTTAAGTCCTTAAGGTATAAAAATAAGAAAACATTTCGTTATGTTGAGGAACTGCCATAAGAATCTTCGAAACTATTGAGTGGTATTTCAAAACTCAAAGAGATAGAGAGCCAAAACTTTGTAGAGAGAGAGTCCTTCAGAAATAAGAAAAGATGTATATAACAGTTTTTCCTTATTTTAAGTCCTTAAGGTATAAAGATAAGAAAACAATTCGTTATGTTGAGGAACTGCCATAAGAATCTTCAAAACTATTGAGTGGTATTTCAAAACTAAAAGAGATAGAGAGCCAAAACTTTGTAGAGAGAGAGTGCTTCAAAATAAAGAAAAGATGTATATAACAGTTTTTCCTAATTTTAAGTATATAAGGTACAAAAATAAGAAAACATTTCGTTATGTTGAGGAACTGCCATAAGAATCTTCAAAACTATTGAGTGGTATTTCCAAACTCAAAGATATAGAGAGCCAAAACTTTGTAGGCAGAGAGTCCTTCAGAAACAAGAAAAGATGTATATAACAGTTTTTCCTTATTTTAAGTCCATAAGGTATAAAAATAAGAAAACAATTCGTTATGTTGAGGAACTGCCATAAGAATCTTCAAAACTATTGAGTGGTATTTCAAAACTCAAAGAGATAGAGAACCAAAACTTTGTAGAGAGAGAGAGTCCTTCAGAAATAAGAAAAGATCTATATAACAGTTTTTCCTTATTTTAAGTCCTTAAGGTATAAAAATAAGAAAACAATTCGTTCTGTTGAGGAACTGCCATAAGAATCTTCAAAACTATTGAGTGGTATTTCAAAACTAAAAGAGATAGAGAGCCAAAACTTTGTAGAGAGGGAGTCCTTCAAAAATAAGAAAAGATGTACATAACAGTTTTTTCTAATTTTAAGTCCTTAAGGTATAAAAATAAGAAAACATTTCGTTATGTTGAGGAACTGCCATAAGAATCTTCAAAACTATTGAGTGGTATTTCAAAACTCAAAGAGGTAGAGAGCCAAAACTTTGTAGAAAGAGAGTGCTTCAAAAATAAAAAAAGATGTATATAACAGTTTTTCCTAATTTTAAGTATATAAGGTACAAAAATAAGAAAACATTTCGTTATGTTGAGGAACTGCCATAAGAATCTTCAAAACTATTGAGTGGTTTTTCAAAACTAAAAGAGATAGAGAGCCAAAACTTTGTAGAGAGAGAGTGCTTCAAAAACAAAAAAAGATATATATAACAGTTTTCCTTATTTTAAGTCCTTAAGGTATAAAAATAAGAAAACATTTCGTTATGTTGAGGAACTGCCACAAGAATCTTCAAGACTATTGAGTGTTATTTCAAAACTAACAGAGTTAGAGAGCCAACGCTTTGTAGAGAGAGAGTCCTTCAAAAATAAAAAAAGATGTACATAACAGTTTTTCCTTATTTTAAGTCCTTAAGGTATAAAAATAAGAAAACCATTCGTTATGTTGGGGAACTGCCACAAGAATCTTCAAACTTATTGAGTGGTATTTCAAAAGTAAATGAGATAGAGAGCCAAAACTTTGTAGAAAGAGAGTGCTTCAAAAATAAAAAAAGATGTATATAACAGTTTTTCCTAATTTTAAGTATATAAGGTACAAAAATAAGAAAACATTTCGTTATGTTGAGGAACTGCCATAAGAATCTTCAAAACTATTGAGTGGTTTTTCAAAACTAAAAGAGATAGAGAGCCAAAACTTTGTAGAGAGAGAGTGCTTCAAAAACAAAAAAAGATATATATAACAGTTTTCCTTATTTTAAGTCCTTAAGGTATAAAAATAAGAAAACATTTCGTTATGTTGAGGAACTGCCACAAGAATCTTCAAGACTATTGAGTGGTATTTCAAAACTAACAGAGTTAGAGAGCCAACGCTTTGTAGAGAGAGAGTCCTTCAAAAACAAAAAAAGATGTATATAACAGTTTTTCCTTATTTTAAGTCCTTAAGGTATAAAAATAAGAAAACAATTCGTTATGTTGAGGAACTGCCACAAGAATCTTCAAAACTATTGAGTGGTATTTCAAAACTAAAAGAGATAGAGAGACAAAACCTTCGAGAGAGAGAGTGTTTCAAAAATAAAAAAAGACGTGTATAACAGTTTTTTCTTATTTTAAGTCCTTAAGGTATAAAAATAAGAAAACAATTCGTTATGCTGAGGAACTGCCATAAGAATCTTCAAAACTATTGAGTGGTTTTTCAAAACTAAAAGAGATAGAGAGCCAAAACTTTGTAGAGAGAGAGTGCTTCAAAAATAAAAAAAGATATATATAACAGTTTTTCCTAATTTTAAGTATATAAGGTACAAAAATAAGAAAACATTTCGTTATGTTGAGGAACTGCCATAAGAATCTTCAAAACTATTGAGTGGTATTTCGAAACTAAAAAAGATAGAGAGCCAAAACTTTGTAGAAAGAGAGTGCTTTAAAAATAAAAAAAGATGTATATAACAGTTTTTCCTAATTTTAAGTATATAAGGTACAAAAATAAGAAAACATTTCGTTATTTTGAGGAACTGCCATAAGAATCTTCAAAACTATTGAGTGGTATTTCAAAACTCAAAGAGATAGAAAGGCAAAACTTTGTAGAGAGAGAGTCCTTCAGAAATAAGAAAAGATGTATATAACAGTTTTTCCTTATTTTAAGTCCTTAAGGTATAAAAATAAGAAAACAATTCGTTATGTTGAGGAACTGCCATAAGAATCTTCAAAACTATTGAGTGGTATTTCAAAACTCAAAGATATAGAGAGCCAAAACTTTGTAGAGAGAGAGTCCTTCAGAAATAAGAAAAGATGTATATAACAGTTTTTCCTTATTTTAAGTCCTTAAGGCATAAAAATAAGAAAACAATTCGTTATGTTGAGGAACTGCCATAAGAATCTTCAAAACTATTGAGTGGTATTTCAAAAGTCAAAGAGATAGAGAGCCAAACCTTTGTAGAGAGAGAGTCCTTCAAAAATAAGAAAAGATGTATATAACAGCTTTTCCTAATTTTAAGTATATAAGGTACAAAAATAAGAAAACCATTCGTTATGTTGAGGAACTGCCATAAAAATCTTCAAAACTATTGAGTGGTATTTCAAAACTCAAAGAGATAGAGAACCAAAACTTTGTAGAGAGAGAGTCCTTCAGAAATAAGAAAAGATGTATATAACAGTTTTTCCTTATTTTAAGTCCTTAAGGTATAAAAATAAGAAAACAATTCGTTCTGTTGAGGAACTGCCATAAGAATCTTCAAAACTATTGAGTGGTATTTTAAAACTCAAAGAGATAGAGAACCAAAACTTTGTAGAGAGAGAGTCCTTCAGAAACAAGAAAAGATGTATATAACAGTTTTTCCTTATTTTAAGTCCTTAAGGTATAAAAATAAGAAAACAATTCGTTCTGTTGAGGAACTGCCATAAGAATCTTCAAAACTATTGAGTGGTATTTCAAAACTCAAAGAGATAGAGAGCCAAAACTTTGTAGAAAGAGAGTGCTTCAAAAATAAAAAAAGATGTATATAACAGTTTTTCCTAATTTTAAGTATATAAGGTACAAAAATAAGAAAACCATTCGTTATGTTGGGGAACTGCCACAAGAATCTTCAAACTTATTGAGTGGTATTTCAAAAGTAAATGAGATAGAGAGTCAAAACTTTGTAGAAAGAGAGTGCTTCAAAAATAAAAAAAGATGTATATAACAGTTTTTCCTTATTTTAAGTCCTTAAGGTATAAAAATAAGAAAACAGTTCGTTATATTGAGGAACTGCCACAAGAATCTTCAAAACTATTGAGTGGTATTTCAAAACTAAAAGAGATAGAGAGACAAAACCTTCGAGAGAGAGAGTGTTTCAAAAATAAAAAAAGACGTATCTAACAGTTTTTTCTTATTTTAAGTCCTTAAGGTATAAAAATAAGAAAACAATTCGTTATGCTGAGGAACTGCCATAAGAATCTTCAAAACTATTGAGTGGTTTTTCAAAACTAAAAGAGATAGAGAGCCAAAACTTTGTAGAGAGAGAGTGCTTCAAAAATAAAAAAAGAAATATATAACAGTTTTTCCTAATTTTAAGTATATAAAGTACAAAAATAAGAAAACATTTCGTTATGTTGAGGAACTGCCATAAGAATCTTCAAAACTATTGAGTGGTATTTCACAACTCAAAGAGATAGAGAACCAAAACTTTGTAGAGAGAGAGTCCTTCAGAAAAAAGAAAAGATGTATATAACAGTTTTTCTTTATTTTAAGTCCTTAAGGTATAAAAATAAGAAAACAATTCGTTCTGTTGAGGAACTGCCATAAGAATCTTCAAAACTATTGAGTGGTATTTCAAAACTCAAAGAGATAGAGAGCCAAAACTTTGTAGAAAGAGAGTGCTTCAAAAATAAAAAAAGATGTATATAACAGTTTTTCCTAATTTTAAGTATATAAGGTACAAAAATAAGAAAACCATTCGTTATGTTGGGGAACTGCCACAAGAATCTTCAAACTTATTGAGTGGTATTTCAAAAGTAAATGAGATAGAGAGTCAAAACTTTGTAGAAAGAGAGTGCTTCAAAAATAAAAAAAGATGTATATAACAGTTTTTCCTTATTTTAAGTCCTTAAGGTATAAAAATAAGAAAACAGTTCGTTATATTGAGGAACTGCCACAAGAATCTTCAAAACTATTGAGTGGTATTTCAAAACTAAAAGAGATAGAGAGACAAAACCTTCGAGAGAGAGAGTGTTTCAAAAATAAAAAAAGACGTATCTAACAGTTTTTTCTTATTTTAAGTCCTTAAGGTATAAAAATAAGAAAACAATTCGTTATGCTGAGGAACTGCCATAAGAATCTTCAAAACTATTGAGTGGTTTTTCAAAACTAAAAAAGATAGAGAGCCAAAACTTTGTAGAAAGAGAGTGCTTTAAAAATAAAAAAAGATGTATATAACAGTTTTTCCTAATTTTAAGTATATAAGGTACAAAAATAAGAAAACATTTCGTTATTTTGAGGAACTGCCATAAGAATCTTCAAAACTATTGAGTGGTATTTCAAAACTCAAAGAGATAGAGAGCCAAAACTTTGTAGAGAGAGAGTCCTTCAGAAATAAGAAAAGATGTATATAACAGTTTTTCCTTATTTTAAGTCCTTAAGGTATAAAAATAAGAAAACAATTCGTTATGTTGAGGAACTGCCATAAGAATCTTCAAAACTATTGAGTGGTATTTCGAAACTAAAAAAGATAGAGAGCCAAAACTTTGTAGAAAGAGAGTGCTTTAAAAATAAAAAAAGATGTATATAACAGTTTTTCCTAATTTTAAGTATATAAGGTACAAAAATAAGAAAACATTTCGTTATTTTGAGGAACTGCCATAAGAATCTTCAAAACTATTGAGTGGTATTTCAAAACTCAAAGAGATAGAGAGCCAAAACTTTGTAGAGAGAGAGTCCTTCAGAAATCAGAAAAGATGTATATAACAGTTTTTCCTTATTTTAAGTCCTTAAGGTACAAAAATAAGAAAATAATTCGTTATGTTGAGGAACGGCCATAAGAATCTTCAAAACTATTGAGTGGTATTTCGAAACTAAAAAAGATAGAGAGCCAAAACTTTGTAGAAAGAGAGTGCTTTAAAAATAAAAAAAGATGTATATAACAGTTTTTCCTAATTTTAAGTATATAAGGTACAAAAATAAGAAAACATTTCGTTATTTTGAGGAACTGCCATAAGAATCTTCAAAACTATTGAGTGGTATTTCAAAACTCAAAGAGATAGAGAGCCAAAACTTTGTAGAGAGAGAGTCCTTCAGAAATAAGAAAAGATGTATATAACAGTTTTTCCTTATTTTAAGTCCTTAAGGTATAAAAATAAGAAAACAATTCGTTATGTTGAGGAACTGCCATAAGAATCTTCAAAACTATTGAGTGGTATTTCAAAACTCAAAGAGATAGAGAGCCAAAACTTTGTAGAGAGAGAGTCCTTCAGAAATAAGAAAAGATGTATATAACAGTTTTTCCTTATTTTAAGTCCTTAAGGTATAAAAATAAGAAAACAATTCGTTATGTTGAGGAACTGCCATAAGAATCTTCAAAACTATTGAGTGGTATTTCAAAAGTCAAAGAGATAGAGAGCCAAACCTTTGTAGAAAGAGTCCTTCAAAAATAAGAAAAGATGTATATAACAGCTTTTCCTAATTTTAAGTATATAAGGTACAAAAATAAGAAAACAATTCGTTATGTTGAGTAACTGCCATAAGAATCTTCAAAACTATTGAGTGGTATTTCACAACTCAAAGAGATAGAGAACCAAAACTTTGTAGAGAGAGAGTCCTTCAGAAAAAAGAAAAGATGTATATAACAGTTTTTCTTTATTTTAAGTCCTTAAGGTATAAAAATAAGAAAACAATTCGTTATGTTGAGGAACTGCCATAAGAATCTTCAAACTATTGAGTGGTATTTCAAAACTCAAAGAGATAGAGAGCCAAAACTTTGTAGAGAGAGAGTCCTTTAGAAATAAGAAAAGATGTATATATAAGTTTTTCCTTATTTTAAGTCCTTAAGGTATAAAAATAAGAAAACAATTCGTTAAGTAGAGGAACTGCCATAAGAATCTTCAAAACTATTGAGTGGTATTTCAAAAATAAAAGAGATAGAGAGCCAAAACTTTGTAGAAAGAGAGTCCTTCAGAAATAAGAAAAGATGTATGTAACAGTTTTTCCTTAGTTTAAGTCCTTAAGGTATAAAAATAAGAAAACCATTCTTTATATTGAGGAACTGCCATAAGAATCTTTAAAACTATTGCGTGGTATTTCAAAACTCAATGAGATAGAGAGCCAAAACTTTGTAGAGAGAGAGTCTTTCAGAAATAAGAAAAGATGTATATAACAGTTTTTCCTAATTTTAAGTCCTTAAGGTACAAAAATAAGAAAACAATTCATAATGTTGAGGAACTGCCATAAGAATCTTCAAAACTATTGAGTGGTATTTCAAAACTAAAAGAGATAGAGAGCCAAAACTTTGTAGAGAGAGTCCTTCAGAAATAAGAAAAGATGTATGTAACAGTTTTTCCTTAGTTTAAGTCCTTAAGGTATAAAAATAAGAAAACATTTCGTTATGTTGAGGAACTGCCACAAGAATCTTCAAGACTATTGAGTGGTATTTCAAAACTAAAAGAGATAGAGAGCCAAAACTTTGTAGAGAGAGAGTCATTCAAAAATAAAAAAAGATGTACATAACAGTTTTTCCTTCTTTTAAGTCCTTAAGGTATAAAAATAAGAAAATATTTCGTTACGTTGAGGAACTGCCACAAGAATCTTCAAAACTATTGAGTGGTATTTTAAAACTAAAAGAGATAGAGAGCCAAAACTTTGTAGAGAGAGAGTCCTTCAGAAATAGGAAAAGATGTATATAACAGTTTTTTCTTATTTTAAGTCCTTAAGGTACAAAAATAAGAAAACAATTCGTTCTGTTGAGGAACTGCCATAAGAATCTTCAAAACTATTGAGTAGTATTTCAAAACTAAAAGAGATAGAGAGCCAAAACTTTGTAGAGAGGGAGTCCTTCAAAAATAAGAAAAGATGTACATAACAGTTTTTTCTAATTTTAAGTCCTTAAGGTATAAAAATAAGAGAACATTTCGTTATTTTGAGGAACTGCCATAAGAATCTTCAAAACTATTGAGTGGTATTTCAAAACTCAAAGAGATAGAGAGCCAAAACTTTGTAGAGAGAGAGTCCTTCAGAAATAAGAAAAGATGTATATAACAGTTTTTCCTTATTTTAAGTCCTTAAGGTATAAAAATAAGAAAACAATTCGTTATGTTGAGGAACTGCCATAAGAATCTTCAAAACTATTGAGTGGTATTTCAAAACTCAAAGAGATAGAGAGCCAAAACTTTGTAGAGAGAGAGTCCTTCAGAAATAAGAAAAGATGTATATAACAGCTTTTCCTAATTTTAAGTATATAAGGTACAAAAATAAGAAAACCATTCGTTATGTTGAGGAACTGCCATAAAAATCTTCAAAACTATTGAGTGGTATTTCAAAACTCAAAGAGATAGAGAACCAAAACTTTGTAGAGAGAGAGTCCTTCAGAAATAAGAAAAGATGTATATAACAGTTTTTCCTTATTTTAAGTCCTTAAGGTATAAAAATAAGAGAACATTTCGTTATGTTGAGGAACTGCCATAAGAATCTTCAAAACTATTGAGTCGTATTTCAAAACTCAAAGAGATAGAGAGCCAAAACTTTGTAGAAAGAGAGTGCTTCAAAAATAAAAAAAGATGTATATAACAGTTTTTCCTAATTTTAAGTATATAAGGTACAAAAATAAGAAAACATTTCGTTATGTTGAGGAACTGCCATAAGAATCTTCAAAACTATTGAGTGGTTTTTCAAAACTAAAAGAGATAGAGAGCCAAAACTTTGTAGAGAGAGAGTGCTTCAAAAATAAAAAAAGATATATATAACAGTTTTCCTTATTTTAAGTCCTTAAGGTATAAAAATAAGAAAACATTTCGTTATGTTGAGGAACTGCCACAAGAATCTTCAAGACTATTGAGTGGTATTTCAAAACTAAAAGAGTTAGAGAGCCAAAGCTTTGTAGAGAGAGAGTCCTTCAAAAATAAAAAAAGATGTACATAACAGTTTTTCCTTATTTTAAGTCCTTAAGGTATAAAAATAAGAAAACCATTCGTTATGTTGGGGAACTGCCACAAGAATCTTCAAACTTATTGAGTGGTATTTCAAACGTAAATGAGATACAGAGCCAAAACTTTGTAGAAAGAGAGTGCTTCAGAAATAAGAAAAGATGTATGTAACAGTTTTTCCTTAGTTTAAGTCCTTAAGGTACAAAAATAAGAAAACAATTCATTATGTTGAGGAACTGCCATAAGAATCTTCAAAACTATTGAGTGGTATTTCAAAACTAAAAGAGATAGAGAGCCAAAACTTTGTAGAGAGAGAGTCCTTCAGAAATAAGAAAAGATGTATGTAACAGTTTTTCCTTAGTTTAAGTCCTTAAGGTATAAAAATAAGAAAACCTTTCGTTATGTTGAGGAACTGCCACAAGAATCTTCAAGACTATTGAGTGGTATTTCAAAACTAAAAGAGATAGAGAGCCAAAACTTTGTAGAGAGAGAGTCCTTCAAAAATAAAAAAAGATGTACATAACAGTTTTTCCTTATTTTAAGTCCTTAAGGTATAAAAATAAGAAAACCATTCGTTATGTTGGGGAACTGCCACAAGAATCTTCAAACTTATTGAGTGGTATTTCAAACGTAAATGAGATACAGAGCCAAAACTTTGTAGAAAGAGAGTGCTTCAGAAATAAGAAAAGATGTATGTAACAGTTTTTCCTTAGTTTAAGTCCTTAAGGTACAAAAATAAGAAAACAATTCATTATGTTGAGGAACTGCCATAAGAATCTTCAAAACTATTGAGTGGTATTTCAAAACTAAAAGAGATAGAGAGCCAAAACTTTGTAGAGAGAGAGTCCTTCAGAAATAAGAAAAGATGTATGTAACAGTTTTTCCTTAGTTTAAGTCCTTAAGGTATAAAAATAAGAAAACCATTCTTTATATTGAGGAACTGCCATAAGAATCTTTAAAACTATTGCGTGGTATTTCAAAACTCAATGAGATAGAGAGCCAAAACTTTGTAGAGAGAGAGTCCTTCAGAAATAAGAAAAGATGTATATAACAGTTTTTCCTAATTTTAAGTCCTTAAGGTACAAAAATAAGAAAACAATTCATAATGTTGAGGAACTGCCATAAGAATCTTCAAAACTATTGAGCGGTATTTCAAAACTAAAAGAGATAGAGAGCCAAAACTTTGTAGAGAGAGTCCTTCAGAAATAAGAAAAGATGTATGTAACAGTTTTTCCTTAGTTTAAGTCCTTAAGGTATAAAAATAAGAAAACATTTCGTTATGTTGAGGAACTGCCACAAGAATCTTCAAGACTATTGAGTGGTATTTCAAAACTAAAAGAGATAGAGAGCCAAAACTTTGTAGAGAGAGAGTCCTTCAAAAATAAAAAAAGATGTACATAACAGTTTTTCCTTATTTTAAGTCCTTAAGGTATAAAAATAAGAAAATATTTCGTTACGTTGAGGAACTGCCACAAGAATCTTCAAAACCATTGAGTGGTATTTTAAAACTAAAAGAGATAGAGAGCCAAAACTTTGTAGAGAGAGAGTCCTTCAGAAATAGGAAAAGATGTATATAACAGTTTTTCCTTAGTTTAAGTCCTTAAGGTACAAAAATAAGAAAACAATTCATTATGTTGAGGAACTGCCATAAGAATCTTCAAAACTATTGAGTGGTATTTCAAAACTAAAAGAGATAGAGAGCCAAAACTTTGTAGAGAGAGAGTCCTTCAGAAATAAGAAAAGATGTATGTAACAGTTTTTCCTTAGTTTAAGTCCTTAAGGTATAAAAATAAGAAAACATTTCGTTATGTTGAGGAACTGCCACAAGAATCTTCAAGACTATTGAGTGGTATTTCAAAACTAAAAGAGATAGAGAGCCAAAACTTTGTAGAGAGAGAGTCCTTCAAAAATAAAAAAAGATGTACATAACAGTTTTTCCTTATTTTAAGTCCTTAAGGTATAAAAATAAGAAAATATTTCGTTATGTTGAGGAACTGCCACAAGAATCTTCAAGACTATTGAGTGGTATTTCAAAACTAAAAGAGATAGAGAGCCAAAACTTTGTAGAGAGAGAGTCCTTCAGAAACAAGAAAAGATGTATATAACAGTTTTTCCTTATTTTAAGTCCTTAAGGTATAAAGATAAGAAAACAATTCGTTATGTTGAGGAACTGCCATAAGAATCTTCAAAACTATTGAGTGGTATTTCAAAACTAAAAGAGATAGAGAGCCAAAACTTTGTAGAGAGGGAGTCCTTCAAAAATAAGAAAAGATGTACATAACAGTTTTTTCTAATTTTAAGTCCTTAAGGTATAAAAATAAGAAAACATTTCGTTATGTTGAGGAACTGCCATAAGAATCTAAAAAACTATTGAGTGGTATTTCAAAACTAAAACAGATAGAGAGCCAAAACTTTGTAGAAAGAGAGTGCTTCAAAAATAAATAAAGATGTATATAACAGTTTTTCCTTATTTTAAGTCCTTAAGGTATAAAAATAAGAAAACAATTCGTTATGTTGAGGAACTGCCACAAGAATCTTCAAAACTATTGATTGGTATTTCAAAACTAAAAGAGATAGAGAGACAAAACTTTCGAGAGAGAGAGTGTTTCAAAAATAAAAAAAGACGTATATAACAGTTTTTTCTTATTTTAAGTCCTTAAGGTATAAAAATAAGAAAACAATTCGTTATGCTGAGGGGCTGCCATAAGAATCTTCAAAACTATTGAGTGGTTTTTCAAAACTAAAAGAGATAGAGAGCCAAAACTTTGTAGAGAGAGAGTGCTTCAAAAATAAAAAAAGATATATATAACAGTTTTTCCTAATTTTAAGTATATAAGGTACAAAAATAAGAAAACATTTCGTTATGTTGAGGAACTGCCATAAGAATCTTCAAAACTATTGAGTGGTATTTCGAAACTAAAAAAGATAGAGCGCCAAAACTTTGTAGAAAGAGAGTGCTTAAGATATAAGAAAAGATGTATATAACAGTTTTTCCTTATTTTAAGTCCTTAAGGTATAAAAATAAGAAAACAATTCGTTATGTTGAGGAACTGCCATAAGAATCTTCAAAACTATTGAGTGGTATTTCAAAAGTCAAAGAGATAGAGAGCCAAACCTTTGTAGAGAGAGAGTCCTTCAAAAATAAGAAAAGATGTATATAACAGCTTTTCCTAATTTTAAGTATATAAGGTACAAAAATAAGAAAACAATTCGTTATGTTGAGGAACTGCCATAAGAATCTTCAAAACTATTGAGTGGTATTTCGAAATTAAAAGAGATAGAGAACCAAAACTTTGTAGAGAGAGAGTCCTTCAGAAATAGGAAAAGATGTATATAACAGTTTTTTCTTATTTTAAGTCCTTAAGGTACAAAAATAAGAAAACAATTCATTATGTTGAGGAACTGCCATAAGAATCTTCAAAACTATTGAGTGGTATTTCAAAACTAAAAGAGATAGAGAGCCAAAACTTTGTAGAGAGAGAGTCCTTCAGAAATAAGAAAAGATGTATGTAACAGTTTTTCCTTAGTTTAAGTCCTTAAGGTATAAAAATAAGAAAACATTTCGTTATGTTGAGGAACTGCCACAAGAATCTTCAAACTATTGAGTGGTATTTCAAAACTAAAACAGATAGAGAGCCAAAACTTTGTAGAAAGAGAGTGCTTCAAAAATAAAAAAAGATGTATATAACAGTTTTCCTTATTTTAAGTCCTTAAGGTATAAAAATAAGAAAACATTTCGTTATGTTGAGGAACTGCCACAAGAATCTTCAAAACTATTGAGTGGTATTTCAAAACTAAATGAGATAGAGAGCCAAAACTTTGTAGAGAGAGAGTTCTTCAAAAATAAAAAAAGATGTACATAACAGTTTTTCCTTATTTTAAGTCCTTAAGGTATAAAAATAAGAAAACCATTCGTTATGTTGGGGAACTGCAACAAGAATCTTCAAAACTATTGAGTGGTATTTCAAAACTAAATGAGATAGAGAGCCAAAACTTTGTAGAAAGAGAGTGCTTTAAAAATAAAAAAAGATGTATATAACAGTTTTCCTTATTTTAAGTCCTTAAGGTACAAAAATAAGAAAACATTTCGTTATGTTGAGAAACTGCCACAAGAATCTTCAAGACTATTGAGTGGTATTTCAAAACTAAAAGAGTTAGAGAGCCAACACTTTGTAGAGAGAGAGTCCTTTAAAAATAAAAAAAGATGTATATAACAGTTTTTCCTTATTTTAAGTCCTTAAGGTATAAAAATAAGAAAACAATTCGTTATGTTGAGGAACTGCCACAAGAATCTTCAAAACTATTGAGTGGTATTTCAAAACTAAAAGAGATAGAGAGACAAAACTTTCGAGAGAGAGAGTGTTTCAAAAATAAAAAAAGACGTATATAACAGTTTTTTCTTATTTTAAGTCCTTAAGGTATAAAAATAAGAAAACAATTCGTTATGCTGAGGGGCTGCCATAAGAATCTTCAAAACTATTGAGTGGTTTTTCAAAACTAAAAGAGATAGAGAGCCAAAACTTTGTAGAGAGAGAGTGCTTCAAAAATAAAAAAAGATACATATAACAGTTTTTCCTAATTTTAAGTATATAAGGTACAAAAATAAGAAAACATTTCGTTATGTTGAGGAACTGCCATAAGAATCTTCAAAACTATTGAGTGGTATTTCGAAACTAAAAAAGATAGAGAGCCAAAACTTTGTAGAAAGAGAGTGCTTAAGATATAAGAAAAGATGTATATAACAGTTTTTCCTTATTTTAAGTCCTTAAGGTATAAAAATAAGAAAACAATTCGTTATGTTGAGGAACTGCCATAAGAATCTTCAAAACTATTGAGTGGTATTTCAAAAGTCAAAGAGATAGAGAGCCAAACCTTTGTAGAGAGAGAGTCCTTCAAAAATAAGAAAAGATGTATATAACAGCTTTTCCTAATTTTAAGTATATAAGGTACAAAAATAAGAAAACAATTCGTTATGTTGAGGAACTGCCATAAGAATCTTCAAAACTATTGAGTGGTATTTCAAAACTCAAAGAGATAGAGAATCAAAACTTTGTAGAGAAAGAGTCCTTCAGAAATAAGAAAAGATGTATATAACAGTTTTTCGTTATTTTAAGTCCTTAAGGTATAAAAATAAGAAAACAATTCGTTATGTTGAGGAACTGCCATAAGAATCTTCAAACTATTGAGTGGTATTTCAAAACTCAAAGAGATAGAGAGCCAAAACTTTGTAGAGATAGAGTCCTTTAGAAATAAGAAAAGATATATATATAAGTTTTTCCTTATTTTAAGTCCTTAAGGTATAAAAATAAGAAAACAATTCGTTAAGTTGAGGAACTGCCATAAGAATCTTCAAAACTATTGAGTGGTATTTCAAAAATAAAAGAGATAGAGAGCCAAAACTTTGTAGAAAGAGAGTCCTTCAGAAATAAGAAAAGATGTATGTAACAGTTTTTCCTTAGTTTAAGTCCTTAAGGTATAAAAATAAGAAAACCATTCGTTATGTTGAGGAACTGCCATAAGAAACTTTAAAACTATTGAGTGGTATTTCAAAACTCAATGAGATAGAGAGCCAAAACTTTGTAGAGAGAGAGTCCTTCACAAATAAGAAAAGATGTATATAACAGTTTTTCCTAATTTTAAGTCCTTAAGGTACAAAAATAAGAAAACAATTCATTATGTTGAGGAACTGCCATAAGAATCTATTGAGTGGTATTTCAAAACTAAAAGAGATAGAGAGCCAAAACTTTGTAGAGAGAGTCCTTCAGAAATAAGAAAAGATGTATGTAACAGTTTTTCCTTAGTTTAAGTCCTTAAGGTATAAAAATAAGAAAACATTTCGTTATGTTGAGGAACTGCCACAAGAATCTTCAAGACTATTGAGTGGTATTTCAAAACTAAAAGAGATAGAGAGCCAAAACTTTGTAGAGAGAGAGTCCTTCAAAAATAAAAAAAGATGTACATAACAGTTTTTCATTATTTTAAGTCCTTAAGGTAAAAAATAAGAAAACAATTCGTTACGTTGAGGAACTGCCATAAGAATCTTCAAAACTATTGAGTGGTATTTCAAAACTCAAAGAGATAGAGAGCCAAAACTTTGTAGAAAAAGAGTTCTTCAGAAATAAGGAAAGATGTAAGTAGGTATTGCGGCGGTTGAGCCAGACATCGCTATCTCGCTCACTCTAATGGGTGTCGCCAGAAGAAAATGAGAAATTATTGTGTGAGAGTGAAGGTGATGGAAGATATGAATTTGTAGGTCTACGTCATGTTTTTGCTAAAAAAATTAATTGTTTAAACGAGGATTTGAACTCGGTGCCTGAATGATTATAACGAGCGACCACGCTAACCATTCAGTTACCAAGCCATTTAGAAATATTGATGTTATTTGTGTATATAAGTATATAAATGGTTGATATGGTATTAAAAAAAAAAAAAAAAAAAAAAAAAAAAAAAAAAAAAAAAAAAAAATTCTATAAATAGCTTTTAATATCTCAAGGTTATTAATTAATTAATTTTGTAAAATTTTCATCCTAAATGTATGCAAAAATTTTCAATGGGGGATCAATGTATGAAAAGATGATGTATGGAAAATATAACTTTTTCATCCTGAATGTATGCAAAAATGTTCAATGGGTTTCTAATATATGGAGCGATGATCATATTTTCATCCTGAATGTATGCAAATTTTTGTTTAGAAAGGTTTTTTTAAATATTTAATTCTGAAAGTATTGAAAAAATTGCAGGCTAATTTGAATGAGGGTTGTGACTTGGGATTGAATTGGAAATAAATAAAAAATTTAACTTTGGAATGAATCAGTGGTGGTGGCGGCGGCGGTGGTGATTTCATGAAACGAGGTTAAGCTTTAAATAATGAAATTTTTCATTCTAAAAGTATTGGAAATAATTTAAAAAATTAACTTTGGAATGAAACAAAAAAGAAAACAAAAAGTAATAATATATTTTTAAATTTACAAGTTGGGAATTTTAAATGTCTTATCAGACAGAAATGTTCTTGTATGATTATGTAGTATGGAATTAGAAATTTGTTTTGAGCGTGACATCAGGGAATTTATTAGATGACCTTAACCTTTAAATAAAAAAGAAAACAAAAAAGTAATTATATATTTTTAAATTTACAAGTTGAGAATTTTAAATGTCTTATCAGACAGAAATGTTCTTGTATGATTATGTAGTATGGAATTAGAAAATTGTTTTGAGCGTGACGTCAGGGAATTTATTAGATGACCTTAAGCTTTAAATAAAAAGAGAAAACAAAAAAGTAATTATGTACTTACGTACTTAACTCTTTGTTAAAAACATTGGGGTATTATAAAACCACATACACCCTAAATTTTTTTTAAAAAATTTCATAACTAAGTCTAATTATGAGAAACCTCAAAATATTTATATAAATATTAGGTATGATATTAGGTATGAAAAGACTATAAAAGTCTGTGTGATGTTAAAAAGAAATGCATTACAAATTTATAACTCATATTGTACATTTAACATAATGTTTTGGGTGGAGAATATTCAACATGGATATAAATATTGTACTTGTACGAGAAAATGGAAATCATTTTCTATAATAAACTACAAAATATTTCATGATAGTTTAGAGGTGTTTCTGACTCCTGAAGGTGGTGAAAAGGTTCTACTACTTAGGATAAGAAATGGTGAAGCAATTACAAATATTTCGAACAATAAAATAGATGTTTTAGATTGGCAGCACATAAAACTTGAAGTAAATGGTGGGGATATAGCTATAAAGGGCGATATTTTATTTCCAGAAAATATGAGTCACAACAGATACATTCCAAACCATTTTCCCACAGATTGTCCTTTTATTGAAGAGGATGACTGGGAAAATATAAATAAACTTATAATGGATATATTACCAACAGAAAAAGAGGGAAGTGTAAATGTTGATGCAGCTTTAGAATCTTTAAAATTAAATATAAACAAGAAAGTTGCAGAGAATAATAAAATTATAGAGAAAAGATCTTTGTTGAAAGATAGACTTAATGAGGGCATTAAATTCCTCTCTCAATTAGCTGATAAATATGATAAGAATAATAAAACTGATCGTGTACAATTATTACGAAAATTAAAAAATGAGCTTGTGATGATTCAAACTGAGAAATTGAATATGACAGATGTTTCTAAGGAAATGCATGAACATCATTTTGAAACGCTTCTGTACGTATATCAAGTGATTGAGAAACTAAAATATCATTACAATTATAATTAAATAAAAATTCAGTATGATTCCTAAAGAGAACTAAACTTATCAATTTTCGAATATATAATAACAGGTAGCATAATAAAAAAACCTCATAATAAACCAAACCTTTGAAGTGTACGTTTGCAAAAAAAAAAAAAAAAAAAAAAAAAACAATATGAAGATCATATTAATTAGTATTTTGTATCTAATACAATTTAATATATACAAATCAGCTCCTACTCGTTTTTATTTAAATGAAGAGAAACATGGATATATTAATTTTGATATCATCGGACCAAACAATGATACAATTAAGGTCGGACTCTCATTAGATTTTATAAAATATAGTAAAAATCCTGAAGCAGCAACAACAACAACAACAAGTTTACCAATAGAAAAACATATTACAGAGCGAAGTATTTCAGATGAAGCTGATTCAGCTCCTCAATATGTTACAGTAGAAGAAGCAATTGAAGCTTTTAAGATGGATTTAATTAGAAAAGAAAGTGATATTGGTGGTGTAATTAACAGCAAAGAAATTTTTTATAGACATTTTATACTTGAAGAGGGTGAAATACAAATTCATGTAAGATGTTCATACGATAGCAATTTTCAGAAAAGAACAATTAGAATACAATGTATCGAATATCGTGATATCTTAAAAGAAAGAATTTTAAGTAATGGAGAAGTTGAAGAAATGACTATAGAAGATACTACATTCAAAAGTGAATATACTGTATTAAATTTACCTAAAATTAAACAAACATTAAAAAGCGAATTTTTATTTTAACATTAATATCATAATAATTTGAATGATTCATATGTACTTATATCTAATCAAAATATAATATTAATAAAAGAAAAAAATAAACATTTTTAAGGTTATAATAAATTTGTTTTATTTATCCAAGAATTGTGACTTGATGGGAAACCAAGCCATTTAACAAAAACTCTATTATCTTTAGTTTTTACAATTTTTTCAACTAGATAGACATCTTTATTTTTAGCTTTTATTAATTCTAGCTCATAGAAACCACCTTGAATGGGATGACCTTGATAATCTTCTAATAAGTATGTGATGGGGTTAGTAATCTGAATTTTCTTGATTTTAAATATTTCAGTTGTCCAATTTGGTGTGTATCCCTTTTCAAAAACATGTTTGTACTTGCTTATACGAACTGAGTCACCAACTTTAAATTTTGCTGGTGCAGCAATTTTAATATGATTATATACAGTTAACAACAGTTCATTTGCGTTTTTACTATTTACATCAGATGGCCGCTTCTTAATAGTATGATGTTTAGTGTTATTGTATTGATGAACTAATTTTCCAACAGTATCTATCCATTTATAATCACCATTAAAACTGAAATCTCGCCACATTTTTTCCTTTAGAGTTCGATTGAATCGTTCAACAATGCTGGCTTTTAAAGAGCTGAATGTTGAATAATGATTAATATGGTATTTCACAATCAGATTTTTGAAAGTGTTATTAAAGAATTCTTTTCCATCGTCGGTTTGTAAATTTTTTGGATATCTTTTAGATGCGATGAAAATAGAATTCATTGCTTGCGTTACATTTTCAGCAGTTTTATTTTTTATAGGAATAGCCCGCGCATATTTTGAAAAGGCATCAATAACTGTTAGTAGATATTTATAAGTTTTATTTTGTTTAGCATAAGCACCCATTTCTACTAAATCAGCTTGCCAAAGATCATCAAAACCTTTGATAATAACTCTTCGTCTTGTAAAATTTCTACGAGCTGGCTTGTGCAACTCTTCAACAACCTCTCTCTTAGACATTTCGAGAAGTAAAAATAAAATATATACACATGTTGTAATTTTATTAATAATTTATTTTCTTATTCGGTTATACAATTTCATAAGCTTTACAATTCTTATCATAATATTTTCAGCTGAGATGCATTCACATGTTTCGGGAACATCCTCAACAATTTCAGCTGTATATGGACATATACTCCAATGATAACCATATTCCTTTGTTTATTCTAATGTTGAATCTTTAAACCTTTTTAGAAATTTGAAATGAAGATTTAATTCTTCATAGTGCTCCTCCAAAAGAATATCTCCATATTTAATGAGAAAATTCTTTAAAGAATATCCGATTTGATGTATATCCATGTCAGCAGTTTAAATTGAACTGTTTTAGTATTCTTTTAAAAATTTCCTTTTCTAAGGTCGTGTGTTTGTATTAGTTCTTTTTTCGAATCATCTGATAACCGAACAATATCAGTACGAGGAGTTTCCACCATAATTACTTCATCTCGTAATGCATTTATATGTTTTATAACAAATGCTATTTCTCCATTTATATATTTTTTAGTTTCATCTTTAGTTTTCAATATATTAGTTTTCAAATTAGCATCCATTTTATCATTTGATCCATAAACACGGGATATTTCATTTCTTAATTTTAAAAATACATCTTCTTTTAATTCGTTGGTTAATTTCATAACATATTTTTTTAAATTTTCAATTGAATCATCAACATATTTTTTATTTGTGGAATCCATTGTGTTAAATGGGTTATTAACATTAACTAATTTTTTAAATTGAAGATCATAATCTCCGTCCTCTGTTAATTTGAAACCAAGAGCAGAATAATTTTTAAATAGTAATTTATTTGAAGTTTGATTGCGAGAACTGCGTCCAAACTTATCAATAGACATTTTGCAAGTGTATATATGTTAATATAATTATTCGATTATATCAGCTTCTCTAAGCTCTTCAAGAATAGAATTGATTTCATTTTGATGATTATTATTCCCAGCATGTTGTGATGCATGTAAAATTCTCAATCTATCAATTAACTCATTCGGATCATCCCAATAGACATATTGTTTTGGTGCCTCAGAGTATGACATTAACGATGTTGATCCTTTAGATAAATTGTTTATTGAATGACCTGCTCCCTTTTTATTTCTATTTCTGGTATTATATTCATGTTCATAAAGCTTTCTAATAATATTTTTATATTTATAACCTACATCCGGTTCAATTTCCGGCTTCAAGTTAAAATTGTTAGACTTCTGATATTTCACAACATTAGTTAATTCTTTAATTGGGTCTATAATGGGCTCATAAGTTTTCTCTAAAGCTTCTTCTTGTAAAATTTGACCTGTTTTTAACGCATGATATTTCCTTTTAAGGCTTTTTTTAGCTTTAATCATTTCCTTCATTAGCTTCTCATCCATTTTGCAATCAGTTTTAGTTGTTGCTAACTGAACTGGTATCGGATCGGTTGGTGTTGTTAACTGAACTGGTATCGGATCGGTTGGTGTTGTTAACTGAACTGGTATCGGATCGGTTGGTGTTGTTGATGTTACCATGTAGTACAGTAAACTAAAATAGTTATGATGTAACCATTATCTATTTATAACTTAAGAAATTCTTCAAAATTTTTCCTATAACGTCCATTGTTTAAAGAACTATCCTTATCAACCATTACAAATCCATAGTTATTCTTCCAGCAATGTGAACATAAATTTTTAAATTGATCGAAGTTCATATCAGAATTAACATGATCATTGTAAATATGTTTTAAATTCAAATCATCTTGTTTGAATGCAATTATGAAATTTGCATTGTTTCGCACCAAATGCTTAGGAATACGAGTATAACTTTGACATAAATAGAAGCTGTCAACATGATTATGGCGACCCATACAAAAATATGCTCTTATGCTATCTTGTTTCTCGCAAGCAACATCATCAAATATAAATATTGAATTTTTTTGAGCTTCTGATGGAGCAATTATTTCAGAATTATTTGGAAATTCATTGTATCCCATACCTTTAACGGAATTTATTGCCTTTCTCAAATATTCATATTTCGGCTGATGTAATGACTTTGAGTAAATGTATATGTTTTCGAAATTAAGACCTTTAGAGTCTAAGAGCATGCTTAGCATAACATTAGTTTTTCCTCAATTTGATGGTCCAACAATCAATCCCCGGATACTATCGGGTAATAATGCACCATGTTTTCTTTTCTTTTTAAAGCTTCCTCGATCAAAATTTTTTACTTTAATCGGGTCATCTACTTTAACAAACTTCATTTTGATAACTGATTAAAATCTATATAAATTCAAGTTTATATAAGTAATAGGCAGTCAGTTTATATCGATAGTTAATTGAAGACATAAATATGATTGATCACAATAAAAAATTAATCAGTCGTAAAAGGGTGTTTAAAGGGAGAGGAGGAGTAATCAATACTCTTATAAATAAATTACCATTTGAAGCACATTTACCAGGATATAATTACTGTGGACCTAGAACTAAACGTCAAAAAAGATTATATCGAGGTGATAAAGGTATTAATCAATTGGATGAGGTTTGTCGTGAACACGATATTGCATATTCACAAAATCGCGATACAAACGAACGTCATAAAGCAGACAAAATATTAGCTGAAAAGGCTTGGCAAAGAGTCAAAGCAGCAGATTCAAGCATAGGTGAAAGAGCTAATGCACTTCTAGTTTCTGGTGCAATGAAAGCTAAAGTTAAACTTGGAATGGGCTGTTCAACTAAATCAAAAACGAAACAGAAATTATTAAAAAATATTATTCAAGAAGCCAAGGTAGCTGTTAAGGGCAGTAAACCATCAAGTCAAAAAGATACAATCAAAATTGCTTTGAAAGCAGCAAGAAATGTGACTAAAAAGAGAAAACAAATAAAATTACCAAGAGTTCTTCCAGTGCCTAAAGTTGGCGGAATTTTACCTTTAATTCCAATTTTGGCAGGTCTGTCAGCTGTGGGAGCTCTCTCAGGAGGAGCTGCTGGTATAGCTAAAGCTGTCAATGATGCTAAAAGCGCTAAGAAGCAGTTAAATGAAAGTGAACGACATAATAAAACAATGGAGGCTATTGCTTTAAGAGGAAAAGGTCTATATTTAAAGCCATATAAGAAAGGACTAGGATTATATTTGAAACCAAAAAATTTTTAAATATGCTACCCAAAAGATCTCTAACCAACATTGATTTAAACAATTTTGGAAAGAAATATCTAAAACATTTTCGTGGAGTTTTCATGAAAGATGATTTACCTAAAAGCAAACCTTGGAAACATGAATGTGGAATTATAAATTTAGATAATTCTATTGGATCTGGGACTCATTGGGTAGCATATTATAAAAATGAAGATAATACACAATATTTTGATAGTTTTGGGAATTTACAACCACCAGCTGAAGTTGTGAAATACTTGGGAGATAAGCTCACATATAATTATGACACATATCAAAAATTTAATACATACAATTGCGGTCATTTATGTTTAGCTTTCTTATCAAATTATAATTCTATAAACAAAAAAAAAAAAAAAATTTTAAGCGAATAAAGAATAACAAATAAAAAAGATAAAACTGATTTTTTAATTTAAATTTTAATTTATAGTAAAAACTGACCTACATTAATATCAGCTGATCAAAAATGAAGTTCAATGTTATTTTGCATTACTCAGATAAAATTAAATAAATTATTTTTCTGATTTTAATGTTTTGCCGTCGGCAATTTGATATTATTTCTATGTATGAGATATATTAGGATGGTATCAATAATAAAATTATCTACAACTTCCAAATTATCTTATTCATAAAGTGCAAGTCATGTCGCTAACACTTACGCTAAGCGGTAACTCATCCATTTTAGCAGCTGAGTATTTCCCACCTATAGAATTACAGCATAAAGACTATGTATGTGGTTTAGTTGATTTTCAAACATACAATTCAATACCAAATATCGATGAGGAAAATAATAAATTTATTATTGATGATAATAGCATCACTATTCCGACTGGATCCTATGAAATAGAGGACATTGAGGAATTTCTTAAAGGAAAATTGGAAACTAATGCTAAAGGGGAACAGGAGAAGCTTCACATAAAAGCTAATAATAACACACTAAAATGTGAAGTTTTTTCTGATAAACAGATTGATTTTGAACGAGAGGATACAATTGGAGGAATACTGGGTTTTAGCAAAAGAAAATTAAAACCAAATGTTTGGCATGAATCAGATTTATATGTGGATATAAATAAAATTAATATTATACGGGTATAATATCGTGTATGGAACTTATATTAATGGAATAGAGGCTCATACATTACATGAATTCTCCATTGGTGTGAGTCCAGGCTATAAAATAATTGAAGTTCCTCAAAATGTAATCTATTTACCTGTGAACGTCAAACGAATAAGTTCTCTAACACTCAGATTAGTTGATCAGAACGACAATTTAATAAATTTTCGAGGTGAAACTATAACAATCAGATTACATCTAAAACCTATCGCATAATGATAGTTTATAATAATTCCAATAAATATTCAATAAATGATACTCCTCAGTTCATTATTGATAGATCGTTGCAGCAACAAGGTCATCAAATATTACGTAATAAGCGTGCTATAACGTTGAAAAATCTACAGTTTTTGAAATTAAATTACAAATTAAAAAATCATTAAGATGAACTTATTTGAAAGTCCAGTTTTCGATGAAAGCATCACAAATGCACATTGGCATACATATTCACCATTTTTGAATTCATTTAACAAAAGCGATATAATTCGTATTCAAATCCAGAATCAGAATTTAAATATATTACCATCAACGAGTTTACTTTATATTGAAGGATCACTTTCTACGAAAGATGGCCTGGCAACAACAACAACAAAATTGACTAACAATTCAATGGCATTTCTTTTCGATGAAATACGGTATGAGTTGAATGGGAAGGAAATTGATCATAACCGAAATGTTGGAATAACATCCTGTTTAAAAAATTACATTTCTCTAAATGAAACCGAAAGTATCAGATTAATGAACGCAAGTTGGACACCTAGGGTACGCATTGAACTGAATGGTTTGTTTTTTAATTTTTGTATTCCATTAAGAATGCTTTTGGGATTTGCTGAAGACTATAAAAATATAATACCGAATGCAAAACATGAGCTGATTTTGACCCGCTCTCGATCAGATGATAATTCTATGATTTGTGGTGATCAGATTGAAAAAGCAAAAATTCAGCTTATAAAAGTACAATGGAGAGTTCAACATATAACTTTAAATGATACTTTAAAATTGAATTTATATCAAAATATGAATAAAGGTACAGCGATTAAATTAGCCTTTAGAAATTGGGATCTTTATGAATACCCTACATTACCATCAAATAGTAATCATCATATTTGGAATGTAAAAACGACATCACAACTTGAAAAACCACGTTTTATTATATTTGCTTTACAAACAAATCGGCAACATAAGCTGGATAGAGACCCCGCACAATTCGATCATTGTAATATCACCGATTTGAAAGTATATTTGAACTCAGAAGCTTATCCATATGAAGATATGAATTTGTTATTTGAAAGAAATCGTTATACTCAAATTTTCGAAGTAATTATTACAATCAAACACTTTGGGATTCGGTACTTACATGGCGTGATTTTAAAAAAGATGCTATGATTTTAGTAATTGATACTCGTCATCAAAGTGAGAATCTAAAAGTGGGACCAGTTGACGTCAGAATTGAGTTGAAAACTTCAGAGAAAATTCCTGAAAATACTACAGCATATTGTCTTATGCTGCATGATCGATTAGTTGAATTTAGCCCGCTGACTGGTGAAGTCAATAAAATTATATAGTTCAGTTAACATCATTCATCCTATATGATCGATTGTTATATATTTATAATCACTATATTTCTTATAGCAGCCGGATATTGCTTAGGCTGTTTAATTTATCTAGGTTATAAATATATAAAATTGCGGACAACATCATCAAGATCAGTCAATTCAGAGATTTAAAAAAATAAAAATGGAGTATGTAATAATCGATATACAAGGAATTCGGGATAATAACAACAAATTCATTCTAAAAGAAATTGCTGTTCTTACATCAAAAGATGAAATTCAACATTTTATAATAAAACCACCATATAGTTGGCATATTCTGGATACCAAAACAAAATATACCAATAATTGGTTAACTAAAAATCATCATGGATTCAGATGGTCTGACGGAAGAACTCATTTTCGGGATGAGGGGAGGAAAAAAAGAAATGGATTGAATTTACCTTAAATCATAGCAATGTGAGCAATTTAGATGAGGATGATCCTACAAGTTTGAAAATATTGATTAAACAACAAAATAAAACAGATCAAACAGATCAAACATGCGCATTCAAACATATTGGGTATTGTGCATTTGAAAATGTTCATATTTTGAAATTTCTTGCTATAATGAATTTTATGCTATATGAGCAACTTTATGAAGTTTTACCATCATCATCTGAAAAAGAAAACTAACTATACTAAAGCTGAAAAAATGTAATTCTAAATTTGAATCATTATGAAATAAAACAATTTTTGTAAAATTAAAATTAAAGGTTTTTTTTATTTTTAATTTTTAATAAAATTTTATACAAAACTAAAGTCTATAAAACTAAATAATTGACCCTTTATAGCTATATCCCCACCATTTACTTCAAGTTTTATGTGCTGTCAATCTAAAACATATGCGATTAAGTTTATGTTTTATTAATGAAGAATGCTAAACATTAATAAATTACATGTTGGATGTCAGATGGACGGTCGAATTTTAACTTTACACTACAATTCCGCTTACGCATACATATTTCATATAAGAATATTATTCTAACTGATAAGAACCTTTAAAATTTTTAAAACCGCAAGTTTTCATTTTTTCAATTTTTAAAATCGTACAATTTGGTAGGGTACTCTACTCAAAATTTCTATTATGTTGCGTGAACATACATTACAAACTCTAATTATTCAACATTAAAACAATAAAAACAGCAAAACAAAATGTTGACATATTTGTTTCATATAATATCATAATTTTTACAAATTTATGATAAGACTTATTTTTTCTAAAATTCTTTATCAAATCCATAGCATGAGTTATTTATAGAATTTTTTAATACCATGTCAACCATTTATATACACATTTAACATTAACTTTTGTAAATGGCTTGGTAGCTGAATGGTTAGCGTGGTTACTCGTTAATCATTCAGATCCAAGTTCAAATCCTCTTTCAAACAGTTAGTTTTTTTTAAAAAAAAAATATAATTAACATTCATATTCATAAATTACACGCCCACACACACACATACATAAATAATAATTAACATGGAATCATACTTATAATTAACAACTGAGAATATTCCCCTGATCCCGATGGAATTCCCTATGACGTCATCATCAGATAAGTGTTCCCCAGCTGGTCCAATCAACGTCATCAAGCATGGCGCCAAATATATAACAATAACAACAATAACATGATAAGGTCAACGACCTACAGAAATAAATGCTTCTCTACCTTGAGATCTTACACAGCCAGGCGCCCACCGTCATCAAAAGTGCTTCTAGACTTTGAGATTCACCGGACGGAATTTCCTATGACGTCAGGGGTTCCCCCAAAAGTACTTCTCTACCTTGAGATAACAGCAGCAAAAACATGACGTAGACCTACAAATCCTTATCTTCCATCACCTTCACTCTCACACAATAATTTCTCATTTCTTTATGGCGCCAGCCACTAGAGTGAGCGAGATAGCAATGTCTGGCTCAACCGCTGCAATACCTACTGTGCTGGGTGATACAAATCTTTTTTAACAAATGGAAGTTCACATTCACAAATAGAAGTTGATATATCTTTTGATACAAACGCTAGATCTAATAATCGATCTGAAACATTAAACAGATTATTGACTTGAACTAAGTCGAGGGAAAATAATATATCTATTATAAAGGATTCATTTATATTAAGATTAAATGGAACTAAAAATTTATTTCTATTATCATTTGGATATTTCCACGATATGCTAGGTAAGTTAAAATCGCCCAAAACACAAAAAATATTCTCATCATTATTGTGAGCTTCAAATATTGATTCAATGTTTTCAACATGTTTACTATAAATTTCAAATGAACTTCTTGGAGGAATATAACTTAATATAAAAAATATATTTTTCTTTGTAAAAACATTACTAGAATTATTAATATTTACTTTTATACACAATTGTTCTATATTACCATTATTATGAAAAAGCGGGATAGGATGACTAATAAATGATGATTTGACAGCTATTAGAATTCCACCACCAAGATGTTTGTTTGTAGCAATTAAATCTCTGTCGTTACGAAAAACACAGTAAGCAGACTCGTCAAATAATTCAGATGAATAGATGGAATCGTGTAGTGATGTTTCTGTACATGCTATCAAAGAAAATGAATTATCTGAAACAGCGCGATAAAACTCATGCGTTTTAGTGCGTAAGCCTCTTGTATTTTGATAATATGTTGAAAATATATTTCCTTCAGAAAAAGAAGATAATGCTGTGTCAAAAGAGTGCAATGATGAAAGTGATGATGTTGATAATGAGGCTGATCTTTCAGAGGGATGTGGTGAAAAAAATAATGAATGTATTGAAGAAGAAACACATGAAGAATTAACGTTTAGAGCGTCAGATTGCGGTGCGTTAATTAATCCATCGAGTTCAGGTGAACTATGGGTGAGTTTTTTTGAAGTAGAAAATCTTTCACCTCTACACCAGCTGGCCAGAAATTCACAAGTTTTAATTTTTTATGATACTCTGGTGGAACATTTATTTTGAAAGAAATGCTTCTTAACTTACTGATGTCTGCATTTCTTTTAATAAGTCTAAAGCATTTAATTAGAGATCGATCAATATTTAGCTTACGTGAAACATATTGTTCGATAGCATCATGTGAAGTGTTTATTCCAAATCTCGATATATGTATCCATTTCTGTCGTTGAACGACAACAAGTTCGGGATCACTAATAACTGAAGACAAGAGTTCTGTTTGATTGTTAGACTCAGTAACCGTATTAGTATTCAATGATGGTAATATAACTGTTGATTTAATTGAATTATGTTTAATAATCATTTTATCCTTAATTGAAGCATCTTGCTTGAAACTAGGAATTACTCTAGGGTTTAAAATTGGTAAACTATCCGGTAATTCCGACAAATCTGATTTAGCAGAAGAAACTTTCAATACTTCACTCTTTATTGATTGTATTTGTTCGACCAAGTGATCAAGTTTCTTTAATAAATTACTTACTGATATAGTACAGCAATCATCGCATCTCCAAAAAAGATTACAATTACCTTTATTAATTAATTTTAATGTACCATCGGTAATGTTAGAACATTTAATGCAGTAAATTTTTTCGCAAATAGAACCGCATTTAACAAATAGTTCATTTACTATTAGAACCTTACATTTACTACAATTTACAGCCATTATAGTGTTTAGAATTTGAAAAATAAAAAAATTAAAATTAGAAAGAACAAAAAAAAAAAAAATTTATATAATTATTCCTGTTTTTATATCGTTTTGTTTATTTTTTTTCTTTTTTTATATATCTGCAACCATGTAGTGAGAATGTTAATATTTAAAAATGTTTATTATTAGGATTTTATTTAAATAAGCCAAAAATGTTAAAAAGTATTCAAAAATGTTATACTTAATTGTAATTTTATTTATAGAAAAACAAAAATGTTGAAAATGTCTATACGTGGTTAAAATTTTTAAAAGTTGCTATATTTTTAAATGTTATTTGATTAAATAAATCAAAAATGTAAAATGTAAAAAATGTTATTAATGTTATTAATTCAAAAATGTTAAACAAGTTATTTTTATTATTTTTTTTTTTTTTTTTTTATTTCTTTTTTTGAATATTTATCACATCAGAGTTCAATGAACTATATTTTTAAATTTGAGATTCACAAAAAAAAAAAAAAAATGTTATAATTGTAATTTTATTTATAGAAAACAAAAATGTTGAAAATCACTATAAGTGGTTAAAAAGCTTTATTTTAAAATGTTATTATTAAGGTTTTATTAAAAAAAAAACCAAAAATGTTAAAATTAAAAAAAAAACAAAAATGTTAAATATAACTATGTGGTGAAAAACTTTACTGTATAAATGTTATGCTTAATGTAAATTAATTTATAGAGAACAAAAATGTTGGATGCGGTTAAAAAGCTTTATTTTAAAATGTTATTATTAAGATTTTATTAAAAAAAAAAACCAAAAATGTTAAAATTCAATTAAAAATGTTATTATTATTGTTTTATTTAAAAAAAAAAAAACAAAAATGTTAAATATAACTATGTGGTGAAAAACTTTATTTAAAAATTTTATTACTAAATGTTATTTGATATTTGATTAAATAAATCAAGAATGTTAAATATGGTATTAATTGAAAAATGTTAAACAAGGTATTATCAAAGTTCAATGAACTTTATTTATAAATTAGAGATTCACAAAACGAATTTAAATGCAATTTATATATGAAGATTTTAAGCGGTGTAAAAGAATGATCTGTATACTACGAGTGTATAGAAAGAACTGTGATATATACATCTTTTCCTATTTCTGAAGGACTCTCTCTCTACAAAGTTTTGGCTCTCTATCTCTTTTAGTTTTAAAATACCACTCAATAGTTTTGAAGATTCTTATGGCAGTTCCTCAACATAATGAATTGTTTTCTTATTTTTATACCTTAAGAACTTAAAATAAGAAAAAACTGTTATATACATCTTTTCCTATTTCTGAAGGACTCTCTCTCTACAAAGTTTTGGCTCTCTATCTCTTTTAGTTTTAAAATACCACTCAATAGTTTTGAAGATTCTTGCGGCAGTTCCTCAACATAACGAAATATTTTCTTATTTTTATACCTTAAGGACTTAAAATAAGGAAAAACTGTTATGTACATCTTTTTTTATTTTTGAAGGACTCTCTCTCTACAAAGTTTTCGCTCTCTATATCTTTTAGTTTTGAAATACCACTAAATAGTCTTGAAGATTCTTGTGGCAGTTCCTCAACATAACGAAATGTTTTCTTATTTTTATACCTTAAGGACTTAAAATAAGGAAAAACTGTTATATACATCTTTTCTTATTTTTGAAGGACTCTCTCTCTACAAAGTTTTGGCTTTCTATCTCTTTTAGTTTTGAAATACCACTCAATAGTTTTGAAGATTCTTATGGCAGTTCCTCAACATAATGAATTGTTTTCTTATTTTTATACCTTAAGAACTTAAAATAAGAAAAAACTGTTATATACATCTTTTCCTATTTCTAAAGGACTCTCTCTCTACAAAGTTTTGGCTCTCTATCTCTTTTAGTTTTAAAATACCACTCAATAGTTTTGAAGATTCTTGCGGCAGTACCTCAACATAACGAAATATTTTCTTATTTTTATACCTTAAGGACTTAAAATAAGGAAAAACTGTTATATACATCTTTTCTTATTTTTGAAGGACTCTCTCTCTACAAAGTTTTGGCTTTCTATCTCATTGAGTTTTGAAATACCACTCAATAGTTTTAAAGATTCTTATGGCAGTTCCTCAACATAACGAAATGTTTTCTTATTTTTATACCTTAAGGACTTAAACTAAGGAAAAACTGTTACATACATTTTTTCTTGTTTCTGAAGCACTCTCTCTCTACAAAGTTTTGGCTCTCTATCTCTTTTAGTTTTGAAATACCACTCAATAGTTTTGAAGATTCTTATGGCAGTTCCTCAACATAATGAATGGTTTTCTTATTTTTGTACCTTATATACTTAAAATTAGGAAAAACTGTTATATACATCTTTTCTTATTTCTGAAGGACTCTCTCTCTACAAAGTTTTGGCTCTCTAACTCTTTTAGTTTTGAAATACCACTCAATAGTCTTGAAGATTCTTGTGGCAGTTCCTCAACATAACGAAATGTTTTCTTATTTTTATACCTTAAGGACTTAAAACTAGGAAAAAATTTTATAGACATCTTTTCTTGTTTTTGAAGGACTCTCTCTCTACAAAGTTTTGGCTCTCTATCTCTTTTAGTTTTGAAATACCACTCAATAGTTTTGAAGATTCTTATGGCAGCTCCTCAACATAATAAAAGGTTTTATTATCTTTGTATCTTAAGGACTTAAAATTAGGAAAAACTGTTATATATATCTTTTTTTATTTTTGAAGGACTCTCTCTCTACAAAGTTTTGGCTCTCTATCTCCTTGAGTTTTGAAATACCACTCAATAGTTTTGAAGATTCTTATGGCAGTTCCTCAACATAATGAATTGTTTTCTTATTTTTATACCTTAAGGACTTAAAATAAGGGAAAACTGTTATATACATCTTTTCTTATTTCTGAAGGACTCTCCCTCTACAAAGTTTTGGCTCTCTATCTCTTTTAGTTTTGAAATACCACTCAATAGTTTTGAAGATTCTTGTGGCAGTTCCCCAACATAACGAATGGTTTTCTTATTTTTATACCTTAACGACTTAAAATAAGAAAAAACTGTTATGTACATCTTTTTTTGTTTTTGAAGGACTCTCTCTCTACAAAGTTTTGGCTCTCTAACTCTTTTAGTTTTGAAATACCACTCAATAGTCTTGAAGATTCTTGTGGCAGTTCCTCAACATAACGAAATGTTTTCTTATTTTTATACCTTAAGGACTTAAAATAAGGAAAAACTGTTATGTACATCTTTTTTTATTTTTGAAGGACTCTCTCTATACAAAGTTTTGGCTCTCCATCTCTTTTAGTTTTGAAATACCACTCAATAGTCTTGAAGATTCTTGTGGCAGTTCCTCAACATAACGAAATGTTTTCTTATTTTTGTACCTTAAGGACTTAAAACTAGGAAAAAATTTTACAGACATCTTTTCTTGTTTTTGAAGTACTCTCTCTCTACAAAGTTTTGGCTCTCTATCTCTTTTAGTTTTGAAATACTATTCAATAGTTTTGAAGATTCTCGTGGCCGTTCCTCAACATAACGAATTATTTTCTTATTTTTATACCTTAAGGACTTAAAATAAGGAAAACTGTTATATACATCTTTTTTTATTTTTAAAGCACTCTCTTTCTACAAAGTTTGGGCTCTCTATCTTTTTTAGTTTCGAAATAATACTCAATAGTTTTGAAGATTCTTATGGCAGTTCCTCAACATAACGAAATGTTTTCTTATTTTTGTACCTTATATACTTAAAATTAGGAAAAACTGTTATATACATCTTTTCTTATTTCTGAAGGACTCTCTCTCTACAAAGTTTTGGCTCTCTATCTCTTTTAGTTTTAAAATACCACTCAATAGTTTTGAAGATTCTTGCGGCAGTTCCTCAACATAACGAAATATTTTCTTATTTTTATACCTTAAGGACTTAAAACTAGGAAAAAATTTTATAGACATCTTTTCTTGTTTTTGAAGGACTCTCTCTCTACAAAGTTTTGGCTCTCTATCTCTTTTAGTTTTGAAATACCACTCAATAGTCTTGAAGATTCTTGTGGCAGTTCCTCAACATAACGAAATGTTTTCTTATTTTTATACCTTAAGGACTTAAAATAAGGAAAAACTGTTATATACATCTTTTCTTATTTTTGAAGGACTCTCTGTCTACAAAGTTTTGGCTTTCTATCTCATTGAGTTTTGAAATACCACTCAATAGTTTTAAAGATTCTTATGGCAGTTCCTCAACATAACGAAATGTTTTCTTATTTTTATACCTTAAGGACTTAAACTAAGGAAAAACTGTTACATACATTTTTTCTTGTTTCTGAAGGACTCTCTCTCTACAAAGTTTTGGCTCTCTATCTCTTTTAGTTTTGAAATACCACTCAATAGTTTTGAAGATTCTTATGGCAGTTCCTCAACATAATGAATGGTTTTCTTATTTTTGTACCTTATATACTTAAAATTAGGAAAAACTGTTATATACATCTTTTCTTATTTCTGAAGGACTCTCTCTCTACAAAGTTTTGGCTCTCTATCTCTTTGAGTTTTGAAATACCACTCAATAGTTTTGAAGATTCTTATGGCAGTTCCTCAACATAATAAAAGGTTTTATTATCTTTGTACCTTAAGGACTTAAAATTAGGAAAAACTGTTATATATATCTTTTTTGATTTTTGAAGGACTCTCTCTCTACAAAGTTTTGGCTCTCTATATCCTTGAGTTTTGAAATACCACTCAATAGTTTTGAAGATTCTTATGGCAGTTCCTCAACATAACGAAATGTTTTCTTATTTTTGTACCTTATATACTTAAAATTAGGAAAAACTGTTATATACATCTTTTCTTATTTCTGAAGGACTCTCTCTCTACAAAGTTTTGGCTCTCTATCTCTTTTAGTTTTAAAATACCACTCAATAGTTTTGAAGATTCTTGCGGCAGTTCCTCAACATAACGAAATATTTTCTTATTTTTATACCTTAAGGACTTAAAATAAGGAAAAACTGTTATGTACATCTTTTTTTATTTTTGAAGGACTCTCTCTCTACAAAGTTTTGGCTCTCTATCTCTTTTAGTTTTGAAATACCACTCAATAGTTTTGAAGATTCTTATGGCAGTTTCTCAACATAATGATGTGTTTTCTTATTTTTATACCTTAAGGACTTAAAATAAGGAAAAACTGTTATATACATCTTTTCTTATTTCTGAAGGACTCTCCCTCTACAAAGTTTTGGCTCTCTATCTCTTTGAGTTTTGAAATACCACTCAATAGTTTTGAAGATTCTTGTGGCAGTTCCCCAACATAACGAATGGTTTTCTTATTTTTATACCTTAAGGACTTAAAATAAGAAAAAACTGTTATGTACATCGTTTTTTGTTTTTGAAGGACTCTCTCTCTACAAAGTTTTGGCTCTCTAACTCTTTTAGTTTTGAAATACCACTCAATAGTCTTGAAGATTCTTGTGGCAGTTCCTCAACATAACGAAATGTTTTCTTATTTTTATACCTTAAGGACTTAAAACTAGGAAAAAATTTTATAGACATCTTTTCTTGTTTTTGAAGGACTCTCTCTCTACAAAGTTTTGGCTCTCTATCTCTTTTAGTTTTGAAATACCACTCAATAGTCTTGAAGATTCTTGTGGCAGTTCCTCAACATAACGAAATGTTTTCTTATTTTTATACCTTAAGGACTTAAAATAAGGAAAAACTGTTATATACATCTTTTCTTATTTTTGAAGGACTCTCTGTCTACAAAGTTTTGGCTTTCTATCTCATTGAGTTTTGAAATACCACTCAATAGTTTTAAAGATTCTTATGGCAGTTCCTCAACATAACGAAATGTTTTCTTATTTTTATACCTTAAGGACTTAAACTAAGGAAAAACTGTTACATACATTTTTTCTTGTTTCTGAAGGACTCTCTCTCTACAAAGTTTTGGCTCTCTATCTCTTTTAGTTTTGAAATACCACTCAATAGTTTTGAAGATTCTTATGGCAGTTCCTCAACATAATGAATGGTTTTCTTATTTTTGTACCTTATATACTTAAAATTAGGAAAAACTGTTATATACATCTTTTCTTATTTCTGAAGGACTCTCTCTCTACAAAGTTTTGGCTCTCTATCTCTTTGAGTTTTGAAATACCACTCAATAGTTTTGAAGATTCTTATGGCAGTTCCTCAACATAATAAAAGGTTTTATTATCTTTGTACCTTAAGGACTTAAAATTAGGAAAAACTGTTATATATATCTTTTTTGATTTTTGAAGGACTCTCTCTCTACAAAGTTTTGGCTCTCTATATCCTTGAGTTTTGAAATACCACTCAATAGTTTTGAAGATTCTTATGGCAGTTCCTCAACATAATGAATTGTTTTCTTATTTTTATACCTTAAGGACTTAAAATAAGGGAAAACTGTTATATACATCTTTTCTTATTTCTGAAGGACTCTACCTCTACAAAGTTTTGGCTCTCTATCTCTTTTAGTTTTGAAATACCACTCAATAGTTTTGAAGATTCTTGTGGCAGTTCCCCAACATAACGAATGGTTTTCTTATTTTTATACCTTAACGACTTAAAATAAGAAAAAACTGTTATGTACATCTTTTTTTGTTTTTGAAGGACTCTCTCTCTACAAAGTTTTGGCTCTCTAACTCTTTTAGTTTTGAAATACCACTCAATAGTCTTGAAGTTTCTTGTGGCAGTTCCTCAACATAACGAAATGTTTTCTTATTTTTATACCTTAAGGACTTAAAATAAGGAAAAACTGTTATGTACATCTTTTTTTTATTTTTGAAGGACTCTCTCTATACAAAGTTTTGGCTCTCCATCTCTTTTGGTTTTGAAATACCACTCAATAGTCTTGAAGATTCTTGTGGCAGTTCCTCAACATAACGAAATGTTTTCTTATTTTTGTACCTTAAGGACTTAAAACTAGGAAAAAATTTTACAGACATCTTTTCTTGTTTTTGAAGTACTCTCTCTCTACAAAGTTTTGGCTCTCTATCTCTTTTAGTTTTGAAATACTACTCAATAGTTTTGAAGATTCTCGTGGCCGTTCCTCAACATAACGAATTATTTTCTTATTTTTATACCTTAAGGACTTAAAATAAGGAAAACTGTTATATACATCTTTTTTTATTTTTAAAGCACTCTCTTTCTACAAAGTTTGGGCTCTCTATCTTTTTTAGTTTCGAAATACCACTCAATAGTTTTGAAGATTCTTATGGCAGTTCCTCAACATAACGAAATGTTTTCTTATTTTTGTACCTTATATACTTAAAATTAGGAAAAACTGTTATATACATCTTTTCTTATTTCTGAAGGACTCTCTCTCTACAAAGTTTTGGCTCTCTATCTCTTTTAGTTTTAAAATACCACTCAATAGTTTTGAAGATTCTTGCGGCAGTTCCTCAACATAACGAAATATTTTCTTATTTTTATACCTTAAGGACTTAAAATAAGGAAAAACTGTTATGTACATCTTTTTTTATTTTTGAAGGACTCTCTCTCTACAAAGTTTTGGCTCTCTATCTCTTTTAGTTTTGAAATACCACTCAATAGTTTTGAAGATTCTTATGGCAGTTTCTCAACATAATGATGTGTTTTCTTATTTTTATACCTTAAGGACTTAAAATAAGGAAAAAGTGTTATATACATCTTTTCTTATTTTTGAAGGACTCTCTCTCTACAAAGTTTTGGCTCTCTATCTCTTTGAGTTTTGAAATACCACTCAATAGTTTTGAAGATTCTTGTGGCAGTTCCCCAACATAACGAATGGTTTTCTTATTTTTATACCTTAAGGACTTAAAATAAGAAAAAACTGTTATGTACATCGTTTTTTGTTTTTGAAGGACTCTCTCTCTACAAAGTTTTGGCTCTCTAACTCTTTTAGTTTTGAAATACCACTCAATAGTCTTGAAGATTCTTGTGGCAGTTCCTCAACATAACGAAATGTTTTCTTATTTTTATACCTTAAGGACTTAAAACTAGGAAAAAATTTTATAGACATCTTTTCTTGTTTTTGAAGTACTCTCTCTCTACAAAGTTTTGGCTCTCTATCTCTTTTAGTTTTGAAATACTACTCAATAGTTTTGAAGATTCTCGTGGCCGTTCCTCAACATAACGAATTATTTTCTTATTTTTATACCTTAAGGACTTAAAATAAGGAAAACTGTTATATACATCTTTTTTTATTTTTGAAGGACTCTCTCTCTACAAAGTTTTGGCTCTCTATCTCTTTTAGTTTTGAAATACCACTCAATAGTTTTGAAGATTCTTATGGCAGTTTCTCAACATAATGATGTGTTTTCTTATTTTTATACCTTAAGGACTTAAAATAAGGAAAAACTGTTATATACATCTTTTCTTATTTTTGAAGGACTCTCTCTCTACAAAGTTTTGGCTCTCTATCTCTTTGAGTTTTGAAATACCACTCAATAGTTTTGAAGATTCTTGTGGCAGTTCCCCAACATAACGAATGGTTTTCTTATTTTTATACCTTAAGGACTTAAAATAAGAAAAAACTGTTATGTACATCGTTTTTTGTTTTTGAAGGACTCTCTCTCTACAAAGTTTTGGCTCTCTAACTCTTTTAGTTTTGAAATACCACTCAATAGTCTTGAAGATTCTTGTGGCAGTTCCTCAACATAACGAAATGTTTTCTTATTTTTATACCTTAAGGACTTAAAACTAGGAAAAAATTTTATAGACATCTTTTCTTGTTTTTGAAGGACTCTCTCTCTACAAAGTGTTGGCTCTCTATCTCTTTTAGTTTTGAAATACCACTCAATAGTCTTGAAGATTCTTGTGGCAGTTCCTCAACATAACGAAATGTTTTCTTATTTTTATACCTTAAGGACTTAAAATAAGGAAAAACTGTTATATACATCTTTTCTTATTTTTGAAGGACTCTCTGTCTACAAAGTTTTGGCTTTCTATCTCATTGAATTTTGAAATACCACTCAATAGTTTTAAAGATTCTTATGGCAGTTCCTCAACATAACGAAATGTTTTCTTATTTTTATACCTTAAGGACTTAAACTAAGGAAAAACTGTTACATACATTTTTTCTTGTTTCTGAAGGACTCTCTCTCTACAAAGTTTTGGCTCTCTATCTCTTTTAGTTTTGAAATACCACTCAATAGTTTTGAAGATTCTTATGGCAGTTCCTCAACATAATGAATGGTTTTCTTATTTTTGTACCTTATATACTTAAAATTAGGAAAAACTGTTATATACATCTTTTCTTATTTCTGAAGGACTCTCTCTCTACAAAGTTTTGGCTCTCTATCTCTTTGAGTTTTGAAATACCACTCAATAGTTTTGAAGATTCTTATGGCAGTTCCTCAACATAATAAAAGGTTTTATTATCTTTGTACCTTAAGGACTTAAAATTAGGAAAAACTGTTATATATATCTTTTTTGATTTTTGAAGGACTCTCTCTCTACAAAGTTTTGGCTCTCTATCTCCTTGAGTTTTGAAATACCACTCAATAGTTTTGAAGATTCTTATGGCAGTTCCTCAACATAATGAATTGTTTTCTTATTTTTATACCTTAAGGACTTAAAATAAGGAAAAACTGTTATATACATCTTTTCTTATTTCTGAAGGACTCTCCCTCTACAAAGTTTTGGCTCTCTATCTCTTTTAGTTTTGAAATACCACTCAATAGTTTTGAAGATTCTTGTGGCAGTTCCCCAACATAACGAATGGTTTTCTTATTTTTATACCTTAACGACTTAAAATAAGAAAAAACTGTTATGTACATCTTTTTTTGTTTTTGAAGGACTCTCTCTCTACAAAGTTTTGGCTCTCTAACTCTTTTAGTTTTGAAATACCACTCAATAGTCTTGAAGTTTCTTGTGGCAGTTCCTCAACATAACGAAATGTTTTCTTATTTTTATACCTTAAGGACTTAAAATAAGGAAAAACTGTTATATACATCTTTTTTTATTTTTGAAGGACTCTCTCTATACAAAGCTTTGGCTCTCCATCTCTTTTAGTTTTGAAATACCACTCAATAGTCTTGAAGATTCTTGTGGCAGTTCCTCAACATAACGAAATGTTTTCTTATTTTTGTACCTTAAGGACTTAAAACTAGGAAAAAATTTTACAGACATCTTTTCTTGTTTTTGAAGTACTCTCTCTCTACAAAGTTTTGGCTCTCTATCTCTTTTAGTTTTGAAATACTACTCAATAGTTTTGAAGATTCTCGTGGCCGTTCCTCAACATAACGAATTATTTTCTTATTTTTATACCTTAAGGACTTAAAATAAGGAAAACTGTTATATACATCTTTTTTTATTTTTAAAGCACTCTCTTTCTACAAAGTTTGGGCTCTCTATCTTTTTTAGTTTCGAAATACCACTCAATAGTTTTGAAGATTCTTATGGCAGTTCCTCAACATAACGAAATGTTTTCTTATTTTTGTACCTTATATACTTAAAATTAGGAAAAACTGTTATATACATCTTTTCTTATTTCTGAAGGACTCTCTCTCTACAAAGTTTTGGCTCTTTATCTCTTTTAGTTTTAAAATACCACTCAATAGTTTTGAAGATTCTTGTGGCAGTTCCTCAACATAACGAAATATTTTCTTATTTTTATACTTTAAGGACTTAAAATAAGGAAAAACTGTTATATACATCTTTTTTTATTTTTGAAGGACTCTCTCTCTACAAAGTTTTGGCTCTCTATCTGTTTTAGTTTTGAAATACCACTCAATAGTTTTCAAGATTCTTATGGCAGTTCCTCAACATAATGAATTCTGTGGCCACAAGCAATAACCGCTTAGGTCGACTTAAGACAAAAATGAAATAAATATACCAAGCAATTCCTTATGTCGAATACTACACTTCAGCAAAATTTTGTAGTTCTATCGTTATTTGAATCAGAGTTATGACGAAAAAACCTAACCGCTTATGTCGAAATGGAATTGCCCTGCATATGCAATAATCGCTTAATTCAACTTAAGAAAACAGTAGACGTACTATTTGGTAGATGTTTAATTTAAAACAAAAACTTATGTTTACCTAAGCTTTTATTTCAAATTATATATGCTACCATTTTTCTAAATATACCTTATCAAGCTACAAAAACTTATATCGATTTAAGCTTTTATTGCAAATTGAATATTTTTATTTAAGTTTTCTTACTTAAAGATAAGTTTTTATTCCAAAATAAAATTTTAGCAAGTTTAGTCTTAACACGATTTAAGTGGTTGTTGTGTTTTAACATGTTTTCTAATTGGCGGTTAAAGTACTGTTAGATTGTTTTAGCATGTGCATTGAATGACAACATGTGTTAGTTAAGAATAAAATTTTGTTGGAAGAGGTTGTAATTTTATACAATCTAAAATAAAATTTAGTGTTAATTTTGAGGTTGATGAATAATAATTACATGAAATAAAGTAAATATAAAATTTAATAAAATATTTTGTTTAAATTTTATTTTGATTTTAAAAATAACACTATGTCGTTGAGAACTATGAAAATATTAGAATTAGCAAAAAAGTCTCGCATGAATACACAAAGAAAAGAAGGTAAGTTTAATTTATTTGAAATTGGTATTACACGTATTTTTTAACGCTAAATTAAACAATAATTTTTTGAAAATGTAACAGAACCAGTTAGAAAACCTTCAAAATTAAGCAAAAGTAAATTTGAAAAAACCATTTCTAGTAACGATCAGCTAACATTAAACAGAAGAGTTTTAAGCGATATTAATGAAAAAAATGAAAATTTAATTCCAACACAATACAGTGATTTCGACTCGGATGATTCTGTTAAAGATCCTGATTTTCAAATTTCAGAACAGAGCAATTCTGCTGATATAGAACTTGACTACGAAATGATTGAATTGGGAAAACAAATTGAAGAAAATTTGGTTGGAACTGAACAATCTATTAATCACATTTCCGAAGTAGAGATTAGTGAAAATAATCGTTATTCTAAAAAAAGCTCTAAGGAGAATCGTAATAAGGGAGATTCATATATTAACAAAAAAGGATCTTTGGTACCAGAAAGATTATGCATTTCCTTAAATTATGATTGCCGCAAAAGATGTAGAGATAAAATTTCGTATAAAACGCAGCAAGAAATTTTCAAATCTTATTGGTCATTAGGCAATTATAATCAAAGAATTCTCTTCATATCTTCATTAATGAAAATAGTACCTACAAAAACGGCACGTAAGGAAAAACATGTTACTAAACCTAGAAATCGTCAATACCATATAAAATATAATTTGGAATTTAAGGGTGAGCAAATAGAAGTTTGTCAAAAATGCTTTAGAAATTGTTTTAATGAAACTGAAAGCTTTTTGAAAAACATAATAAAAAAAAAATTAGAATATCCTAATTTAGAAATGATTGATTATCGAGGATCTGGTTCAGGTACTAATAGATGTGATGAAAATGTTATTAAAAGTATAAAAGAACATATAGACAGTTTCCCCGCTTACGAATCCCATTATTCAAGGAGAGATACCAGTTGTAAATATTTACATGCAAGTTTGACTCTTACGCAAATGCACAAATTGTATTCCGAAAAACTTAAAAATAATAAAGCAGTCTCTCTTAGCAAATATTCGGAAATTTTTAAAAGTAATATTTTTTATTACAATTATTATTATATGTTAATTCTAAATATATTAACATAACAATAAACTTTAATTTTTTACAGCAATGAATATCAAATTCAAGAAGCCTAAAATTGACACGTGCAATAAATGTGATTTATTGAAAGTACAAATTGAAGTTACAAAAAAAGAAAATAACCCTGAGACTTTACTGAACTTAGAAAATCATCTAAAAGATCATCATGCTGCAGCTGATGGCGCTTATGAATCAAAAAGAACTGATAAAAATCTTGCTACTACTGACTCAACTATTGGAGTTTACGCTTTCGATCAGCAGTGTTTGCCAACTCCATTTTTGCAAACAAATACCTCATTCTATAAAAGAAAATTATGGACGTACAATCTCACAATTCATGATTGTGTTACGAACTCGCCTTACTGCTATATGTGGCACGAGGCTCTTGCTGGTAGAGGTGGCAATCAAATAGCCTCCTGCATTTTTAAGCACATAATGAGTCTTTCTAATAATTTTCAAATTAAAAATTTAGTATATTATAGCGATTCATGCCCTGGTCAAAATCGAAATTCTTTTATGTGTACAATGTTTGCAATAGCTGTTCAATGTAATCAGAACTTAGATACTATTGATCACAAATATTTAGAACCAGGTCATACGCACATGGAGTGCGACGTCGATCACGCGACTATAGAAAGGAAAAAGAAAAAAACAGATGCAACGATTCACCATCCACGTGATTGGTATAATTTTGTGAGAACTGTGAGCTCCAAAACCAAATTTAATGTCATAGAAATGGAAACTCATGATTTTTTTAATTTTTCAATGTGTTTAAAAGAAAAATTTATGTTGCGATCCCGAAATGAAATAGTAGAGCAATTTGTGTGGAAAAATGTAAGATGGCTCAGATTTTCTAAAACCAACTTTGGCAAAATACTATACAAAAATTCTTTGAGTCGTGACGAGCCATTTAAAGTTTTAAATTTTGTAAAACGAGGAGTTTCATCAATCGATTTTAAAGATATCCCAACAATTCAAGAAGATATTAAAATTAGTTCAAAAAAGAAAAAGGATTTAGAAGATTTGTTGCCCCTTATTGATAGTTCTTTTCACTTCTTTTACAAAAATCTTCAAACTCATGATGTTCCGGACATTCATCCAGATTTAGTGAATGATACAGAAGAAAACTAATTTTTTTTTATTATTATAATTAAAACGAATATTACATAATAATTTATTATAAAATAAATTATTGTGATCTATTATTTTTAATTTTTCCAAAATATTTTCAATTCAAATTTGAATTATGTATTATAGGTACTGATTTTTTTTTGTTAATGAATTAAAATATTAATTGTTTTATTTTTATACTTCATTTTTATTTTCATTTGTCATTGAATTTGTCGCATTTTGAAATATTATAGTTTTTATTTAAAATAAATAAATAATTTGAAAAATATTATTATAAAAAATATTTTGTTTTAATATACTATTTTCCTTAAGTGACATTTTGTTTCAATTTCAATTTTGCAATAACAACCTATTTCAATATAAGTTTAAAATGTTAGTACAACCTGATTCGCAATAAACGCTTAAGTATACTTAAGTTTAAGGAATGTTATTTTAAGTGTTTGGTATAACCACTTAACTTGTTTTTTCCATTATTTACGAAGCTATTTAAAGTATTTTCATTCCGGTTTGTAACAGTTTTAGTACTTCTTTAAGCATGCTTTATTTTTTACAAAGTTTGAACCTAATTTACTATTAAAGTTTTTTCAGAAATCAAATCAAAGTTTAAAATTGAATTTACTCGAAACATCAATTTCAGACTTAAGCGGTTATTGCTTGTGGCCACAGAATTGTTTTCTTATTTTTGTACCTTATATACTTAAAATTAGGAAAAACTGTTATATACATCTTTTCTTATTTCTGTAGGACTCTCTCTCTACAAAGTTTTGGCTCTCTATCTCTTTGAGTTTTGAAATACCACTCAATAGTTTTGAAGATTCTTATGGCAGTTCCTCAACATAATAAAAGGTTTTATTATCTTTGTACCTTAAGGACTTAAAATTAGGAAAAACTGTTTTATATATCTTTTTTGATTTTTGAAGGACTCTCTCTCTACAAAGTTTTGGCTCTCTATCTCCTTGAGTTTTGAAATACCACTCAATAGTTTTGAAGATTCTTATGGCAGTTCCTCTACATAATGAATTGTTTTCTTATTTTTATACCGTAAGGACTTAAAATAAGGAAAAACTGTTATATACATCTTTTCTTACTTCTGAAGGACTCTCCCTCTACAATGTTTTGGCTCTCTATCTCTTTGAGTTTTGAAATACCACTCAATAGTTTTGAAGATTCTTGTGGCAGTTCCCCAACATAACGAATGGTTTTCTTATTTTTATACCTTAAGGACTTAAAATAAGAAAAAACTGTTATGTACATCTTTTTTTGTTTTTGAAGGACTCTCGCTCTACAAAGTTTTGGCTCTCTATCTCTTTTAGTTTTGAAATACCACTCAAGAGTCTTGAAGATTCTTGTGGCAGTTCCTCAACATAACGAAATGTTTTCTTATTTTTATACCTTAAGGACTTAAACCTAGGAAAAAATTTTATAGACATCTTTTCTTGTTTTTGAAGGACTCTCTCTCTACAAAGTTTTGGCTCTCTATCTCTTTTAGTTTTGAAATACCACTCAATAGTTTTGAAGATTCTTGTGGCCGTTCCTCAACATAACGAATTATTTTCTTATTTTTATACCTTAAGGACTTAAAATAAGGAAAACTGTTATATACATCTTTTTTATTTTTAAAGCACTCTCTTTCTACAAAGTTTGGGCTCTCTATCTTTTTTAGTTTCGAAATACCACTCAATAGTTTTGAAGATTCTTATGGCAGTTCCTCAACATTACGAAATGTTTTCATATTTTTGTACCTTATATACCTAAAATTAGGAAAAACTGTTATATACATCTTTTTTTATTTTTGAAGCACTCTCTTTCTACAAAGTTTTGGCTCTCTATCTCTTTTAGTTTTGAAATACCACTCAATAGTTTTGAAGATTCTTATGGCAGTTCCTCAACATAACGAAATGTTTTCTTATTTTTGTACCTTATATACTTAAAATTAGGAAAAACTGTTATATACATCTTTTTTTAATTTTTAAAGCACTCTCTTTCTACAAAGTTTTGGCTCTCTATCTTTTTTAGTTTCGAAATACCACTCAATAGTTTTGAAGATTCTTATGGCAGTTCCTCAACATTACGAATTGTTTTCTTATTTTTATACCTTAAGGACTTAAAATAAGGAAAAATTGTTATATACATCTTTTCTTATTTCTGAAGGACTCTCTCTCTACAAAGTTTTGGCTCTCTATCTCTTTGAGTTTTGAAATACCACTCAATAGTTTTGAAGATTCTTATGGCAGTTCCTCAACATAACGAAATGTTTTCTTATTTTTATACCTTAAGGACTTAAAATAAGGAAAAACTGTTATATACATCTTTTCTTGTTTCTGAAGGACTCTCTCTCTACAAAGTTTTGGTTCTCTATCTCTTTGAGTTTTGAAATACCACTCAATAGTTTTGAAGATTCTTATGACAGTTCCTCAACATAACGAATTGTTTTCTTATTTTTGTACCTTATATACTTAAAATTAGGAAAAGCTGTTATATACATCTTTTCTTATTTTTGAAGGACTCTTTCTACAAAGGTTTGGCTCTCTATCTCTTTGACTTTTGAAATACCACTCAATAGTTTTGAAGATTCTTATGGCAGTTCCTCAACATTACGAAATGTTTTCATATTTTTGTACCTTATATACCTAAACTTAGGAAAAACTGTTATATACATCTTTTTTTATTTTTGAAGCACTCTCTTTCTACAAAGTTTTGGCTCTCTATCTCTTTTAGTTTTGAAATACCACTCAATAGTTTTGAAGATTCTTATGGCAGTTCCTCAACATAACGAAATGTTTTCTTATTTTTGTACCTTATATACTTAAAATTAGGAAAAACTGTTATATACATCTTTTTTTAATTTTTAAAGCACTCTCTTTCTACAAAGTTTTGGCTCTCTATCTTTTTTAGTTTCGAAATACCACTCAATAGTTTTGAAGATTCTTATGGCAGTTCCTCAACATTACGAATTGTTTTCTTATTTTTATACCTTAAGGACTTAAAATAAGGAAAAATTGTTATATACATCTTTTCTTATTTCTGAAGGACTCTCTCTCTACAAAGTTTTGGCTCTCTATCTCTTTGAGTTTTGAAATACCACTCAATAGTTTTGAAGATTCTTATGGCAGTTCCTCAACATAACGAAATGTTTTCTTATTTTTATACCTTAAGGACTTAAAATAAGGAAAAACTGTTATATACATCTTTTCTTGTTTCTGAAGGACTCTGTCTCTACAAAGTTTTGGCTCTCTATCTCTTTGAGTTTTGAAATACCACTCAATAGTTTTGAAGATTCTTATGGCAGTTCCTCAACATAACGAATTGTTTTCTTATTTTTATACCTTAAGGACTTAAAATAAGGAAAAAGTGTTATATACATCTTTTCTTATTTCTGAAGGACTTTCTGTCTACAAAATTTTGGCTCTCTATCTCTTTGAGTTTTGAAATACCACTCAATAGTTTTGAAGATTCTTATGGCAGTTCCTCAACGTAACGAATTGTTTTCTTATTTTTATACCTTAAGGACTTAAAATAAGGAAAAACTGTTATATACATCTTTTCTTATTTCTGAAGGACTCTTTTTCTACAAAGTTTTGGCTCTCTATCTCTTTGAGTTTTGAAATACCACTTAATAGTTTTGAAGATTCTTATGGCAGTTCCTCAACATAACGAATTGTTTTCTTATTTTTATACCTTAAGGACTTAAAATAAGAAAAAACTGTTATATACATCTTTTCCTATTTCTGAAGGACACTCTCTCTCTACAAAGTTTTGGCTCTCTATCTCTTTTAGTATTAAAATACCACTCAATAGTTTTGAAGATTCTTGTGGCAGTTCCTCAACATAACGAAATGTTTTCTTATTTTTATACCTTAAGGACTTAAAACTAGGAAAAATTTTTATAGACATCTTTTCTTGTTTTTGAAGGACTCTCTCTCTACAAAGTTTTGGCTCTCTATCTCTTTTAGTTTTGAAATACCACTCAATAGTTTTGAAGACTCTTGTGGCCGTTCCTCAACATAACGAATTATTTTCTTATTTTTATACCTTAAGGACTTAAAATAAGGAAAACTGTTATATACATCTTTTTTTATTTTTAAAGCACTCTCTTTCTACAAAGTTTGGGCTCTCTATCTTTTTTAGTTTCGAAATACCACTCAATAGTTTTGAAGATTCTTATGGCAGTTCCTCAACATAACGAAATGTTTTCTTATTTTTGTACCTTAAGGACTTAAAATAAGGAAAAATTGTTATATACATCTTTTTTTATTTCTGAGTTTTGAATTACCACTCAATAGTTTTGAAGATTCTTATGGCAGTTCCTCAACATAACGAATTGTTTTCTTATTTTTATACCTTAAGGACTTAAAATAAGGAAAAACTGTTATATACATCTTTTCTTGTTTCTGAAGGACTCTCTCTCTACAAAGTTTTGGCTCTCTATCTCTTTGAGTTTTGAAATACCACTCAATAGTTTTGAAGATTCTTATGGCAGTTCCTCAAGATAACGAATTGTTTTCTTATTTTTATACCTTAAGGACTTAAAATAAGGAAAAATTGTTATATACATCTTTTTTTATTTCTGAGTTTTGAATTACCACTCAATAGTTTTGAAGATTCTTATGGCAGTTCCTCAACATAACGAATTGTTTTTTTATTTTTATACCTTAAGGACTTAAAATAAGGAAAAACTGTTATATACATCTTTTCTTGTTTCTGAAGGACTCTCTCTCTACAAAGTTTTGGCTCTCTATCTCTTTGAGTTTTGAAATACCACTCAATAGTTTTGAAGATTCTTATGGCAGTTCCTCAACATAACGAATTGTTTTCTTATTTTTATACCTTAAGGACTTAAAATAAGGAAAAATTGTTATATACATCTTTTTTTATTTCTGAAGGACTCTCTCTCTACAAAGTTTTGGCTCTCTATCTCTTTGAGTTTTGAAATACCACTCAATAGTTTTGAAGATTCTTATGGCAGTTCCTCAACATAACGAATTGTTTTCTTATTTTTATACCTTAAGGACTTAAAATAAGGAAAAACTGTTATATACATCTTTTCTTATTTCTGAAGGACTCTTTTTCTACAAAGTTTTGGCTCTCTATCTCTTTGAGTTTTGAAATACCACTCAATAGTTTTGAAGATTCTTATGGCAGTTCCTCAACATAACGAATTGTTTTCTTATAGTTATACCTTAAGGACTTAAAATAAGAAAAAACTGTTATATACATCTTTTCCTATTTCTGAAGGACTCTCTCTCTCTACAAAGTTTTGGCTCTCTATCTCTTTTAGTATTAAAATACCACTCAATAGTTTTGAAGATTCTTGTGGCAGTTCCTCAACATAACGAAATGTTTTCTTATTTTTATACCTTAAGGACTTAAAACTAGGAAAAATTTTTATAGACATCTTTTCTTGTTTTTGAAGGACTCTCTTTCTACAAAGTTTTGGCTCTCTATCTCTTTTAGTTTTGAAATACCACTCAATAGTTTTGAAGACTCTTGTGGCCGTTCCTCAACATAACGAATTATTTTCTTATTTTTATACCTTAAGGACTTAAAATAAGGAAAACTGTTACATACATCTTTTTTTATTTTTAAAGCACTCTCTTTCTACAAAGTTTGGGCTCTCTATCTTTTTTAGTTTCGAAATACCACTCAATAGTTTTGAAGATTCTTATGGCAGTTCCTCAACATAACGAAATGTTTTCTTATTTTTGTACCTTATATACTTAAAATTAGGAAAAACTGTTATATACATCTTTTTTTATTTTTAAAGCACTCTCTTTCTACAAAGTTTTGGCTCTCTATCTTTTTTAGTTTCGAAATACCACTCAATAGTTTTGAAGATTCTTATGGCAGTTCCTCAACATTACGAAATGTTTTCATATTTTTGTACCTTATATACTTAAAATTAGGAAAAACTGTTATATACATCTTTTTTTATTTTTGAAGCACTCTCTTTCTACAAAGTTTTGGCTCTCTATCTCTTTTAGCTTTGAAATACCACTCAATAGTTTTGAAGATTCTTATGGCAGTTCCTCAACATAACGAAATGTTTTCTTATTTTTATACCTTAAGGACTTAAAATTAGAAAAAAATGTTATGTACATCTTTTTTTAATTTTGAAGGACTCCCCCTCTACAAAGTTTTGGCTCTCTATCTCTTTTAGTTTTGAAATACCACTCAATAGTTTTGAAGATTCTTATGGCAGTTCCTCAACATAACGAATTGTTTTCTTATTTTTATACCTTAAGGACTTAAAATAAGGAAAAATTGTTATATACATCTTTTTTTATTTCTGAAGGACTCTCTCTCTACAAAGTTTTGGCTCTCTATCTCTTTGAGTTTTGAAATACCACTCAATAGTTTTGAAGATTCTTATGGCAGTTCCTCAACATAACGAATTGTTTTCTTATTTTTATACCTTAAGGACTTAAAATAAGGAAAAACTGTTATATACATCTTTTCTTGTTTCTGAAGGACTCTCTCTCTACAAAGTTTTGGTTCTCTATCTCTTTGAGTTTTGAAATACCACTCAATAGTTTTGAAGATTCTTATGGCAGTTCCTCAACATAACGAATTGTTTTCTTATTTTTATACCTTAAGGACTTAAAATAAGGAAAAACTGTTATATACATCAGTAGGTATTGCGGCGGTTGAGCCAGACATCGCTATCTCGCTCACCCTAATGGGTGTCGCCAGAAGAAAATGAGAAATTATTGTGTGAGAGTGATGGAAGATATGAATTTGTAGGTCTACGTCATGTTTTTGCTAAAAAAATTAATTGTTTAAACGAGGATTTGAACTCGGTGCCTGAATGATTAACGAGCAACCACGCTAACCATTCAGTTACCAAGCCATTTAGAAATATTGATGTTATTTGTGTATATAAGTATATAAATGGTTGATATGGTATTAAAAAAAAAAAAAAAAAAAAAAAAAAAAAAAAAAAAAAAAAAAAATTCTATAAATAGCTTTTAATATCTCAAGGTTATTAATTAATTAATTTTGTAAAATTTTCATCCTAAATGTATGCAAAAATTTTCAATGGGGGATCAATGTATGAAAAGATGATGTATGGAAAATATAACTTTTTCATCCTGAATGTATGCAAAAATGTTCAATGGGTTTCTAATATATGGAGCGATGATCATATTTTCATCCTGAATGTATGCAAATTTTTGTTTAGAAAGGTGTTTTTAAATATTTAATTCTGAAAGTATTGAAAAAATTGCAGGCTAATTTGAATGAGGGTTGTGACTTGGGATTGAATTGGAAATAAATAAAAAATTTAACTTTGGAATGAATCAGTGGTGGTGGCGGCGGCGGTGGTGATTTCATGAAACGAGGTTAAGCTTTAAATAATGAAATTTTTCATTCTAAAAGTATTGGAAATAATTTAAAAATTTAACTTTGGAATGAAACAAAAAAGAAAACAAAAAGTAATAATAATTTTCAAACATTATAAAAATAAAATATTTTAAAATTTAAAAAAAATGTTATTTCTTTTTATTTACACATTTTATTTTTTTCAGATTTAAAATTTATTTTTTTTTTTTTTCAGATTTAAAATTTATTTTTTTTTTTCAGGTTTAAAATTTATAACAATTTCTTTTTAAATGATTTTCTAATGTTTTAATCAGTTTACATAGTAAATTAAAATGTCTAGATCTGTGATTTTATTAAAAAACATTTTCAAAAGCACAATAGCCATTATGTTTAAATGCACATTTTTGATATGTTTTATTTTGTTGGTTAACCAATATTTTCAAACTAGCAGAATCTTTTTCATCTAAATTATACACATTGTTATGCTTCAAAGTATGTTCAATCCAAATCTTTTTTTCCAAACCTTTCACATATATTTTGATTCGATTATTTATAAATATTTTTAAAAAATTTATGGCATCACAAAAATGTGTTGTTCCGTCAGACCATTTGAACCCATGATGGTTTTTTCTGAGCCAATTATTTGTATACTTTGTTTTTGAGTCCAGAATATTCCAACTATAAGGTGGTTTTACTATGAAATGTTGAATTTCATCATTTGATGTAAGAACAGCAATTTCTTTTAGAATGAATTTGTTGTTATTATCTCGAAATCCTTGTATATCGATTATTACATACTCCATTTTTATTTTTTTTAAATCTCTGAATTGACTGATCTTGATGATGTTGTCCGCAATTTTATATATTTATAACCTAGATAAATTAAACAGCCTAAGCAATATCCGGCTGCTATAAGAAATGTAGCGATTATAAATATATAACAATCGATCATATAGGATGAATGATGTTAACTGAAGTATATAATTTTATTGACTTCACCAGTCAGCGGGCTAAATTCAACTAATCGATCATGTAGCATAAGACAATATGCTGTAGTATTTTCAGGAATTTTCTCTGAAGTTTTCAGCTCAATTCTGACGTCAACTGGTCCCACTTTTAGATTCTCACTTTGATGACGAGTATCAATTACTAAAATCATAGCATCTTTTTTAAAATCACGCCATGTAAGTACCGAATCCCAAAGTGTTTGATTGTAATAATTACTTCGAAAATTTGAGTATGCCTCATATGCAATGGCATAACGATTTCTTTCAAATAACAAATTCATATCTTCATATGGATAAGCTTCTGAGTTCAAATATACTTTCAAATCGGTGATATTACAATGATCGAATTGTGCGGGGTCTCTATCCAGCTTATGTTGCCGATTTGTTTGTAAAGCAAATACAATAAAACGTGGTTTTTCAAGTTGTGATGTCGTTTTTACATTCCAAATATGATGATTGGTATTTGATGGTAATGTAGGGTATTCATAAAGATCCCAATTTCTAAAGGCTAATTTAATCGCTGTACCTTTATTCATATTTTGATATAAATTCAATTTTAAAGTATCATTTAAAGTTATATGTTGAACTCTCCATTGTACTTTTATAAGTTGAATTTTTGCTTTTTCAATCTGATCACCACAAATCATAGAATTATCATCTGATCGAGAGCGGGTCAAAATCAGCTCATGTTTTGCATTCGGTATTATATTTTTATAGTCTTCAGCAAATCCCAAAAGCATTCTTAATGGAATACAAAAATTAAAAAACAAACCATTAAGTTCAATGCGTACCCTAGGTGTCCAACTTGCGTTCATTAATCTGATACTTTCGGTTTCATTTAGAGAAATGTAATTTTTTAAACAGGATGTTATTCCAACATTTCGGTTATGATCAATTTCCTTCCCATTCAACTCATACCGTATTTCATCGAAAAGAAATGCCATTGAATTGTTAGTCAATTTTGTTGTTGTTGTTGCCAGGCCATCTTTCGTAGAAAGTGATCCTTCAATATAAAGTAAACTCGTTGATGGTAATATATTTAAATTCTGATTCTGGATTTGAATACGAATTATATCGCTTTTGTTAAATGAATTCAAAAATGGTGAATATGTATGCCAATGTGCATTTGTGATGCTTTCATCGAAAGCAGGACTTTCAAATAAATTCATCTTAATGATTTTTTAATTTGTAATTTAATTTTAAAAATTGTAGATTTTCCAACGTTATAGCACGCTTATTACGCAATATTTGATGACCTTGTTGCTGCAACGATCTATCAATAATGAACTGAGGAGCATCATTTATTGAATATTTATTGGAATTATTATAAACTATCATTATGCGATAGGTTTTAGATGTAATCTGATTGTTATAGTTTCACCTCGAAAATTTATTAAATTGTCGTTCTGATCAACTAATCTGAGTGTTAGAGAACTTCTTCGTTTGACGTTCACAGGTAAATAGATTACATTTTGAGGAACTTCAATTATTTTATAGCCTGGACTCACACCAATGGAGAATTCATGTAATGTATGAGCCTCTATTCCATTAATATAAGTTCCATACACGATATTACACTCTACCCGTATAATATTAATTTTATTTATATCCACATATAAATCTGATTCATGCCAAACATTTGGTTTTAATTTTCTTTTGCTAAAACCCAGTATTCCTCCAATTGTATCCTCTCGTTCAAAATCAATCTGTTTATCAGAAAACACTTCACATTTTAGTGTGTTATTATTAGCTTTTATGTGAAGCTTCTCCTGCTCCCCTTTAGCATTAGTTTCCAATTTTCCTTTAAGAAATTCCTCAATGTCCTCTATTTCATAGGATCCAGTCGGAATAGTGATGTTATTATCATCAATAATAAATCTATTATTTTCCTCATCGATATTTGGTATTGAATTGTATGTTTGAAAATCAACTAAACCACATACATAGTCTTTATGCTGTAATTCTATAGGTGTGAAATACTCAGCTGTCAAAATAGATGAGTTACCACTTAATGTAAGTGTTAGCGACATGACTTGCACTTTATTAATAAGATAATTTGGAAATTGTAGATACTTTTATTATTGATACCTTCCTAATATATCTCATACATAGAAATAATATCAAATTACCGACGGCAAAACATTAAAGTCAGAAAAATAATTTATTTAATTCTATCTGAGTAATGCAAAATAACCTTGAACTTCATTTTTGATCAGCTGATATTAATGTATAGGTCAGTTTTTACTATAAATTAAATTTTAAATTAAAAAATCAGTTTTTATTTTTTTTTTATTTGTTATTCTTTATTCTTTATTCGCTTAAAATTTTTTCTTTTTGTTTATAGAATTATAATTTGATAAGAAAGCTAAACATAAATGACCGCAATTGTATGTATTAAATTTTTGATATGTGTCATAATTATATGTGAGCTTATCTCCCAAGTATTTCACAACTTCAGCTGGTGGTTGTAAATTCCCAAAACTATCAAAATATTGTGTATTATCTTCATTTTTATAATATGCTACCCAATGAGTACCAGATCCAATAGAATTATCTAAATTTATAATTCCACATTCATATTTCCAAGGTTTGCTTTTAGGTAAATCATCTTTCATGAAAACTCCACGAAAATTTTTTAGATATTTCTTTCCAAAATTGTTTAAGTCAATGTTGGTTAGAGCTCTTTTGGGTAGCATATTTAAAAATTTTTTGGTTTCAAGTATAATCCTAGTCCTTTCTTATATGGTTTTAAATATAGACCTTTTCCTCTTAAAGCAATAGCCTCCATTGTTTTATTATGTCGTTCACTTTCATTTAACTGTTTCTTAGCGCTTTTAGCATCATTGACAGCTTTAGCTATACCAGCAGCTCCTCCTGAAAGAGCTCCCACAGCTGACGGACCTGCCAAAATTGGAATTAAAGGTAAAATTCCACCAACTTTAGGTACTGGAAGAACTCTTGGTAATTTTATTTGTTTTCTCTTTTTAGTTACATTTCTTGCTGCTTTCAAAGCAATTTTGATTGTATCTTTTTGACTTGTTGGTTTACTGCCCTTAACAGCAACCTTAGCTTCTTGAATAATATTTTTTAATAATTTCTGTTTCGTTTTTGATTTAGTTGAACAGCCCATTCCAAGTTTAACTTTAGCTTTCATTGCACCAGAAACGAGAAGTGCATTAGTTCTTTCACCTATGCTTGAATCTGCTGCTTTGACTCTTTGCCAAGCCTTTTTAGCTAATATTTTGTCTGCTTTATGACGTTCGTTTGTATCCCGATTTTGTGAATATGCAATATCGTGTTCACGACAAGCCTCATCTAATTGATTAATACCTTTATCACCTCGATATAATCTTTTTTGAAGTTTAGTTCCAGGTCCACAGTAATTATATCCTGGTAAATGTGCTTCAAATGGTAATTTATTTATAAGAGTATTGATTACTCCTCCTCTCCCTTTAAACACCCTTTTACATCTGATTAATTTTTTATTGTGATCAATCATATTTATGTCTTCAATTAACTATCGATATAAACTGACTGCCTATTACTTATATAAACTTGAATTTATATAGATTTTAATCAGTTGTCAAAATGAAGTTTTTTAAAGTAGATGACCCGATTAAAGTAAAAAATTTTGATCGAGGAAGCTTTAAAAAGAAAAGAAAACATGGTGCATTATTACCCGATAGTATCCGGTTTATTACCCGATTGTTGGACCGTCAAATTGTGGAAAAACTAATGTTATGCTAAGCATGCTCTTAGACTCTAAAGGTCTTAATTTCGAAAACATATACATTTACTCAAAGTCATTACATCAACCGAAATATGAATATTTGAGAAAGACAATAAATTCCGTTAAAGGTATGGGATACAATGAATTTCCAAATAATTCTGAAATAATTGCTCCATCAGAAGCTCAAAAAAATTCAATATTTATATTTGATGATGTTGCTTGCGAGAAACAAGATAGCATAAGAGCATATTTTTGTATGGGTCACCATAATGATGTTGACAGCTTCTATTTATGTCAAAGTTATACGCGTATTCCTAAGCATTTGGTGCGAGACAATGCAAATTTCATAATTGCATTCAAACAAGATGATTTGAATTTAAAACATATTTACAATGATCATGTTAATTCTGATATGAACTTCGATCAATTTAAAAATTTATGTTCACATTGCTGGAAGAATAACTATGGATTTGTAGTGGTTGATAAGGATAGTTCTTTAAACAATGGACGTTATAGGAAAAATTTTGAAGAATTTCTTAAGTTATAAATAGATAATGGTTACATCATAACTATTTTAGTTTACTGTACTACATGGTAACATCAACAGCACCAACCGATCCGATACCAGTTCAGTTAACAACACCAACCGATTCGATACCAGTTCAGTTAACAGCACCAACCGATCCGATACCAGTTCAGTTAGCAACACCAACCGATCCGATACCAGTTCAGCTAGCAACAACTAAAACTGATTGGAAAAAACAAAATGGATGAGAAGCTAATGAAGGAAATGATTAAAGTTAAAAAAAGCCTTAAAAGGAAATATCATGCGTTAAGAACAGGTCGAATTTTACAAGAAGAAGCTTTAGAGAAAACTTATGAGCCCATTATAAACCCAATTAAAGAATTGACTAATGTTGTGAAATACCAGAAGTCTAACAATTTTAACTTGAAATCGGAAATTAAACCTGATGTTGATAATGATAAGACATTCTTAAACGATGAGTCATCTTTCAATTTTAAAAAAATATCAACGCCTAAGTTGAAACCGGAAGTTAAACCACAAGCTGATAAGAATAGAACATTCTTAAATGATGAGTCATCATTCAATTTTGAAACATCAACACCTAAGAGAGTGGCGCCATATGGATACAATAAATCAGAACTTGATAAAAGTTATGGACCTTATTTTGATTTACAAACAAATACAAGTAAACTAGGAGCATCTACTTTTCGAATTGATGAACAAAATCATAACATAATAATTGGTAATGATGTATTCAAAACAAATGATGGATTGCTTGAGCTTATATTTAAGAAGAAACCTGATGATTCAGTTTATACAGAGAGTGATTTGAAAACATATCAGAAAATTCTAGAAACCACAAATGTTCATAGAGAAAATTATGATTCTCTAGAACAAATTAAAGGAAATAAAGGTTATAAATATAAGAATATTATCAGAAAGCTTTATGAGCATGAATATAATACCAGAAATAGAAATAAGAAGGGAGCAGGTCATTCAATAAACAATTTATCAAAAACATCGGAATCATTAATGCTATACTCTGAACAACCAAAACAATATGTCTATTGGGACGATCCGAATGAGTTAATTGATAGATTGAGAATTTTACATGCATCACAACATGCTGGGAATAATAATCATCAAAATGAAATCAATTCTATTCTTGAAGAGCTTAGAGAAGCTGATATAATCGAATAATTATATTAACATATATACACTTGCAAAATGTCTATTGATAAGTTTGGACGCAGTTCTCGCAATCAAACTTCAAATAAATTACTATTTAAAAATTATTCTGCTCTTGGTTTCAAATTAACAGAGGACGGAGATTATGATCTTCAATTTAAAAAATTAGTTAATGTTAATAACCCATTTAACACAATGGATTCCACAAATAAAAAATATGTTGATGATTCAATTGAAAATTTAAAAAAATATGTTATGAAATTAACCAACGAATTAAAAGAAGATGTATTTTTAAAATTAAGAAATGAAATATCCCGTGTTTATGGATCAAATGATAAAATGGATGCTAATTTGAAAACTAATATATTGAAAACTAAAGATGAAACTAAAAAATATATAAATGGAGAAATAGCATTTGTTATAAAACATATAAATGCATTACGAGATGAAGTAATTATGGTGGAAACTCCTCGTACTGATATTGTTCGGTTATCAGATGATTCGAAAAAAGAACTAATACAAACACACGACCTTAGAAAAGGAAATTTTTAAAAGAATACTAAAACAGTTCAATTTAAACTGCTGACATGGATATACATCAAATCGGATATTCTTTAAAGAATTTTCTCATTAAATATGGAGATATTCTTTTGGAGGAGCACTATGAAGAATTAAATCTTCATTTCAAATTTCTAAAAAGGTTTAAAGATTCAACATTTGAATTAACAAAGGAATATGGTTATCATTGGAGTATATGTCCATATACAGCTGAAATTGTTGAGGATGTTCCCGAAACATGTGAATGCATCTCAGCTGAAAATATTATGATAAGAATTGTAAAGCTTATGAAATTGTATAACCGAATAAGAAAATAAATTATTAATAAAATTACAACATGTGTATATATTTTATTTTTACTTCTCGAAATGTCTAAGAGAGAGGTTGTTGAAGAGTTGCACAAGCCAGCTCGTAGAAATTTTACAAGACGAAGAGTTATTATCAAAGGTTTTGATGATCTTTGGCAAGCTGATTTAGTAGAAATGGGTGCTTATGCTAAACAAAATAAAACTTATAAATATCTACTAACAGTTATTGATGCCTTTTCAAAATATGCGTGGGCTATTCCTATAAAAAATAAAACTGCTGAAAATGTAACGCAAGCAATGAATTCTATTTTCATCGCATCTAAAAGATATCCAAAAAATTTACAAACCGACGATGGAAAAGAATTCTTTAATAACACTTTCAAAAATCTGATTGTGAAATACCATATTAATCATTATTCAACATTCAGCTCTTTAAAAGCCAGCATTGTTGAACGATTCAATCGAACTCTAAAGGAAAAAATGTGGCGAGATTTCAGTTTTAATGGTGATTATAAATGGATAGATACTGTTGGAAAATTAGTTCATCAATACAATAACACTAAACATCATACTATTAAGAAGCGGCCATCTGATGTAAATAGTAAAAACGCAAATGAACTGTTGTTAACTGTATATAATCATATTAAAATTGCTGCACCAGCAAAATTTAAAGTTGGTGACTCAGTTCGTATAAGCAAGTACAAACATGTTTTTGAAAAGGGATACACACCAAATTGGACAACTGAAATATTTAAAATCAAGAAAATTCAGATTACTAACCCCATCACATACTTATTAGAAGATTATCAAGGTCATCCCATTCAAGGTGGTTTCTATGAGCTAGAATTAATAAAAGCTAAAAATAAAGATGTCTATCTAGTTGAAAAAATTGTAAAAACTAAAGATAATAGAGTTTTTGTTAAATGGCTTGGTTTCCCATCAAGTCACAATTCTTGGATAAATAAAACAAATTTATTATAACCTTAAAATTGTTTATTTTTTTCTTTTATTAATATTATATTTTGATTAGATATAAGTACATATGAATCATTCAAATTATTATGATATTAATGTTAAAATAAAAATTCGCTTTTTAATGTTTGTTTAATTTTAGGTAAATTTAATACAGTATATTCACTTTTGAATGTAGTATCTTCTATAGTCATTTCTTCAACTTCTCCATTACTTAAAATTCTTTCTTTTAAGATATGACGATATTCGATACATTGTATTCTAATTGTTCTTTTCTGAAAATTGCTATCGTATGAACATCTTACATGAATTTGTATTTCACCCTCTTCAAGTATAAAATGTCTATAAAAAATTTCTTTGCTGTTAATTACACCACCAATATCACTTTCTTTTCTAATTAAATCCATCTTAAAAGCTTCAATTGCTTCTTCTACTGTAACATATTGAGGAGCTGAATCAGCTTAATCTGAAATATTTCGCTCTGTAATATGTTTTTCTATTGGTAAACTTGTTGTTGTTGTTGCTGCTTCAGGATTTTTACTATATTTTATAAAATCTAATGAGAGTCCGACCTTAATTGTATCATTGTTTGGTCCGATGATATCAAAATTAATATATCCATGTTTCTCTTCATTTAAATAAAAACGAGTATGAGCTGATTTGTATATATTAAATTGTATTAGATACAAAATACTAATTAATATGATCTTCATATTGTTTTTTTTTTTTTTTTTTTTTTTTGCAAACGTACACTTCAAAGGTTTGGTTTATTATGAGGTTTTTTTATTATGCTACCTGTTATTATATATTCGAAAATTGATAAGTTTAGTTCTCTTTAGGAATCATACTGAATTTTTATTTAATTATAATTGTAATGATATTTTAGTTTCTCAATCACTTGATATACGTACAGAAGCGTTTCAAAATGATGTTCATGCATTTCCTTAGAAACATCTGTCATATTCAATTTCTCAGTTTGAATCATCACAAGCTCATTTTTTAATTTTCGTAATAATTGTACACGATCAGTTTTATTATTCTTATCATATTTATCAGCTAATTGAGAGAGGAATTTAATGCCCTCATCAAGTCTATCTTTCAACAAAGATCTTTTCTCTATAATTTTATTATTCTCTGCAACTTTCTTGTTTATATTTAATTTTAAAGATTCTAAAGCTGCATCAACATTTACACTTCCCTCTTTTTCTGTTGGTAATATATCCATTATAAGTTTATTTATATTTTCCCAGTCATCCTCTTCAATAAAAGGACAATCTGTGGGAAAATGGTTTGGAATGTATCTGTTGTGACTCATATTTTCTGGAAATAAAATATCGCCCTTTATAGCTATATCCCCACCATTTACTTCAAGTTTTATGTGCTGCCAATCTAAAACATCTATTTTATTGTTCGAAATATTTGTAATTGCTTCACCATTTCTTATCCTAAGTAGTAGAACCTTTTCACCACCTTCAGGAGTCAGAAACACCTCTAAACTATCATGAAATATTTTGTAGTTTATTATAGAAAATGATTTCCATTTTCTCGTACAAGTACAATATTTATATCCATGTTGAATATTCTCCACCCAAAACATTATGTTAAATGTACAATATGAGTTATAAATTTGTAATGCATTTCTTTTTAACATCACACAGACTTTTATAGTCTTTTCATACCTAATATCATACCTAATATTTATATAAATATTTTGAGGTTTCTCATAATTAGACTTAGTTATGAAATTTTTTAAAAAAAATTTAGGGTGTATGTGGTTTTATAATACCCCAATGTTTTTAACAAAGAGTTAAGTACGTAAGTACATAATTACTTTTTTGTTTTCTTTTTTTATTTAAAGCTTAAGGTCATCTAATAAATTCCCTGACGTCACGCTCAAAACAATTTTCTAATTCCATACTACATAATCATACAAGAACATTTCTGTCTGATAAGACATTTAAAATTCTCAACTTGTAAATTTAAAAATATATAATTACTTTTTTGTTTTCTTTTTTATTTAAAGGTTAAGGTCATCTAATAAATTCCCTGATGTCACGCTCAAAACAAATTTCTAATTCCATACTACATAATCATACAAGAACATTTCTGTCTGATAAGACATTTAAAATTCCCAACTTGTAAATTTAAAAATATATTATTACTTTTTGTTTTCTTTTTTGTTTCATTCCAAAGTTAATTTTTTAAATTATTTCCAATACTTTTAGAATGAAAAATTTCATTATTTAAAGCTTAACCTCGTTTCATGAAATCACCACCGCCGCCGCCACCACCACTGATTCATTCCAAAGTTAAATTTTTTATTTATTTCCAATTCAATCCCAAGTCACAACCCTCATTCAAATTAGCCTGCAATTTTTTCAATACTTTCAGAATTAAATATTTAAAAACACCTTTCTAAACAAAAATTTGCATACATTCAGGATGAAAATATGATCATCGCTCCATATATTAGAAACCCATTGAACATTTTTGCATACATTCAGGATGAAAAAGTTATATTTTCCATACATCATCTTTTCATACATTGATCCCCCATTGAAAATTTTTGCATACATTTAGGATGAAAATTTTACAAAATTAATTAATTAATAACCTTGAGATATTAAAAGCTATTTATAGAATTTTTTTTTTTTTTTTTTTTTTTTTTTTTTTAATACCATATCAACCATTTATATACTTATATACACAAATAACATCAATATTTCTAAATGGCTTGGTAACTGAATGGTTAGCGTGGTCGCTCGTTAATCATTCAGGCACCGAGTTCAAATCCTCGTTTAAACAATTAATTTTTTTAGCAAAAACATGACGTAGACCTACAAATTCATATCTTCCATCACCTTCACTCTCACACAATAATTTCTCATTTTCTTCTGGCGACACCCATTAGAGTGAGCGAGATAGCGATGTCTGGCTCAACCGCCGCAATACCTACTTACATCTTTCCTTATTTCTGAAGGACTCTTTTTCTACAAAGTTTTGGCTCTCTATCTCTTTGAGTTTTGAAATACCACTCAATAGTTTTGAAGATTCTTATGGCAGTTCCTCAACGTAACGAATTGTTTTCTTATTTTTTACCTTAAGGACTTAAAATAATGAAAAACTGTTATGTACATCTTTTTTTATTTTTGAAGGACTCTCTCTCTACAAAGTTTTGGCTCTCTATGTCTTTTAGTTTTGAAATACCACTCAATAGTCTTGAAGATTCTTGTGGCAGTTCCTCAACATAACGAAATGTTTTCTTATTTTTATACCTTAAGGACTTAAACTAAGGAAAAACTGTTACATACATCAGTAGGTATTGCAGCGGTTGAGCCAGACATTGCTATCTCGCTCGCACTAATGTAAATTAGAATCTCAAGGTAGAGAAGCACTTTTGGGGGAACCCCTGACGTCATAGGAGTTATCTCAAGGTAGAGAAGCACTTTTGGGGGAACCCCTGACGTCATAGGAAATTCCGTCCTGTTATCTCAAGGTAGAGAAGCACTTTTGGGGGAACCCCTGACGTCATAGGAAATTCCGTCCGGTGAATCTCAAGGTAGAGAAGCACTTTTGTTATCTTGCCGCTTGTTATTGTTTACATTTCTGTAGGTCGTTGACCTTATCATGTTATTGTTATTGTTATCTTTGGCGCCATAGAATCTCAAGGTAGAGAAGCACTTTTGTTATCGTTATTGTTATTGTAGCCTTATCATGTTATTGTTATTGTTATCTTTGGCGCCATGGTAGATGACCTTGATTGAGTAGCTGGTGACGTCATAGGTAACTCCAGCTGGCTCATGAAAAATGTGTATGATGAATATATTATATATTACATGTGGGTGTGTGAATAATGAACATGAATTTTTTTTTAAAAAAATGAATTGTTTGAATGAGGATTTGAACTCGGGGTCTGAATGATTAACAAGTGACCGCGCTAACCATTCAGCTACCAAGCCATTTACAAATGTTGATGTTAATTGTGTATATGAATGGCTGATATGATGTTAAAAATCTATAAATAACCTATGAATAATCTATGAATAATGAATAATGAATAATGAAATTTGATGATAGATGTCGGTAGTGGCTAGTGAGGAGGATATGGTTGGTGGTTTGGATAGAATTATTGATTAATTAATTTTATAAAATTTTCATCCAAAATGTATGCAAAAATTTTCATTCCGTCCGGTGAATCTCAAAGTCTAGAAGCACTTTTGATGACGGTGGGCGCCAGGCTGTGTAAGATCTCAAGGTAGAGAAGCATTTATTTCTGTAGGTCGTTGACCTTATCATGTTATTGTTGTTATTGTTATATATTTGGCGCCATGCTTGATGACGTTGATTGGACCAGCTGGGGAACACTTATCTGATGATGACGTCATAGGGAATTCCATCGGGATCAGGGGAATATTCTCAGTTGTTAATTATAAGTATGATTCCATGTTAATTATTATTTATGTATGTGTGTGTGTGGGCGTGTAATTTATGAATAAGAATGTTAATTATATTTTTTTTTAAAAAAAAACTAACTGTTTGAAAGAGGATTTGAACTTGGATCTGAATGATTAACGAGCGACCACGCTAACCATTCAGCTACCAGGCCATTTAGAAATGTTGATGTTATTTGTGTATATATATATAAATGGTTGATATGGTATTAAGAAAAAATTCTATAAATATCTTTTAATATCTCAAGGTAGAGAAACACATTTTTGATGAAGTATTATGGAATTGAAAATTTATTTATAATGTAATGAATGTCATGTTGGTTAAAGGTCCGAGGTTGCCAAGTGCGAAAATTGGTTCAAGAACCCCAGCCCCCACACCCAAGTCGAAGTTCCCAAGTTGTGAACCCCGCCGAAGTTCCAAAGTTGTGGGCCGATGTGCGCCGGAAGTTGTTCCTGGAAATAGGAATGGGTATGAGATGTCGCCACCGCAGCCGAACTTCTTGGAAATAGGAATGGGTATGTGACGCTGACACCGCCGAAGTTCTAAAACTCCTCTGCCGAAGTTCCGCCACGAACCATCGAAGTTATTGGGAATGGGTATCCACCGAAGTTGTTGTTGTTGTTGAATTGGTGCCGAAGTTGTACCAGGTTGTCATTGAAGTTGTTATTAGAAGCATGTATCAGCGACCTTGGATTATGAATATATTGTTAAAGTATCCTATAGTAGTAGTAAATGTTTTATTTTTGTGATAAGAGAATAAAATTTTTAAAATTGAAAAAATGAAAACTTGCGGTTTTAAAAGTTCTTATCAGTTAGAAATATTCATATATTATGAAATAATTATGACAAAATTGTTGTTTTGCTGTTTTTATTGTTTTAATGCTGAATAATTAGAGTTTGTAATGTATGTTCACGCAAAATAATGAATTTTTGAGCATAGTACCCTATGAAATTGTACGATTTTTGAAAAATTGAAAAATGAAAACTTGCGGTTTTGAAAGCTAAAATGTTTATATGAAAATAATTGATAATGAATAAGAAAATTTTGATGTAGTAGACTTTATTACATTAATTTCTGAACTTATAATTATTTTCAAGAAACATATTGATAATTTATATAGAGTTTAACAATTTATTTTTTAAGTCAAAAGTTTGATGTAGTATTCAACATTTTTTCTAAAAATATTCTTATCCTATAGTAGTAGTAAATGTTGCGGTTTTGTGATAAGAGAATAAAATTTTTAAAAATTGAAAAAATGAAAACTTGCGGTTTTAACAGTTAGAAATATTCTTATATGAAATAATTATGATAAATTTTTGTTTTGCTGTTTTTATTGTTTTAATGCTGAATAACTAGAGTTTGTAATGTATGTTCACGCAACATAATGAAATTTTTGAGCATAGTACCCTACCAAATTACATTAATTTCTGAACTTATAATTATTTTCAAGAAAAAAATTGATAATTTATATAGAGTTTAGTAATTTATTTTTTAAGTCAAAATTTTGATGTAGTATTCAACATTTTTTCTAAAAATATTCTAAGTCCAAAAATTAGCAAATGGAGTAGATTATAGTATGTATGCAAAGTAAAAGTATGTATGCAAAATGAAAATATGAATTTCACAATCTTGTTATTATCCAATTTTAGGTTCATTACAATAAAGTAAAAAGCTTTTATGCTTGATTTTAATTAAATTTTATTATACATAATGTATTTATATAGATGTATACTGTATGCTATATAGGAACTGAAAAAATACAGTGGTATTAATATTTAAACTGCACCTTCAACATTTTAAAAATTCTTAATTTGTTTTGTTTAAATAAAATGTATGAATCATATTTGGATTGTTAATTCCCGTCGGCAAAACGTGAAAGCAGAAAAGTAGTAAAAATAGCCTTAAACTTTGTCTTATCAGCATTTTTCAAAATTCTTCATACGCAAAATAAAGGGGATAAAAAGTTATAAACTTAGGAATAAAGAAAAAAGTTATACATATGTACTAATTTTCAGATTCGCTATGGTGTGCACATTCAAGTAATCAATTCCTGTTTAGCTTTAAATGTGAGTAATAATATATTTACTATTACAATTCTAAAAGAATCATATGAGATTGTTTTCATTAACTTAACAGCTTGGTTCAAATATAATTGAAATCTAAAGTACTTGAAGTCACAGATCAATTTTGTAAAGCCAATTTTGATACATAAATTATATGTAGTAAATTAATGTCCACACACTCTTTGTTCTCTTATGGATTATATTACGTATATATTATGTACATATTTCATTTGCTTTAGTAAATTTTTAATTCAAAAACCTTATCAAGTTCCAAAAATTCTTACTCTAGATTGTATATTAAAAATAAAATTAAAAATAAAAAAGAAAAAAATTTTAATGGATACAAAAGGTTAAGCGTAGTATAAATTTTTTTTTTATTTCAACATATTCTAAAATTATATTAAAAACTGTCCTACATTAATATTAAGTCAAGTTCAGGGTTATATTTATGAATATATTGTGTCACTTATATACACCATGCAATTTATATTATTTTCGGGGAGTTGTAGTGAACGTAAAATGTATTCAATGAAATCATTTGACTTCAATCTATGTATATGTAACAGAAAAATACTGTAAGAGTAACAGAATAGGCCAGCAACAGCATCTGAGTAGGATAGTAACAACAACAGAATAGGTCAGGAACAGCAACCGAGTAGAACAGCAACAGCAATCAATCGGATTAGGTCTATTTCAGACTGTTACTGATCTGTTATGTTAAATATAAAGAGAGAGAAGGCACCAGTCATACTGTATAGATTTTATTATTGCTCCGCATCTTACATGTAAATAATAATAATTAAAATACTTATTTTTATTGATTTATTAATTTATTTATCATTCTTTCATATAACTTCATTATAATTATTCAATTATATCTGCCTTTCTAAGTTCTTCAAGAATAGAGTTAATTTCGTTTTGGTGGTTATTATTATTCCCTGCAATTTGGTATGTATGTAAAACTCTCAATCTGTCGATTAACTCATTAGGATCATCCCAACAAGTATATTGTTTTGGAGGCTCAGAATATGGAATTGATGATGTTGGTAACAATGTTGCTTTTAATTTTTGACTATAGCCTGCATCTGTTTGATTTCTGTCTCTCGTATTAGATTCATGATCAAAAAGCTTTCTAATAATATTTTTATATTTGTAGCCTGTATTTCCTTTAATTTGATCTAATGAGCTATAATTTCTTCTGTGAGCGTTTGTTGTTTCTAGAATCTTCTTGTATAATTTCATATCATTCTCCGTATAAATATTTGAATTTGGTTTCTTTTTAAATATCAATTCATTTAATCCATCTGTTGTTTTAAAAACTTCATTGTCAATTATTATATTATGATTTTGTTTATCAATTTGGAAATTGGATGTTCCTAATTTGATTGTTTTTGCTTGTGAATCGAAATAAGGTCCATAACTCTTATCAATCTCGGATCTATTATATCCATATGTAGGAGAAATTTAGATGAAACCATTGTATTTATATCATTACCAGATGTTGGTGTTGAAAAATTCTCAAAATCTAATTTTTCTATATTTGGTGTTGTTACAACAACATTATCAAATGACTCATCCTCATTATCAGTTTGCAGCTTAATTTTTTGTTCCTTATCAACTTCGGGCTTGATTTCTGGTTTCAATTTAAAATTATTAAAGGTTTGGTATTTCATAACATTAGTTAATTCTTTAATTGAACTGACAACAGGCTCATAAGTTTTTTCTAGAGCTTCCTGTTGTAAAATACGTTTAGATTTTAATGCTTGGTATTTTCTTCTTAAAATTCTTTTTATTTTAATTAAATCTTTCATTAATTTTTCATTTCTGCCAGTATTTTTTAAAAAAGCATCCGATTTGTTCTTGTTTTTAATTATTTTTATCTTGTTTTTCTTCATGTACTTGTTTTTAATTTCTTTTCCAACTCTTTGAATTTCATTAATGGATGTTAAATCATGAGAGTCATAATCCTTATTTTTAATATTTGAAAACAAATTTGATGTTTTATTGCCTTTATATGTATTTGAATACATTTCATTATCCCCACCGAATTCATGTTTGTGTTTCTTATGACGAGTTAGATTATCCCTTCGGGTAAATTTTTTATCACAAAGAGAACAAGCTATCATTTTGATAGTCTATTTAACAACCTTCACTGTATATGTATACTTAGAAAATGATATTCTTATTATTACATCTGATGGTTTTATAAATTAATTAGGAAGAGCGCTAGAAGCAAGAGAGGAGGAGGAGGAGTAGGAGAGGAGGAGGAGGAGAAGAGGAGGAGGAGGAGGAGAAGAGGAGGAGGAGGAGGAGGAGGAGAGAAGTGAAAATGATATAGGAGAATATTTACAAGGAGACTATGCTAGAGTTCAGAAGCTGATGGACAACAATTATCACGATTGAGGTTACAAAGGAGTCGACATACTCGTTTTAATTATATGTTTTAATGGTTGGTAGCTAGTCCCAAACTGAAGATCAGTTGGATTATAATTATAAGAGAACTCTTGAGAAACTGGCTGTGAAATTCCTTGAATGAGGTCATCACTAAAAATAAATTTTATTATGATGGTATTCCTCCTATCGATAAGTGTTTATTATATTCAACTCATATAAAAATAGGGCCCCAAAAATATCAGCGGAGTCTCACTTTGTAATCATAACCTCAAATATTATGTTCAGCTCATCTAAAATGGGGCCCCTAATTGTTAGCGGAGTCTCATTTTATAATCATAACCCTGATATACATATGTGATTATTATTTTCATTTAATAATTTAATTCTGGTAAATCTTCTTATCAGTAATTATTTGGAATTCCCTTTGGATGAGCTGTTAAGTTAATGAAAACAATCTCATATGATTCTTTTAGAATTGTAATAGTAAATATATTATTACTCACATTTAAAGCTAAACAGGAATTGATTACTTGAATGTGCACACCATAGCGAATCTGAAAATTAGTACATATGTATAACTTTTTTCTTTATTCCTAAGTTTATAACTTTTTATCCCCTTTATTTTGCGTATGAAGAATTTTGAAAAATGCTGATAAGACAAAGTTTAAGGCTATTTTTACTACTTTTCTGCTTTCACGTTTTGCCGACGGGAATTAACAATCCAAATATGATTCATACATTTTATTTAAACAAAACAAATTAAGAATTTTTAAAATGTTGAAGGTGCAGTTTAAATATTAATACCACTGTATTTTTTCAGTTCCTATATAGCATACAGTATACATCTATATAAATACATTATGTATAATAAAATTTAATTAAAATCAAGCATAAAAGCTTTTTACTTTATTGTAATGAACCTAAAATTGGATAATAACAAGATTGTGAAATTCATATTTTCATTTTGCATACATACTTTTACTTTGCATACATACTATAATCTACTCCATTTGCTAATTTTTGGACTTAGAATATTTTTAGAAAAAATGTTGAATACTACATCAAAATTTTGACTTAAAAAATAAATTACTAAACTCTATATAAATTATCAATTTTTTTCTTGAAAATAATTATAAGTTCAGAAATTAATGTAATTTGGTAGGGTACTATGCTCAAAAATTTCATTATGTTGCGTGAACATACATTACAAACTCTAGTTATTCAGCATTAAAACAATAAAAACAGCAAAACAAAAATTTATCATAATTATTTCATATAAGAATATTTCTAACTGTTAAAACCGCAAGTTTTCATTTTTTCAATTTTTAAAAATTTTATTCTCTTATCACAAAACCGCAACATTTACTACTACTATAGGATAAGAATATTTTTAGAAAAAATGTTGAATACTACATCAAACTTTTGACTTAAAAAATAAATTGTTAAACTCTATATAAATTATCAATATTTTTCTTGAAAATAATTATAAGTTCAGAAATTAATGTAATAAAGTCTACTACATCAAAATTTTCTTATTCATTATCAATTATTTTCATATAAACATTTTAGCTTTCAAAACCGCAAGTTTTCATTTTTCAATTTTTCAAAAATCGTACAATTTCATAGGGTACTATGCTCAAAAATTCATTATTTTGCGTGAACATACATTACAAACTCTAATTATTCAGCATTAAAACAATAAAAACAGCAAAACAACAATTTTGTCATAATTATTTCATAATATATGAATATTTCTAACTGATAAGAACTTTTAAAACCGCAAGTTTTCATTTTTTCAATTTTAAAAATTTTATTCTCTTATCACAAAAATAAAACATTTACTACTACTATAGGATACTTTAACAATATATTCATAATCCAAGGTCGCTGATACATGCTTCTAATAACAACTTCAATGACAACCTGGTACAACTTCGGCACCAATTCAACAACAACCACAACTTCGGTGGATACCCATTCCCAATAACTTCGATGGTTCGTGGCGGAACTTCGGCGGTGTCAGCGTCACATACCCATTCCTATTTCCAAGAAGTTCGGCTGCGGTGGCGACATCTCATACCCATTCCTATTTCCAAGAACAACTTCCGGCGCACATCGGCCCACAACTTTGGAACTTCGGCGGGGTTCACAACTTGGGAACTTCGACTTGGGTGTGGGGGCTGGGGTTCTTGAACCAATTTTCGCACTTGGCAACCTCGGACCTTTAACCAACATGACATTCATTACATTATAAATAAATTTTCAATTCCATAATACTTCATCAAAAATGTGTTTCTCTACCTTGAGATATTAAAAGATATTTATAGAATTTTTTCTTAATACCATATCAACCATTTATATATATATACACAAATAACATCAACATTTCTAAATGGCCTGGTAGCTGAATGGTTAGCGTGGTCGCTCGTTAATCATTCAGATCCAAGTTCAAATCCTCTTTCAAACAGTTAGTTTTTTTTTAAAAAAAAAAAAAAATATAATTAACATTCTTATTCATAAATTACACGCCCACACACACACATACATAAATAATAATTAACATGGAATCATACTTATAATTAACAACTGAGAATATTCCCCTGATCCCGATGGAATTCCCTATGACGTCATCATCAGATAAGTGTTCCCCAGCTGGTCCAATCAACGTCATCAAGCATGGCGCCAAATATATAACAATAACAACAATAACATGATAAGGTCAACGACCTACAGAAATAAATGCTTCTCTACCTTGAGATCTTACACAGCCTGGCGCCCACCGTCATCAAAAGTGCTTCTAGACTTTGAGATTCACCGGACGGAATGAAAATTTTTGCATACATTTTGGATGAAAATTTTATAAAATTAATTAATCAATAATTCTATCCAAACCACCAACCATATCCTCCTCACTAGCCACTACCGACATCTATCATCAAATTTCATTATTCATTATTCATTATTCATAGATTATTCATAGGTTATTTATAGATTTTTAACATCATATCAGCCATTCATATACACAATTAACATCAACATTTGTAAATGGCTTGGTAGCTGAATGGTTAGCGCGGTCACTTGTTAATCATTCAGACCCCGAGTTCAAATCCTCATTCAAACAATTCATTTTTTTAACAAAAAATTCATGTTCATTATTCACACACCCACATGTAATATATAATATATTCATCATACACATTTTTCATGAGCCAGCTGGAGTTACCTATGACGTCACCAGCTACTCAATCAAGGTCATCTACCATGGCGCCAAAGATAACAATAACAATAACATGATAAGGCTACAATAACAATAACGATAACAAAAGTGCTTCTCTACCTTGAGATTCTATGGCGCCAAAGATAACAATAACAATAACATGATAAGGTCAACGACCTACAGAAATGTAAACAATAACAAGCGGCAAGATAACAAAAGTGCTTCTCTACCTTGAGATTCACCGGACGGAATTTCCTATGACGTCAGGGGTTCCCCCAAAAGTGCTTCTCTACCTTGAGATAACAGGACGGAATTTCCTATGACGTCAGGGGTTCCCCCAAAAGTGCTTCTCTACCTTGAGATAACTCCTATGACGACAGGGGTTCCCCCAAAAGTGCTTCTCTACCTTGAGATTCTAATTTACATTAGTGCGAGCGAGATAGCAATGTCTGGCTCAACCGCTGCAATACCTACTTACATCTTTTTTTATTTCTGAAGGACTCTTTTTCTACAAAGTTTTGGCTCTCTATCTCTTTTATTTTTGAAATACCACTCAATAGTTTTGAAGATTCTTATGGCAGTTCCTCAACTTAACGAATTGTTTTCTTATTTTTATACCTTAAGGACTTAAAATAAGGAAAAACTTATATATATATCTTTTCTTATTTCTAAAGGACTCTCTCTCTACAAAATTTTGGCTCTCTATCTCTTTGAGTTTTGAAATACCACTCAATAGTCTTGAAGATTCTTGTGGCAGTTCCTCAACATAACGAAATGTTTTCTTATTTTTATACCTTAAGGACTTAAACTAAGGAAAAACTGTTACATACATCTTTTCTTATTTCTGAAGGACTCTCTCTACAAAGTTTTGGCTCTCTATCTCTTTTAGTTTTGAAATACCACTCAATAGTTTTGAAGATTCTTATGGCAGTTCCTCAACATAATGAATTGTTTTCTTATTTTTGTACCTTAAGGACTTAAAATTAGGAAAAACTGTTATATACATCTTTTCTTATTTGTGAAGGACTCTCTCTCTACAAAGTTTTGGCTCTCTATCTCATTGAGTTTTGAAATACCACTCAATAGTTTTAAAGATTCTTATGGCAATCCTCAACATAACGAATGGTTTTCTTATTTTTATACCTTAAGGACTTAAACTAAGGAAAAACTGTTACATACATCTTTTCTTATTTCTGAAGGACTCTCTTTCTACAAAGTTTTGGCTCTCTATCTCTTTTATTTTTGAAATACCACTCAATAGTTTTGAAGATTCTTATGGCAGTTCCTCAACTTAACGAATTGTTTTCTTATTTTTATACCTTAAGGACTTAAAATAAGGAAAAACTTATATATATATCTTTTCTTATTTCTAAAGGACTCTCTCTCTACAAAGTTTTGGCTCTCTATCTCTTTGAGTTTTGAAATACCACTCAATAGTCTTGAAGATTCTTGTGGCAGTTCCTCAACATAACGAAATGTTTTCTTATTTTTATACCTTAAGGACTTAAACTAAGGAAAAACTGTTACATACATGTTTTCTTATTTCTGAAGGACTCTCTCTACAAAGTTTTGGCTCTCTATCTCTTTTAGTTTTGAAATACCACTCAATAGTTTTGAAGATTCTTATGGCAGTTCCTCAACATAATGAATTGTTTTCTTATTTTTGTACCTTAAGGACTTAAAATTAGGAAAAACTGTTATATACATCTTTTCTTATTTGTGAAGGACTCTCTCTCTACAAAGTTTTGGCTCTCTATCTCATTGAGTTTTGAAATACCACTCAATAGTTTTAAAGATTCTTATGGCAGTTCCTCAACATAACGAATGGTTTTCTTATTTTTATACCTTAAGGACTTAAACTAAGGAAAAACTGTTACATACATCTTTTCTTATTTCTGAAGGACTCTCTTTCTACAAAGTTTTGGCTCTCTATCTCTTTTATTTTTGAAATACCACTCAATAGTTTTGAAGATTCTTATGGCAGTTCCTCAACTTAACGAATTGTTTTCTTATTTTTATACCTTAAGGACTTAAAATAAGGAAAAACTTATATATATATCTTTTCTTATTTCTAAAGGACTCTCTCTCTACAAAGTTTTGGCTCTCTATCTCTTTGAGTTTTGAAATACCACTCAATAGTTTTGAAGATTCTTATGGCAGTTCCTCAACGTAACGAATTGTTTTCTTATTTTTATACCTTAAGGACTTAAAATAAGGAAAAACTGTTATATACATCTTTTTTTATTTCTGAAGGACTCTTTTTCTACAAAGTTTTGGCTCTCTATCTCTTTGAGTTTTGAAATACCACTCAATAGTTTTGAAGATTCTTATGGCAGTTCCTCAACATAACGAATTGTTTTCTTATTTTTATACCTTAAGGACTTAAAATAAGAAAAAACTGTTATATACATCTTTTCCTATGTCTGAAGGACTCTCTCTTTCTACAAAGTTTTGGCTCTCTATCTCTTTTAGTTTTAAAATACCACTCAATAGTTTTGAAGATTCTTGTGGCAGTTCCTCAACATAACGAAATGTTTTCTTATTTTTATACCTTAAGGACTTGACATAAGGAAAAACTGTTATATACATCTTTTCTTGTTTCTGAAGGACTCTCTCTCTACAAAGTTTTGGCTCTCTATCTCTTTGAGTTTTGAAATACCACTCAATAGTTTCGAAGATTCTTACGGCAGTTCCTCAACATAACGAATTGTTTTCTTATTTTTATACCTTAAGGACTTAAAATAAGGAAAAACTGTTATATACATATTTTCTTATTTCTGAAGGACTCTCTCTCTACAAAGTTTTGGCTCTCTATCTCTTTGAGTTTTGAAATACCACCCAATAGTTTTGAAGATTCTTATGGCAGTTCCTCAACATAACGAATTGTTTTCTTATTTTTATACCTTAAGGACTTAAAATAAGGAAAAACTGTTATATACATCTTTTCTTGTTTCTGAAGGACTCTCTCTCTAGAAAGTTTTGGCTCTCTATCTCTTTGAGTTTTGAAATACCACTCAATAGTTTTGAAGATTCTTATGGCAGTTCCTCAACATAACGAATTGTTTTCTTATTTTTATACCTTAAGGACTTAAAATAAGGAAAAACTGTTATATACATCTTTTCCTATTTCTGAAGGACTCTCTCTCTACAAAGCTTTGGCTCTCTATCTCTGTTAGTTTTGAAATACCACTCAATACTTTTGAAGGTTCTTATGGCAGTTCCTCAACATAACGAAATGTTTTCTTATTTTTATACCTTAAGGACTTAAAATTAGAAAAAACTGTTATGTACATCTTTTTTTATTTTTGAAGGACTCCCTCTCTCCAAAGTTTAGGCTCTCTATCTCTTTTAGTTTTGAAATACCACTCAATAGTTTTGAAGATTCTTATGGCAGTTCCTCAACATAACGAATTGTTTTCTTATTTTTATACCTTAAGGACTTAAAATAAGGAAAAACTGTTATAAACATCTTTTCTTATTTCTGAAGGACTCTCTCTCTACAAAGTTTTGGCTCTCTATCTCTTTTAGTTTTAAAATACCACTCAATAGTTTTGAAGATTCTTGTGGCAGTTCCTCAACATAACGAAATGTTTTCTTATTTTTATACCTTAAGGACTTAAAATAAGGAAAACTGTTATATACATCTTTTCTTGTTTCTGAAGGACTCTCTCTCTACAAAGTTTTGGCTCTCTCTCTCTTTGAGTTTTGAAATACCACTCAATAGTTTTGAAGATTCTTACGGCAGTTCCTCAACATAACGAATTGTTTTCTTATTTTGATACCTTAAGGACTTAAAATAAGGAAAAACTGTTATATACATCTTTTCTTGTTTCTGAAGGACTCTCTCTCTACAAAGTTTTGGCTCTCTATCTCTTTGAGTTTTGAAATAACACTCAATAGTTTTGAAGATTCTTATGGCAGTTCCTCAACATAACAAATTGTTTTCTTATTTTTATACCTTAAGGACTTAAAATAAGGAAAAACTGTTATATACATCTTTTCCTATTTCTGAAGGACTCTCTCTCTACAAAGCTTTGGCTCTCTATCTCTGTTAGTTTTTAAATACCACTCAATAGTTTTGAAGGTTCTTATGGCAGTTCCTCAACATAACGAAATGTTTTCTTATTTTTATACCTTAAGGACTTAAAATTAGAAAAAACTGTTATGTACATCTTTTTTTATTTTTGAAGGACTCCCTCTCTCCAAAGTTTAGGCTCTCTATCTCTTTTAGTTTTGAAATACCACTCAATAGTTTTGAAGATTCTTATGGCAGTTCCTCAACATAACGAATTGTTTTCTTATTTTTATACCTTAAGGACTTAAAATAAGGAAAAACTGTTATAAACATCTTTTCTTATTTCTGAAGGACTCTCTCTATACAAAGTTTTGGCTCTCTATCTCTTTTAGTTTTAAAATACCACTCAATAGTTTTGAAGATTCTTGTGGCACTTCCTCAACATAACGAAATGTTTTCTTATTTTTATACCTTAAGGACTTAAAATAAGGAAAACTGTTATATACATCTTTTCTTGTTTCTGAAGGACTCTCTCTCTACAAAGTTTTGGCTCTCTCTCTCTTTGAGTTTTGAAATACCACTCAATAGTTTTGAAGATTCTTACGGCAGTTCCTCAACATAACGAATTGTTTTCTTATTTTTATACCTTAAGGACTTAAAATAAGGAAAAACTGTTATATACATCTTTTCTTATTTCTGAAGGACTCTCTCTCTACAAAGTTTTGGCTCTCTATCTCTTTGAGTTTTGAAATACCACCCAATAGTTTTGAAGATTCTTATGGCAGTTCCTCAACATAACGAATTGTTTTCTTATTTTTATACCTTAAGTACTTAAAATAAGGAAAAACTGTTATATACATCTTTTCTTATTTCTGGAGGACTCTCTCTCTACAAAGTTTTGGCTCTCTATCTCTTTGAGTTTTGAAATACCACTCAATAGTTTTGAAGATTCTTATGGCAGTTCCTCAACATAACGAATTGTTTTCTTATTTTTATACCTTAAGGACTTAAAATAAGGAAAAATTGTTATATACATCTTTTCCTATTTCTGAAGGACTCTCTCTCTACAAAGCTTTGGCTCTCTATCTCTGTTAGTTTTGAAATACCACTCAATAGTTTTGAAGGTTCTTATGGCAGTTCCTCAACATAACGAAATGTTTTCTTATTTTTATACCTTAAGGACTTAAAATTAGAAAAAACTGTTATGTACATCTTTTTTCATTTTTGAAGGACTCCCTCTCTACAAAGTTTAGGCTCTCTATCTCTTTTAGTTTTGAAATACCACTCAATAGTTTTGAAGATTCTTATGGCAGTTCCTCAACATAACGAATTGTTTTCTTATTTTTATACCTTAAGGACTTAAAATAAGGAAAAACTGTTATATACATCTTTTCTTATTTCTGAAGGACTCTCTCTTTACAAAGTTTTGGCTCTCTATCTCTTTGAGTTTTGAAATACCACTCAATAGTTTTGAAGATTCTTATGGCAGTTCCTCAACATAACGAATTGTTTTCTTATTTTTATACCTTAAGGACTTAAAATAAGGAAAAACTGTTATATACATCTTTTCTTGTTTCTAAAGGACTCTCTCTCTACAAAGTTTTGGCTGTCTATCTCTTTGAGTTTTGAAATACCACTCAATAGTTTTGAAGATTCTTATAGCAGTTCCTCAACATAACGAATTGTTTTCTTATTTTTATACCTTAAGGACTTAAAATAAGGAAAAACTGTTATATACATCTTTTCTTATTTCTGAAGGACTATCTGTCTACAACGTTTTGGCTCTCTATCTCTTTGAGTTTTGAAATACCACTCAATAGTTTTGAAGATTCTTATGGCAGTTCCTCAACATAACGAATTGTTTTCTTATTTTTATACCTTAAGGACTTAAAATAAGGAAAAACTGATATATACATCTTTTCTTATTTCTGAAGGACTCTCTGTCTACAAAGTTTTGGCTCTCTATCTCTTTGAGTTTTGAAATACCACTCAATAGTTTAGAAGATTCTTATGGCAGTTCCTCAATGTAACGAATTGTTTTCTTATTTTTATACCTTAAGGACTTAAAATAAGGAAAAACTGTTATATACATATTTTCTTATTTCTGAAGGACTCTTTTTCTACAAAGTTTTGGCTCTCTATCTCTTTGAGTTTTGAAATACCACTCAATAGTTTTGAAGATTCTTATGGCAGTTCCTCGACATAACGAATTGTTTTCTTATTTTTATACCTTAAGGACTTAAAATAAGGAAAAACTGTTATATACATCTTTTCTTATTTCTGAAGGACTCTCTCTCTACAAAGTTTTGGCTCTCTATCTCTCTTTGTTTTGAAATACCACTCAATAGTTTTGAAGATTCTTATGGCAGTTCCTCAACGTAACGAATTGTTTTCTTATTTTTATACCTTAAGGACTTTAAATAAGCAAAAACTGTTATATACATCTTTTCTTGTTTCTGAAGGACTCTCTCTCTACAAAGTTTTGGCTCTCTATCTCTTTGAGTTTTGAAATACCACTCAATAGTTTTGAAGATTCTTATGGCAGTTCCTCAACATAACGAATTGCTTTCTTATTTTTATAGCTTAAGAACTTAAAATAAGGAAAAACTGTTATATACATCTTTTCTTGTTTCTGAAGGACTCTCTCTCTACAAAGTTTTGGCTGTCTATCTATTTGAGTTTTCAAATACCACTCAATAGTTTTGAAGATTCTTATGGCAGTTCCTCAACATAACGAATTGTTTTCTTATTTTTATACCTTAAGGACTTAAAATAAGGAAAAACTGTTATATACATCTTTTCTTATTTCTGAAGGACTCTCTGTCTACAAAGTTTTGGCTCTCTATCTCTTTGAGTTTTGAAATACCACTCAATAGTTTTGAAGATTCTTATGGCAGTTCCTCAACGTAACGAATTGTTTTCTTATTTTTATACCTTAAGGACTTAAAATAAGGAAAAACTGTTATATACATATTTTCTTATTTCTGAAGGACTCTTTTTCTACAAAGTTTTGGCTCTCTATCTCTTTGAGTTTTGAAATACCACTCAATAGTTTTGAAGATTCTTATGGCAGTTCCTCAACATAACGAATTGTTTTCTTATTTTTATACCTTAAGGACTTAAAATAAGGAAAAACTGTTATATACATCTTTTCTTATTTCTGAAGGAATCTCTGTCTACAAAGTTTTGGCTCTCTATCTCTTTGAGTTTTGAAATACCACTCAATAGTTTTGAAGATTCTTATGGCAGTTCCTCAACATAACGAATTGTTTTCTTATTTTTATACCTTAAGGACTTAAACTAAGAAAAAACTGTTATATACATCTTTTCCTATTTCTGAAGGACTCTCTCTCTACAAAGTTTTGGCTCTCTATCTCTTTTAGTTTTAAAATACCACTCAATAGTTTTGAAGATTCTTGAGGCAGTTCCTCAACATAACGAAATGTTTTCATATTTTTATACCTTAAGGACTTAAAATAAGGAAAAACTGTTATATACACATTTTCTTATTTTTGAAGGACTCTATTTCTACAAAGTTTTGGCTCTCTATCTCTTTTAGTTTTGAAATACCACTCAATAGTTTTGAAGATTCTTATGGCGGTTCCTCAACATAACGAAATATTTTCTTATTTTTATACCTTAAGGACTCAAAATAAGGAAAAACTGTTATATACATCTTTTTTTATTTTTTAAGGACTCTCTCTCTACAAAGTTTTGGCTCTCTATCTCTTTTAGTTTTGAAATACCACTCAATAGTTTTGAAGATTCTTATGGCAGTTCCTCAACATAATGAATTGTTTTCTTATTTTTATAGCTTAAGGACTTAAAATAAGAAAAAACTGTAATATACATCTTTTCCTATTTCTGAAGGACTCTCTCTCTACAAAGTGTTGGCTCTCTATCTCTTTTAGTTTTAAAATACCACTCAATAGTTTTGAAGATTCTTATGGCAGTTCCTCAACATAATGAATTGTTTTCTTATTTTTGTACCTTAAGGAATAAGGAAAAACTGTTACATACATCTTTTCTTATTTCTGAAGGACTCTCTCTCTACAAAGTTTTGGCTCTCTATCTCTATTAGTTTTGAAATACCACTCAATAGTCTTGAAGATTCTTGTGGCAGTTCCTCAACATAACGAAATGTTTTCTTATTTTTATACCTTAAGGACTTAAACTAAGGAAAAACTGTTACATACATCTTTTCTTATTTCTGAAGGACTCTCTCTCTACAAAGTTTTGGCTCTCTATCTCTTTTAGTTTTCAAATACCACTCAATAGTTTTGAAGATTCTTATGGCAGTTCCTCAACATAATGAATTGTTTTCTTATTTTTGTACCTTAAGGACTTAAAATTAGGAAAAACTGTTATATACATCTTTTCTTATTTCTGAAGGACTCTCTCTCTACAAAGCTTTGGCTCTCTATCTCTTTTAGTTTTAAAATACCACTCAATAGTTTTGAAGATTCTTGTGGCAGTTCCTCAACATAACGAAATATTTTCTTATTTTTATACCTTAAGGACTCAAAATAAGGAAAAACTGTTATATACATCTTTTTTTATTTTTTAAGGACTCTCTCTCTACAAAGTTTTGGCTCTCTATCTCTTTTAGTTTTGAAATACCACTCAATAGTTTTGAAGATTCTTATGGCAGTTCCTCAACATAATGAATTGTTTTCTTATTTTTATAGCTTAAGGACTTAAAATAAGAAAAAACTGTAATATACATCTTTTCCTATTTCTGAAGGACTCTCTCTCTACAAAGTGTTGGCTCTCTATCTCTTTTAGTTTTAAAATACCACTCAATAGTTTTGAAGATTCTTATGGCAGTTCCTCAACATAATGAATTGTTTTCTTATTTTTGTACCTTAAGGAATAAGGAAAAACTGTTACATACATCTTTTCTTATTTCTGAAGGACTCTCTCTCTACAAAGTTTTGGCTCTCTATCTCTTTTAGTTTTGAAATACCACTCAATAGTCTTGAAGATTCTTGTGGCAGTTCCTCAACATAACGAAATGTTTTCTTATTTTTATACCTTAAGGACTTAAACTAAGGAAAAACTGTTACATACATCTTTTCTTATTTCTGAAGGACTCTCTCTCTACAAAGTTTTGGCTCTCTATCTCTTTTAGTTTTCAAATACCACTCAATAGTTTTGAAGATTCTTATGGCAGTTCCTCAACATAATGAATTGTTTTCTTATTTTTGTACCTTAAGGACTTAAAATTAGGAAAAACTGTTATATACATCTTTTCTTATTTCTGAAGGACTCTCTCTCTACAAAGTTTTGGCTCTCTATCTCTTTTAGTTTTGAAATACCACTCAATAGTTTTGAAGATTCTTATGGCAGTTCCTCAACTTAACGAAATGTTTTCTTATTTTTGTACTTTATATACTTAGAATTAGGAAAAGCTGTTATATACATCTTTTCTTATTTTTAAAGGACTCTCTCTCTACAAAGGTTTGGCTCTCTATCTCTTTGACTTTTGAAATACCACTCAATAGTTTTGAAGATTCTTACGGCAGTTCCTCAACATAATGAATTGTTTTCTTATTTTTATAGCTTAAGGACTTAAAATAAGAAAAAACTGTTATATACATCTTTTCTAATTTCTGAAGGACTCTCTCTCTACAAAGTTTTGGCTCTCTATCTCTTTTAGTTTTGAAATACCACTCAATAGTTTTGAAGATTCTTGAGGCAGTTCCTCAACATAACGAAATGTTTTCATATTTTTATACCTTAAGGACTTAAAATAAGGAAAAACTGTTATATACACATTTTCTTATTTTTGAAGGACTCTATTTCTACAAAGTTTTGGCTCTCTATCTCTTTTAGTTTTGAAATACCACTCAATAGTTTTGAAGATTCTTATGGCGGTTCCTCAACATAACGAAATATTTTCTTATTTTTATACCTTAAGGACTCAAAATAAGGAAAAACTGTTATATACATCTTTTTTTATTTTTTAAGGACTCTCTCTCTACAAAGTTTTGGCTCTCTATCTCTTTTAGTTTTGAAATACCACTCAATAGTTTTGAAGATTCTTATGGCAGTTCCTCAACATAATGAATTGTTTTCTTATTTTTATAGCTTAAGGACTTAAAATAAGAAAAAACTGTAATATACATCTTTTCCTATTTCTGAAGGACTCTCTCTCTACAAAGTGTTGGCTCTCTATCTCTTTTAGTTTTAAAATACCACTCAATAGTTTTGAAGATTCTTATGGCAGTTCCTCAACATAATGAATTGTTTTCTTATTTTTGTACCTTAAGGAATAGGGAAAAACTGTTACATACATCTTTTCTTATTTCTGAAGGACTCTCTCTCTACAAAGTTTTGGCTCTCTATCTCTTTTAGTTTTGAAATACCACTCAATAGTCTTGAAGATTCTTGTGGCAGTTCCTCAACATAACGAAATGTTTTCTTATTTTTATACCTTAAGGACTTAAACTAAGGAAAAACTGTTACATACATCTTTTCTTATTTCTGAAGGACTCTCTCTCTACAAAGTTTTGGCTCTCTATCTCTTTTAGTTTTCAAATACCACTCAATAGTTTTGAAGATTCTTATGGCAGTTCCTCAACATAATGAATTGTTTTCTTATTTTTGTACCTTAAGGACTTAAAATTAGGAAAAACTGTTATATACATCTTTTCTTATTTCTGAAGGACTCTCTCTCTACAAAGCTTTGGCTCTCTATCTCTTTTAGTTTTAAAATACCACTCAATAGTTTTGAAGATTCTTGTGGCAGTTCCTCAACATAACGAAATATTTTCTTATTTTTATACCTTAAGGACTCAAAATAAGGAAAAACTGTTATATACATCTTTTTTTATTTTTTAAGGACTCTCTCTCTACAAAGTTTTGGCTCTCTATCTCTTTTAGTTTTGAAATACCACTCAATAGTTTTGAAGATTCTTATGGCAGTTCCTCAACATAATGAATTGTTTTCTTATTTTTATAGCTTAAGGACTTAAAATAAGAAAAAACTGTAATATACATCTTTTCCTATTTCTGAAGGACTCTCTCTCTACAAAGTGTTGGCTCTCTATCTCTTTTAGTTTTAAAATACCACTCAATAGTTTTGAAGATTCTTATGGCAGTTCCTCAACATAATGAATTGTTTTCTTATTTTTGTACCTTAAGGAATAAGGAAAAACTGTTACATACATCTTTTCTTATTTCTGAAGGACTCTCTCTCTACAAAGTTTTGGCTCTCTATCTCTTTTAGTTTTGAAATACCACTCAATAGTCTTGAAGATTCTTGTGGCAGTTCCTCAACATAACGAAATGTTTTCTTATTTTTATACCTTAAGGACTTAAACTAAGGAAAAACTGTTACATACATCTTTTCTTATTTCTGAAGGACTCTCTCTCTACAAAGTTTTGGCTCTCTATCTCTTTTAGTTTTCAAATACCACTCAATAGTTTTGAAGATTCTTATGGCAGTTCCTCAACATAATGAATTGTTTTCTTATTTTTGTACCTTAAGGACTTAAAATTAGGAAAAACTGTTATATACATCTTTTCTTATTTCTGAAGGACTCTCTCTCTACAAAGTTTTGGCTCTCTATCTCTTTTAGTTTTGAAATACCACTCAATAGTTTTGAAGATTCTTATGGCAGTTCCTCAACTTAACGAAATGTTTTCTTATTTTTGTACTTTATATACTTAAAATTAGGAAAAGCTGTTATATACATCTTTTCTTATTTTTAAAGGACTCTCTCTCTACAAAGGTTTGGCTCTCTATCTCTTTGACTTTTGAAATACCACTCAATAGTTTTGAAGATTCTTACGGCAGTTCCTCAACATAATGAATTGTTTTCTTATTTTTATAGCTTAAGGACTTAAAATAAGAAAAAACTGTTATATACATCTTTTCTAATTTCTGAAGGACTCTCTCTCTACAAAGTTTTGGCTCTCTATCTCTTTTAGTTTTGAAATACCACTCAATAGTTTTGAAGATTCTTATGGCAGTTCCTCAACATAATGAATTGTTTTCTTATTTTTATAGCTTAAGGACTTAAAATAAGAAAAAACTGTAATATACATCTTTTCCTATTTCTGAAGGACTCTCTCTCTACAAAGTGTTGGCTCTCTATCTCTTTTAGTTTTAAAATACCACTCAATAGTTTTGAAGATTCTTATGGCAGTTCCTCAACATAATGAATTGTTTTCTTATTTTTGTACCTTAAGGAATAAGGAAAAACTGTTACATACATCTTTTCTTATTTCTGAAGGACTCTCTCTCTACAAAGTTTTGGCTCTCTATCTCTTTTAGTTTTGAAATACCACTCAATAGTCTTGAAGATTCTTGTGGCAGTTCCTCAACATAACGAAATGTTTTCTTATTTTTATACCTTAAGGACTTAAACTAAGGAAAAACTGTTACATACATCTTTTCTTATTTCTGAAGGACTCTCTCTCTACAAAGTTTTGGCTCTCTATCTCTTTTAGTTTTCAAATACCACTCAATAGTTTTGAAGATTCTTATGGCAGTTCCTCAACATAATGAATTGTTTTCTTATTTTTGTACCTTAAGGACTTAAAATTAGGAAAAACTGTTATATACATCTTTTCTTATTTCTGAAGGACTCTCTCTCTACAAAGTTTTGGCTCTCTATCTCTTTTAGTTTTGAAATACCACTCAATAGTTTTGAAGATTCTTATGGCAGTTCCTCAACTTAACGAAATGTTTTCTTATTTTTGTACTTTATATACTTAAAATTAGGAAAAGCTGTTATATACATCTTTTCTTATTTTTAAAGGACTCTCTCTCTACAAAGGTTTGGCTCTCTATCTCTTTGACTTTTGAAATACCACTCAATAGTTTTGAAGATTCTTACGGCAGTTCCTCAACATAATGAATTGTTTTCTTATTTTTATAGCTTAAGGACTTAAAATAAGAAAAAACTGTTATATACATCTTTTCTAATTTCTGAAGGACTCTCTCTCTACAAAGTTTTGGCTCTCTATCTCTTTTAGTTTTGAAATACCACTCAATAGTTTTGAAGATTCTTATGGCAGTTCCTCAACATAATGAATTGTTTTCTTATTTTTGTACCTTAAGGACTTAAAATAAGGAAAAACTGTTATATACATCTTTTCTTATTTCTGAAGGACTCTCTCTCTACAAAGTTTTGGTTCTCTATCTCTTTGAGTTTTGAAATACCACTCAATAGTTTTGAAGATTCTTATGACAGTTCCTCAACATAACGAATTGTTTTCTTATTTTTGTACTTTATATACTTAAAATTAGGAAAAGCTGTTATATACATCTTTTCTTATTTTTAAAGGACTCTCTCTCTACAAAGGTTTGGCTCTCTATCTCCTTGACTTTTGAAATACCACTCAATAGTTTTGAAGATTCTTATGGCAGTTCCTCAACATAATGAATTGTTTTCTTATTTTTATAGCTTAAGGACTTAAAATAAGAAAAAACTGTAATATACATCTTCTCCTATTTCTGAAGGACTCTCTCTCTACAAAGTTTTGGCTCTCTATCTCTTTTAGTTTTAAAATACCACTCAATAGTTTTGAAGATTCTTATGGCAGTTCCTCAACATAATGAATTGTTTTCTTATTTTTGTACCTTAAGGACTTAAAATAAGGAAAAACTGTTATATACATATTTTCTTATTTCTGAAGGACTCTTTTTCTACAAAGTTTTGGCTCTCTATCTCTTTGAGTTTTGAAATACCACTCAATAGTTTTGAAGATTCTTATGGCAGTTCCTCAACATAACGAATTGTTTTCTTATTTTTATACCTTAAGGACTTAAAATAAGGAAAAACTGTTATATACATCTTTTCTTATTTCTGAAGGACTCTCTGTCTACAAAGTTTTGGCTCTCTATCTCTTTGAGTTTTGAAATACCACTCAATAGTTTTGAAGATTCTTATGGCAGTTCCTCAACATAACGAATTGTTTTCTTATTTTTATACCTTAAGAACTTAAACTAAGAAAAAATTGTTATATACATCTTTTCCTATTTCTAAAGGACTCTCTCTCTACAAAGTTTTGGCTCTCTATCTCTTTTAGTTTTAAAATACCACTCAATAGTTTTGAAGATTCTTGAGGCAGTTCCTCAACATAACGAAATGTTTTCATATTTTTATACCTTAAGGACTTAAAATAAGGAAAAACTGTTATATACACATTTTCTTATTTTTGAAGGACTCTATTTCTACAAAGTTTTGGCTCTCTATCTCTTTTAGTTTTGAAATACCACTCAATAGTTTTGAAGATTCTTATGGCGGTTCCTCAACATAATGAATTGTTTTCTTATTTTTATAGCTTAAGGACTTAAAATAAGAAAAAACTGTTATATACATCTTTTCTTATTTCTGAAGGACTCTCTCTCTACAAAGCTTTGGCTCTCTATCTCTTTTAGTTTTAAAATACCACTCAATAGTTTTGAAGATTCTTGTGGCAGTTCCTCAACATAACGAAATATTTTCTTATTTTTATACCTTAAGGACTCAAAATAAGGAAAAACTGTTATATACATCTTTTTTTATTTTTTAAGGACTCTCTCTCTACAAAGTTTTGGCTCTCTATCTCTTTTAGTTTTGAAATACCACTCAATAGTTTTGAAGATTCTTATGGCAGTTCCTCAACATAATGAATTGTTTTCTTATTTTTATAGCTTAAGGACTTAAAATAAGAAAAAACTGTAATATACATCTTTTCCTATTTCTGAAGGACTCTCTCTCTACAAAGTTTTGGCTCTCTATCTCTTTTAGTTTTAAAATACCACTCAATAGTTTTGAAGATTCTTATGGCAGTTCCTCAACATAATGAATTGTTTTCTTATTTTTGTACCTTAAGGAATAAGGAAAAACTGTTACATACATCTTTTCTTATTTCTGAAGGACTCTCTCTCTACAAAGTTTTGGCTCTCTATCTCTTTTAGTTTTGAAATACCACTCAATAGTCTTGAAGATTCTTGTGGCAGTTCCTCAACATAACGAAATGTTTTCTTATTTTTATACCTTAAGGACTTAAACTAAGGAAAAACTGTTACATACATCTTTTCTTATTTCTGAAGGACTCTCTCTCTACAAAGTTTTGGCTCTCTATCTCTTTTAGTTTTCAAATACCACTCAATAGTTTTGAAGATTCTTATGGCAGTTCCTCAACATAATGAATTGTTTTCTTATTTTTGTACCTTAAGGACTTAAAAAAAAAAAACTGTTATATACATCTTTTCTTATTTCTGAAGGACTCTCTCTCTACAAAGTTTTGGCTCTCTATCTCTTTTAGTTTTGAAATACCACTCAATAGTTTTGAAGATTCTTATGGCAGTTCCTCAACATAATGAATTGTTTTCTTATTTTTGTACCTTAAGGACTTAAAATAAGGAAAAACTGTTATATACATCTTTTCTTATTTCTGAAGGACTCTCTCTCTACAAAGTTTTGGTTCTCTATCTCTTTGAGTTTTGAAATACCACTCAATAGTTTTGAAGATTCTTATGGCAGTTCCTCAACATAACGAATTGTTTTCTTATTTTTGTACTTTATATACTTAAAATTAGGAAAAGCTGTTATATACATCTTTTCTTATTTTTAAAGGACTCTCTCTCTACAAAGGTTTGGCTCTCTATCTCTTTGACTTTTGAAATACCACTCAATAGTTTTGAAGATTCTTATGGCAGTTCCTCAACATAATGAATTGTTTTCTTATTTTTATAGCTTAAGGACTTAAAATAAGAAAAAACTGTAATATACATCTTTTCCTATTTCTGAAGGACTCTCTCTCTACAAAGTTTTGGCTCTCTATCTCTTTTAGTTTTAAAATACCACTCAATAGTTTTGAAGATTCTTATGGCAGTTCCTCAACATAATGAATTGTTTTCTTATTTTTGTACCTTAAGGACTTAAAATAAGGAAAAACTGTTATATACATCTTTTACTATTTCTGAAGGACTCTCTCTCTACAAAGTTTTGGCTCTCTATCTCTTTTAGTCTTAAAATACCACTCAATAGTCTTGAAGATTCTTGTGGCAGTTCCTCAACATAACGAAATGTTTTCTTATTTTTATACCTTAAGGACTTAATCTAAGGAAAAACTGTTACATACATCTTTTCTTATTTCTGAAGGACTCTCTCTCTACAAAGTTTTGGCTCTCTATCTCTTTTAGTTTTGAAATGCCACTCAATAGTTTTGAAGATTCTTATGGCAGTTCCTCAACATAATGAATTGTTTTCTTATTTTTGTACCTTAAGGACTTAAAATTAGGAAAAACTGTTATATACATCTTTTCTTGATTCTGAAGGACTCTCTCTCTACAAAGTTTTGGCTCTCTATCTCTTTTAGTTTTGAAATACCACTCATTAGTTTTGAAGATTCTTATGGCAGTTCCTCAACTTAACGAAATGTTTTCTTATTTTTGTACTTTATATACTTAAAATTAGGAAAAGCTGTTATATACATCTTTTCTTATTTTTAAAGGACTCTCTCTCTCTACAAAAGTTTGGCTCTCTATCTCTTTGACTTTTGAAATACCACTCAATAGTTTTGAAGATTCTTATGGCAGTTCCTCAACATAATGAATTGTTTTCTTATTTTTATAGCTTAAGGACTTAAAATAAGAAAAAACTGTTATATACATCTTTTCTTATTTCTGAAGGACTCTCTCTCTACAAAGTTTTGGCTCTCTATCTCTTTTAGTTTTGAAATACCACTCAATAGTTTTGAAGATTCTTATGGCAGTTCCTCAACATAATGAATTGTTTTCTTATTTTTGTACCTTATAAACTTAAAATTAGGAAAAACTGTTATATACATCTTTTTTTATTTTTAAAGCACTCTCTTTCTACAAAGTTTTGGCTCTCTATGTTTTTTAGTTTCGAAATACCACTCAATAGTTTTGAAGATTCTTATGGCAGTTCCTCAACATTACGAAATGTTTTCATATTTTTGTACCTTATATACTTAAAATTAGGAAAAACTGTTATATACATCTTTTTTTATTTTTGAAGCACTCTCTTTCTACAAAGTTTTGGCTCTCTATCTCTTTTAGCTTTGAAATACCACTCAATAGTTTTGAAGATTCTTATGGCAGTTCCTCAACATAACGAAATGTTTTCTTATTTTTGTACCTTACAAACTTAAAATTAGGAAAAACTGTTATATACATCTTTTTTTATTTTTAAAGCACTCTCTTTCTACAAAGTTTTGGCTCTCTATCTTTTTTAGTTTCGAAATACCACTCAATAGTTTTGAAGATTCTTATGGCAGTTCCTCAACATTACGAAATGTTTTCATATTTTTGTACCTTATATACTTAAAATTAGGAAAAACTGTTATATACATCTTTTTTTATTTTTGAAGCACTCTCTTTCTACAAAGTTTTGGCTCTCTATCTCTTTTAGCTTTGAAATACCACTCAATAGTTTTGAAGATTCTTATGGCAGTTCCTCAACATAACGAAATGTTTTCTTATTTTTATACCTTAAGGACTTAAAATTAGAAAAAAATGTTATGTACATCTTTTTTTAATTTTGAAGGACTCCCCCTCTACAAAGTTTTGGCTCTCTATCTCTTTTAGTTTTGAAATACCACTCAATAGTTTTGAAGATTCTTATGGCAGTTCCTCAACATAACGAATTGTTTTCTTATTTTTATACCTTAAGGACTTAAAATAAGGAAAAACTGTTATATACATCTTTTCTTGTTTCTGAAGGACTCTCTCTCTACAAAGTTTTGGTTCTCTATCTCTTTGAGTTTTGAAATACCACTCAATAGTTTTGAAGATTCTTATGGCAGTTCCTCAACATAACGAATTGTTTTCTTATTTTTATACCTTAAGGACTTAAAATAAGGAAAAACTGTTATATACATCAGTAGGTATTGCGGCGGTTGAGCCAGACATCGCTATCTCGCTCACCCTAATGGGTGTCGCCAGAAGAAAATGAGAAATTATTGTGTGAGAGTGAAGGTGATGGAAGATATGAATTTGTAGGTCTACGTCATGTTTTTGCTAAAAAAATTAATTGTTTAAACGAGGATTTGAACTCGGTGCCTGAATGATTAACGAGCGACCACGCTAACCATTCAGCTACCAAGCCATTTAGAAATATTGATGTTATTTGTGTATATAAGTATATAAATGGTTGATATGGTATTAAAAAAAAAAAAAAAAAAAAAAAAAAAAAAAAAAAAAAAAAAAAAAAAAAAAATTCTATAAATAGCTTTTAATATCTCAAGGTTATTAATTAATTAATTTTGTAAAATTTTCATCCTAAATGTATGCAAAAATTTTCAATGGGGGATCAATGTATGAAAAGATGATGTATGGAAAATATAACTTTTTCATCCTGAATGTATGCAAAAATGTTCAATGGGTTTCTAATATATGGAGCGATGATCATATTTTCATCCTGAATGTATGCAAATTTTTGTTTAGAAAGGTGTTTTTAAATATTTAATTCTGAAAGTATTGAAAAAATTGCAGGCTAATTTGAATGAGGGTTGTGACTTGGGATTGAATTGGAAATAAATAAAAAATTTAACTTTGGAATGAATCAGTGGTGGTGGCGGCGGCGGTGGTGATTTCATGAAACGAGGTTAAGCTTTAAATAATGAAATTTTTCATTCTAAAAGTATTGGAAATAATTTAAAAATTTAACTTTGGAATGAAACAAAAAAGAAAACAAAAAGTAATAATAATTTTCAAACATTATAAAAATAAAATATTTTAAAATTTAAAAAAAATTTTATTTCTTTTTATTTACACATTTTATTTTTTTCAGATTTAAAATTTATTTTTTTTTTTTTTTCAGATTTAAAATTTATTTTTTTTTTTCAGGTTTAAAATTTATAACAATTTCTTTTTAAATGATTTTCTAATGTTTTAATCAGTTTACATAGTAAATTAAAATGTCTAGATCTGTGATTTTATTAAAAAACATTTTCAAAAGCACAATAGCCATTATGTTTAAATGCACATTTTTGATATGTTTTATTTTGTTGGTTAACCAATATTTTCAAACTAGCAGAATCTTTTTCATCTAAATTATACACATTGTTATGCTTCAAAGTATGTTCAATCCAAATCTTTTTTTCCAAACCTTTCACATATATTTTGATTCGATTATTTATAAATATTTTTAAAAAATTTATGGCATCACAAAAATGTGTTGTTCCGTCAGACCATTTGAACCCATGATGGTTTTTTCTGAGCCAATTATTTGTATACTTTGTTTTTGAGTCCAGAATATTCCAACTATAAGGTGGTTTTATTATGAAATGTTGAATTTCATCATTTGATGTAAGAACAGCAATTTCTTTTAGAATGAATTTGTTGTTATTATCTCGAAATCCTTGTATATCGATTATTACATACTCCATTTTTATTTTTTTTAAATCTCTGAATTGACTGATCTTGATGATGTTGTCCGCAATTTTATATATTTATAACCTAGATAAATTAAACAGCCTAAGCAATATCCGGCTGCTATAAGAAATGTAGCGATTATAAATATATAACAATCGATCATATAGGATGAATGATGTTAACTGAAGTATATAATGTTATTGACTTCACCAGTCAGCGGGCTAAATTCAACTAATCGATCATGTAGCATAAGACAATATGCTGTAGTATTTTCAGGAATTTTCTCTGAAGTTTTCAGCTCAATTCTGACGTCAACTGGTCCCACTTTTAGATTCTCACTTTGATGACGAGTATCAATTACTAAAATCATAGCATCTTTTTTAAAATCACGCCATGTAAGTACCGAATCCCAAAGTGTTTGATTGTAATAATTACTTCGAAAATTTGAGTATGCCTCATATGCAATGGCATAACGATTTCTTTCAAATAACAAATTCATATCTTCATATGGATAAGCTTCTGAGTTCAAATATACTTTCAAATCGGTGATATTACAATGATCGAATTGTGCGGGGTCTCTATCCAGCTTATGTTGCCGATTTGTTTGTAAAGCAAATACAATAAAACGTGGTTTTTCAAGTTGTGATGTCGTTTTTACATTCCAAATATGATGATTAGTATTTGATGGTAATGTAGGGTATTCATAAAGATCCCAATTTCTAAAGGCTAATTTAATCGCTGTACCTTTATTCATATTTTGATATAAATTCAATTTTAAAGTATCATTTAAAGTTATATGTTGAACTCTCCATTGTACTTTTATAAGTTGAATTTTTGCTTTTTCAATCTGATCACCACAAATCATAGAATTATCATCTGATCGAGAGCGGGTCAAAATCAGCTCATGTTTTGCATTCGGTATTATATTTTTATAGTCTTCAGCAAATCCCAAAAGCATTCTTAATGGAATACAAAAATTAAAAAACAAACCATTAAGTTCAATGCGTACCCTAGGTGTCCAACTTGCGTTCATTAATCTGATACTTTCGGTTTCATTTAGAGAAATGTAATTTTTTAAACAGGATGTTATTCCAACATTTCGGTTATGATCAATTTCCTTCCCATTCAACTCATACCGTATTTCATCGAAAAGAAATGCCATTGAATTGTTAGTCAATTTTGTTGTTGTTGTTGCCAGGCCATCTTTCGTAGAAAGTGATCCTTCAATATAAAGTAAACTCGTTGATGGTAATATATTTAAATTCTGATTCTGGATTTGAATACGAATTATATCGCTTTTGTTAAATGAATTCAAAAATGGTGAATATGTATGCCAATGTGCATTTGTGATGCTTTCATCGAAAGCAGGACTTTCAAATAAATTCATCTTAATGATTTTTTAATTTGTAATTTAATTTTAAAAATTGTAGATTTTCCAACGTTATAGCACGCTTATTACGCAATATTTGATGACCTTGTTGCTGCAACGATCTATCAATAATGAACTGAGGAGCATCATTTATTGAATATTTATTGGAATTATTTTAAACTATCATTATGCGATAGGTTTTAGATGTAATCTGATTGTTATAGTTTCACCTCGAAAATTTATTAAATTGTCGTTCTGATCAACTAATCTGAGTGTTAGAGAACTTATTCGTTTGACGTTCACAGGTAAATAGATTACATTTTGAGGAACTTCAATTATTTTATAGCCTGGACTCACACCAATGGAGAATTCATGTAATGTATGAGCCTCTATTCCATTAATATAAGTTCCATACACGATATTACACTCTACCCGTATAATATTAATTTTATTTATATCCACATATAAATCTGATTCATGCCAAACATTTGGTTTTAATTTTCTTTTGCTAAAACCCAGTATTCCTCCAATTGTATCCTCTCGTTCAAAATCAATCTGTTTATCAGAAAACACTTCACATTTTAGTGTGTTATTATTAGCTTTTATGTGAAGCTTCTCCTGCTCCCCTTTAGCATTAGTTTCCAATTTTCCTTTAAGAAATTCCTCAATGTCCTCTATTTCATAGGATCCAGTCGGAATAGTGATGTTATTATCATCAATAATAAATCTATTATTTTCCTCATCGATATTTGGTATTGAATTGTATGTTTGAAAATCAACTAAACCACATACATAGTCTTTATGCTGTAATTCTATAGGTGTGAAATACTCAGCTGTCAAAATAGATGAGTTACCACTTAATGTAAGTGTTAGCGACATGACTTGCACTTTATTAATAAGATAATTTGGAAATTGTAGATACTTTTATTATTGATACCTTCCTAATATATCTCATACATAGAAATAATATCAAATTACCGACGGCAAAACATTAAAATCAGAAAAATAATTTATTTAATTCTATCTGAGTAATGCAAAATAACCTTGAACTTCATTTTTGATCAGCTGATATTAATGTATAGGTCAGTTTTTACTATAAATTAAATTTTAAATTAAAAAATCAGTTTTTATTTTTTTTTTATTTGTTATTCTTTATTCTTTATTCGCTTAAAATCTTTTCTTTTTGTTTATAGAATTATAATTTGATAAGAAAGCTAAACATAAATGACCGCAATTGTATGTATTAAATTTTTGATATGTGTCATAATTATATGTGAGCTTATCTCCCAAGTATTTCACAACTTCAGCTGGTGGTTGTAAATTCCCAAAACTATCAAAATATTGTGTATTATCTTCATTTTTATAATATGCTACCCAATGAGTACCAGATCCAATAGAATTATCTAAATTTATAATTCCACATTCATATTTCCAAGGTTTGCTTTTAGGTAAATCATCTTTCATGAAAACTCCACGAAAATGTTTTAGATATTTCTTTCCAAAATTGTTTAAATCAATGTTGGTTAGAGCTCTTTTGGGTAGCATATTTAAAAATTTTTTGGTTTCAAGTATAATCCTAGTCCTTTCTTATATGGTTTTAAATATAGACCTTTTCCTCTTAAAGCAATAGCCTCCATTGTTTTATTATGTCGTTCACTTTCATTTAACTGTTTCTTAGCGCTTTTAGCATCATTGACAGCTTTAGCTATACCAGCAGCTCCTCCTGAGAGAGCTCCCACAGCTGACGGACCTGCCAAAATTGGAATTAAAGGTAAAATTCCACCAACTTTAGGTACTGGAAGAACTCTTGGTAATTTTATTTGTTTTCTCTTTTTAGTTACATTTCTTGCTGCTTTCAAAGCAATTTTGATTGTATCTTTTTGACTTGTTGGTTTACTGCCCTTAACAGCAACCTTAGCTTCTTGAATAATATTTTTTAATAATTTCTGTTTCGTTTTTGATTTAGTTGAACAGCCCATTCCAAGTTTAACTTTAGCTTTCATTGCACCAGAAACGAGAACTGCATTAGTTCTTTCACCTATGCTTGAATCTGCTGCTTTGACTCTTTGCCAAGCCTTTTTAGCTAATATTTTGTCTGCTTTATGACGTTCGTTTGTATCCAGATTTTGTGAATATGCAATATCGTGTTCACGACAAGCCTCATCTAATTGATTAATACCTTTATCACCTCGATATAATCTTTTTTGAAGTTTAGTTCCAGGTCCACAGTAATTATATCCTGGTAAATGTGCTTCAAATGGTAATTTATTTATAAGAGTATTGATTACTCCTCCTCTCCCTTTAAACACCCTTTTACATCTGATTAATTTTTTATTGTGATCAATCATATTTATGTCTTCAATTAACTATCGATATAAACTGACTGCCTATTACTTATATAAACTTGAATTTATATAGATTTTAATCAGTTGTCAAAATGAAGTTTTTTAAAGTAGATGACCCGATTAAAGTAAAAAATTTTGATCGAGGAAGCTTTAAAAAGAAAAGAAAACATGGTGCATTATTACCCGATAGTATCCGGGGATTGATTGTTGGACCGTCAAATTGTGGAAAAACTAATGTTATGCTAAGCATGCTCTTAGACTCTAAAGGTCTTAATTTTGAAAACATATACATTTACTCAAAGTCATTACATCAACCGAAATATGAATATTTGAGAAAGACAATAAATTCCGTTAAAGATATGGGATACAATGAATTTCCAAATAATTCTGAAATAATTGCTCCATCAGAAGCTCAAAAAAATTCAATATTTATATTTGATGATGTTGCTTGCGAGAAACAAGATAGCATAAGAGCATATTTTTGTATGGGTCACCATAATGATGTTGACAGCTTCTATTTATGTCAAAGTTATACGCGTATTCCTAAGCATTTGGTGCGAGACAATGCAAATTTCATAATTGCATTCAAACAAGATGATTTGAATTTAAAACATATTTACAATGATCATGTTAATTCTGATATGAACTTCGATCAATTTAAAAATTTATGTTCACATTGCTGGAAGAATAACTATGGATTTGTAGTGGTTGATAAGGATAGTTCTTTAAACAATGGACGTTATAGGAAAAATTTTGAAGAATTTCTTAAGTTATAAATAGATAATGGTTACATCATAACTATTTTAGTTTACTGTACTACATGGTAACATCAACAGCACCAACCGATCCGATACCAGTTCAGTTAACAACACCAACCGATTCGATACCAGTTCAGTTAACAGCACCAACCGATCCGATACCAGTTCAGTTAGCAACACCAACCGATCCGATACCAGTTCAGCTAGCAACAACTAAAACTGATTGGAAAAAACAAAATGGATGAGAAGCTAATGAAGGAAATGATTAAAGTTAAAAAAAGCCTTAAAAGGAAATATCATGCGTTAAGAACAGGTCGAATTTTACAAGAAGAAGCTTTAGAGAAAACTTATGAGCCCATTATAAACCCAATTAAAGAATTGACTAATGTTGTGAAATACCAGAAGTCTAACAATTTTAACTTGAAATCGGAAATTAAACCTGATGTTGATAATGATAAGACATTCTTAAACGATGAGTCATCTTTCAATTTTAAAAAAACATCAACGCCTAAGTTGAAACCGGAAGTTAAACCACAAGCTGATAAGAATAGAACATTCTTAAATGATGAGTCATCATTCAATTTTGAAACATCAACACCTAAGAGAGTGGCGCCATATGGATACAATAAATCAGAACTTGATAAAAGTTATGGACCTTATTTTGATTTACAAACAAATACAAGTAAACTAGGAGCATCTACTTTTCGAATTGATGAACAAAATCATAACATAATAATTGGTAATGATGTATTCAAAACAAATGATGGATTGCTTGAGCTTATATTTAAGAAGAAACCTGATGATTCAGTTTATACAGAGAGTGATTTGAAAACATATCAGAAAATTCTAGAAACCACAAATGTTCATAGAGAAAATTATGATTCTCTAGAACAAATTAAAGGAAATAAAGGTTATAAATATAAGAATATTATCAGAAAGCTTTATGAGCATGAATATAATACCAGAAATAGAAATAAGAAGGGAGCAGGTCATTCAATAAACAATTTATCAAAAACATCGGAATCATTAATGCTATACTCTGAACAACCAAAACAATATGTCTATTGGGACGATCCGAATGAGTTAATTGATAGATTGAGAATTTTACATGCATCACAACATGCTGGGAATAATAATCATCAAAATGAAATCAATTCTATTCTTGAAGAGCTTAGAGAAGCTGATATAATCGAATAATTATATTAACATATATACACTTGCAAAATGTCTATTGATAAGTTTGGACGCAGTTCTCGCAATCAAACTTCAAATAAATTACTATTTAAAAATTATTCTGCTCTTGGTTTCAATTTAACAGAGGACGGAGATTATGATCTTCAATTTAAAAAATTAGTTAATGTTAATAACCCATTTAACACAATGGATTCCACAAATAAAAAATATGTTGATGATTCAATTGAAAATTTAAAAAAATATGTTATGAAATTAACCAACGAATTAAAAGAAGATGTATTTTTAAAATTAAGAAATGAAATATCCCGTGTTTATGGATCAAATGATAAAATGGATGCTAATTTGAAAACTAATATATTGAAAACTAAAGATGAAACTAAAAAATATATAAATGGAGAAATAGCATTTGTTATAAAACATATAAATGCATTACGAGATGAAGTAATTATGGTGGAAACTCCTCGTACTGATATTGTTCGGTTATCAGATGATTCGAAAAAAGAACTAATACAAACACACGACCTTAGAAAAGGAAATTTTTAAAAGAATACTAAAACAGTTCAATTTAAACTGCTGACATGGATATACATCAAATCGGATATTCTTTAAAGAATTTTCTCATTAAATATGGAGATATTCTTTTGGAGGAGCACTATGAAGAATTAAATCTTCATTTCAAATTTCTAAAAAGGTTTAAAGATTCAACATTAGAATTAACAAAGGAATATGGTTATCATTGGAGTATATGTCCATATACAGCTGAAATTGTTGAGGATGTTCCCGAAACATGTGAATGCATCTCAGCTGAAAATATTATGATAAGAATTGTAAAGCTTATGAAATTGTATAACCGAATAAGAAAATAAATTATTAATAAAATTACAACATGTGTATATATTTTATTTTTACTTCTCGAAATGTCTAAGAGAGAGGTTGTTGAAGAGTTGCACAAGCCAGCTCGTAGAAATTTTACAAGACGAAGAGTTATTATCAAAGGTTTTGATGATCTTTGGCAAGCTGATTTAGTAGAAATGGGTGCTTATGCTAAACAAAATAAAACTTATAAATATCTACTAACAGTTATTGATGCCTTTTCAAAATATGCGTGGGCTATTCCTATAAAAAATAAAACTGCTGAAAATGTAACGCAAGCAATGAATTCTATTTTCATCGCATCTAAAAGATATCCAAAAAATTTACAAACCGACGATGGAAAAGAATTCTTTAATAACACTTTCAAAAATCTGATTGTGAAATACCATATTAATCATTATTCAACATTCAGCTCTTTAAAAGCCAGCATTGTTGAACGATTCAATCGAACTCTAAAGGAAAAAATGTGGCGAGATTTCAGTTTTAATGGTGATTATAAATGGATAGATACTGTTGGAAAATTAGTTCATCAATACAATAACACTAAACATCATACTATTAAGAAGCGGCCATCTGATGTAAATAGTAAAAACGCAAATGAACTGTTGTTAACTGTATATAATCATATTAAAATTGCTGCACCAGCAAAATTTAAAGTTGGTGACTCAGTTCGTATAAGCAAGTACAAACATGTTTTTGAAAAGGGATACACACCAAATTGGACAACTGAAATATTTAAAATCAAGAAAATTCAGATTACTAACCCCATCACATACTTATTAGAAGATTATCAAGGTCATCCCATTCAAGGTGGTTTCTATGAGCTAGAATTAATAAAAGCTAAAAATAAAGATGTCTATCTAGTTGAAAAAATTGTAAAAACTAAAGATAATAGAGTTTTTGTTAAATGGCTTGGTTTCCCATCAAGTCACAATTCTTGGAAAAATAAAACAAATTTATTATAACCTTAAAAATGTTTATTTTTTTCTTTTATTAATATTATATTTTGATTAGATATAAGTACATATGAATCATTCAAATTATTATGATATTAATGTTAAAATAAAAATTCGCTTTTTAATGTTTGTTTAATTTTAGGTAAATTTAATACAGTATATTCACTTTTGAATGTAGTATCTTCTATAGTCATTTCTTCAACTTCTCCATTACTTAAAATTCTTTCTTTTAAGATATCACGATATTCGATACATTGTATTCTAATTGTTCTTTTCTGAAAATTGCTATCGTATGAACATCTTACATGAATTTGTATTTCACCCTCTTCAAGTATAAAATGTCTATAAAAAATTTCTTTGCTGTTAATTACACCACCAATATCACTTTCTTTTCTAATTAAATCCATCTTAAAAGCTTCAATTGCTTCTTCTACTGTAACATATTGAGGAGCTGAATCAGCTTCATCTGAAATACTTCGCTCTGTAATATGTTTTTCTATTGGTAAACTTGTTGTTGTTGTTGTTGTTGCTGCTTCAGGATTTTTACTATATTTTATAAAATCTAATGAGAGTCCGACCTTAATTGTATCATTGTTTGGTCCGATGATATCAAAATTAATATATCCATGTTTCTCTTCATTTAAATAAAAACGAGTAGGAGCTGATTTGTATATATTAAATTGTATTAGATACAAAATACTAATTAATATGATCTTCATATTGTTTTTTTTTTTTTTTTTTTTTTTTTTGCAAACGTAAACTTCAAAGGTTTGGTTTATTATGAGGTTTTTTTATTATGCTACCTGTTATTATATATTCGAAAATTGATAAGTTTAGTTCTCTTTAGGAATCATACTGAATTTTTATTTAATTATAATTGTAATGATATTTTAGTTTCTCAATCACTTGATATACGTACAGAAGCGTTTCAAAATGATGTTCATGCATTTCCTTAGAAACATCTGTCATATTCAATTTCTCAGTTTGAATCATCACAAGCTCATTTTTTAATTTTCGTAATAATTGTACACGATCAGTTTTATTATTCTTATCATATTTATCAGCTAATTGAGAGAGGAATTTAATGCCCTCATCAAGTCTATCTTTCAACAAAGATCTTTTCTCTATAATTTTATTATTCTCTGCAACTTTCTTGTTTATATTTAATTTTAAAGATTCTAAAGCTGCATCAACATTTACACTTCCCTCTTTTTCTGTTGGTAATATATCCATTATAAGTTTATTTATATTTTCCCAGTCATCCTCTTCAATAAAAGGACAATCTGTGGGAAAATGGTTTGGAATGTATCTGTTGTGACTCATATTTTCTGGAAATAAAATATCGCCCTTTATAGCTATATCCCCACCATTTACTTCAAGTTTTATGTGCTGCCAATCTAAAACATCTATTTTATTGTTCGAAATATTTGTAATTGCTTCACCATTTCTTATCCTAAGTAGTAGAACCTTTTACCACCTTCAGGAGTCAGAAACACCTCTAAACTATCATGAAATATTTTGTAGTTTATTATAGAAAATGATTTCCATTTTCTCGTACAAGTACAATATTTATATCCATGTTGAATATTCTCCACCCAAAACATTATGTTAAATGTACAATATGAGTTATAAATTTGTAATGCATTTCTTTTTAACATCACACAGACTTTTATAGTCTTTTCATACCTAATATCATACCTAATATTTATATAAATATTTTGAGGTTTCTCATAATTAGACTTAGTTATGAAATTTTTTAAAAAAAATTTAGGGTGTATGTGGTTTTATAATACCCCAATGTTTTTAACAAAGAGTTAAGTACGTAAGTACATAATTACTTTTTTGTTTTCTTTTTTTATTTAAAGCTTAAGGTCATCTAATAAATTCCCTGACGTCACGCTCAAAACAATTTTCTAATTCCATACTACATAATCATACAAGAACATTTCTGTCTGATAAGACATTTAAAATTCTCAACTTGTAAATTTAAAAATATATAATTACTTTTTTGTTTTCTTTTTTATTTAAAGGTTAAGGTCATCTAATAAATTAACTGATGTCACGCTCAAAACAAATTTCTAATTCAATACTACATAATCATACAAGAACATTTCTGTCTGATAAGACATTTAAAATTCCCAACTTGTAAATTTAAAAATATATTATTACTTTTTGTTTTCTTTTTTGTTTCATTCCAAAGTTAATTTTTTAAATTATTTCCAATACTTTTAGAATGAAAAATTTCGTTATTTAAAGCTTAACCTCGTTTCATGAAATCACCACCGCCGCCGCCACCACCACTGATTCATTCCAAAGTTAAATTTTTTATTTATTTCCAATTCAATTCCAAGTCACAACCCTCATTCAAATTAGCCTGCAATTTTTTCAATACTTTCAGAATTAAATATTTAAAAACACCTTTCTAAACAAAAATTTGCATACATTCAGGATGAAAATATGATCATCGCTCCATATATTAGAAACCCATTGCACATTTTTGCATACATTCAGGATGAAAAAGTTATATTTTCCATACATCATCTTTTCATACATTGATCCCCCATTGAAAATTTTTGCATACATTTAGGATGAAAATTTTACAAAATTAATTAATTAATAACCTTGAGATATTAAAAGCTATTTATAGAATTTTTTTTTTTTTTTTTTTTTTTTTTTTTTTTTTTTTTTTTTTTAATACCATATCAACCATTTATATACTTATATACACAAATAACATCAATATTTCTAAATGGCTTGGTAACTGAATGGTTAGCGTGGTCGCTCGTTAATCATTCAGGCACCGAGTTCAAATCCTCGTTTAAACAATTAATTTTTTTAGCAAAAACATGACGTAGACCTACAAATTCATATCTTCCATCACCTTCACTCTCACACAATAATTTCTCATTTTCTTCTGGCGACACCCATTAGAGTGAGCGAGATAGCGATGTCTGGCTCAACCGCCGCAATACCTACTTACATCTTTCCTTATTTCTGAAGGACTCTTTTTCTACAAAGTTTTGGCTCTCTATCTCTTTGAGTTTTGAAATACCACTCAATAGTTTTGAAGATTCTTATGGCAGTTCCTCAACGTAACGAATTGTTTTCTTATTTTTTACCTTAAGGACTTAAAATAATGAAAAACTGTTATGTACATCTTTTTTGATTTTTGAAGGACTCTCTCTCTACAAAGTTTTGGCTCTCTATCTCTTTTAGTTTTGAAATACCACTCAATAGTCTTGAAGATTCTTGTGGCAGTTCCTCAACATAACGAAATGTTTTCTTATTTTTATACCTTAAGGACTTAAACTAAGGAAAAACTGTTACATACATCTTTTCTTATTTCTGAAGGACTCTTTTTCTACAAAGTTTTGGCTCTCTATCTCTTTTATTTTTGAAATACCACTCAATAGTTTTGAAGATTCTTATGGCAGTTCCTCAACTTAACGAATTGTTTTCTTATTTTTATACCTTAAGGACTTAAAATAAGGAAAAACTTATATATATATCTTTTCTTATTTCTAAAGGACTCTCTCTCTACAAAGTTTTGGCTCTCTATCTCTTTGAGTTTTGAAATACCACTCAATAGTCTTGAAGATTCTTGTGGCAGTTCCTCAACATAACGAAATGTTTTCTTATTTTTATACCTTAAGGACTTAAACTAAGGAAAAACTGTTACATACATCTTTTCTTATTTCTGAAGGACTCTCTCTACAAAGTTTTGGCTCTCTATCTCTTTTAGTTTTGAAATACCACTCAATAGTTTTGAAGATTCTTATGGCCGTTCCTCAACATAATGAATTGTTTTCTTATTTTTGTACCTTAAGGACTTAAAATTAGGAAAAACTGTTATATACATCTTTTCTTATTTGTGAAGGACTCTCTCTCTACAAAGTTTTGGCTCTCTATCTCATTGAGTTTTGAAATACCACTCAATAGTTTTAAAGATTCTTATGGCAGTTCCTCAACATAACGAATGGTTTTCTTATTTTTATACCTTAAGGACTTAAACTAAGGAAAAACTGTTACATACATCTTTTCTTATTACTGAAGGACTCTCTTTCTAAAAAGTTTTGGCTCTCTATCTCTTTTATTTTTGAAATACCACTCAATAGTTTTGAAGATTCTTATGGCAGTTCCTCAACTTAACGAATTGTTTTCTTATTTTTATACCTTAAGGACTTAAAATAAGGAAAAACTTATATATATATCTTTTCTTATTTCTAAAGGACTCTCTCCTACAAAGTTTTGGCTCTCTATCTCTTTGAGTTTTGAAATACCACTCAATAGTTTTGAAGATTCTTATGGCAGTTCCTCAACGTAACGAATTGTTTTCTTATTTTTATACCTTAAGGACTTAAAATAAGGAAAAACTGTTATATACATCTTTTCTTATTTCTGAAGGACTCTCTTTCTACAAAGTTTTGGCTCTCTATCTCTTTGAGTTTTGAAATACCACTCAATAGTTTTGAAGATTCTTATGGCAGTTCCTCAACATAACGAATTGTTTTCTTATTTTTATACCTTAAGGACTTAAAATAAGAAAAAACTGTTATATACATCTTTTCCTATGTCTGAAGGACTCTCTCTTTCTACAAAGTTTTGGCTCTCTATCTCTTTTAGTTTTAAAATACCACTCAATAGTTTTGAAGATTCTTGTGGCAGTTCCTCAACATAACGAAATGTTTTCTTATTTTTATACCTTAAGGACTTAAAATAAGGAAAAACTGTTATATACATCTTTTCTTGTTTCTGAAGGACTCTCTCTCTACAAAGTTTTGGCTCTCTATCTCTTTGAGTTTTGAAATACCACTCAATAGTTTTGAAGATTCTTACGGCAGTTCCTCAACATAACGAATTGTTTTCTTATTTTTATACCTTAAGGACTTAAAATAAGGAAAAACTGTTATATACATATTTTCTTATTTCTGAAGGACTCTCTCTCTACAAAGTTTTGGCTCTCTATCTCTTTGAGTTTTGAAATACCACCCAATAGTTTTGAAGATTCTTATGGCAGTTCCTCAACATAACGAATTGTTTTCTTATTTTTATACCTTAAGGACTTAAAATAAGGAAAAACTGTTATATACATCTTTTCTTGTTTCTGAAGGACTCTCTCTCTACAAAGTTTTGGCTCTCTATCTCTTTGAGTTTTGAAATACCACTCAATAGTTTTGAAGATTCTTATGGCAGTTCCTCAACATAACGAATTGTTTTCTTATTTTTATACCTTAAGGACTTAAAATAAGGAAAAACTGTTATATACATCTTTTCCTATTTCTGAAGGACTCTCTCTCTACAAAGCTTTGGCTCTCTATATCTGTTAGTTTTGAAATACCACTCAATAGTTTTGAAGGTTCTTATGGCAGTTCCTCAACATAACGAAATGTTTTCTTATTTTTATACCTTAAGGACTTAAAATTAGAAAAAACTGTTATGTACATCTTTTTTTATTTTTGAAGGACTCCCTCTCTCCAAAGTTTAGGCTCTCTATCTCTTTTAGTTTTGAAATACCACTCAATAGTTTTGAAGATTCTTATGGCAGTTCCTCAACATAACGAATTGTTTTCTTATTTTTATACCTTAAGGACTTAAAATAAGGAAAAACTGTTATAAACATCTTTTCTTATTTCTGAAGGACTCTCTCTCTACAAAGTTTTGGCTCTCTATCTCTTTTAGTTTTAAAATACCACTCAATAGTTTTGAAGATTCTTGTGGCAGTTCCTCAACATAACGAAATGTTTTCTTATTTTTATACCTTAAGGACTTAAAATAAGGAAAACTGTTATATACATCTTTTCTTGTTTCTGAAGGACTCTCTCTCTACAAAGTTTTGGCTCTCTCTCTCTTTGAGTTTTGAAATACCACTCAATAGTTTTGAAGATTCTTACGGCAGTTCCTCAACATAACGAATTGTTTTCTTATTTTTATACCTTACTTACTTACTTACTTGTTGGGCGCTACAGACCTTGAAGGTCCTGGGCCTGGCGCAAAATTGTCCTCCACTGATTTCGGTCACGAGCGGAATCTCTCCAGTTGGTGATTTGTAGTTTTTTCACATCTGCCGATACTTCATCTCTCCAACGAAGGTGTGGCCTCCCTCGACGACGCGTTCCCTGGGGTTTGGATTCGAAGAGTTTCCTAGCCGGAGCATTTTCATCCATACGCTCTACATGGCCTAGCCAATGAAGCCGTCTTATTCTGACTTTTTTAGCTAGGTCCATGTCGTTGTACAGCTGGTATAGTTCGGCATTGTATCTTCTTCTCCAAACCCCTTCGTCAGACACAGGACCATAAATGCGACGAAGAATTTTTCTCTCAAAGATACCAAGTGCATGCTCGCTTGCTTTTGGTAATGTCCACGATTCAGAACCATATAGCAGCACCGGAAGGATGAGCGTTTTGTATAATTGTGCCTTGGTATTTTGGGATAGGAGCTTTGAACCCAGTTGTTTCGACAAACCGAAGTAGCAACGGTTTGCAAGGGTAATTCTTCGCCTTACTTCAACATCGATGTTATTGATGGAGTTGATGTTGGTTCCAAGGTAGATAAACTCCTGAACTACCTCAAAATTATATGAGCCGACAGTGATGTTGTGTCCTATATGATGTTGTGAGGACATTTTATTTGTCGACAGCATATATTTTGTTTTGCTCTCATTTATGAGAAGACCCGCTTTACCTGCTTCCTCTTCAATCTGTGTAAAGGCTTCGATGACTGCTCGTCGTGATGTTCCGATAATATCGACGTCATCAGCGAAACCCAGGAGCTGCACCGATTTGTAAAATATAGTGCCCTGCGTGTTCACACCGGAACGTCGCACTATATGCTCCAACACCAGATTAAAGAAATTACATGACAGCGCATCGCCTTGTCGAAATCCGGAGCACGTTCGAAATGAATCAGAAATGTGCCTCCCAATCACCACAGCACACCGGGTGTTTTCCAGGGTCATTTTTGACAAACGGATAAGCTTGGCTGGGAAACCAAATTCCGACATTGATTCGTAAAGCACTGATCGATGTATGCTGTCATAGGCAGATTTAAAATCGATAAAAAGATGGTGCGTATCGATTTGAAATTCGAGGGCCTTCTCCAGGATCTGCCTTAATGCGAACACCTGGTCGGTGGTTGATTTACCAGGACGGAAGCCGCACTGATAGTTTCCTATCACAGCGTTACAATGGGGCTTCAAACGTTCGCACAGAATATTGGAAAGGATCTTATACGCAACGTTTAATAGGGATATTCCTCTATAGTTGGCGCAGGACATGGAATCGCCCTTTTTGAATATAGGAGATATTGAACTTAAATTCCAGTCATCAGGCATGCTCTCCTCGATCCAGATTTGTTTGATGATTTGGTGCATGAATTCAATCATCACTTCACCTCCTGCCTTAAAAAGTTCAGCTGGCAGGTTATCTTGTCCAGCAGCTTTGTTGTTCTTTAATTTTCGGATGGCTGCTTCCACTTCTGCAGGACTGGGTGTATCTGTATCTTCGGAGTTGACTGGGTTAGGGCGAGGCGTATCTGTGTTTTCTATGTTTGCGCCATTCAGCAGGTTTTTAAAATGCTGTTTCCATGTCTCTAATATCCCTTGCGTATCGGTTACCAAATTTCCCGAATCATCCCTCAGCGCGTGTGTACGGGGCTTGAAACCAGCTGCAAGCTGCTTGGCTTTTTTATAAAAGCTCCGTACTTCGCCTCTGTCTCGGTTTGATTCTATATCCAAAAGTTGAGACTTTTCGAATAAACGTTTTTTGCGCCTTAAAATTTTCTTCTCGTCTCTTCTTTTCGCTCTATACTCTTCTTGAGCTGCTCTTGTTTTACGTTGCAGCGCTTTCCTGTAGGCCTCATTTTTCTCTACCGTCTTTGCTAAACATTCATCGTCGTACCATGGGTTTCTCACGCGAGGTGTTTCAAAACCCACGGTATGTGTAGCAGCCATCGTGATGATGTTTGCGCATTGTTTCCATTTTCCGTTGACGGAGAGATTATGTTGTAGAGGTGTGGTATTGAGTATATTACTTAATCGCTCCTTGTATGCTAAGGCTATCTCAGGTGTTTGGAGTCTTCCAATGTTAAACTTCCTATTATGGCTGGTGCGTCCTTTTTTAACATTGGAAATTCGTGCTCTGAACTGGGCGACAACTAGGAAGTGGTCAGAGTCGATGTTAGCTCCTCGATAGGTACGTACATTCGACACACTGGTAGCATGTCGGGCGTCAATCATAATGTGGTCAATTTGATTCGATGTACGTCCATCCGGAGATAGCCAGGTAGCTTTGTGGATATTTTTATGGGGGAAATTTGTGCTACTTATAACCATATTACGAGCTGCTGCAAAATCGATTGTTCGGTATCCATTATCTGTGGTGGTGGGGTGAAGACTATGGTTACCAACAGTTTTGCCGAAAATTCCTTCCTTACCGATTTTAGCATTGAAGTCTCCAAGCACGATTTTCGCATCGTACTCAGGACAGGACCCATATGTTTTATCTAAGATGTCGTAGAATTCATCCTTCATTGAGTCCTCCGCTTCGTCGGTTGGTGCGTGCACACATATTAAGCTGATGTTGAAGAATTTGCCTTTGATACGGATGACGGCTAGACGTTCATTAACCGGTGTAAAATCAATGACGTTTCCTCTAAGCCGTTTTCCCACTACGAATCCGCATCCAAATATGTGATGTTTTTCGTGGCAGCTGTAATATATATCGCATGTTCGTTTTTTTAACATGCCAGATCCTTTCCATCGGATTTCCTGTATCGCAGTAATGTCTGATTTATACTGCGAGAGAATATTTTCAATTTTGTTAGATGCAGCTGGATGATAGAGTGTTCTTACATTCCAACTGCAAATTCTTAAATCGGAGTCCTTTAAACGTTTGCCGGGTCTGTTTCCAATAATTTCGATCGTATCCGAGGCTTCAATTGCGTCTCTCAAAACTATGTAATTTTTACGGGTAAGGGAGTCAGCCTTACGCCAACCTCAAAATTTGAGGATTTTGGCGCACTTACAATTTTGGCCTGCTTACTAGCGGATGCTATGTAAAACAGTTCCCAGGGGTCACCACGTGGAGGTAGTGTAAGCACTTGAATAGGAACTCGACAGTTGCGCATCTGGGTCAGCGACCGATCAAATGTTTCCCTGTCGATCCCAAACCAGACCCCTATTTTTATACCTTAAGGACTTAAAATAAGGAAAAACTGTTATATACATCTTTTCTTATTTTTGAAGGACTCTCTCTCTACAAAGTTTTGGCTCTCTATCTCTTTGAGTTTTGAAATACCACCCAATAGTTTTGAAAATTCTTATGGCAGTTCCTCAACATAACGAATTGTTTTCTTATTTTTATACCTTAAGTACTTAAAATAAGGAAAAACTGTTATATACATCTTTTCTTATTTCTGGAGGACTCTCTCTCTACAAAGTTTTGGCTCTCTATCTCTTTGAGTTTTGAAATACCACTCATTAGTTTTGAAGATTCTTATGGCAGTTCCTCAACATAACGAATTGTTTTCTTATTTTTATACCTTAAGGACTTAAAATAAGGAAAAACTGTTATATACATCTTTTCCTATTTCTGAAGGACTCTCTCTCTACAAAGCTTTGGCTCTCTATCTCTGTTAGTTTTGAAATACCACTCAATAGTTTTGAAGGTTCTTATGGCAGTTCCTCAACATAACGAAATGTTTTCTTATTTTTATACCTTAAGGACTTAAAATTAGAAAAAACTGTTATGTACATCTTTTTTCATTTTTGAAGGACTCCCTCTCTACAAAGTTTAGGCTCTCTATCTCTTTTAGTTTTGAAATACCACTCAATAGTTTTGAAGATTCTTATGGCAGTTCCTCAACATAACGAATTGTTTTCTTATCTTTATACCTTAAGGACCTAAAATAAGGAAAAACTGTTATATACATCTTTTCTTGTTTCTGAAGGACTCTCTCTCTACAAAGTTTTGGCTGTCTATCTCTTTGAGTTTTGAAATACCACTCAATAGTTTTGAAGATTCTTATGGCAGTTCCTCAACATAACGAATTGTTTTCTTATTTTTATACCTTAAGGACTTAAAATAAGGAAAAACTGTTATATACATCTTTTCTTATTTCTGAAGGACTATCTGTCTACAAAGTTTTGGCTCTCTATCTCTTTGAGTTTTGAAATACCACTCAATAGTTTTGAAGATTCTTATGGCAGTTCCTCAACATAACGAATTGTTTTCTTATTTTTATACCTTAAGGACTTAAAATAAGGAAAAACTGATATATACATCTTTTCTTATTTCTGAAGGACTCTCTGTCTACAAAGTTTTGGCTCTCTATCTCTTTGAGTTTTGAAATACCACTCAATAGTTTAGAAGATTCTTATGGCAGTTCCTCAACGTAACGAATTGTTTTCTTATTTTTATACCTTAAGGACTTAAAATTAGGAAAAACTGTTATATACATATTTTCTTGTTTCTGAAGGACTCTTTTTCTACAAAGTTTTTCTACAAAGTTTTGGCTCTCTATCTCTTTGAGTTTTGAAATACCACTCAATAGTTTTGAAGATTCTTATGGCAGTTCCTCGACATAACGAATTGTTTTCTTATTTTTATACCTTAAGGACTTAAAATAAGGAAAAACTGTTATATACATCTTTTCTTATTTCTGAAGGACTCTCTCTCTACAAAGTTTTGGCTCTCTATCTCTCTTTGTTTTGAAATACCACTCAATAGTTTTGAAGATTCTTATGGCAGTTCCTCAACGTAACGAATTGTTTTCTTATTTTTATACCTTAAGGACTTTAAATAAGCAAAAACTGTTATATACATCTTTTCTTGTTTCTGAAGGACTCTCTCTCTACAAAGTTTTGGCTCTCTATCTCTTTGAGTTTTGAAATACCACTCAATAGTTTTGAAGATTCTTATGGCAGTTCCTCAACATAACGAATTGCTTTCTTATTTTTATACCTTAAGAACTTAAAATAAGGAAAAACTGTTATATACATCTTTTCTTGTTTCTGAAGGACTCTCTCTCTACAAAGTTTTGGCTGTCTATCTATTTGAGTTTTGAAATACCACTCAATAGTTTTGAAGATTCTTATGGCAGTTCCTCAACATAACGAATTGTTTTCTTATTTTTATACCTTAAGGACTTAAAATAAGGAAAAACTGTTATATACATCTTTTCTTATTTCTGAAGGACTCTCTGTCTACAAAGTTTTGGCTCTCTATCTCTTTGAGTTTTGAAATACCACTCAATAGTTTTGAAGATTCTTATGGCAGTTCCTCAACGTAACGAATTGTTTTCTTATTTTTATACCTTAAGGACTTAAAATAAGGAAAAACTGTTATATACATATTTTCTTATTTCTGAAGGACTCTTTTTCTACAAAGTTTTGGCTTTCTATCTATTTGAGTTTTGAAATACCACTCAATAGTTTTGAAGATTCTTATGGCAGTTCCTCAACATAACGAATTGTTTCCTTATTTTTATACCTTAAGGACTTAAAATAAGGAAAAACTGTTATATACATCTTTTCTTATTTCTGAAGGACTCTCTGTCTACAAAGTTTTGGCTCTCTATCTCTTTGAGTTTTGAAATACCACTCAATAGTTTTGAAGATTCTTATGGCAGTTCCTCAACATAACGAATTGTTTTCTTATTTTTATACCTTAAGGACTTAAACTAAGAAAAAACTGTTATATACATCTTTTCCTATTTCTGAAGGACTCTCTCTCTACAAAGTTTTGGCTCTCTATCTCTTTTAGTTTTAAAATACCACTCAATAGTTTTGAAGATTCTTGTGGCAGTTCCTCAACATAACGAAATGTTTTCATATTTTTATACCTTAAGGACTTAAAATAAGGAAAAACTGTTATATACATCTTTTCTTATTTTTGAAGGACTCTATTTCTACAAAGTTTTGGCTCTCTATCTCTTTTAGTTTTGAAATACCACTCAATAGTTTTGAAGATTCTTATGGCGGTTCCTCAACATAATGAATTGTTTTCTTATTTTTATAGCTTAAGGACTTAAAATAGGAAAAAACTGTTATATACATCTTTTCTTATTTCTGAAGGACTCTCTCTCTACAAAGTTTTGGCTCTCTGTCTCTTTTAGTTTTAAAATACCACTCAATAGTTTTGAAGATTCTTGTGGCAGTTCCTCAACATAACGAAATATTTTCTTATTTTTATACCTTAAGGACTCAAAATAAGGAAAAACTGTTATATACATCTTTTCTTATTTTTGAAGGACTCTATTTCTACAAAGTTTTGGCTCTCTATCTCTTTTAGTTTTGAAATACCACTCAATAGTTTTGAAGATTCTTATGGCGGTTCCTCAACATAATGAATTGTTTTCTTATTTTTATAGCTTAAGGACTTAAAATAGGAAAAAACTGTTATATACATCTTTTCTTATTTCTGAAGGACTCTCTCTCTACAAAGTTTTGGCTCTCTATCTCTTTTAGTTTTGAAATACCACTCAATAGTTTTGAAGATTCTTATGGCAGTTCCTCAACATAATGAATTGTTTTCTTATTTTTATAGCTTAAGGACTTAAAATAAGAAAAAACTGTAATATACATCTTTTCCTATTTCTGAAGTACTCTCTCTCTACAAAGTTTTGGCTCTCTATCTCTTTTAGTTTTAAAATACCACTCAATAGTTTTGAAGATTCTTATGGCAGTTCCTCAACATAATGAATTGTTTTCTTATTTTTGTACCTTAAGGACTTAAAATAAGGAAAAACTGTTACATACATCTTTTCTTATTTCTGAAGGATTCTCTCTCTACAAAGTTTTGGCTCTCTATCTCTTTTAGTTTTGAAATACCACTCAGTAGTCTTGAAGATTCTTGTGGCAGTTCCTCAACATAACGAAATGTTTTCTTATTTTTATACCTTAAGGACTTAAACTAAGGAAAAACTGTTACATACGTCTTTTCTTATTTCTGAAGGACTCTCTCTCTACAAAGCTTTGGCTCTCTATTTCTTTTAGTTTTCAAATACCACTCAATAGTTTTGAAGATTCTTATGGCAGTTCCTCAACATAATGAATTGTTTTCTTATTTTTGTACCTTAAGGACTTAAAATTAGGAAAAACTGTTATTAACATCTTTTCTTATTTCTGAAGGACTCTCTCTCTAGAAAGTTTTGGCTCTCTATCTCTTTTAGTTTTCAAATACCACTCAATAGTTTTGAAGATTCTTATGGCAGTTCCTCAACATAATGAATTGTTTTCTTATTTTTGTACCTTAAGGACTTAAAATTAGGAAAAACTGTTATTAACATCTTTTCTTATTTCTGAAGGACTCTCTCTCTAGAAAGTTTTGGCTCTCTATCTCTTTTAGTTTTGAAATCACACTCAATAGTTTTGAAGATTCTTATGGCAGTTCCTCAACTTAACGAAATGTTTTCTTATTTTTGTACTTTATATACTTAAAATTAGGAAAAGCTGTTATATACATCTTTTCTTATTTTTAAAGGACTCTCTCTCTACAAAGGTTTGGCTCTCTATCTCTTTGACTTTTGAAATACCACTCAATAGTTTTGAAGATTCTTATGGCAGTTCCTCAACATAATGAATTGTTTTCTTATTTTTATAGCTTAAGGACTTAAAATAAGAAAAAACTGTTATATACATCTTTTCCTATTTCTGAAGGACTCTCTCTCTACAAAGTTTTGGCTCTCTATCTCTTTTAGTTTTGAAATACCACTCAATAGTTTTGAAGATTCTTATGGCAGTTCCTCAACATAATGAATTGTTTTCTTATTTTTGTACCTTAAGGACTTAAAATAAGGAAAAACTGTTTTATACATCTTTTCTTATTTCTGAAGGACTCTCTCTCTACAAAGTTTTGGTTCTCTATCTCTTTGAGTTTTGAAATACCAATCAATAGTTTTGAAGATTCTTATGGCAGTTCCTCAACATAACGAATTGTTTTCTTATTTTTGTACTTTATATACTTAAAATTAGGAAAAGCTGTTATATACATCTTTTCTTATTTTTAAAGGACTCTCTCTCTACAAAGGTTTGGCTCTCTATCTCTTTGACTTTTGAAATACCACTCAATAGTTTTGAAGATTCTTATGGCAGTTCCTCAACATAATGAATTGTTTTCTTATTTTTATAGCTTAAGGACTTAAAATAAGAAAAAACTGTAATATACATCTTTTCCTATTTCTGAAGGACTCTCTCTCTACAAAGTTTTGGCTCTCTATCTCTTTTAGTTTTAAAATACCACTCAATAGTTTTGAAGATTCTTATGGCAGTTCCTCAACATAATGAATTGTTTTCTTATTTTTGTACCTTAAGGACTTAAAATAAGGAAAAACTGTTATATTCATCTTTTACTATTTCTGAAGGACTCTCTCTCTACAAAGTTTTGGCTCTCTATCTCTTTTAGTCTTAAAATACCACTCAATAGTCTTGAAGATTCTTGTGGCAGTTCCTCAACATAACGAAATGTTTTCTTATTTTTATACCTTAAGGACTTAAACTAAGGAAAAACTGTTACATACATCTTTTCTTATTTCTGAAGGACTCTCTCTCTACAAAGTTTTGGCTCTCTATCTCTTTTAGTTTTGAAATGCCACTCAATAGTTTTGAAGATTCTTATGGCAGTTCCTCAACATAATGAATGGTTTTCTTATTTTTGTACCTTAAGGACTTAAAATTAGGAAAAACTGTTATATACATCTTTTCTTATTTCTCAAGGACTCTCTCTCTACAAAGTTTTGGCTCTCTATCTCTTTTAGTTTTGAAATACCACTCAATAGTTTTGAAGATTCTTATGGCAGTTCCTCAACATAATGAATTGTTTTCTTATTTTTATAGCTTAAGGACTTAAAATAAGAAAAAACTGTAATATACATCTTTTCCCATTTCTGAAGGACTCTCTCTCTACAAAGTTTTGGCTCTCTATCTCTTTTAGTTTTAAAATACCACTCAATAGTTTTGAAGATTCTTATGGCAGTTCCTCAACATAATGAATTGTTTTCTTATTTTTGTACCTTAAGGACTTAAAATAAGGAAAAACTGTTACATACATCTTTTCTTATTTCTGAAGGACTCTCTCTCTACAAAGTTTTGGCTCTCTATCTCTTTTAGTTTTGAAATACCACTAAATAGTCTTGAAGATTCTTGTGGCAGTTCCTCAACATAACGAAATGTTTTCTTATTTTTATACCTTAAGGACTTAAACTAAGGAAAAACTGTTACATACATCTTTTCTTATTTCTGAAGGACTCACTCTCTACAAAGTTTTGGCTCTCTATCTCTTTTAGTTTTCAAATACCACTCAATAGTTTTGAAGATTCTTATGGCAGTTCCTCAACATAATGAATTGTTTTCTTATTTTTGTACCTTAAGGACTTAAAATAAGGAAAAACTGTTACATACATCTTTTCTTATTTCTGAAGGACTCTCTCTCTACAAAGTTTTGGCTCTCTATCTCTTTTAGTTTTGAAATACCACTAAATAGTCTTGAAGATTCTTGTGGCAGTTCCTCAACATAACGAAATGTTTTCTTATTTTTATACCTTAAGGACTTAAACTAAGGAAAAACTGTTACATACATCTTTTCCCATTTCTGAAGGACTCTCTCTCTACAAAGTTTTGGCTCTCTATCTCTTTTAGTTTTAAAATACCACTCAATAGTTTTGAAGATTCTTATGGCAGTTCCTCAACATAATGAATTGTTTTCTTATTTTTGTACCTTAAGGACTTAAAATAAGGAAAAACTGTTATATACATCTTTTCTTATTTCTGAAGGACTCTCTGTCTACAAAGTTTTGGCTCTCTATCTCTTTGAGTTTTGAAATACCACTCAATAGTTTTGAAGATTCTTATGGCAGTTCCTCAACATAACGAATTGTTTTCTTATTTTTATACCTTAAGGACTTAAACTAAGAAAAAACTGTTATATACATCTTTTCCTATTTCTGAAGGACTCTCTCTCTACAAAGTTTTGGCTCTCTATCTCTTTTAGTTTTAAAATACCACTCAATAGTTTTGAAGATTCTTGTGGCAGTTCCTCAACATAACGAAATGTTTTCATATTTTTATACCTTAAGGACTTAAAATAAGGAAAAACTGTTATATACATCTTTTCTTATTTTTGAAGGACTCTATTTCTACAAAGTTTTGGCTCTCTATCTCTTTTAGTTTTGAAATACCACTCAATAGTTTTGAAGATTCTTATGGCGGTTCCTCAACATAATGAATTGTTTTCTTATTTTTATAGCTTAAGGACTTAAAATAGGAAAAAACTGTTATATACATCTTTTCTTATTTCTGAAGGACTCTCTCTCTACAAAGTTTTGGCTCTCTGTCTCTTTTAGTTTTAAAATACCACTCAATAGTTTTGAAGATTCTTGTGGCAGTTCCTCAACATAACGAAATATTTTCTTATTTTTATACCTTAAGGACTCAAAATAAGGAAAAACTGTTATATACATCTTTTTTTATTTTTTAAGGACTCTCTCTCTACAAAGTTTTGGCTCTCTATCTCTTTTAGTTTTGAAATACCACTCAATAGTTTTGAAGATTCTTATGGCAGTTCCTCAACATAATGAATTGTTTTCTTATTTTTATAGCTTAAGGACTTAAAATAAGAAAAAACTGTAATATACATCTTTTCCTATTTCTGAAGTACTCTCTCTCTACAAAGTTTTGGCTCTCTATCTCTTTTAGTTTTAAAATACCACTCAATAGTTTTGAAGATTCTTATGGCAGTTCCTCAACATAATGAATTGTTTTCTTATTTTTGTACCTTAAGGACTTAAAATAAGGAAAAACTGTTACATACATCTTTTCTTATTTCTGAAGGATTCTCTCTCTACAAAGTTTTGGCTCTCTATCTCTTTTAGTTTTGAAATACCACTCAGTAGTCTTGAAGATTCTTGTGGCAGTTCCTCAACATAACGAAATGTTTTCTTATTTTTATACCTTAAGGACTTAAACTAAGGAAAAACTGTTACATACGTCTTTTCTTATTTCTGAAGGACTCTCTCTCTACAAAGCTTTGGCTCTCTATTTCTTTTAGTTTTCAAATACCACTCAATAGTTTTGAAGATTCTTATGGCAGTTCCTCAACATAATGAATTGTTTTCTTATTTTTGTACCTTAAGGACTTAAAATTAGGAAAAACTGTTATTAACATCTTTTCTTATTTCTGAAGGACTCTCTCTCTAGAAAGTTTTGGCTCTCTATCTCTTTTAGTTTTCAAATACCACTCAATAGTTTTGAAGATTCTTATGGCAGTTCCTCAACATAATGAATTGTTTTCTTATTTTTGTACCTTAAGGACTTAAAATTAGGAAAAACTGTTATTAACATCTTTTCTTATTTCTGAAGGACTCTCTCTCTAGAAAGTTTTGGCTCTCTATCTCTTTTAGTTTTGAAATCACACTCAATAGTTTTGAAGATTCTTATGGCAGTTCCTCAACTTAACGAAATGTTTTCTTATTTTTGTACTTTATATACTTAAAATTAGGAAAAGCTGTTATATACATCTTTTCTTATTTTTAAAGGACTCTCTCTCTACAAAGGTTTGGCTCTCTATCTCTTTGACTTTTGAAATACCACTCAATAGTTTTGAAGATTCTTATGGCAGTTCCTCAACATAATGAATTGTTTTCTTATTTTTATAGCTTAAGGACTTAAAATAAGAAAAAACTGTTATATACATCTTTTCCTATTTCTGAAGGACTCTCTCTCTACAAAGTTTTGGCTCTCTATCTCTTTTAGTTTTGAAATACCACTCAATAGTTTTGAAGATTCTTATGGCAGTTCCTCAACATAATGAATTGTTTTCTTATTTTTGTACCTTAAGGACTTAAAATAAGGAAAAACTGTTTTATACATCTTTTCTTATTTCTGAAGGACTCTCTCTCTACAAAGTTTTGGTTCTCTATCTCTTTGAGTTTTGAAATACCAATCAATAGTTTTGAAGATTCTTATGGCAGTTCCTCAACATAACGAATTGTTTTCTTATTTTTGTACTTTATATACTTAAAATTAGGAAAAGCTGTTATATACATCTTTTCTTATTTTTAAAGGACTCTCTCTCTACAAAGGTTTGGCTCTCTATCTCTTTGACTTTTGAAATACCACTCAATAGTTTTGAAGATTCTTATGGCAGTTCCTCAACATAATGAATTGTTTTCTTATTTTTATAGCTTAAGGACTTAAAATAAGAAAAAACTGTAATATACATCTTTTCCTATTTCTGAAGGACTCTCTCTCTACAAAGTTTTGGCTCTCTATCTCTTTTAGTTTTAAAATACCACTCAATAGTTTTGAAGATTCTTATGGCAGTTCCTCAACATAATGAATTGTTTTCTTATTTTTGTACCTTAAGGACTTAAAATAAGGAAAAACTGTTATATTCATCTTTTACTATTTCTGAAGGACTCTCTCTCTACAAAGTTTTGGCTCTCTATCTCTTTTAGTCTTAAAATACCACTCAATAGTCTTGAAGATTCTTGTGGCAGTTCCTCAACATAACGAAATGTTTTCTTATTTTTATACCTTAAGGACTTAAACTAAGGAAAAACTGTTACATACATCTTTTCTTATTTCTGAAGGACTCTCTCTCTACAAAGTTTTGGCTCTCTATCTCTTTTAGTTTTGAAATGCCACTCAATAGTTTTGAAGATTCTTATGGCAGTTCCTCAACATAATGAATGGTTTTCTTATTTTTGTACCTTAAGGACTTAAAATTAGGAAAAACTGTTATATACATCTTTTCTTATTTCTGAAGGACTCTCTCTCTACAAAGTTTTGGCTCTCTATCTCTTTTAGTTTTGAAATACCACTCAATAGTTTTGAAGATTCTTATGGCAGTTCCTCAACATAATGAATTGTTTTCTTATTTTTATAGCTTAAGGACTTAAAATAAGAAAAAACTGTAATATACATCTTTTCCCATTTCTGAAGGACTCTCTCTCTACAAAGTTTTGGCTCTCTATCTCTTTTAGTTTTAAAATACCACTCAATAGTTTTGAAGATTCTTATGGCAGTTCCTCAACATAATGAATTGTTTTCTTATTTTTGTACCTTAAGGACTTAAAATAAGGAAAAACTGTTACATACATCTTTTCTTATTTCTGAAGGACTCTCTCTCTACAAAGTTTTGGCTCTCTATCTCTTTTAGTTTTGAAATACCACTAAATAGTCTTGAAGATTCTTGTGGCAGTTCCTCAACATAACGAAATGTTTTCTTATTTTTATACCTTAAGGACTTAAACTAAGGAAAAACTGTTACATACATCTTTTCTTATTTCTGAAGGACTCACTCTCTACAAAGTTTTGGCTCTCTATCTCTTTTAGTTTTCAAATACCACTCAATAGTTTTGAAGATTCTTATGGCAGTTCCTCAACATAATGAATTGTTTTCTTATTTTTGTACCTTAAGGACTTAAAATAAGGAAAAACTGTTACATACATCTTTTCTTATTTCTGAAGGACTCTCTCTCTACAAAGTTTTGGCTCTCTATCTCTTTTAGTTTTGAAATACCACTAAATAGTCTTGAAGATTCTTGTGGCAGTTCCTCAACATAACGAAATGTTTTCTTATTTTTATACCTTAAGGACTTAAACTAAGGAAAAACTGTTACATACATCTTTTCCCATTTCTGAAGGACTCTCTCTCTACAAAGTTTTGGCTCTCTATCTCTTTTAGTTTTAAAATACCACTCAATAGTTTTGAAGATTCTTATGGCAGTTCCTCAACATAATGAATTGTTTTCTTATTTTTGTACCTTAAGGACTTAAAATAAGGAAAAACTGTTACATACATCTTTTCTTATTTCTGAAGGACTCTCTCTCTACAAAGTTTTGGCTCTCTATCTCTTTTAGTTTTGAAATACCACTAAATAGTCTTGAAGATTCTTGTGGCAGTTCCTCAACATAACGAAATGTTTTCTTATTTTTATACCTTAAGGACTTAAACTAAGGAAAAACTGTTACATACATCTTTTCTTATTTCTGAAGGACTCACTCTCTACAAAGTTTTGGCTCTCTATCTCTTTTAGTTTTCAAATACCACTCAATAGTTTTGAAGATTCTTATGGCAGTTCCTCAACATAATGAATTGTTTTCTTATTTTTGTACCTTAAGGACTTAAAATTAGGAAAAACTGTTATATACATCTTTTCTTATTTCTGAAGGACTCTCTCTCTACAAAGTTTTGGCTCTCTATCTCTTTTAGTTTTGAAATACCACTCAATAGTTTTGAAGATTCTTATGGCAGTTCCTCAACTTAACGAAATGTTTTCTTATTTTTGTACTTTATATACTTAAAATTAGGAAAAGCTGTTATATACATCTTTTCTTATTTTTAAAGGACTCTCTCTCTACAAAGGTTTGGCTCTCTATCTCTTTGACTTTTGAAATACCACTCAATAGTTTTGAAGATTCTTATGGCAGTTCCTCAACATAATGAATTGTTTTCTTATTTTTATAGCTTAAGGACTTAAAATAAGAAAAAACTGTTATATACATCTTTTCTTATTTCTGAAGGACTCTCTCTCTACAAAGCTTTGGCTCTCTATCTCTTTTAGTTTTGAAATACCACTCAATAGTTTTGAAGATTCTTATGGCAGTTCCTCAACATAATGAATTGTTTTCTTATTTTTATAGCTTAAGGACTTAAAATAAGAAAAAACTGTTATATACATCTTTTCTTATTTCTGAAGGACTCTCTCTCTACAAAGTTTTGGCTTTCTATCTCTTTTAGTTTTGAAATACCACTCAATAGTCTTGAAGATTCTTGTGGCAGTTCCTCAACATAACGAAATGTTTTCTTATTTTTATACCTTAGGGACTTAAACTAAGGAAAAACTGTTACATACATCTTTTCTTATTTCTGAAGGACTCTCTCTCTACAAAGTTTTGGCTCTCTATCTCTTTTAGTTTTCAAATACCACTCAATAGTTTTGAAGATTCTTATGGCAGTTCCTCAACATAATGAATTGTTTTCTTATTTTTGTACCTTAAGGACTTAAAATTAGGAAAAACTGTTATATACATCTTTTCTTATTTCTGAAGGACTCTCTCTCTACAAAGTTTTGGCTCTCTATCTCTTTTAGTTTTGAAATACCACTCAATAGTTTTGAAGATTCTTATGGCAGTTCCTCAACTTAACGAAATGTTTTCTTATTTTTGTACTTTATATACTTAAAATTAGGAAAAGCTGTTATATACATCTTTTCTTATTTTTAAAGGACTCTCTCTCTACAAAGGTTTGGCTCTCTATCTCTTTGACTTTTGAAATACCACTCAATAGTTTTGAAGATTCTTATGGCAGTTCCTCAACATAATGAATTGTTTTCTTATTTTTATAGCTTAAGGACTTAAAATAAGAAAAAACTGTTATATACATCTTTTCTTATTTCTGAAGGACTCTCTCTCTACAAAGTTTTGGCTCTCTATCTCTTTTAGTTTTGAAATACCACTCAATAGTTTTGAAGATTCTTATGGCAGTTCCTCAACATAATGAATTGTTTTCTTATTTTTATAGCTTAAGGACTTAAAATAAGAAAAAACTGTTATATACATCTTTTCTTATTTCTGAAGGACTCTCTCTCTACAAAGTTTTGGCTCTCTATCTCTTTTAGTTTTGAAATACCACTCAATAGTTTTGAAGATTCTTATGGCAGTTCCTCAACATAATGAATTGTTTTCTTATTTTTGTACCTTAAGGACTTAAAATAAGGAAAAACTGTTATATACATCTTTTCTTATTTCTGAAGGACTCTCTTTCTACAAAGTTTTGGTTCTCTATCTCTTTGAGTTTTGAAATACCACTCAATAGTTTTGAAGATTCTTATGGCAGTTCCTCAACATAACGAATTGTTTTCTTATTTTTGTACTTTATATACTTAAAATTAGGAAAAGCTGTTATATACATCTTTTCTTATTTTTAAAGGACTCTCTCTCTACAAAGGTTTGGCTCTCTATCTCTTTGACTTTTGAAATACCACTCAATAGTTTTGAAGATTCTTATGGCAGTTCCTCAACATACTGAATTGGTTTCTTATTTTTATAGCTTAAGGACTTAAAATAAGAAAAAACTGTAATATACATCTTTTCCTATTTCTGAAGGACTCTCTCTCTACAAAGTTTTGGCTCTCTATCTCTTTTAGTTTTAAAATACCACTCAATAGTTTTGAAGATTCTTATGGCAGTTCCTCAACATAATGAATTGTTTTCTTATTTTTGTACCTTAAGGACTTAAAATACGGAAAAACTGTTATATTCATCTTTTACTATTTCTGAAGGACTCTCTCTCTACAAAGTTTTGGCTCTCTATCTCTTTTAGTCTTAAAATACCACTCAATAGTCTTGAAGATTCTTGTGGCAGTTCCTCAACATAACGAAATGTTTTCTTATTTTTATACCTTAAGGACTTAAACTAAGGAAAAACTGTTACATACATCTTTTCTTATTTCTGAAGGACTCTCTCTCTACAAAGTTTTGGCTCTCTATCTCTTTTAGTTTTGAAATGCCACTCAATAGTTTTGAAGATTCTTATGGCAGTTCCTCAACATAATGAATTGTTTTCTTATTTTTGTACCTTAAGGACTTAAAATTAGGAAAAACTGTTATATACATCTTTTCTTATTTCTGAAGGACTCTCTCTCTACAAAGTTTTGGCTCTCTATCTCTTTTAGTTTTGAAATACCACTCAATAGTTTTGAAGATTCTTATGGCAGTTCCTCAACTTAACGAAATGTTTTCTTATTTTTGTACTTTATATACTTAAAATTAGGAAAAGCTGTTATATACATCTTTTCTTATTTTTAAAGGACTCTCTCTCTACAAAGGTTTGGCTCTCTATCTCTTTGACTTTTGAAATACCACTCAATAGTTTTGAAGATTCTTATGGCAGTTCCTCAACATAATGAATTGTTTTCTTATTTTTATACCTTAAGGACTTAAAATAAGAAAAAACTGTTATATACATCTTTTCTTATTTCTGAAGGACTCTCTCTCTACAAAGTTTTGGCTCTCTATCTCTTTTAGTTTTGAAATACCACTCAATAGTTTTGAAGATTCTTATGGCAGTTCCTCAACATAATGAATTGTTTTCTTATTTTTATAGCTTAAGGACTTAAAATAAGAAAAAACTGTTATATACATCTTTTCTTATTTCTGAAGGACTCTCTCTCTACAAAGTTTTGGCTCTCTATCTCTTTTACTTTTGAAATACCACTCAATAGTTTTGAAGATTCTTATGGCATTTCCTCAACATAATGAATTGTTTTCTTATTTTTATAGCTTAAGGACTTAAAATAAGAAAAAACTGTAATATACATCTTTTCCTATTTCTGAAGGACTCTCTCTCTACAAAGTTTTGGCTCTCTATCTCTTTTAGTTTTAAAATACCACTCAATAGTTTTGAAGATTCTTATGGCAGTTCCTCAACATAATGAATTGTTTTCTTATTTTTGTACCTTAAGGACTTAAAATAAGGAAAAACTGTTACATACATCTTTTCTTATTTCTGAAGGACTCTCTCTCTACAAAGTTTTGGCTCTCTATCTCTTTTAGTTTTAAAATACCACTCAATAGTCTTGAAGATTCTTGTGGCAGTTCCTCAACATAACGAAATGTTTTCTTATTTTTATACCTTAAGGACTTAAACTAAGGAAAAACTGTTACATACATCTTTTCTTATTTCTGAAGGACTCTCTCTCTACAAAGTTTTGGCTCTCTATCTCTTTTAGTTTTCAAATACCACTCAATAGTTTTGAAGATTCTTATGGCAGTTCCTCAACATAATGAATTGTTTTCTTATTTTTATAGCTTAAGGACTTAAAATAAGAAAAAACTGTTATATACATCTTTTCTTATTTCTGAAGGACTCTCTCTCTACAAAGTTTTGGCTCTCTATCTCTTTTAGTTTTGAAATACCACTCAATAGTTTTGAAGATTCTTATGGCAGTTCCTCAACATAATGAATTGTTTTCTTATTTTTATAGCTTAAGGACTTAAAATAAGAAAAAACTGTTATATACATCTTTTCTTATTTCTGAAGGACTCTCTCTCTACAAAGTTTTGGCTCTCTATCTCTTTTAGTTTTGAAATACCACTCAATAGTTTTGAAGATTCTTATGGCAGTTCCTCAACATAATGAATTGTTTTCTTATTTTTGTACCTTAAGGACTTAAAATAAGGAAAAACTGTTATATACATCTTTTCTTATTTCTGAAGGACTCTCTTTCTACAAAGTTTTGGTTCTCTATCTCTTTGAGTTTTGAAATACCACTCAATAGTTTTGAAGATTCTTATGGCAGTTCCTCAACATAACGAATTGTTTTCTTATTTTTGTACTTTATATACTTAAAATTAGGAAAAGCTGTTATATACATCTTTTCTTATTTTTAAAGGACTCTCTCTCTACAAAGGTTTGGCTCTCTATCTCTTTGACTTTTGAAATACCACTCAATAGTTTTGAAGATTCTTATGGCAGTTCCTCAACATACTGAATTGGTTTCTTATTTTTATAGCTTAAGGACTTAAAATAAGAAAAAACTGTAATATACATCTTTTCCTATTTCTGAAGGACTCTCTCTCTACAAAGTTTTGGCTCTCTATCTCTTTTAGTTTTAAAATACCACTCAATAGTTTTGAAGATTCTTATGGCAGTTCCTCAACATAATGAATTGTTTTCTTATTTTTGTACCTTAAGGACTTAAAATACGGAAAAACTGTTATATTCATCTTTTACTATTTCTGAAGGACTCTCTCTCTACAAAGTTTTGGCTCTCTATCTCTTTTAGTCTTAAAATACCACTCAATAGTCTTGAAGATTCTTGTGGCAGTTCCTCAACATAACGAAATGTTTTCTTATTTTTATACCTTAAGGACTTAAACTAAGGAAAAACTGTTACATACATCTTTTCTTATTTCTGAAGGACTCTCTCTCTACAAAGTTTTGGCTCTCTATCTCTTTTAGTTTTGAAATGCCACTCAATAGTTTTGAAGATTCTTATGGCAGTTCCTCAACATAATGAATTGTTTTCTTATTTTTGTACCTTAAGGACTTAAAATTAGGAAAAACTGTTATATACATCTTTTCTTATTTCTGAAGGACTCTCTCTCTACAAAGTTTTGGCTCTCTATCTCTTTTAGTTTTGAAATACCACTCAATAGTTTTGAAGATTCTTATGGCAGTTCCTCAACTTAACGAAATGTTTTCTTATTTTTGTACTTTATATACTTAAAATTAGGAAAAGCTGTTATATACTACTTTTCTTATTTTTAAAGGACTCTCTCTCTACAAAGGTTTGGCTCTCTATCTCTTTGACTTTTGAAATACCACTCAATAGTTTTGAAGATTCTTATGGCAGTTCCTCAACATAATGAATTGTTTTCTTATTTTTATAGCTTAAGGACTTAAAATAAGAAAAAATATTATATACATCTTTTCTTATTTCTGAAGGACTCTCTCTCTACAAAGTTTTGGCTCTCTATCTCTTTGAGTTTCGAAGTACCACTCAATAGTTTTGAAGATTCTTATGGCAGTTCCTCAACATAACGAATTGTTTTCTTATTTTTGTACTTTATATACTTAAAATTAGGAAAAGCTGTTATATACATCTTTTCTTATTTTTAAAGGACTCTCTCTCTACAAAGGTTTGGCTCTCTATCTCTTTGACTTTTGAAATACCACTCAATAGTTTTGAAGATTCTTATGGCAGTTCCTCAACATAATGAATTGTTTTCTTATTTTTATAGCTTAAGGACCTAAAATAAGAAAAAACTGTTATATACATCTTTTCTTATTTCTGAAGGACTCTCTTTCTACAAAGTTTTGGCTCTCTATCTCTTTTAGTTTTGAAATACCACTCAATAGTTTTGAAGATTCTTATGGCAGTTCCTCAACATAATGAATTGTTTTCTTATTTTTGTACCTTAAGGACTTAAAATAAGGAAAAACTGTTATATACATCTTTTCTTATTTCTGAAGGACTCTCTCTCTAAAAAGTTTTGGTTCTCTATCTCTTTGAGTTTTGAAATACCACTCAATAGTTTTGAAGATTCTTATGGCAGTTCCTCAACTTAACGAATTGTTTTCTTATTTTTATACCTTAAGGACTTAAAATAAGGAAAAATATTATATACATCTTTTCTTATTTCTGAAGGACTCTCTCTCTACAAAGTTTTGGCTCTCTATCTCTTTGAGTTTCGAAGTACCACTCAATAGTTTTGAAGATTCTTATGGCAGTTCCTCAACATAACGAATTGTTTTCTTATTTTTGTACTTTATATACTTAAAATTAGGAAAAGCTGTTATATACATCATTTCTTGTTTTTAAAGGACTCTCTCTCTACAAAGGTTTGGCTCTCTATCTCTTTGACTTTTGAAATACCACTCAATAGTTTTGAAGATTCTTATGGCAGTTCCTCAACATAATGAATTGTTTTCTTATTTTTATAGCTTAAGGACTTAAAATAAGAAAAAACTGTTATATACATATTTTCCTATTTCTGAAGGACTCTCTCTCTACAAAGTTTTGGCTCTCTATCTCTTTTAGTTTTAAAATACCACTCAATAGTTTTGAAGATTCTTGTGGCAGTTCCTCAACATAACGAAATATTTTCTTATTTTTATACCTTAAGGACTTAAACTAAGGAAAAACTGTTATATACATCTTTTCGTATTTCTGAAGGACTCTCTCTCTACAAGGTTTTGGCTCTCTATCTCTTTTAGTTTTGAAATACCACTCAATAGTTTTGAAGATTCTTATGGCAGTCCTCAACATAACGAGTTGTTTTCTTATTTTTATACCTTAAGGACTTAAACTAAGGAAAAACTGTTATATACAATATTTTCTTGTTTCTGAAGGACTCTCTCTCTACAAAGTTTTGGCTCTCTATCTCATTGAGTTTTGAAATACCACTCAATAGTCTTGAAGATTCTTGTGGCAGTTCCTCAACATAACGAAATGTTTTCTTATTTTTATACCTTAAGGACTTAAACTAAGGAAAAACTGTTACATACACCTTTTCTTGTTTCTGAAGGACTCTCTCTCTACAAAGTTTTGGCTCTCTGTCTCTTTTAGTTTTAAAATACCACTCAATAGTTTTGAAGATTCTTGTGGCAGTTCCTCAACATAACGAAATATTTTCTTATTTTTATACCTTAAGGACTTAAAATAAGGAAAAACTGTTATGTACATCTTTTTTTATTTTTGAAGGACTCTCTCTCTACAAAGTTTTGGTTCTCTATCTCTTTGAGTTTTGAAATACCACTCAATAGTTTTGAAGATTCTTGTGGCAGTTCCTCAACATAACGAAATATTTTCTTATTTTTATAGCTTAAGGACTTAAAATAAGAAAAAACTGTTATATACATCTTTTCCTATTTCTGAAGGACTCTCTCTCTACAAAGTTTTGGCTCTCTATCTCTTTTAGTTTTAAAATACCACTCAATAGTTTTGAAGATTCTTGTGGCAGTTCCTCAACATAACGAAATATTTTCTTATGTTTATACCTTAAGGACTTAAACTAAGGAAAAACTGTTATATACATCTTTTCGTATTTCTGAAGGACTCTCTCTCTACAAAGTTTTGGCTCTCTGTCTCTTTTAGTTTTGAAATACCACTAAATAGTCTTGAAGATTCTTGTGGCAGTTCCTCAACATAACGAAATGTTTTCTTATTTTTATACCTTAAGGACTTAAACTAAGGAAAAACTGTTACATACATCTTTTCTTATTTCTGAAGGACTCTCTCTCTACAAAGTTTTGGCTCTCTATCTCTTTTAGTTTTGAAATACCACTCAATAGTTTTGAAGATTCTTATGGCAGTTCCTCAACATAATGAATTGTTTTCTTATTTTTGTACCTTAAGGACTTAAAATTAGGAAAAACTGTTATATACATCTTTTCTTATTTCTGAAGGACTCTCTCTCTACAAAGTTTTGGCTCTCTATCTCTTTTATTTTTGAAATACCACTCAATAGTTTTGAAGATTCTTATGGCAGTTCCTCAACTTAACGAATTGTTTTCTTATTTTTATACCTTAAGGACTTAAAATAAGGAAAAACTGTTTTATACATCTTTTCTTATTTCTGTAGGACTCTCTCTCTACAAAGTTTTGGCTCTCTATCTCTTTTAGTTTTAAAATACCACTCAATAGTTTTGAAGATTCTTGTGGCAGTTCCTCAACATAACGAAATGTTTTCATATTTTTATACCTTAAGGACTTAAACTAAGGAAAAACTGTTACATACATCTTTTCTTATTTCTGAAGGACTCTCTTTCTACAAAGTTTTGGCTCTCTATCTCTTTGAGTTTTGAAATACCACTCAAGAGTTTTGAAGATTCTTATGGCAGTTCCTCAACATAACGAATTGTTTTCTTATTTTTATACCTTAAGGACTTAAACTAAAATAAAACTGTTATATACATCTTTTCCTATTTCTGAAGGACTCTCTCTCTACAAAGTTTTGGCTCTCTATCTCTTTTAGTTTTAAAATACCACTCAATAGTTTTGAAGATTCTTGTGGCAGTTCCTCAACATAACGAAATGTTTTCATATTTTTATACCTTAAGGACTTAAAATAAGGAAAAACTGTTATATACATCTTTTCTTATTTTTGAAGGACTCTCTTTCTACAAAGTTTTGGCTCTCTATCTCTTTTAGTTTTGAAATACCACTCAATAGTTTTGAAGATTCTTATGGCGGTTCCTCAACATAATGAATTGTTTTCTTATTTTTGTACCTTAAGGACTTAAAATAAGGAAAAACTGTTATATACATCTTTTCTTATTTTTGAAGGACTCTCTTTCTACAAAGTTTTGGCTCTCTATCTCTTTTAGTTTTGAAATACCACTCAATAGTTTTGAAGATTCTTATGGCAGTTCCTCAACATAACGAATGGTTTTCTTATTTTTATAGCTTAAGGACTTAAAATAAGAAAAAACTGTTATATACATCTTTTCCTATTTCTGAAGGACTCTCTCTCTACAAAGTTTTGGCTCTCTATCTCTTTTAGTTTTAAAATACCACTCAATAGTTTTGAAGATTCTTGTGGCAGTTCCTCAACATAACGAAATATTTTCTTATATTTATACCTTAAGGACTCAAAATAAGGAAAAACTGTTATATACATCTTTTTTTATATTTTAAGGACTCTCTCTCTACAAAGTTTTGGCTCTCTATCTCTTTTAGTTTTGAAATACCACTCAATAGTTTTGAAGATTCTTATGGCAGTTCCTCAACATAATGAATTGTTTTCTTATTTTTATAGCTTAAGGACTTAAAATAAGAAAAAACTGTAATAAACATCTTTTCCTATTTCTGAAGGACTCTCTCCCTACAAAGTTTTGGCTCTCTATCTCTTTTAGTTTTAAAATACCACTCAATAGTTTTGAAGATTCTTATGGCAGTTCCTCAACATAATGAATTGTTTTCTTATTTTTGTACCTTAAGGACTTAAAATAAGGAAAAACTGTTACATACATCTTTTTTTATTTCTGAAGGACTCTCTCTCTACAAAGTTTTGGCTCTCAATCTCTTTTAGTTTTGAAATACCACTCAATAGTCTTGAAGATTCTTGTGGCAGTTCCTCAACATAACGAAATGTTTTCTTATTTTTATACCTTAAGGACTTAAAGTAAGGAAAAACTGTTACATACATCTTTTCTTATTTCTGAAGGACTCTCTCTCTACAAAGTTTTGGCTCTCTATCTCTTTTAGTTTTCAAATACCACTCAATAGTTTTGAAGAATCTTATGGCAGTTCCTCAACATAATGAATTGTTTTCTTATTTTTGTACCTTAAGGACTTAAAATTAGGAAAAACTGTTATATACATCTTTTCTTATTTCTGAAGGACTCTCTCTCTACAAAGTTTTGGCTCTCTATCTCTTTTAGTTTTGAAATACCACTCAATAGTTTTGAAGATTCTTATGGCAGTTCCTCAACTTAACGAAATGTTTTCTTATTTTTGTACTTTATATACTTAAAATTAGGAAAAGCTGTTATATACATCTTTTCTTATTTTTAAAGGACTCTCTCTCTACAAAGGTTTGGCTCTCTATCTCTTTGACTTTTGAAATACCACTCAATAGTTTTGAAGATTCTTATGGCAGTTCCTCAACATAATGAATTGTTTTCTTATTTTTATAGCTTAAGGACTTAAAATAAGAAAAAACTGTTATATACATCTTTTCTTATTTCTGAAGGACTCTCTCTCTACAAAGTTTTGGCTCTCTATCTCTTTTAGTTTTGAAATACCACTCAATAGTTTTGAAGATTCTTATGGCAGTTCCTCAACATAATGAATTGTTTTCTTATTTTTGTACCTTAAGGACTTAAAATACGGAAAAACTGTTATATATATCTTTTCTTATTTCTGAAGGACTCTCTCTCTACAAAGTTTTGGTTCTCTATCTCTTTGAGTTTTGAAATACCACTCAATAGTTTTGAAGATTCTTATGGCAGTTCCTCAACATAATGAATTGTTTTCTTATTTTTATAGCTTAAGGACTTAAAATAAGAAAAAACTGTAATATACATCTTTTCCTATTTCTGAAGGACTCTCTCTCTACAAAGTTTTGGCTATCTATCTCTTTTAGTTTTAAAATACCACTCAATAGTTTTGAAGATTCTTATGGCAGTTCCTCAACATAATGAATTGTTTTCTTATTTTTGTACTTTATATACTTAAAATTAGGAAAAGCTGTTATATACATCTTTTCTTATTTTTAAAGGACTCTCTCTCTACAAAGGTTTGGCTCTCTATCTCTTTGACTTTTGAAATACCACTCAATAGTTTTGAAGATTCTTATGGCAGTTCCTCAACATAATGAATTGTTTTCTTATTTTTATAGCTTAAGGACTTAAAATAAGAAAAAACTGTTATATACATCTTTTCTTATTTCTGAAGGACTCTCTCTCTACAAAGTTTTGGCTCTCTATCTCTTTTAGTTTTGAAATACCACTCAATAGTTTTGAAGATTCTTATGGCAGTTCCTCAACATAATGAATTGTTTTCTTATTTTTGTACCTTAAGGACTTAAAATACGGAAAAACTGTTATATATATCTTTTCTTATTTCTGAAGGACTCTCTCTCTACAAAGTTTTGGTTCTCTATCTCTTTGAGTTTTGAAATACCACTCAATAGTTTTGAAGATTCTTATGGCAGTTCCTCAACATAATGAATTGTTTTCTTATTTTTATAGCTTAAGGACTTAAAATAAGAAAAAACTGTAATATACATCTTTTCCTATTTCTGAAGGACTCTCTCTCTACAAAGTTTTGGCTATCTATCTCTTTTAGTTTTAAAATACCACTCAATAGTTTTGAAGATTCTTATGGCAGTTCCTCAACATAATGAATTGTTTTCTTATTTTTGTACCTTAAGGACTTAAAATAAGGAAAAACTGTTATATACATCTTTTCCTATTTCTGAAGGACTCTCTCTCTACAAAGTTTTGGCTCTCTATCTCTTTTAGTCTTAAAATACCACTCAATAGTCTTGAATATTCTTGTGGCAGTTCCTCAACATAACGAAATGTTTTCTTATTTTTATACCTTACGGACTTAAACTAAGGAAAAACTGTTACATACATCTTTTCTTATTTCTGAAGGACTCTCTCTCTACAAAGTTTTGGCTCTCTATCTCTTTTAGTTTTGAAATACCACTCAATAGTTTTGAAGATTCTTATGGCAGTTCCTCAACATAATGAATTGTTTTCTTATTTTTGTACCTTAAGGACTTAAAATTAGGAAAAACTGTTATATACATCTTTTCTTGATTCTGAAGGACTCTCTCTCTACAAAGTTTTGGCTCTCTATCTCTTTTAGTTTTGAAATACCACTCAATAGTTTTGAAGATTCTTATGGCAGTTCCTCAACTTAACGAAATGTTTTCTTATTTTTGTACTTTATATACTTAAAATTAGGAAAAGCTGTTATATACATCTTTTCTTATTTTAAAAGGACTCTCTCTCTACAAAGGTTTGGCTCTCTATCTCTTTGACTTTTGAAATACCACTCAATAGTTTTGAAGATTCTTATGGCAGTTCCTCAACATAATGAATTGTTTTCTTATTTTTATAGCTTAAGGACTTAAAATAAGAAAAAACTGTTATATACATCTTTTCTTATTTCTGAAGGACTCTCTCTCTACAAAGTTTTGGCTCTCTATCTCTTTTAGTTTTGAAATACCACTCAATAGTTTTGAAGATTCTTATGGCAGTTCCTCAACATAATGAATTGTTTTCTTATTTTTATAGCTTAAGGACTTAAAATAAGGAAAAACTGTTATATACATCTTTTCTTATTTCTGAAGGACTCTCTCTCTACAAAGTTTTGGCTCTCTATCTCTTTTAGTTTTAAAATACCACTCAATAGTTTTGAAGATTCTTATGGCAGTTCCTCAACATAATGAATTGTTTTCTTATTTTTGTACCTTAAGGACTTAAAATAAGGAAAAACTGTTATATACATCTTTTCCTATTTCTGAAGGACTCTCTCTCTACAAAGTTTTGGCTCTCTATCTCTTTTAGTCTTAAAATACCACTCAATAGTCTTGAAGATTCTTGTGGCAGTTCCTCAACATAACGAAATGTTTTCTTATTTTTATACCTTAAGGACTTAAACTAAGGAAAAACTGTTACATACATCTTTTCTTATTTCTGAAGGACTCTCTCTCTACAAAGTTTTGGCTCTCTATCTCTTTTAGTTTTGAAATACCACTCAATAGTTTTGAAGATTCTTATGGCAGTTCCTCAACATAATGAATTGTTTTCTTATTTTTGTACCTTAAGGACTTAAAATTAGGAAAAACTGTTATATACATCTTTTCTTGATTCTGAAGGACTCTCTCTCTACAAAGTTTTGGCTCTCTATCTCTTTTAGTTTTGAAATACCACTCAATAGTTTTGAAGATTCTTATGGCAGTTCCTCAACTTAACGAAATGTTTTCTTATTTTTGTACTTTATATACTTAAAATTAGGAAAAGCTGTTATATACATCTTTTCTTATTTTTAAAGGACTCTCTCTCTACAAAGGTTTGGCTCTCTATCTCTTTGACTTTTGAAATACCACTCAATAGTTTTGAAGATTCTTATGGCAGTTCCTCAACATAATGAATTGTTTTCTTATTTTTATAGCTTAAGGACTTAAAATAAGAAAAAACTGTTATATACATCTTTTCTTATTTCTGAAGGACTCTCTCTCTACAAAGTTTTGGCTCTCTATCTCTTTTAGTTTTGAAATACCACTCAATAGTTTTGAAGATTCTTATGGCAGTTCCTCAACATAATGAATTGTTTTCTTATTTTTGTACCTTAAGGACTTAAAATACGGAAAAACTGTTATATATATCTTTTCTTATTTCTGAAGGACTCTCTGTCTACAAAGTTTTGGCTCTCTATCTCTTTTAGTTTTGAAATACCACTCAATAGTTTTGAAGATTCTTATGGCAGTTCCTCAACATAATGAATTGTTTTCTTATTTTTGTACCTTAAGGACTTAAAATTAGGAAAAACTGTTATATACATCTTTTCTTGATTCTGAAGGACTCTCTCTCTACAAAGTTTTGGCTCTCTATCTCTTTTAGTTTTCAAATACCACTCAATAGTTTTGAAGAATCTTATGGCAGTTCCTCAACATAATGAATTGTTTTCTTATTTTTATACCTTAAGGACTTAAACTAAGGAAAAACTGTTACATACATCTTTTCTTATTTCTGAAGGACTCTCTCTCTACAAAGTTTTGGCTCTCTATCTCTTTTAGTTTTGAAATACCACTCAATAGTTTTGAAGATTCTTATGGCAGTTCCTCAACATAATGAATTGTTTTCTTATTTTTGTACCTTAAGGACTTAAAATTAGGAAAAACTGTTATATACATCTTTTCTTGATTCTGAAGGACTCTCTCTCTACAAAGTTTTGGCTCTCTATCTCTTTTAGTTTTCAAATACCACTCAATAGTTTTGAAGAATCTTATGGCAGTTCCTCAACATAATGAATTGTTTTCTTATTTTTGTACCTTAAGGACTTAAAATTAGGAAAAACTGTTATATACATCTTTTCTTATTTCTGAAGGACTCTCTCTCTACAACGTTTTGGCTCTCTATCTCTTTTAGTTTTGAAATACCACTCAATAGTTTTGAAGATTCTTATGGCAGTTCCTCAACTTAACGAAATGTTTTCTTATTTTTGTACTTTATATACTTAAAATTAGGAAAAGCTGTTATATACATCTTTTCTTATTTTTAAAGGACTCTCTCTCTACAAAGGTTTGGCTCTCTATCTCTTTGACTTTTGAAATACCACTCAATAGTTTTGAAGATTCTTATGGCAGTTCCTCAACATAATGAATTGTTTTCTTATTTTTATAGCTTAAGGACTTAAAATAAGAAAAAACTGTTATATACATCTTTTCTTATTTCTGAAGGACTCTCTCTCTACAAAGTTTTGGCTCTCTATCTCTTTTAGTTTTGAAATACCACTCAATAGTTTTGAAGATTCTTATGGCAGTTCCTCAACATAATGAATTGTTTTCTTATTTTTGTACCTTAAGGACTTAAAATACGGAAAAACTGTTATATATATCTTTTCTTATTTCTGAAGGACTCTCTCTCTACAAAGTTTTGGTTCTCTATCTCTTTGAGTTTTGAAATACCACTCAATAGTTTTGAAGATTCTTATGGCAGTTCCTCAACATAACGAATTGTTTTCTTATTTTTGTACTTTATATACTTAAAATTAGGAAAAGCTGTTATATACATCTTTTCTTATTTTTAAAGGACTCTCTCTCTACAAAGGTTTGGCTCTCTATCTCTTTGACTTTTGAAATACCACTCAATAGTTTTGAAGATTCTTATGGCAGTTCCTCAACATAATGAATTGTTTTCTTATTTTTATAGCTTAAGGACTTAAAATAAGAAAAAACTGTAATATACATCTTTTCCTATTTCTGAAGGACTCTCTCTCTACAAAGTTTTGGCTATCTATCTCATTTAGTTTTAAAATACCACTCAATAGTTTTGAAGATTCTTATGGCAGTTCCTCAACATAATGAATTGTTTTCTTATTTTTGTACCTTAAGGACTTAAAATAAGGAAAAACTGTTATATACATCTTTTCCTATTTCTGAAGGACTCTCTCTCTACAAAGTTTTGGCTCTCTATCTCTTTTAGTCTTAAAATACCACTCAATAGTCTTGAAGATTCTTGTGGCAGTTCCTCAACATAACGAAATGTTTTCTTATTTTTATACCTTAAGGACTTAAACTAAGGAAAAACTGTTACATACATCTTTTCTTATTTCTGAAGGACTCTCTCTCTACAAAGTTTTGGCTCTCTATCTCTTTTAGTTTTGAAATACCACTCAATAGTTTTGAAGATTCTTATGGCAGTTCCTCAACATAATGAATTGTTTTCTTATTTTTGTACCTTAAGGACTTAAAATTAGGAAATACTGTTATATACATCTTTTCTTGATTCTGAAGGACTCTCTCTCTACAAAGTTTTGGCTCTCTATCTCTTTTAGTTTTGAAATACCACTCAATAGTTTTGAAGATTCTTATGGCAGTTCCTCAACTTAACGAAATGTTTTCTTATTTTTGTACTTTATATACTTAAAATTAGGAAAAGCTGTTATATACATCTTTTCTTATTTTAAAAGGACTCTCTCTCTACAAAGGTTTGGCTCTCTATCTCTTTGACTTTTGAAATACCACTCAATAGTTTTGAAGATTCTTATGGCAGTTCCTCAACATAATGAATTGTTTTCTTATTTTTATAGCTTAAGGACTTAAAATAAGAAAAAACTGTTATATACATCTTTTCTTATTTCTGAAGGACTCTCTCTCTACAAAGTTTTGGCTCTCTATCTCTTTTAGTTTTGAAATACCACTCAATAGTTTTGAAGATTCTTATGGCAGTTCCTCAACATAATGAATTGTTTTCTTATTTTTGTACCTTAAGGACTTAAAATAAGGAAAAACTGTTATATACATCTTTTCTTATTTCTGAAGGACTCTCTCTCTACAAAGTTTTGGTTCTCTATCTCTTTGAGTTTTGAAATACCACTCAATAGTTTTGAAGATTCTTATGGCAGTTCCTCAACATAATGAATTGTTTTCTTATTTTTATAGCTTAAGGACTTAAAATAAGGAAAAACTGTTATATACATCTTTTCTTATTTCTGAAGGACTCTCTCTCTACAAAGTTTTGGCTCTCTATCTCTTTTAGTTTTAAAATACCACTCAATAGTTTTGAAGATTCTTATGGCAGTTCCTCAACATAATGAATTGTTTTCTTATTTTTGTACCTTAAGGACTTAAAATAAGGAAAAACTGTTATATACATCTTTTCCTATTTCTGAAGGACTCTCTCTCTACAAAGTTTTGGCTCTCTATCTCTTTTAGTCTTAAAATACCACTCAATAGTCTTGAAGATTCTTGTGGCAGTTCCTCAACATAACGAAATGTTTTCTTATTTTTATACCTTAAGGACTTAAACTAAGGAAAACCTGTTACATACATCTTTTCTTATTTCTGAAGGACTCTCTCTCTACAAAGTTTTGGCTCTCTATCTCTTTTAGTTTTGAAATACCACTCAATAGTTTTGAAGATTCTTATGGCAGTTCCTCAACATAATGAATTGTTTTCTTATTTTTGTACCTTAAGGACTTAAAATTAGGAAAAACTGTTATATACATCTTTTCTTGATTCTGAAGGACTCTCTCTCTACAAAGTTTTGGCTCTCTATCTCTTTTAGTTTTGAAATACCACTCAATAGTTTTGAAGATTCCTATGGCAGTTCCTCAACTTAACGAAATGTTTTCTTATTTTTGTACTTTATATACTTAAAATTAGGAAAAGCTGTTATATACATCTTTTCTTATTTTAAAAGGACTCTCTCTCTACAAAGGTTTGGCTCTCTATCTCTTTGACTTTTGAAATACCACTCAATAGTTTTGAAGATTCTTATGGCAGTTCCTCAACATAATGAATTGTTTTCTTATTTTTGTACCTTAAGGACTTAAAATTAGGAAAAACTGTTATATACATCTTTTCTTGATTCTGAAGGACTCTCTCTCTACAAAGTTTTGGCTCTCTATCTCTTTTAGTTTTGAAATACCACTCAATAGTTTTGAAGATTCTTATGGCAGTTCCTCAACTTAACGAAATGTTTTCTTATTTTTGTACTTTATATACTTAAAATTAGGAAAAGCTGTTATATACATCTTTTCTTATTTTAAAAGGACTCTCTCTCTACAGAGGTTTGGCTCTCTATCTCTTTGACTTTTGAAATACCACTCAATAGTTTTGAAGATTCTTATGGCAGTTCCTCAACATAATGAATTGTTTTCTTATTTTTATAGCTTGAGGACTTAAAATAAGGAAAAACTGTTATATACATCTTTTCTTATTTCTGAAGGACTCTCTCTCTACAAAGTTTTGGCTCTCTATCTCTTTTAGTTTTGAAATACCACTCAATAGTTTTGAAGATTCTTATGGCAGTTCCTCAACATAATGAATTGTTTCCTTATTTTTGTACCTTAAGGACTTAAAATTAGGAAAAACTGTTATATACATCTTTTCTTGATTCTGAAGGACTCTCTCTCTACAAAGTTTTGGCTCTCTATCTCTTTTAGTTTTGAAATACCACTCAATAGTTTTGAAGATTCTTATGGCAGTTCCTCAACTTAACGAAATGTTTTCTTATTTTTGTACTTTATATACTTAAAATTAGGAAAAGCTGTTATATACATCTTTTCTTATTTTAAAAGGACTCTCTCTCTACAAAGGTTTGGCTCTCTATCTCTTTGACTTTTGAAATACCACTCAATAGTTTTGAAGATTCTTATGGCAGTTCCTCAACATAATGAATTGTTTTCTTATTTTTATAGCTTAAGGACTTAAAATAAGCAAAAACTGTTATATACATCTTTTCTTATTTCTGAAGGACTCTCTCTCTACAAAGTTTTGGCTCTCTATCTCTTTTAGTTTTGAAATACCACTCAATAGTTTTGAAGATTCTTATGGCATTTCCTCAACATAATGAATTGTTTTCTTATTTTTGTACCTTAAGGACTTAAAATTAGGAAAAACTGTTATATACATCTTTTCTTGATTCTGAAGGACTCTCTCTCTACAAAGTTTTGGCTCTCTATCTCTTTTAGTTTTGAAATACCACTCAATAGTTTTGAAGATTCTTATGGCAGTTCCTCAACTTAACGAAATGTTTTCTTATTTTTGTACTTTATATACTTAAAATTAGGAAAAGCTGTTATATACATCTTTTCTTATTTTAAAAGGACTCTCTCTCTACAAAGGTTTGGCTCTCTATCTCTTTGACTTTTGAAATACCACTCAATAGTTTTGAAGATTCTTATGGCAGTTCCTCAACATAATGAATTGTTTTCTTATTTTTATAGCTTAAGGACTTAAAATAAGAAAAAACTGTTATATACATCTTTTCTTATTTCTGAAGGACTCTCTCTCTACAAAGTTTTGGCTCTCTATCTCTTTTAGTTTTGAAATACCACTCAATAGTTTTGAAGATTCTTATGGCAGTTCCTCAACTTAACGAATTGTTTTCTTATTTTTGTACTTTATATACTTAAAATTAGGAAAAGCTGTTATATACATCTTTTCTTATTTTTAAAGGACTCTCTCTCTACAAAGGTTTGGCTCTCTATCTCTTTGACTTTTGAAATACCACTCAATAGTTTTGAAGATTCTTATGGCAGTTCCTCAACATAATGAATTGTTTTCTTATTTTTATAGCTTAAGGACTTAAAATAAGAAAAAACTGTTATATACATCTTTTCTTATTTCTGAAGGACTCTCTTTCTACAAAGTTTTGGCTCTCTATCTCTTTTAGTTTTGAAATACCACTCAATAGTTTTGAAGATTCTTATGGCAGTTCCTCAACATAATGAATTGTTTTCTTATTTTTGTACCTTAAGGACTTAAAATAAGGAAAAACTGTTATATACATCTTTTCTTATTTCTGAAGGACTCTCTCTCTAAAAAGTTTTGGTTCTCTATCTCTTTGAGTTTTGAAATACCACTCAATAGTTTTGAAGATTCTTATGGCAGTTCCTCAACATAACGAATTGTTTTCTTATTTTTGTGCTTTATATACTAAAAATTAGGAAAAGCTGTTATATACATCTTTTCTTATTTTTAAAGGACTCTCTCTCTACAAAGGTTTGGCTCTCTATCTCTTTGACTTTTGAAATACCACTCAATAGTTTTGAAGATTCTTATGGCAGTTCCTCAACATAATGAATTGTTTTCTTATTTTTATAGCTTAAGGACTTAAAATAACAAAAAACTGTTATATACATCTTTTCCTATTTCTGAAGGACTCTCTCTCTACAAAGCTTTGGCTCTCTGTCTCTTTTAGTTTTGAAATACCACTAAATAGTCTTGAAGATTCTTGTGGCAGTTCCTCAACATAACGAAATGTTTTCTTATTTTTATACCTTAAGGACTTAAACTAAGGAAAAACTGTTACATACATCTTTTCTTATTTCTGAAGGACTCTCTCTCTACAAAGTTTTGGCTCTCTATCTCTTTTAGTTTTGAAATACCACTCAATAGTTTTGAAGATTCTTATGGCAGTTCCTCAACATAATGAATTGTTTTCTTATTTTTGTACCTTAAGGACTTAAAATTAGGAAAAACTGTTATATACATCTTTTCTTATTTCTGAAGGACTCTCTCTCTACAAAGTTTTGGCTCTCTATCTCTTTTAGTTTTGAAATACCACTCAATAGTTTTGAAGATTCTTGTGGCAGTTCCTCAACATAACGAAATGTTTTCATATTTTTATACCTTAAGGACTTAAACTAAGGAAAAACTGTTACATACATCTTTTCTTATTTCTGAAGGACTCTCTGTCTACAAAGTTTTGGCTCTCTATCTCTTTGAGTTTTGAAATACCACTCAAGAGTTTTGAAGATTCTTATGGCAGTTCCTCAACATAACGAATTGTTTTCTTATTTTTATACCTTAAGGACTTAAACTAAGATAAAACTGTTATATACATCTTTTCCTATTTCTGAAGGACTCTCTCTCTACAAAGTTTTGGCTCTCTATCTCTTTTAGTTTTAAAATACCACTCAATAGTTTTGAAGATTCTTGTGGCAGTTCCTCAACATAACGAAATGTTTTCATATTTTTATACCTTAAGGACTTAAAATAAGGAAAAACTGTTATATACATCTTTTCTTATTTTTGAAGGACTCTCTTTCTACAAAGTTTTGGCTCTCTATCTCTTTTAGTTTTGAAATACCACTCAATAGTTTTGAAGATTCTTATGGCGGTTCCTCAACATAATGAATTGTTTTCTTATTTTTGTACCTTAAGGACTTAAAATAAGGAAAAACTGTTACATCCATCTTTTCTTATTTCTGAAGGACTCTCTCTCTACAAAGTTTTGGTTCTCTATCTCTTTGAGTTTTGAAATACCACTCAATAGTTTTGAAGATTCTTATGGCAGTTCCTCAACATAACGAATGGTTTTCTTATTTTTATAGCTTAAGGACTTAAAATAAGAAAAAACTGTTATATACATCTTTTCCTATTTCTGAAGGACTCTCTCTCTACAAAGTTTTGGCTCTCTATCTCTTTTAGTTTTAAATTACCACTCAATAGTTTTGAAGATTCTTGTGGCAGTTCCTCAACATAACGAAATATTTTCTTATATTTATACCTTAAGGACTCAAAATAAGGAAAAACTGTTATATACATCTTTTTTTATATTTTAAGGACTCTCTCTCTACAAAGTTTTGGCTCTCTATCTCTTTTAGTTTTGAAATACCACTCAATAGTTTTGAAGATTCTTATGGCAGTTCCTCAACATAATGAATTGTTTTCTTATTTTTATAGCTTAAGGACTTAAAATAAGAAAAAACTGTAATAAACATCTTTTCCTATTTCTGAAGGACTCTCTCCCTACAAAGTTTTGGCTCTCTATCTCTTTTAGTTTTAAAATACCACTCAATAGTTTTGAAGATTCTTATGGCAGTTCCTCAACATAATGAATTGTTTTCTTATTTTTGTACCTTAAGGACTTAAAATAAGGAAAAACTGTTACATACATCTTTTCTTATTTCTGAAGGACTCTTTCTCTACAAAGTTTTGGCTCTCTATCTCTTTTAGTTTTGAAATACCACTCAATAGTCTTGAAGATTCTTGTGGCAGTTCCTCAACATAACGAAATGTTTTCTTATTTTTATACCTTAAGGACTTAAAGTAAGGAAAAACTGTTACATACATCTTTTCTTATTTCTGAAGGACTCTCTCTCTACAAAGTTTTGGCTCTCTATCTCTTTTAGTTTTCAAATACCACTCAATAGTTTTGAAGAATCTTATGGCAGTTCCTCAACATAATGAATTGTTTTCTTATTTTTATAGCTTAAGGACTTAAAATAAGAAAAAACTGTTATATATATCTTTTCTTATTTCTGAAGGACTCTCTCTCTACAAAGTTTTGGCTCTCTATCTCTTTTAGTTTTGAAATACCACTCAATAGTTTTGAAGATTCTTATGGCAGTTCCTCAACATAATGAATTGTTTTCTTATTTTTGTACCTTAAGGACTTAAAATACGGAAAAACTGTTATATATATCTTTTCTTATTTCTGAAGGACTCTCTCTCTACAAAGTTTTGGTTCTCTATCTCTTTGAGTTTTGAAATACCACTCAATAGTTTTGAAGATTCTTATGGCAGTTCCTCAACATAACGAATTGTTTTCTTATTTTTGTACTTTATATACTTAAAATTAGGAAAAGCTGTTATATACATCTTTTCTTATTTTTAAAGGACTCTCTCTCTACAAAGGTTTGGCTCTCTATCTCTTTGACTTTTGAAATACCACTCAATAGTTTTGAAGATTCTTATGGCAGTACCTCAACATAATGAATTGTTTTCTTATTTTTATAGCTTAAGGACTTAAAATAAGAAAAAACTGTTATATATATCTTTTCTTATTTCTGAAGGACTCTCTCTCTACAAAGTTTTGGCTCTCTATCTCTTTTAGTTTTGAAATACCACTCAATAGTTTTGAAGATTCTTATGGCAGTTCCTCAACATAATGAATTGTTTTCTTATTTTTGTACCTTAAGGACTTAAAATACGGAAAAACTGTTATATATATCTTTTCTTATTTCTGAAGGACTCTCTCTCTACAAAGTTTTGGTTCTCTATCTCTTTGAGTTTTGAAATACCACTCAATAGTTTTGAAGATTCTTATGGCAGTTCCTCAACATAACGAATTGTTTTCTTATTTTTGTACTTTATATACTTAAAATTAGGAAAAGCTGTTATATACATCTTTTCTTATTTTTAAAGGACTCTCTCTCTACAAAGGTTTGGCTCTCTATCTCTTTGACTTTTGAAATACCACTCAATAGTTTTGAAGATTCTTATGGCAGTTCCTCAACATAATGAATTGTTTTCTTATTTTTATAGCTTAAGGACTTAAAATAAGAAAAAACTGTAATATACATCTTTTCCTATTTCTGAAGGACTCTCTCTCTACAAAGTTTTGGCTCTCTATCTCTTTTAGTTTTAAAATACCACTCAATAGTTTTGAAGATTCTTATGGCAGTTCCTCAACATAATGAATTGTTTTCTTATTTTTGTACCTTAAGGACTTAAAATAAGGAAAAACTGTTATATACATCTTTTCCTATTTCTGAAGGACTCTCTCTCTACAAAGTTTTGGCTCTCTATCTCTTTTAGTCTTAAAATACCACTCAATAGTCTTGAAGATTCTTGTGGCAGTTCCTCAACATAACGAAATGTTTTCTTATTTTTATACCTTAAGGACTTAAAGTAAGGAAAAACTGTTACATACATCTTTTCTTATTTCTGAAGGACTCTCTCTCTACAAAGTTTTGGCTCTCTATCTCTTTTAGTTTTCAAATACCACTCAATAGTTTTGAAGAATCTTATGGCAGTTCCTCAACATTATGAATTGTTTTCTTATTTTTGTACCTTAAGGACTTAAAATTAGGAAAAACTGTTATATACATCTTTTCTTATTTCTGAAGGACTCTCTCTCTACAAAGTTTTGGCTCTCTATCTCTTTTAGTTTTGAAATACCACTCAATAGTTTTGAAGATTCTTATGGCAGTTCCTCAACTTAACGAAATGTTTTCTTATTTTTGTACTTTATATACTTAAAATTAGGAAAAGCTGTTATATACATCTTTTCTTATTTTTAAAGGACTCTGTCTCTACAAAGGTTTGGCTCTCTATCTCTTTGACTTTTGAAATACCACTCAATAGTTTTGAAGATTCTTATGGCAGTTCCTCAACATAATGAATTGTTTTCTTATTTTTATAGCTTAAGGACTTAAAATAAGAAAAAACTGTTATATATATCTTTTCTTATTTCTGAAGGACTCTCTCTCTACAAAGTTTTGGCTCTCTATCTCTTTTAGTTTTGAAATACCACTCAATAGTTTTGAAGATTCTTATGGCAGTTCCTCAACATAATGAATTGTTTTCTTATTTTTGTACCTTAAGGACTTAAAATACGGAAAAACTGTTATATATATCTTTTCTTATTTCTGAAGGACTCTCTCTCTACAAAGTTTTGGTTCTCTATCTCTTTGAGTTTTGAAATACCACTCAATAGTTTTGAAGATTCTTATGGCAGTTCCTCAACATAACGAATTGTTTTCTTATTTTTGTACTTTATATACTTAAAATTAGGAAAAGCTGTTATATACATCTTTTCTTATTTTTAAAGGACTCTCTCTCTACAAAGGTTTGGCTCTCTATCTCTTTGACTTTTGAAATACCACTCAATAGTTTTGAAGATTCTTATGGCAGTTCCTCAACATAATGAATTGTTTTCTTATTTTTATAGCTTAAGGACTTAAAATAAGAAAAAACTGTAATATACATCTTTTCCTATTTCTGAAGGACTCTCTCTCTACAAAGTTTTGGCTCTCTATCTCTTTTAGTTTTAAAATACCACTCAATAGTTTTGAAGATTCTTATGGCAGTTCCTCAACATAATGAATTGTTTTCTTATTTTTGTACCTTAAGGACTTAAAATAAGGAAAAACTGTTATATACATCTTTTCCTATTTCTGAAGGACTCTCTCTCTACAAAGTTTTGGCTCTCTATCTCTTTTAGTCTTAAAATACCACTCAATAGTCTTGAAGATTCTTGTGGCAGTTCCTCAACATAACGAAATGTTTTCTTATTTTTATACCTTAAGGACTTAAACTAAGGAAAAACTGTTACATACATCTTTTCTTATTTCTGAAGGACTCTCTCTCTACAAAGTTTTGGCTCTCTATCTCTTTTAGTTTTGAAATACCACTCAATAGTTTTGAAGATTCTTATGGCAGTTCCTCAACATAATGAATTGTTTTCTTATTTTTGTACCTTAAGGACTTAAAATTAGGAAAAACTGTTATATACATCTTTTCTTGATTCTGAAGGACTCTCTCTCTACAAAGTTTTGGCTCTCTGTCTCTTTTAGTTTTGAAATACCACTCAATAGTTTTGAAGATTCTTATGGCAGTTCCTCAACTTAACGAAATGTTTTCTTATTTTTGTACTTTATATACTTAAAATTAGGAAAAGCTGTTATATACATCTTTTCTTATTTTAAAAGGACTCTCTCTCTACAAAGGTTTGGCTCTCTATCTCTTTGACTTTTGAAATACCACTCAATAGTTTTGAAGATTCTTATGGCAGTTCCTCAACATAATGAATTGTTTTCTTATTTTTATAGCTTAAGGACTTAAAATAAGAAAAAACTGTTATATACATCTTTTCTTATTTCTGAAGGACTCTCTCTCTACAAAGTTTTGGCTCTCTATCTCTTTTAGTTTTGAAATACCACTCAATAGTTTTGAAGATTCTTATGGCAGTTCCTCAACATAATGAACTGTTTTCTTATTTTTGTACTTTATATACTTAAAATTAGGAAAAGCTGTTATATACATCTTTTCTTATTTTTAAAGGACTCTCTCTCTACAAAGGTTTGGCTCTCTATCTCTTTTAGTTTTGAAATACCACTCAATAGTTTTGAAGATTCTTATGGCAGTTCCTCAACATAATGAATTGTTTTCTTATTTTTGTACCTTAAGGACTTAAAATAAGGAAAAACTGTTATATACATCTTTTCTTATTTCTGAAGGACTCTCTCTCTAAAAAGTTTTGGTTCTCTATCTCTTTGAGTTTTGAAATACCACTCAATAGTTTTGAAGATTCTTATGGCAGTTCCTCAACATAACGAATTGTTTTCTTATTTTTGTACTTTATATACTTAAAATTAGGAAAAGCTGTTATATACATCTTTTCTTATTTTTAAAGGACTCTCTCTCTACAAAGGTTTGGCTCTCTATCTCTTTTAGTTTTGAAATACCACTCAATAGTTTTGAAGATTCTTATGGCAGTTCCTCAACATAATGAATTGTTTTCTTATTTTTGTACCTTAAGGACTTAAAATAAGGAAAAACTGTTATATACATCTTTTCTTATTTCTGAAGGACTCTCTCTCTAAAAAGTTTTGGTTCTCTATCTCTTTGAGTTTTGAAATACCACTCAATAGTTTTCAAGATTCTTATGGCAGTTCCTCAACATAACGAATTGTTTTCTTATTTTTGTACCTTAAGGACTTAAAATAAGGAAAAACTGTTATATACATCTTTTCTTATTTCTGAAGGACTCTCTCTCTAAAAAGTTTTGGTTCTCTATCTCTTTGAGTTTTGAAATACCACTCAATAGTTTTGAAGATTCTTGTGGCAGTTCCTCAACATAACGAAATGTTTTCTTATTTTTGTACCTTAAGGACTTAAACTAAGGAAAAACTGTTACATACATCTTTTCTTATTTCTGAAGGACTCTCTCTCTACAAAGTTTTGGCTCTCTATCTCTTTTAGTTTTCAAATACCACTCAATAGTTTTGAAGAATCTTATGGCAGTTCCTCAACATAATGAATTGTTTTCTTATTTTTGTACCTTAAGGACTTAAAATTAGGAAAAACTGTTATATACATCTTTTCTTATTTCTGAAGGACTCTCTCTCTACAAAGTTTTGGCTCTCTATCTCTTTGAGTTTTGAAATACCACTCAATAGTTTTGAAGATTCTTATGGCAGTTCCTCAACTTAACGAAATGTTTTCTTATTTTTGTACTTTATATACTTAAAATTAGGAAAAGCTGTTATATACATCTTTTCTTATTTTTAAAGGACTCTCTCTCTACAAAGGTTTGGCTCTCTATCTCTTTGACTTTTGAAATACCACTCAATAGTTTTGAAGATTCTTATGGCAGTTCCTCAACATAATGAATTGTTTTCTTATTTTTATAGCTTAAGGACTTAAAATAAGAAAAAACTGTTATATACATCTTTTCTTATTTCTGAAGGACTCTCTCTGTACAAAGTGTTGGCTCTCTATCTCTTTTAGTTTTGAAATACCACTCAATAGTTTTGAAGATTCTTATGGCAGTTCCTCAACATAATGAATTGTTTTCTTATTTTTGTACCTTAAGGACTTAAAATACGGAAAAACTGTTATATATATCTTTTCTTATTTCTGAAGGACTCTCTCTCTACAAAGTTTTGGTTCTCTATCTCTTTGAGTTTTGAAATACCACTCAATAGTTTTGAAGATTCTTATGGCAGTTCCTCAACATAACGAATTGTTTTCTTATTTTTGTACTTTATATACTTAAAATTAGGAAAAGCTGTTATATACATCTTTTCTTATTTTTAAAGGACTCTCTCTCTACAAAGGTTTGGCTCTCTATCTCTTTGACTTTTGAAATACCACTCAATAGTTTTGAAGATTCTTATGGCAGTTCCTCAACATAATGAATTGTTTTCTTATTTTTATAGCTTAAGGACTTAAAATAAGAAAAAACTGTTATATACATCTTTTCTTATTTCTGAAGGACTCTCTCTCTACAAAGTTTTGGCTCTCTATCTCTTTTAGTTTTGAAATACCACTCAATAGTTTTGAAGATTCTTATGGCAGTTCCTCAACATAATGAATTGTTTTCTTATTTTTGTACCTTAAGGACTTAAAATAAGGAAAAACTGTTATATACATCTTTTCCTATTTCTGAAGTACTCTCTCTCTACACAGTTTTGGCTCTCTATCTCTTTTAGTCTTAAAATACCACTCAATAGTCTTGAAGATTCTTGTGGCAGTTCCTCAACATAACGAAATGTTTTCTTATTTTTATACCTTAAGGACTTAAACTAAGGAAAAACTGTTACATACATCTTTTCTTATTTCTGAAGGACTCTCTCTCTACAAAGTTTTGGCTCTCTATCTCGTTTAGTTTCGAAATACCACTCAATAGTTTTGAAGATTCTTATGGCAGTTCCTCAACATAATGAATTGTTTTCTTATTTTTGTACCTTAAGGACTTAAAATTAGGAAAAACTGTTATATACATCTTTTCTTGATTCTGAAGGACTCTCTCTCTACAAAGTTTTGGCTCTCTATCTCTTTTAGTTTTGAAATACCACTCAATAGTTTTGAAGATTCTTATGGCAGTTCCTCAACTTAACGAAATGTTTTCTTATTTTTGTACTTTATATACTTAAAATTAGGAAAAGCTGTTATATACATCTTTTCTTATTTTAAAAGGACTCTCTCTCTACAAAGGTTTGGCTCTCTATCTCTTTGACTTTTGAAATACCACTCAATAGTTTTGAAGATTCTTATGGCAGTTCCTCAACATAATTAATTGTTTTCTTATTTTTATAGCTTAAGGACTTAAAATAAGAAAAAACTGTTATATACATCTTTTCTTATTTCTGAAGGACTCTCTCTCTACAAAGTTTTGGCTCTCTATCTCTTTTAGTTTTGAAATACCACTCAATAGTTTTGAAGATTCTTATGGCAGTTCCTCAACATAATGAATTGTTTTCTTATTTTTGTACCTTAAGGACTTAAAATAAGGAAAAACTGTTATATACATCTTTTCTTGTTTCTGAAGGACTCTCTCTCTACAAAGTTTTGGTTCTCTATCTCTTTGAGTTTTGAAATACCACTCAATAGTTTTGAAGATTCTTATGGCAGTTCCTCAACATAACGAATTGTTTTCTTATTTTTGTACTTTATATACTTAAAATTAGGAAAAGCTGTTATATACATCTTTTCTTATTTTTAAAGGACTCTCTCTCTACAAAGGTTTGGCTCTCTATCTCTTTTAGTTTTGAAATACCACTCAATAGTTTTGAAGATTCTTATGGCAGTTCCTCAACATAATGAATTGTTTTCTTATTTTTGTACCTTAAGGACTTAAAATAAAGAAAAACTGTTATATACATCTTTTCTTATTTCTGAAGGACTCTCTCTCTAAAAAGTTTTGGTTCTCTATCTCTTTGAGTTTTGAAATACCACTCAATAGTTTTGAAGATTCTTATGGCAGTTCCTCAACATAATGAATTGTTTTCTTATTTTTGTACCTTAAGGACTTAAAATAAGGAAAAACTGTTATATACATCTTTTCTTATTTCTGAAGGACTCTCTCTCTAAAAAGTTTTGGTTCTCTATCTCTTTGAGTTTTGAAATACCACTCAATAGTTTTGAAGATTCTTATGGCAGTTCCTCAACATAACGAATTGTTTTCTTATTTTTGTACTTTATATACTTAAAATTAGGAAAAACTGTTATATACATCTTTTCTTATTTTTAAAGGACTCTCTCTCTACAAAGGTTTGGCTCTCTATCTCTTTGACTTTTGAAATACCACTCAATAGTTTTGAAGATTCTTATGGCAGTTCCTCAACATAATGAATTGTTTTCTTATTTTTATAGCTTAAGGACTTAAAATAACAAAAAACTGTTATATACATCTTTTCCTATTTCTAAAGGACTCTCTCTCTACAAAGCTTTGGCTCTCTGTCTCTTTTAGTTTTGAAATACCACTAAATAGTCTTGAATATTCTTATGGCGGTTCCTCAACATAATGAATTGTTTTCTTATTTTTGTACCTTAAGGACTTAAAATAAGGAAAAACTGTTACATACATCTTTTCTTATTTCTGAAGGACTCTCTCTCTACAAAGTTTTGGTTCTCTATCTCTTTGAGTTTTGAAATACCACTCAATAGTTTTGAAGATTCTTATGGCAGTTCCTCAACATAACGAATGGTTTTCTTATTTTTATAGCTTAAGGACTTAAAATAAGAAAAAACTGTTATATACATCTTTTCCTATTTCTGAAGGACTCTCTCTCTACAAAGTTTTGGCTCTCTATCTCTTTTAGTTTTAAAATACCACTCAATAGTTTTGAAGATTCTTGTGGCAGTTCCTCAACATAACGAAATATTTTCTTATATTTATACCTTAAGGACTCAAAATAAGGAAAAACTGTTATATACATCTTTTTTTATATTTTAAGGACTCTCTCTCTACAAAGTTTTGGCTCTCTATCTCTTTTAGTTTTGAAATACCACTCAATAGTTTTGAAGATTCTTATGGCAGTTCCTCAACATAATGAATTGTTTTCTTATTTTTATAGCTTAAGGACTTAAAATAAGAAAAAACTGTAATAAACATCTTTTCCTATTTCTGAAGGACTCTCTCCCTACAAAGTTTTGGCTCTCTATCTCTTTTAGTTTTAAAATACCACTCAATAGTTTTGAAGATTCTTATGGCAGTTCCTCAACATAATGAATTGTTTTCTTATTTTTGTACCTTAAGGACTTAAAATAAGGAAAAACTGTTACATACATCTTTTCTTATTTCTGAAGGACTCTCTCTCTACAAAGTTTTGGCTTTCTATCTCTTTTAGTTTTGAATCACCACTCAATAGTCTTGAAGATTCTTGTGGCAGTTCCTCAACATAACGAAATGTTTTCTTATTTTTATACCTTAAGGACTTAAAGTAAGGAAAAACTGTTACATACATCTTTTCTTATTTCTGAAGGACTCTCTCTCTACAAAGTTTTGGCTCTCTATCTCTTTTAGTTTTCAAATACCACTCAATAGTTTTGAAGAATCTTACGGCAGTTCCTCAACATAATGAATTGTTTTCTTATTTTTGTACCTTAAGGACTTAAAATTAGGAAAAACTGTTATATACATCTTTTCTTATTTCTGAAGGACTCTCTCTCTACAAAGTTTTGGCTCTCTATCTCTTTTAGTTTTGAAATACCACTCAATAGTTTTGAAGATTCTTATGGCAGTTCCTCAACTTAACGAAATGTTTTCTTATTTTTGTACTTTATATACTTAAAATTAGGAAAAGCTGTTATATACATCTTTTCTTATTTTTAAAGGACTCTCTCTCTACAAAGGTTTGGCTCTCTATCTCTTTGACTTTTTAAATACCACTCAATAGTTTTGAAGATTCTTATGGCAGTTCCTCAACATAATGAATTGTTTTCTTATTTTTATAGCTTAAGGACTTAAAATAAGAAAAAACTGTTATATACATCTTTTCTTATTTCTGAAGGACTCTCTCTCTACAAAGTTTTGGCTCTCTATCTCTTTTAGTTTTGAAATACCACTCAATAGTTTTGAAGATTCTTATGGCAGTTCCTCAACATAATGAATTGTTTTCTTATTTTTGTACCTTAAGGACTTAAAATAAGGAAAAACTGTTATATACATCTTTTCCTATTTCTGAAGGACTCTCTCTCTACAAAGTTTTGGCTCTCTATCTCTTTTAGTCTTAAAATACCACTCAATAGTCTTGAAGATTCTTGTGGCAGTTCATCAACATAACGAAATGTTTTCTTATTTTTATACCTTAAGGACTTAAACTAAGGAAAAACTGTTACATACATCTTTTCTTATTTCTGAAGGACTCTCTCTCTACAAAGTTTTGGCTCTCTATCTCTTTTAGTTTTGAAATACCACTCAATAGTTTTGAAGATTCTTATGGCAGTTCCTCAACATAATGAATTGTTTTCTTATTTTTGTACCTTAAGGACTTAAAATTAGGAAAAACTGTTATATACATCTTTTCTTGATTCTGAAGGACTCTCTCTCTACAAAGTTTTGGCTCTCTATCTCTTTTAGTTTTGAAATACCACTCAATAGTTTTGAAGATTCTTATGGCAGTTCCTCAACTTAACGAAATGTTTTCTTATTTTTGTACTTTATATACTTAAAATTAGGAAAAGCTGTTATATACATCTTTTCTTATTTTAAAAGGACTCTCTCTCTACAAAGGTTTGGCTCTCTATCTCTTTGACTTTTGAAATACCACTCAATAGTTTTGAAGATTCTTATGGCAGTTCCTCAACATAATGAATTGTTTTCTTATTTTTATAGCTTAAGGACTTAAAATAAGAAAAAACTGTTATATACATCTTTTCTTATTTCTGAAGGACTCTCTCTCTACAAAGTTTTGGCTCTCTATCTCTTTTAGTTTTGAAATACCACTCAATAGTTTTGAAGATTCTTATGGCAATTCCTCAACATAATGAATTGTTTTCTTATTTTTGTACCTTAAGGACTTAAAATAAGGAAAAACTGTTATATACATCTTTTCTTATTTCTGAAGGACTCTCTCTCTACAAAGTTTTGGTTCTCTATCTCTTTGAGTTTTGAAATACCACTCAATAGTTTTGAAGATTCTTATGGCAGTTCCTCAACATAACGAATTGTTTTCTTATTTTTGTACTTTATATACTTAAAATTAGGAAAAGCTGTTATATACATCTTTTCTTATTTTTAAAGGACTCTTTCTCTACAAAGGTTTGGCTCTCTATCTCTTTGACTTTTGAAATACCACTCAATAGTTTTGAAGATTCTTATGGCAGTTCCTCAACATAATGAATTGTTTTCTTATTTTTATAGCTTAAGGACTTAAAATAAGAAAAAACTGTTATATACATCTTTTCTTATTTCTGAAGGACTCTCTCTCTACAAAGTTTTGGCTCTCTATCTCTTTTAGTTTTGAAATACCACTCAATAGTTTTGAAGATTCTTGTGGCAGTTCCTCAACATAATGAATTGTTTTCTTATTTTTGTACCTTAAGGACTTAAAATAAGGAAAAACTGTTATATACATCTTTTCCTATTTCTGAAGGACTCTCTCTCTACAAAGTTTTGGCTCTCTATCTCTTTTAGTCTTAAAATACCACTCAATAGTCTTGAAGATTCTTGTGGCAGTTCCTCAACATAACGAAATGTTTTCTTATTTTTATACCTTAAGGACTTAAACTAAGGAAAAACTGTTACATACATCTTTTCTTATTTCTGAAGGACTCTCTCTCTACAAAGTTTGGGCTCTCTATCTCTTTTAGTTTTGAAATACCACTCAATAGTTTTGAAGATTCTTATGGCAGTTCCTCAACATAATGAATTGTTTTCTTATTTTTGTACCTTAAGGACTTAAAATACGGAAAAACTGTTATATATATCTTTTCTTATTTCTGAAGGACTCTCTCTCTACAAAGTTTTGGTTCTCTATCTCTTTGAGTTTTGAAATACCACTCAATAGTTTTGAAGATTCTTATGGCAGTTCCTCAACATAACGAATTGTTTTCTTATTTTTGTACTTTATATACTTAAAATTAGGAAAAGCTGTTATATACATCTTTTCTTATTTTTAAAGGACTCTCTCTCTACAAAGGTTTGGCTCTCTATCTCTTTGACTTTTGAAATACCACTCAATAGTTTTGAAGATTCTTATGGCAGTTCCTCAACATAATGAATTGTTTTCTTATTTTTATAGCTTAAGGACTTAAAATAAGAAAAAACTGTAATATACATCTTTTCCTATTTCTGAAGGACTCTCTCTCTACAAAGTTTTGGCTCTCTATCTCTTTTAGTTTTAAAATACCACTCAATAGTTTTGAAGATTCTTGTGGCAGTTCCTCAACATAATGAATTGTTTTCTTATTTTTGTACCTTAAGGACTTAAAATAAGGAAAAACTGTTATATACATCTTTTCCTATTTCTGAAGGACTCTCTCTCTACAAAGTTTTGGCTCTCTATCTCTTTTAGTCTTAAAATACCACTCAATAGTCTTGAAGATTCTTGTGGCAGTTCCTCAACATAACGAAATGTTTTCTTATTTTTATACCTTAAGGACTTAAACTAAGGAAAAACTGTTACATACATCTTTTCTTATTTCTGAAGGACTCTCTCTCTACAAAGTTTGGGCTCTCTATCTCTTTTAGTTTTGAAATACCACTCAATAGTTTTGAAGATTCTTATGGCAGTTCCTCAACATAATGAATTGTTTTCTTATTTTTGTACCTTAAGGACTTAAAATTAGGAAAAACTGTTATATACATCTTTTCTTGATTCTGAAGGACTCTCTCTCTACAAAGTTTTGGCTCTCTATCTCTTTTAGTTTTGAAATACCACTCAATAGTTTTGAAGATTCTTATGGCAGTTCCTCAACTTAACGAAATGTTTTCTTATTTTTGTACTTTATATACTTAAAATTAGGAAAAGCTGTTATATACATCTTTTCTTATTTTAAAAGGACTCTCTCTCTACAAAGGTTTGGCTCTCTATCTCTTTGACTTTTGAAATACCACTCAATAGTTTTGAAGATTCTTATGGCAGTTCCTCAACATAATGAATTGTTTTCTTATTTTTATAGCTTAAGGACTTAAAATAAGAAAAAACTGTTATATACATCTTTTCTTATTTCTGAAGGACTCTCCCTCTACAAAGTTTTGGCTCTCTATCTCTTTTAGTTTTGAAATACCACTCAATAGTTTTGAAGATTCTTATGGCAGTTCCTCAACATAATGAATTGTTTTCTTATTTTTGTACCTTAAGGACTTAAAATAAGGAAAAACTGTTATATACATCTTTTCTTATTTCTGAAGGACTCTCTCTCTACAAAGTTTTGGTTCTCTATCTCTTTGAATTTTGAAATACCACTCAATAGTTTTGAAGATTCTTATGGCAGTTCCTCAACATAACGAATTGTTTTCTTATTTTTGTACTTTATATACTTAAAATTAGGAAAAGCTGTTATATACATCTTTTCTTATTTTTAAAGGACTCTCTCTCTACAAAGGTTTGGCTCTCTATCTCTTTTAGTTTTGAAATACCACTCAATAGTTTTGAAGATTCTTATGGCAGTTCCTCAACATAATGAATTGTTTTCTTATTTTTATAGCTTAAGGACTTAAAATAACAAAAAACTGTTATATACATCTTTTCCTATTTCTGAAGGACTCTCTCTCTACAAAGCTTTGGCTCTCTGTCTCTTTTAGTTTTGAAATACCACTAAATAGTCTTGAAGATTCTTGTGGCAGTTCCTCAACATAACGAAATGTTTTCTTATTTTTATACCTTAAGGACTTAAACTAAGGAAAAACTGTTACATACATCTTTTCTTATTTCTGAAGGACTCTCTCTCTACAAAGTTTTGGCTCTCTATCTCTTTTAGTTTTGAAATACCACTCAATAGTTTTGAAGATTCTTATGGCAGTTCCTCAACATAATGAATTGTTTTCTTATTTTTGTACCTTAAGGACTTAAAATTAGGAAAAACTGTTATATACATCTTTTCTTATTTCTGAAGGACTCTCTCTCTACAAAGTTTTGGCTCTCTATCTCTTTTAGTTTTGAAATACCACTCAATAGTTTTGAAGATTCTTATGGCAGTTCCTCAACTTAACGAATTGTTTTCTTATTTTTATACCTTAAGGACTTAAAATAAGGATAAACTGTTTTATACATCTTTTCTTATTTCTGTAGGACTCTCTCTCTACAAAGTTTTGGTTCTCTATCTCTTTGAGTTTTGAAATACCACTCAATAGTTTTGAAGATTCTTATGGCAGTTCCTCAACATAACGAATTGTTTTCTTATTTTTGTACTTTTTATACTTAAAATTAGGAAAAGCTGTTATATACATCTTTTCTTATTTTCAAAGGACTCTCTCTCTACAAAGGTTTGGCTCTCTATCTCTTTGACTTTTGAAATACCACTCAATAGTTTTGAAGATCCTTATGGCAGTTCCTCAACATAACGAATTGTTTTCTTATTTTTATACCTTAAGGACTTAAAATAAGGAAAAACTGTTATATACATCTTTTCTTATTTCTGAAGGACTCTCTCTCTACAAAGTTTTGGCTCTCTATCTCTTTGAGTTTTGAAATACCACTCCATAGTTTTGAAGATTCTTATGGCAGTTCCTCAACATAACGAATTGTTTTCTTATTTTTATACCTTAAGGACTTAAAATAAGGAAAAACTGTTATGTACATCTTTTTTTATTTTTGAAGGACTCTCTCTCTACAAAGTGTTGGCTCTCTAACTCTTTTAGTTTTGAAATACCACTCAATAGTTTTGAAGATCCTTATGGCAGTTCCTCAACATAACGAATTGTTTTCTTATTTTTATACCTTAAGGACTTAAAATAAGGAAAAACTGTTATATACATCTTTTCTTATTTTTAAAGGACTCTCTCTCTACAAAGGTTTGGCTCTCTATCTCTTTTAGTTTTGAAATACCACTCAATAGTTTTGAAGATTCTTATGGCAGTTCCTCAACATAATGAATTGTTTTCTTATTTTTATAGCTTAAGGACTTAAAATAACAAAAAACTGTTATATACATCTTTTCCTATTTCTGAAGGACTCTCTCTCTACAAAGCTTTGGCTCTCTGTCTCTTTTAGTTTTGAAATACCACTAAATAGTCTTGAAGATTCTTGTGGCAGTTCCTCAACATAACGAAATGTTTTCTTATTTTTATACCTTAAGGACTTAAAATAAGGATAAACTGTTTCATACATCTTTTCTTATTTCTGTAGGACTCTCTCTCTACAAAGTTTTGGTTCTCTATCTCTTTGAGTTTTGAAATACCACTCAATAGTTTTGAAGATTCTTATGGCAGTTCCTCAACATAACGAATTGTTTTCTTATTTTTGTACTTTTTATACTTAAAATTAGGAAAAGCTGTTATATACATCTTTTCTTATTTTCAAAGGACTCTCTCTCTACAAAGGTTTGGCTCTCTATCTCTTTGACTTTTGAAATACCACTCAATAGTTTTGAAGATCCTTATGGCAGTTCCTCAACATAACGAATTGTTTTCTTATTTTTATACCTTAAGGACTTAAAATAACGAAAAACTGTTATATACATCTTTTCTTATTTCTGAAGGACTCTCTCTCTACAAAGTTTTGGCTCTCTATCTCTTTGAGTTTTGAAATACCACTCCATAGTTTTGAAGATTCTTATGGCAGTTCCTCAACATAACGAATTGTTTTCTTATTTTTATACCTTAAGGACTTAAACTAAGGAAAAACTGTTACATACATCTTTTCTTGTTTCTGAAGGACTCTCTCTCTACAAAGTTTTGGCTCTCTATCTCTTTTAGTTTTAAAATACCACTCAATAGTTTTGAAGATTCTTGTGGCAGTTCCTCAACGTAACGAAATATTTTCTTATTTTTATACCTTAAGGACTTAAAATAAGGAAAAACTGTTATGTACATCTTTTTTTATTTTTGAAGGACTCTCTCTCTACAAAGTTTTGGCTCTCTATCTCTTTTAGTTTTGAAATACCACTCAATAGTCTTGAAGATTCTTGTGGCAGTTCTTCAACATAACGAAATGTTTTCTTATTTTTATACCTTAAGGACTTAAACTAAGGAAAAACTGTTACATACATCTTTTCTTATTTCTGAAGGACTCTCTCTACAAAGTTTTGGATCTCTATCTCTTTTAGTTTTGAAATACCACTCAATAGTTTTGAAGATTCTTGTGGCAGTTCCTCAACATAACGAAGTGTTTTCTTATTTTTATACCTTAAGGACTTAAACTAAGGAAAAACTGTTACATACATCTTTTCTTGTTTCTGAAGGACTCTCTCTCTACAAAGTTTTGGCTCTCTATCTCTTTTAGTTTTAAAATACCACTCAATAGTTTTGAAGATTCTTGTGGCAGTTCCTCAACGTAACGAAATATTTTCTTATTTTTATACCTTAAGGACTTAAAATAAGGAAAAACTGTTATGTACATCTTTTTTTATTTTTGAAGGAGTCTCTCTCTACAAAGTTTTGGCTCTCTATCTCTTTTAGTTTTGAAATACCACTCAATAGTCTTGAAGATTCTTGTGGCAGTTCCTCAACATAACGAAATGTTTTCTTATTTTTATACCTTAAGGACTTAAACTAAGGAAAAACTGTTACATACATCTTTTTTTATTTCTGAAGGACTCTCTCTACAAAGTTTTGGCTCTCTATCTCTTTTAGTTTTGAAATACCACTCAATAGTTTTGAAGATTCTTATGGCAGTTCCTCAACATAAGGAATTGTTTTCTTATTTTTGTACCTTAAGGACTTAAAATTAGGAAAAACTGTTATATACATCTTTTCTTATTTCTGAAGGACTCTCTCTCTACAAAGTTTTGGCTCTCTATCTCATTGAGTTTTGAAATACCACTCAATAGTTTTAAAGATTCTTATGGCAGTTCCTCAACTTAACGAATTGTTTTCTTATTTTTATACCTTAAGGACTTAAAATAAGGAAAAACTGTTTTATACATCTTTTCTTATTTCTGTAGGACTCTCTCTCTACAAAGTTTTGGCTCTCTATCTCTTTTAGTTTTGAAATGCCACTCAATAGTCTTGAAGATTCTTGTGGCAGTTCCTCAACATAACGAAATGTTTTCTTATTTTTATACCTTAAGGACTTAAACTAAGGAAAAACTGTTACATACATCTTTTCTTGTTTCTGAAGGACTCTCTCTCTACAAAGTTTTGGCTCTCTATCTCTTTTAGTTTTAAAATACCACTCAATAGTTTTGAAGATTCTTGTGGCAGTTCCTCAACGTAACGAAATATTTTCTTATTTTTATACCTTAAGGACTTAAAATAAGGAAAAACTGTTATGTACATCTTTTTTTATTTTTGAAGGACTCTCTCTCTACAAAGTTTTGGCTCTCTATCTCTTTTAGTTTTGAAATACCACTCAATAGTCTTGAAGATTCTTGTGGCAGTTCCTCAACATAACGAAATGTTTTCTTATTTTTATACCTTAAGGACTTAAACTAAGGAAAAACTGTTACATACATCTTTTCTTATTTCTGAAGGACTCTCTCTACAAAGTTTTGGCTCTCTATCTCTTTTAGTTTTGAAATACCACTCAATAGTTTTGAAGATTCTTATGGCAGTTCCTCAACATAAGGAATTGTTTTCTTATTTTTGTACCTTAAGGACTTAAAATTAGGAAAAACTGTTATATACATCTTTTCTTATTTCTGAAGGACTCTCTCTCTACAAAGTTTTGGCTCTCTATCTCATTGAGTTTTGAAATACCACTCAATAGTTTTAAAGATTCTTATGGCAGTTCCTCAACTTAACGAATGGTTTTCTTATTTTTATACCTTAAGGAATTAAACTAAGGAAAAACTGTTACATACATCTTTTCTTAATTCTGAAGGACTCTCTTTCTACAAAGTTTTGGCTCTCTATCTCTTTTATTTTTGAAATACCACTCAATAGTTTTGAAGATTCTTATGGCAGTTCCTCAACTTAACGAAATGTATTCTTATTTTTATACCTTAAGGACTTAAAATTAGAAAAAACTGTTATGTACATCTTTTCTTATTTTTGAAGAACTCCCTCTCTACAAAGTTTTGGCTCTCTATCTCTTTTAGTTTTGAAATACCACTCAATAGTTTTGAAGATTCTTATGGCAGTTCCTCAACGTAACGAATTGTTTTCTTATTTTTATACCTTAAGGACATAAAATAAGGAAAAACTGTTATATACATCTTTTCTTGTTTCTGAAGGACTCTCTCTCTACAAAGTTTTGGCTCTCTGTCTCTTTGAGTTTTGAAATACCACTCAATAGTCTTGAAGATTCTTGTGGCAGTTCCTCAACATAACGAAATATTTTCTTATTTTTATACCTTAAGGACTTAAAATAAGGAAAAACTGTTATGTACATCTTTTTTTATTTTTGAAGGACTCTCTCTCTACAAAGTTTTGGCTCTCTATCTCTTTTAGTTTTGAAATACCACTCAATAGTCTTGAAGATTCTTGTGGCAGTTCCTCAACATAACGAAATGTTTTCTTATTTTTATACCTTAAGGACTTAAACTAAGGAAAAACTGTTACATACATCTTTTCTTGTTTCTGAAGGACTCTCTCTCTACAAAGTTTTGGCTCTCTATCTCTTTTAGTTTTAAAATACCACTCAATAGTTTTGAAGATTCTTGTGGCAGTTCCTCAACGTAACGAAATATTTTCTTATTTTTATACCTTAAGGACTTAAAATAAGGAAAAACTGTTATGTACATCTTTTTTTATTTTTGAAGGACTCTCTCTCTACAAAGTTTTGGCTCTCTATCTCTTTTAGTTTTGAAATACCACTCAATAGTCTTGAAGATTCTTGTGGCAGTTCTTCAACATAACGAAATGTTTTCTTATTTTTATACCTTAAGGACTTAAACTAAGGAAAAACTGTTACATACATCTTTTCTTATTTCTGAAGGACTCTCTCTACAAAGTTTTGGATCTCTATCTCTTTTAGTTTTGAAATACCACTCAATAGTTTTGAAGATTCTTATGGCAGTTCCTCAACTTAACGAATGGTTTTCTTATTTTTATACCTTAAGGAACTAAACTAAGGAAAAACTGTTACATACATCTTTTCTTAATTCTGAAGGACTCTGTTTCTACAAAGTTTTGGCTCTCTATCTCTTTTATTTTTGAAATACCACTCAATAGTTTTGAAGATTCTTATGGCAGTTCCTCAACTTAACGAATTGTTTTCTTATTTTTTTACCTTAAGGACTTAAAATAAGGAAAAACTTATATATACATCTTTTCTTATTTCTAAAGGACTCTCTCTCTACAAAGTTTTGGCTCTCTATCTCTTTGAGTTTTGAAATACCACTCAATAGTTTTGAAGATTCTTATGGCAGTTCCTCAGCATAACGAATTGTTTTCTTATTTTTATACCTTAAGGACTTAAAATAAAAAAAAAACTGTTATATACGTCTTTTTTTATTTTTGAAACACTCTCTCTCTCGAAAGTTTTTTCTCTCTATCTCTTTTAGTTTTGAAATACCACTCAATAGTTTTGAAGATTCTTGTGGCAGTTCCTCAACATAACGAATTGTTTTCTTATTTTTATACCTTAAGGACTTAAAATAACGAAAAACTGTTATATACATCTTTTTTTATTTTTGAAGCACTCTCTTTCTACAAAGTTTTGGCTCTCTATCTCATTTAGTTTTGAAATACCACTCAATAGTTTTGAAGATTCTTGTTGCAGTTCCCCAACATAACGAATGGTTTTCTTATTTTTATACCTTAAGGACTTAAAATAAGGAAAAACTGTTATGTACATCTTTTCTTATTTTTGAAGAACTCCCTCTCTACAAAGTTTTGGCTCTCTATCTCTTTTAGTTTTGAAATACCACTCAATAGTTTTGAAGATTCTTATGGCAGTTCCTCAACATAAAGAATTGTTTTCTTATTTTTATACCTTAAGGACTTAAAATAAGGAAAAACTGTTTTATACATCTTTTCTTATTTCTGAAGGACTCTCTCTACAAAGTTTTGGCTCTCTATCTCTTTTAGTTTTGAAATACCACTCAATAGTTTTGAAGATTCTTATGGCAGTTCCTCAACATAAGGAATTGTTTTCTTATTTTTGTACCTTAAGGACTTAAAATTAGGAAAAACTGTTATATACATCTTTTCTTATTTCTGAAGGACTCTCTCTCTACAAAGGTTTGGCTCTCTATCTCTTTGACTTTTGAAATACCACTCAATAGTTTTGAAGATTCTTATGGCAGTTCCTCAACATAATGAATTGTTTTCTTATTTTTATAGCTTAAGGACTTAAAATAAGAAAAAACTGTTATATACATCTTTTCCTATTTCTGAAGGACTCTCTCTCTACAAAGTTTTGGCTCTCTGTCTCTTTTAGTTTTGAAATACCACTAAATAGTCTTGAAGATTCTTGTGGCAGTTCCTCAACATAACGAAATGTTTTCTTATTTTTATACCTTAAGGACTTAAACTAAGGAAAAACTGTTACATACATCTTTTCTTGTTTCTGAAGGACTCTCTCTCTACAAAGTTTTGGCTCTCTATCTCTTTTAGTTTTAAAATACCACTCAATAGTTTTGAAGATTCTTGTGGCAGTTCCTCAACGTAACGAAATATTTTCTTATTTTTATACCTTAAGGACTTAAAATAAGGAAAAACTGTTATGTACATCTTTTTTTATTTTTGAAGGACTCTCTCTCTACAAAGTTTTGGCTCTCTATCTCTTTTAGTTTTGAAATACCACTCAATAGTCTTGAAGATTCTTGTGGCAGTTCTTCAACATAACGAAATGTTTTCTTATTTTTATACCTTAAGGACTTAAACTAAGGAAAAACTGTTACATACATCTTTTCTTATTTCTGAAGGACTCTCTCTACAAAGTTTTGGATCTCTATCTCTTTTAGTTTTGAAATACCACTCAATAGTTTTGAAGATTCTTATGGCAGTTCCTCAACTTAACGAATGGTTTTCTTATTTTTATACCTTAAGGAATTAAACTAAGGAAAAACTGTTACATACATCTTTTCTTAATTCTGAAGGACTCTGTTTCTACAAAGTTTTGGCTCTCTATCTCTTTTATTTTTGAAATACCACTCAATAGTTTTGAAGATTCTTATGGCAGTTCCTCAACTTAACGAATTGTTTTCTTATTTTTTTACCTTAAGGACTTAAAATAAGGAAAAACTTATATATACATCTTTTCTTATTTCTAAAGGACTCTCTCTCTACAAAGTTTTGGCTCTCTATCTCTTTGAGTTTTGAAATACCACTCAATAGTTTTGAAGATTCTTATGGCAGTTCCTCAGCATAACGAATTGTTTTCTTATTTTTATACCTTAAGGACTTAAAATAAAAAAAAAACTGTTATATACGTCTTTTTTTATTTTTGAAACACTCTCTCTCTCGAAAGTTTTTTCTCTCTATCTCTTTTAGTTTTGAAATACCACTCAATAGTTTTGAAGATTCTTGTGGCAGTTCCTCAACATAACGAATTGTTTTCTTATTTTTATACCTTAAGGACTTAAAATAACGAAAAACTGTTATATACATCTTTTTTTATTTTTGAAGCACTCTCTTTCTACAAAGTTTTGGCTCTCTATCTCATTTAGTTTTGAAATACCACTCAATAGTTTTGAAGATTCTTGTTGCAGTTCCCCAACATAACGAATGGTTTTCTTATTTTTATACCTTAAGGACTTAAAATAAGGAAAAACTGTTATGTACATCTTTTCTTATTTATGAAGAACTCCCTCTCTACAAAGTTTTGGCTCTCTATCTCTTTTAGTTTTGAAATACCACTCAATAGTTTTGAAGATTCTTATGGCAGTTCCTCAACATAAGGAATTGTTTTCTTATTTTTGTACCTTAAGGACTTAAAATTAGGAAAAACTGTTATATACATCTTTTCTTATTTCTGAAGGACTCTCTCTCTACAAAGGTTTGGCTCTCTATCTCTTTGACTTTTGAAATACCACTCAATAGTTTTGAAGATTCTTATGGCAGTTCCTCAACATAATGAATTGTTTTCTTATTTTTATAGCTTAAGGACTTAAAATAAGAAAAAACTGTTATATACATCTTTTCCTATTTCTGAAGGACTCTCTCTCTACAAAGTTTTGGCTCTCTGTCTCTTTTAGTTTTGAAATACCACTAAATAGTCTTGAAGATTCTTGTGGCAGTTCCTCAACATAACGAAATGTTTTCTTATTTTTATACCTTAAGGACTTAAACTAAGGAAAAACTGTTACATACATCTTTTCTTATTTCTGAAGGACTCTCTCTCTACAAAGTTTTGGCTCTCTATCTCTTTTAGTTTTGAAATACCACTCAATAGTTTTGAAGATTCTTATGGCAGTTCCTCAACATAATGAATTGTTTTCTTATTTTTGTACCTTAAGGACTTAAAATTAGGAAAAACTGTTATATACATCTTTTCTTGTTTCTGAAGGACTCTCTCTCTACAAAGTTTTGGCTCTCTATCTCTTTTAGTTTTGAAATACCACTCAATAGTTTTGAAGATTCTTATGGCAGTTCCTCAACTTAACGAATTGTTTTCTTATTTTTATACCTTAAGGACTTAAAATAAGGAAAAACTGTTTTATACATCTTTTCTTATTTCTGTAGGACTCTCTCTCTACAAGGTTTTGGTTCTCTATCTCTTTGAGTTTTGAAATACCACTCAATAGTTTTGAAGATTCTTATGGCAGTTCCTCAACATAACGAATTGTTTTCTTATTTTTGTACTTTTTATACTTAAAATTAGGAAAAGCTGTTATATACATCTTTTCTTATTTTTAAAGGACTCTCTCTCTACAAAGGTTTGGCTCTCTATCTCTTTGACTTTTGAAATACCACTCAATAGTTTTGAAGATCCTTATGGCAGTTCCTCAACATAACGAATTGTTTTCTTATTTTTATACCTTAAGGACTTAAAATAAGGAAAAACTGTTATATACATCTTTTCTTATTTCTGAAGGACTCTCTCTCTACAAAGTTTTGGCTCTCTATCTCTTTGAGTTTTGAAATACCACTCCATAGTTTTGAAGATTCTTATGGCAGTTCCTCAACATAACGAATTGTTTTCTTATTTTTATACCTTAAGGACTTAAAATAAGGAAAAACTGTTATATACATCTTTTCTTATTTCTGAAGGACTCTCTCTCTACAAAGTTTTGGTTCTCTATCTCTTTGAGTTTTGAAATACCACTCAATAGTTTTGAAGATTCTTATGGCAGTTCCTCAACATAACGAATTGTTTTGTTATTTTTGTACTTTATATACTTAAAATTAGGAAAAGCTGTTATATACATCTTTTCTTATTTTTAAAGGACTCTCTCTCTACAAAGGTTTGGCTCTCTATCTCTTTGACTTTTGAAATACCACTCAATAGTTTTGAAGATTCTTATGGAAGCTCCTCAACATAACGAATTGTTTTCTTATTTTTATACCTTAAGGACTTAAAATAAGGAAAAACTGTTATATACATCTTTTCTTATTTCTGAAGGACTCTCTCTCTACAAAGTTTTGGCTCTCTATCTCTTTGAGTTTTGAAATACCACTCAATAGTTTTGAAGATTCTTATGGCAGTTCCTCAACATAACGAATTGTTTTCTTATTTTTATACCTTAAGGACTTAAAATAAGGAAAAACTGTTATATACATCTTTTCTTATTTCTGAAGCACTCTCTTTCTACAAAGTTTTGGCTCTCTATCTTTTTTAGTTTCGAAATACCACTCAATAGTTTTGAAGATTCTTATGGCAGTTCCTCAACATAACGAAATGTTTTCTTATTTTTGTACCTTATATACTTAAAATTAGGAAAAACTGTTATATATATCTTTTTTATTTTTGAAGCACTCTCTGTCTACAAAGTTTTGGCTCTCTATCTCTTTTAGTTTTGAAATACCACTCAATAGTTTTGAAGATTCTTGTGGCAGTTCCTCAACATAACGAATTGTTTTCTTATTTTTATACCTTAAGGACTTAAAATAAGGAAAAACTGTTATATACATCTTTTTTTATTTTTGAAGCACTCTCTTTCTACGAAGTTTTGGCTCTCTATCTCATTTAGTTTTGAAATACCACTCAATAGTTTTGAAGATTCTTGTTGCAGTTCCCCAACATAACGAAGGGTTTTCTTATTTTTATACCTTAAGGACTTAAAATAAGGAAAAACTGTTATATACATCTTTTTTTATTTTTGAAGCACTCTCTTTCTACAAAGTTTTGGCTCTCTATCTCATTTAGTTTTGAAATACCACTCAATAGTTTTGAAGATTCTTGTTGCAGTTCCCCAACATAACGAATGGTTTTCTTATTTTTATACCTTAAGGACTTAAAATAAGGAAAAACTGTTATGTACATCTTTTCTTATTTTTGAAGAACTCCCTCTCTACAAAGTTTTGGCTCTCTATCTCTTTTAGTTTTGAAATACCACTCAATAGTTTTGAAGATTCTTATGGCAGTTCCTCAACATAAGGAATTGTTTTCTTATTTTTGTACCTTAAGGACTTAAAATTAGGAAAAACTGTTATATACATCTTTTCTTATTTCTGAAGGACTCTCTCTCTACAAAGGTTTGGCTCTCTATCTCTTTGACTTTTGAAATACCACTCAATAGTTTTGAAGATTCTTATGGCAGTTCCTCAACATAATGAATTGTTTTCTTATTTTTATAGCTTAAGGACTTAAAATAAGAAAAAACTGTTATATACATCTTTTCCTATTTCTGAAGGACTCTCTCTCTACAAAGTTTTGGCTCTCTGTCTCTTTTAGTTTTGAAATACCACTAAATAGTCTTGAAGATTCTTATGGCAGTTCCTCAACATAATGAATTGTTTTCTTATTTTTATACCTTAAGGACTTAAACTAAGGAAAAACTGTTATGTACATCTTTTTTTATTTTTGAAGCACTCTCTTTCTACAAAGTTTTGGCTCTCTATCTCATTTAGTTTTGAAATACCACTCAATAGTTTTGAAGATTCTTGTTGCAGTTCCCCAACATAACGAATGGTTTTCTTATTTTTATACCTTAAGGACTTAAAATAAGGAAAAACTGTTATGTACATCTTTTCTTATTTTTGAAGAACTCCCTCTCTACAAAGTTTTGGCTCTCTATCTCTTTTAGTTTTGAAATACCACTCAATAGTTTTGAAGATTCTTATGGCAGTTCCTCAACATAACGAAATGTTTTCTTATTTTTATACCTTAAGGACTTAAACTAAGGAAAAACTGTTACATACATCTTTTCTTATTTCTGAAGGACTCTCTCTCTACAAAGTTTTGGCTCTCTATCTCTTTTAGTTTTGAAATACCACTCAATAGTTTTGAAGATTCTTATGGCAGTTCCTCAACATAATGAATTGTTTTCTTATTTTTGTACCTTAAGGACTTAAAATTAGGAAAAACTGTTATATACATCTTTTCTTGTTTCTGAAGGACTCTCTCTCTACAAAGTTTTGGCTCTCTATCTCTTTTAGTTTTGAAATACCACTCAATAGTTTTGAAGATTCTTATGGCAGTTCCTCAACTTAACGAATTGTTTTCTTATTTTTATACCTTAAGGACTTAAAATAAGGAAAAACTGTTTTATACATCTTTTCTTATTTCTGTAGGACTCTCTCTCTACAAGGTTTTGGTTCTCTATCTCTTTGAGTTTTGAAATACCACTCAATAGTTTTGAAGATTCTTATGGCAGTTCCTCAACATAACGAATTGTTTTCTTATTTTTGAACTTTTTATACTTAAAATTAGGAAAAGCTGTTATATACATCTTTTCTTATTTTTAAAGGACTCTCTCTCTACAAAGGTTTGGCTCTCTATCTCTTTGACTTTTGAAATACCACTCAATAGTTTTGAAGATCCTTATGGCAGTTCCTCAACATAACGAATTGTTTTCTTATTTTTATACCTTAAGGACTTAAAATAAGGAAAAACTGTTATATACATCTTTTCTTATTTCTGAAGGACTCTCTCTCTACAAAGTTTTGGCTCTCTATCTCTTTGAGTTTTGAAATACCACTCCATAGTTTTGAAGATTCTTATGGCAGTTCCTCAACATAACGAATTGTTTTCTTATTTTTATACCTTAAGGACTTAAAATAAGGAAAAACTGTTATATACATCTTTTCTTATTTCTGAAGGACTCTCTCTCTCTACAAAGTTTTGGTTCTCTATCTCTTTGAGTTTTGAAATACCACTCAATAGTTTTGAAGATTCTTATGGCAGTTCCTCAACATAACGAATTGTTTTGTTATTTTTGTACTTTATATACTTAAAATTAGGAAAAGCTGTTATATACATCTTTTCTTATTTTTAAAGGACTCTCTCTCTACAAAGGTTTGGCTCTCTATCTCTTTGACTTTTGAAATACCACTCAATAGTTTTGAAGATTCTTATGGAAGCTCCTCAACATAACGAATTGTTTTCTTATTTTTATACCTTAAGGACTTAAAATAAGGAAAAACTGTTATATACATCTTTTCTTATTTCTGAAGGACTCTCTCTCTACAAAGTTTTGGCTCTCTATCTCTTTGAGTTTTGAAATACCACTCAATAGTTTTGAAGATTCTTATGGCAGTTCCTCAACATAACGAATTGTTTTCTTATTTTTATACCTTAAGGACTTAAAATAAGGAAAAACTGTTATATACATCTTTTCTTATTTCTGAAGCACTCTCTTTCTACAAAGTTTTGGCTCTCTATCTTTTTTAGTTTCGAAATACCACTCAATAGTTTTGAAGATTCTTATGGCAGTTCCTCAACATAACGAAATGTTTTCTTATTTTTGTACCTTATATACTTAAAATTAGGAAAAACTGTTATATATATCTTTTTTATTTTTGAAGCACTCTCTGTCTACAAAGTTTTGGCTCTCTATCTCTTTTAGTTTTGAAATACCACTCAATAGTTTTGAAGATTCTTGTGGCAGTTCCTCAACATAACGAATTGTTTTCTTATTTTTATACCTTAAGGACTTAAAATAAGGAAAAACTGTTATATACATCTTTTTTTATTTTTGAAGCACTCTCTTTCTACGAAGTTTTGGCTCTCTATCTCATTTAGTTTTGAAATACCACTCAATAGTTTTGAAGATTCTTGTTGCAGTTCCCCAACATAACGAAGGGTTTTCTTATTTTTATACCTTAAGGACTTAAAATAAGGAAAAACTGTTATGTACATCTTTTTTTATTTTTGAAGGACTCTCTCTCTACAAAGTGTTGGCTCTCTAACTCTTTTAGTTTTGAAATACCACTCAATAGTCTTGAAGATTCTTGTGGCAGTTCCTCAACATAACGAAATATTTTCTTATTTTTATACCTTAAGGACTTAAAATAAGGAAAAACTGTTATGTACATCTTTTTTTATTTTTGAAGGACTCTCTCTCTAAAAAGTTTTGGCTCTCTATCTCTTTTAGTTTTGAAATACCACTCAATAGTCTTGAAGATTCTTGTGGCAGTTCCTCAACATAACGAAATGTTTTCTTATTTTTATACCTTAAGGACTTAAACTAAGGAAAAACTGTTACATACATCTTTTCTTGTTTCTGAAGGACTCTCTCTCTACAAAGTTTTGGCTCTCTATCTCTTTTAGTTTTAAAATACCACTCAATAGTTTTGAAGATTCTTGTGGCAGTTCCTCAACGTAACGAAATATTTTCTTATTTTTATACCTTAAGGACTTAAAATAAGGAAAAACTGTTATGTACATCTTTTTTTATTTTTGAAGGACTCTCTCTCTACAAAGTTTTGGCTCTCTATCTCTTTTAGTTTTGAAATACCACTCAATAGTCTTGAAGATTCTTGTGGCAGTTCCTCAACATAACGAAATGTTTTCTTATTTTTATACCTTAAGGACCTAAACTAAGGAAAAACTGTTACATACATCTTTTCTTATTTCTGAAGGACTCTCTTTACAAAGTTTTGGCTCTCTATCTCTTTTAGTTTTGAAATACCACTCAATAGTTTTGAAGATTCTTATGGCAGTTCCTCAACATAAGGAATTGTTTTCTTATTTTTGTACCTTAAGGACTTAAAATTAGGAAAAACTGTTATATACATCTTTTCTTATTTCTGAAGGACTCTCTCTCTACAAAGTTTTGGCTCTCTATCTCATTGAGTTTTGAAATACCACTCAATAGTTTTAAAGATTCTTATGGCAGTTCCTCAACTTAACGAATGGTTTTCTTATTTTTATACCTTAAGGAATTAAACTAAGGAAAAACTGTTACATACATCTTTTCTTAATTCTGAAGGACTCTCTTTCTACAAAGTTTTGGCTCTCTATCTCTTTTATTTTTGAAATACCACTCAATAGTTTTGAAGATTCTTATGGCAGTTCCTCAACTTAACGAATTGTTTTCTTATTTTTATACCTTAAGGACTTAAAATAAGGAAAAACTTATATATACATCTTTTCTTATTTCTAAAGGACTCTCTCTCTACAAAGTTTTGGCTCTCTATCTCTTTGAGTTTTGAAATACCACTCAAGAGTTTTGAAGATTCTTATGGCAGTTCCTCAGCATAACGAATTGTTTTCTTATTTTTATACCTTAAGGACTTAAAATAAAAAAAAACTGTTATATACGTCTTTTTTTATTTTTGAAACACTCTCTCTCTCGAAAGTTTTTTCTCTCTATCTTTTTTAGTTTTGAAATACCACTCAATAGTTTTGAAGATTCTTGTGGCAGTTCCTCAACATAACGAATTGTTTTCTTATTTTTATACCTTAAGGACTTAAAATAAGGAAAAACTGTTATATACATCTTTTTTTATTTTTGAAGCACTCTCCTTCTACAAAGTTTTGGCTCTCTATCTCATTTAGTTTTGAAATACCACTCAATAGTTTTGAAGATTCTTGTTGCAGTTCCCCAACATAACGAATGGTTTTCTTATTTTTATACCTTAAGGACTTAAACTAAGGAAAAACTGTTACATACATCTTTTCTTGTTTCTGAAGGACTCTCTCTCTACAAAGTTTTGGCTCTCTATCTCTTTTAGTTTTAAAATACCACTCAATAGTTTTGAAGATTCTTGTGGCAGTTCCTCAACGTAACGAAATATTTTCTTATTTTTATACCTTAAGGACTTAAAATAAGGAAAAACTGTTATGTACATCTTTTTTTATTTTTGAAGGACTCTCTCTCTACAAAGTTTTGGCTCTCTATCTCTTTTAGTTTTGAAATACCACTCAATAGTCTTGAAGATTCTTGTGGCAGTTCCTCAACATAACGAAATGTTTTCTTATTTTTATACCTTAAGGACCTAAACTAAGGAAAAACTGTTACATACATCTTTTCTTATTTCTGAAGGACTCTCTTTACAAAGTTTTGGCTCTCTATCTCTTTTAGTTTTGAAATACCACTCAATAGTTTTGAAGATTCTTATGGCAGTTCCTCAACATAAGGAATTGTTTTCTTATTTTTGTACCTTAAGGACTTAAAATTAGGAAAAACTGTTATATACATCTTTTCTTATTTCTGAAGGACTCTCTCTCTACAAAGTTTTGGCTCTCTATCTCATTGAGTTTTGAAATACCACTCAATAGTTTTAAAGATTCTTATGGCAGTTCCTCAACTTAACGAATGGTTTTCTTATTTTTATACCTTAAGGAATTAAACTAAGGAAAAACTGTTACATACATCTTTTCTTAATTCTGAAGGACTCTCTTTCTACAAAGTTTTGGCTCTCTATCTCTTTTATTTTTGAAATACCACTCAATAGTTTTGAAGATTCTTATGGCAGTTCCTCAACTTAACGAATTGTTTTCTTATTTTTATACCTTAAGGACTTAAAATAAGGAAAAACTTATATATACATCTTTTCTTATTTCTAAAGGACTCTCTCTCTACAAAGTTTTGGCTCTCTATCTCTTTGAGTTTTGAAATACCACTCAAGAGTTTTGAAGATTCTTATGGCAGTTCCTCAGCATAACGAATTGTTTTCTTATTTTTATACCTTAAGGACTTAAAATAAAAAAAAACTGTTATATACGTCTTTTTTTATTTTTGAAACACTCTCTCTCTCGAAAGTTTTTTCTCTCTATCTTTTTTAGTTTTGAAATACCACTCAATAGTTTTGAAGATTCTTGTGGCAGTTCCTCAACATAACGAATTGTTTTCTTATTTTTATACCTTAAGGACTTAAAATAAGGAAAAACTGTTATATACATCTTTTTTTATTTTTGAAGCACTCTCCTTCTACAAAGTTTTGGCTCTCTATCTCATTTAGTTTTGAAATACCACTCAATAGTTTTGAAGATTCTTGTTGCAGTTCCCCAACATAACGAATGGTTTTCTTATTTTTATACCTTAAGGACTTAAAATAAGGAAAAACTGTTATGTACATCTTTTTTTATTTTTGAAGGACTCTCTCTCTACAAAGTGTTGGCTCTCTAACTCTTTTAGTTTTGAAATACCACTCAATAGTCTTGAAGATTCTTGTGGCAGTTCCTCAACATAACGAAATGTTTTCTTATTTTTATACCTTAAGGACTTTAAATAAGGAAAACTGTTATATACATCTTTTTTTATTTTTGAAGCACTCTCTTTCTACAAAGTTTTGGCTCTCTATCTCTTTCAGTTTTGAAATACCACTCAATAGTTTTGAAGATTCTTATGGCAGTTCCTCAACATAACGAAATGTTTTCTTATTTTTATACCTTAAGGACTTAAAATTAGAAAAAACTGTTATGTACATCTTTTCTTATTTTTGAAGAACTCCCTCTCTACAAAGTTTTGGCTCTCTATCTCTTTTAGTTTTGAAATACCACTCAATAGTTTTGAAGATTCTTATGGCAGTTCCTCAACATAAAGAATTGTTTTCTTATTTTTATACCTTAAGGACTTAAAATAAGGAAAAACTGTTATATACATCTTTTCTTGTTTCTGAAGGACTCTCTCTCTACAAAGTTTTGGCTCTCTGTCTCTTTGAGTTTTGATATACCACTCAATAGTCTTGAAGATTCTTGTGGCAGTTCCTCAACATAACGAAATATTTTCTTATTTTTATACCTTAAGGACCTAAAGTAAGGAAAAACTGTTATGTACATCTTTTTTTATTTTTGAAGGACTCTCTCTCTACAAAGTTTTGGCTCTCTATCTCTTTTAGTTTTGAAATACCACTCAATAGTCTTGAAGATTCTTGTGGCAGTTCCTCAACATAACGAAATGTTTTCTTATTTTTATACCTTAAGGACTTAAACTAAGGAAAAACTGTTACATACATCTTTTCTTATTTCTGAACGACTCTCTCTCTACAAAGTTTTGGCTCTCTATCTCTTTTAGTTTTGAAATACCACTCAATAGTTTTGAAGATTCTTATGGCAGTTCCTCAACATAATGAATTGTTTTCTTATTTTTGTACCTTAAGGACTTAAAATAAGAAAAAACTGTTATATACATCTTTTCCTATTTCTGAAGGACTCTCTCTCTACAAAGTTTTGGCTCTCTATCTCTTTTAGTTTTAAAATACCACTCAATAGTTTTGAAGATTCTTGTGGCAGTTCCTCAACATAATGAATTGTTTTCTTATTTTTGTACCTTAAGGACTTAAAATTAGGAAAAACTGTTATATACATCTTTTCTTATTTCTGAAGGACTCTCTCTCTACAAAGTTTTGGCTCTCTATCTCATTGAGTTTTGAAATACCACTCAATAGTTTTAAAGATTCTTATGGCAGTTCCTCAACATAACGAATGGTTTTCTTATTTTTATACCTTAAGGACTTAAACTAAGGAAAAACTGTTACATACATCTTTTCTTATTTCTGAAGGACTCTCTTTCTACAAAGTTTTGGCTCTCTATCTCTTTTATTTTTGAAATACCACTCAATAGTTTTGAAGATTCTTATGGCAGTTCCTCAACTTAACGAATTGTTTTCTTATTTTTATACCTTAAGGACTTAAAATAAGGTAAAACTGTTATGTACATCTTTTTTTATTTTTGAAGGACTCTCTCTCTACAAAGTTTTGGCTCTCTATCTCTTTTAGTTTTGAAATACCACTCAATAGTCTTGAAGATTCTTGTGGCAGTTCCTCAACGTAACGAAATATTTTCTTATTTTTATACCTTAAGGACTTAAAATAAGGAAAAACTGTTATGTACATCTTTTTTTATTTTTGAAGGACTCTCTCTCTACAAAGTTTTGGCTCTCTATCTCTTTTAGTTTTGAAATACCACTCAATAGTCATGAAGATTCTTGTGGCAGTTCCTCAACATAATGAATTGTTTTCTTATTTTTGTACCTTAAGGACTTAAACTAAGGAAAAACTGTTACATACATCTTTTCTTATTTCTGAAGGACTCTCTTTCTACAAAGTTTTGGCTCTCTATCTCTTTTATTTTTGAAATACCACTCAATAGTTTTGAAGATTCTTATGGCAGTTCCTCAACTTAACGAATTGTTTTCTTATTTTTATACCTTAAGGACTTAAACTAAGGAAAAACTGTTACATACATCTTTTCTTATTTCTGAAGGACTCTCTTTCTACAAAGTTTTGGCTCTCTATCTCTTTTATTTTTGAAATACCACTCAATAGTTTTAAAGATTCTTATGGCAGTTCCTCAACATAACGAATGGTTTTCTTATTTTTATACCTTAAGGACTTAAACTAAGGAAAAACTGTTACATACATCTTTTCTTATTTCTGAAGGACTCTCTTTCTACAAAGTTTTGGCTCTCTATCTCTTTTATTTTTGAAATACCACTCAATAGTTTTGAAGATTCTTATGGCAGTTCCTCAACTTAACGAATTGTTTTCTTATTTTTATACCTTAAGGACTCAAAATAAGGAAAAACTTATATATACATCTTTTCTTATTTCTAAAGGACTCTCTCTCTACAAAGGTTTGGCTCTCTATCTCATTGAGTTTTGAAATACCACTCAATAGTTTTAAAGATTCTTATGGCAGTTCCTCAACATAACGAATGGTTTTCTTATTTTTGTACCTTATATACTTAAAATTAGGAAAAGCTGTTATATACATCTTTTCTTATTTTTGAAGGACTCTCTCTCTACAAAGGTTTGGCTCTCTATCTCTTTGACTTTTGAAATACCACTCAATAGTTTTGAAGATTCTTATGGCAGTTCCTCAACATAACGAATTGTTTTCTTATTTTTGTACCTTAAGGACTTAAAATAAGGAAAAACTGTTATATACATCTTTTCTTGTTTCTGAAGGACTCTCTCCTCTACAAAGTTTTGGATCTCTATCTCTTTGAGTTTTGAAATACCACTCAATAGTCTTGAAGATTCTTGTGGCAGTTCCTCAACATAACGAAATGTTTTCTTATTTTTATACCTTAAGGACTCAAAATAAGGAAAAACTTATATATACATCTTTTCTTATTTCTAAAGGACTCTCTCTCTACAAAGTTTTGGCTCTCTATCTCATTGAGTTTTGAAATACCACTCAATAGTTTTGAAGATTCTTATGGCAGTTCCTCAACATAACGAATTGTTTTCTTATTTTTATACCTTAAGGACTTAAACTAAGGAAAAACTGTTACATACATCTTTTCTTGTTTCTGAAGGACTCTCTCTCTACAAAGTTTTGGCTCTCTGTCTCTTTGACTTTTGATATACCACTCAATAGTCTTGAAGATTCTTGTGGCAGTTCCTCAACATAACGAAATGTTTTCTTATTTTTATACCTTAAGGACTTAAAATAAGGAAAAACTGTTATGTACATCTTTTTTTATTTTTGAAGGACTCTCTCTCTACAAAGTTTTGGCTCTCTATCTCTTTTAGTTTTGAAATACCACTCAATAGTTTTGAAGATTCTTATGGCAGTTCCTCAACATAACGAATGGTTTTCTTATTTTTATACCTTAAGGACTTAAACTAAGGAAAAACTGTTACATATATCTTTTCTTATTTCTGAAGGACTCTCTTTCTACAAAGTTTTGGCTCTCTATATCTTTGAGTTTTGAAATACCACTCAATAGTTTGAAGATTCTTATGGCAGTTCCTCAACATAACGAATTGTTTTCTTATTTTTGTACCTTATATACTTAAAATTAGGAAAAGCTGTTATATATATCTTTTCTTATTTTTGAAGGACTCTCTCTCTACAAAGGTTTGGCTCTCTATCTCTTTGACTTTTGAAATACCACTCAATAGTTTTGAAGATTCTTATGGCAGTTCCTCAACATAACGAATTGTTTTCTTATTTTTGTACCTTATATACTTAAAATTAGGAAAAGCTGTTATATACATATTTTCTTATTTTTGAAGGACTCTCTCTCTACAAAGGTTTGGCTCTCTATCTCTTTGACTTTTGAAATACCACTCAATAGTTTTGAAGATTCTTATGGCAGTTCCTCAACATAACGAATTGTTTTCTTATTTTTATACCTTAAGGACTTAAAATAAGGAAAGACTGTTATATACATCTTTTCTTCTTTCTGAAGGACTCTCTCTCTACAAAGTTTTGGCTCTCTATCTCTTTGAGTTTTGAAATACCACTCAATAGTTTTGAAGATTCTTATGGCAGTTCCTCAACATAACGAATTGTTTTCTTATTTTTATACCTTAAGGACTTAAAATAAGGAAAAACTGTTATCTACATCTTTTCTTATTTCTGAAGCACTCTCTTTCTACAAAGTTTTGGCTCTCTATCTTTTTTAGTTTCGAAATACCACTCAATAGTTTTGAAGATTCTTATGGCAGTTCCTCAACATAACGAAATGTTTTCTTATTTTTGTACCTTATATACTTAAAATTAGGAAAAACTGTTATATATATCTTTTTTTATTTTTGAAGCACTCTCTCTCTACAAAGTTTTGGCTCTCTATTTCTTTTAGTTTTGAAAAACCACTCATTAGTTTTGAAGATTCTTATGGCAGTTCCTCAGCATAACGAATTGTTTTCTTATTTTTATACCTTAAGGACTTAAAATAAGAAAAAACTGTTATATACGTCTTTTTTTATTTTTGAAACACTCTCTCTCTCGAAAGTTTTGTCTCTCTATCTCTTTTAGTTTTGAAATACCACTCAATAGTTTTGAAGATTCTTGTGGCAGTTCCTCAACATAACGAATTGTTTTCTTATTTTTATACCTTAAGGACTTAAAATAAGGAAAAACTGTTATAAACATCTTTTTTTATTTTTGAAGCACTCTCTTTCTACAAAGTTTTGGCTCTGTATCTCATTTAGTTTTGAAATACCACTCAATAGTTTTGAAGATTCTTGTGGCAGTTCCCCAACATAACGAATGGTTTTCTTATTTTTATACCTTATATACTTAAAATTAGGAAAAGCTGTTATATACATCTTTTCTTATTTTTGAAGGACTCTCTCTCTTTAAAGGTTTGGCTCTCTATCTCTTTGACTTTTGAAATACCACTCAATAGTTTTGAAGATTCTTATGGCAGTTCCTCAACATAACGAATTGTTTTCTTATTTTTGTACCTTATATACTTAAAATTAGGAAAAGCTGTTATATACATCTTTTCTTATTTTTGAAGGACTCTCTCTCTACAAACGTTTGGCTCTCTATCTCTTTGACTTTTGAAATACCACTCAATAGTTTTGAAGATTCTTATGTCAGTTCCTCAACATAACGAATTGTTTTCTTATTTTTGTACCTTATATACTTAAAAGTAGGAAAAGCTGTTATATACATCTTTTCTTATTTTTGAAGGACTCTCTCTCTACAAAGGTTTGGCTCTCTATCTCTTTGACTTTTGAAATACCACTCAATAGTTTTGAAGATTCTTATGGCAGTTCCTCAACATAACGAATTGTTTTCTTATTTTTATACCTTAAGGACTTAAAATAAGGAAAGACTGTTATATACATCTTTTCTTATTTCTGAAGGACTCTCTCTCTACAAAGTTTTGGCTCTCTATCTCTTTGAGTTTTGAAATACCACTCAATAGTTTTGAAGATTCTTATGGCAGTTCCTCAACATAACGAATTGTTTTCTTAATTTTGTACCTTATATACTTAAAATTAGGAAAAGCTGTTATATACATCTTTTCTTATTTTTAAAGGACTCTCTCTCTACAAAGGTTTGGCTCTCTATCTCTTTGACTTTTGAAATACCACTCAATAGTTTTGAAGATTCTTATGGCAGTTCCTCAACATAACGAATTGTTTTCTTATTTTTATACCTTAAGGACTTAAAATAAGGAAAGACTGTTATATACATCTTTTCTTATTTCTGAAGGACTCTCTCTCTACAAAGTTTTGGCTCTCTATCTCTTTGAGTTTTGAAATACCACTCAATAGTTTTGAAGATTCTTATGGCAGTTCCTCAACATAACGAATTGTTTTCTTATTTTTATACCTTAAAGACTTAAAATAAGGAAAAACTGTTATCTACATCTTTTCTTATTTCTGAAGCACTCTCTTTCTACAAAGTTTTGGCTCTCTATCTTTTTGAGTTTTGAAATACCACTCAATAGTTTTGAAGATTCTTATGGCAGTTCCTCAACATAACGAATTGTTTTCTTATTTTTGTACCTTATATACTTAAAATTAGGAAAAGCTGTTATATACATCTTTTCTTATTTTTGAAGGACTCTCTCTCTACAAAGGTTTGGCTCTCTATCTCTTTGACTTTTGAAATACCACTCAATAGTTTTGAAGATTCTTATGGCAGTTCCTCAACATAACGAATTGTTTTCTTATTTTTATACCTTAAGGACTTAAAATAAGGAAAGACTGTTATATACATCTTTTCTTATTTCTGAAGGACTCTCTCTCTACAAAGTTTTGGCTCTCTATCTCTTTGAGTTTTGAAATACCACTCAATAGTTTTGAAGATTCTTATGGCAGTTCCTCAACATAACGAATTGTTTTCTTATTTTTGTACCTTATATACTTAAAATTAGGAAAAGCTGTTATATACATCTTTTCTTATTTTTGAAGGACTCTCTCTCTACAAAGGTTTGGCTCTCTATCTCTTTGACTTTTGAAATACCACTCAATAGTTTTGAAGATTCTTATGGCAGTTCCTCAACATAACGAATTGTTTTCTTATTTTTATACCTTAAGGACTTAAAATAAGGAAAGACTGTTATATACATCTTTTCTTATTTCTGAAGGACTCTCTCTCTACAAAGTTTTGGCTCTCTATCTCTTTGAGTTTTGAAATACCACTCAATAGTTTTGAAGATTCTTATGGTAGTTCCTCAACATAACGAATTGTTTTCTTATTTTTATACCTTAAGGACTTAAAATAAGGAAAGACTGTTATATACATCTTTTCTTATTTCTGAAGGACTCTCTCTCTACAAAGTTTTGGCTCTCTATCTCTTTGAGTTTTGAAATACCACTCAATAGTTTTGAAGATTCTTATGGCAGTTCCTCAACATAACGAATTGTTTTCTTATTTTTATACCTTAAGGACTTAAAATAAGGAGAAACTGTTATCTACATCTTTTCTTATTTCTGAAGCACTCTCTTTCTACAAAGTTTTGGCTCTCTATCTTTTTGAGTTTTGAAATACCACTCAATAGTTTTGAAGATTCTTATGGCAGTTCCTCAACATAACGAATTGTTTTCTTATTTTTGTACCTTATATACTTAAAATTAGGAAAAGCTGTTATATACATCTTTTCTTATTTTTGAAGGACTCTCTCTCTACAAAGGTTTGGCTCTCTATCTCTTTGACTTTTGAAATACCACTCAATAGTTTTGAAGATTCTTATGGCAGTTCCTCAACATAACGAATTGTTTTCTTATTTTTATACATTAAGGACTTAAAATAAGGAAAGACTGTTATATACATCTTTTCTTATTTCTGAAGGACTCTCTCTCTACAAAGTTTTGGCTCTCTATCTCTTTGAGTTTTGAAATACCACTCAATAGTTTTGAAGATTCTTATGGCAGTTCCTCAACATAACGAATTGTTTTCTTATTTTTGTACCTTATATACTTAAAATTAGGAAAAGCTGTTATATACATCTTTTCTTATTTTTGAAGGACTCTCTCTGTACAAAGGTTTGGCTCTCTATCTCTTTGACTTTTGAAATACCACTCAATAGTTTTGAAGATTCTTATGGCAGTTCCTCAACATAACGAATTGTTTTCTTATTTTTATACCTTAAGGACTTAAAATAAGGAAAGACTGTTATATACATCTTTTCTTATTTCTGAAGGACTCTCTCTCTACAAAGTTTTGGCTCTCTATCTCTTTGAGTTTTGAAATACCACTCAATAGTTTTGAAGATTCTTATGGCAGTTCCTCAACATAACGAATTGTTTTCTTATTTTTATACCTTAAGGACTTAAAATAAGGAAAGACTGTTATATACATCTTTTCTTATTTCTGAAGGACTCTCTCTCTACAAAGTTTTGGCTCTCTATCTCTTTGAGTTTTGAAATACCACTCAATAGTTTTGAAGATTCTTATGGCAGTTCCTCAACATAACGAATTGTTTTCTTATTTTTATACCTTAAGGACTTAAAATAAGGAAAAACTGTTATCTACATCTTTTCTTATTTCTGAAGCACTCTCTTTCTACAAAGTTTTGGCTCTCTATCTTTTTTAGTTTCGAAATACCACTCAATAGTTTTGAAGATTCTTATGGCAATTCCTCAACATAACGAAATGTTTTCTTATTTTTGTACCTTATATACTTAAAATTAGGAAAAACTGTTATATATATCTTTTTTTATTTTTGAAGCACTCTCTCTCTACAAAGTTTTGGCTCTCTATTTCTTTTAGTTTTGAAAAACCACTCATTAGTTTTGAAGATTCTTATGGCAGTTCCTCAGCATAACGAATGGTTTTCTTATTTTTATACCTTAAGGACTCAAAATAAGAAAAAACTGTTATATACGTCTTTTTTTATTTTTGAAACACTCTCTCTCTCGAAAGTTTTGTCTCTCTATCTCTTTTAGTTTTGAAATACCACTCAATCGTTTTGAAGATTCTTGTGGCAGTTCCTCAACATAACGAATTGTTTTCTTATTTTTATACCTTAAGGACTTAAAATAAGGAAAAACTGTTATATACATCTTTTTTTATTTTTGAAGCACTCTCTTTCTACAAAGTTTTGGCTCTGTATCTCTTTTAGTTTTGAAATACCACTCAATAGTTTTGAAGATTCTTGTTGCAGTTCCCCAACATAACGAATGGTTTTCTTATTTTTATACCTTAAGGACTTAAAATAAGGAAAAACTGTTATGTACATCTTTTTTTATTTTTGAAGGACTCTCTCTCTACAAAGTGTTGGCTCTCTAACTCTTTTAGTTTTGAAATACCACTCAATAGTCTTGAAGATTCTTGTGGCAGTTCCTCAACATAACGAAATGTTTTCTTATTTTTATACCTTAAGGACTTAAAATAAGGAAAGACTGTTATATACATCTTTTCTTATTTCTGAAGGACTCTCTCTCTACAAAGTTTTGGCTCTCTATCTCTTTGAGTTTTGAAATACCACTCAATAGTTTTGAAGATTCTTATGGCAGTTCCTCAACATAACGAATTGTTTTCTTATTTTTATACCTTAAGGACTTAAAATAAGGAAAGACTGTTATATACATCTTTTCTTATTTCTGAAGGACTCTCTCTCTACAAAGTTTTGGCTCTCTATCTCTTTGAGTTTTGAAATACCACTCAATAGTTTTGAAGATTCTTATGGCAGTTCCTCAACATAACGAATTGTTTTCTTATTTTTATACCTTAAGGACTTAAAATAAGGAAAGACTGTTATATACATCTTTTCTTATTTCTGAAGGACTCTCTCTCTACAAAGTTTTGGCTCTCTATCTCTTTGAGTTTTGAAATACCACTCAATAGTTTTGAAGATTCTTATGGCAGTTCCTCAACATAACGAATTGTTTTCTTATTTTTATACCTTAAGGACTTAAAATAAGGAAAGACTGTTATATACATCTTTTCTTATTTCTGAAGGACTCTCTCTCTACAAAGTTTTGGCTCTCTATCTCTTTGAGTTTTGAAATACCACTCAATAGTTTTGAAGATTCTTATGGCAGTTCCTCAACATAACGAATTGTTTTCTTATTTTTATACCTTAAGGACTTAAAATAAGGAAAAACTGTTATCTACATCTTTTCTTATTTCTGAAGCACTCTCTTTCTACAAAGTTTTGGCTCTCTATCTTTTTTAGTTTCGAAATACCACTCAATAGTTTTGAAGATTCTTATGGCAATTCCTCAACATAACGAAATGTTTTCTTATTTTTGTACCTTATATACTTAAAATTAGGAAAAACTGTTATATATATCTTTTTTTATTTTTGAAGCACTCTCTCTCTACAAAGTTTTGGCTCTCTATTTCTTTTAGTTTTGAAAAACCACTCATTAGTTTTGAAGATTCTTATGGCAGTTCCTCAGCATAACGAATGGTTTTCTTATTTTTATACCTTAAGGACTCAAAATAAGAAAAAACTGTTATATACGTCTTTTTTTATTTTTGAAACACTCTCTCTCTCGAAAGTTTTGTCTCTCTATCTCTTTTAGTTTTGAAATACCACTCAATCGTTTTGAAGATTCTTGTGGCAGTTCCTCAACATAACGAATTGTTTTCTTATTTTTATACCTTAAGGACTTAAAATAAGGAAAAACTGTTATATACATCTTTTTTTATTTTTGAAGCACTCTCTTTCTACAAAGTTTTGGCTCTGTATCTCATTTAGTTTTGAAATACCACTCAATAGTTTTGAAGATTCTTGTTGCAGTTCCCCAACATAACGAATGGTTTTCTTATTTTTATACCTTAAGGACTTAAAATAAGGAAAAACTGTTATGTACATCTTTTTTTATTTTTGAAGGACTCTCTCTCTACAAAGTGTTGGCTCTCTAACTCTTTTAGTTTTGAAATACCACTCAATAGTCTTGAAGATTCTTGTGGCAGTTCCTCAACATAACGAAATGTTTTCTTATTTTTATACCTTAAGGACTTAAAATAAGGAAAACTGTTATATACATCTTTTTTTATTTTTGAAGCACTCTCTTTCTACAAAGTTTTGGCTCTCTATCTCTTTTAGTTTTGAAATACCACTCAATAGTTTTGAAGATTCTTATGGCAGTTCCTCAACATAACGAAATGTTTTCTTATTTTTATACCTTAAGGACTAAAAATTAGAAAAAACTGTTATGTACATCTTTTCTTATTTTTGAAGAACTCCCTTTCTACAAAGTTTTGGCTCTCTATCTCTTTTAGTTTTGAAATACCACTCAATAGTTTTGAAGATTCTTATGGCAGTTCCTTTTTTTTTTTTTTTTAATTGTTTTTATTTTATAAGCCATTTAAGTTTACAGTATACATTTATTATAATAAAAACTTAAAAAAAAAGATATACGAGCTTTGATTTTAACCCTTACTGCTCCATTTTAATAGGATTCTCTAAGGTATAATTTTTCTTTTGATAATTTTGTGTTTTAACATTAATTTTTATATTTTTTTAATATTTTAAAGAGTTTACTTTTTATATTACATTTTATTTCTATTTCGGAAAAGGCTAAAAAAACCGAAAAGTAATTTATTAATTTTTTTTTATAAAACAACTTAAATCTAACCTAAATCTAACTTAAACCTACACTAAATCTACTGGAAATAGCCAATCTTACTGGCTTACAATAATAATTAATATATATAAAATATTTTATTTACTTTTCAATTCATTATATTTTGCTTTTATTTGTACTTACAATAAACTGCCAATTTATCTATTTTTTAACCACCAATATTTATCCTTGTTAAGAATAAATTCAATATATTTTTTTGAAGTAGACATTTCATATCTCCAAGTCTCTAGTGACTCCATTGGGTTTAAATTTGGGGCGAAATTTATAGATCTATTTGTACTTCTTCTGAAGGCGTGATATATAATCGGTATGTTATTACTTGTACTCTGTATAAAATTTTCTTTATCTAGAATAAGAAAAGCTTCCGGTGGAATAAATCCAGTTTTAAATGTATTTGAGATGTATTGATAGTCAGGATAAACTGAATGAGCTATTAAACTATTTTGTGTAATGTTTGGAACTTTTATAAAATGGTTTCTTATGAGATTAATAATAAAAATATCGATTCTTGAAATATTTGCCATATCATATATTTTCTTATTGCTAATGTAGTGAGAAAAATCTGTTTCCGGTTTCCTATATTTTCCAAGACATGCTCTAAGGCATTTTCTTTCAAACTTTCTATATATTTCCATTGTTGATCCACTAATGTTATACCATATTTGGCATGCATAAGTTAACACTGGTCTGATTATGCTTTGATAAGCTAAGACTTTTACTCTTGGTGAGATGTACTTACAATTGAATACTTTTTGAGTTATACTGTATGCTTTACGAGCGTCAGTTACCTTTTTTTTAATATGTGTCGAGTAGTTTAGATTGTGTTGCAAATATACCCCGAGATATTTTACTACTTTTTTGTTGGTAAGTTTGGTATTATCCGGTAATTGAATATGAAATTTCCTCCAATTCCTTCTTATGTCTAGGTTTGCTTTATCTAATGTTGTTCTAAATAATATCACTTCACATTTCTTAAAACTAACTCTTAACTTCCAAGAGTTAGCATAAGATAAAACTTCGTCGAACATATTTTGTAATATATGTTGGGTTTATGAGGCTTTTTTTTCAGCTGCATATATCACTAAGTCATCTGCAAATGCTATACTTAATTGCGGTTCATTATTATTGTTAAATTGAGCTAATAATGCGCTTAAGTAAATACTAAAGAGTATTGGTGAATTGACTGTGCCTTGCTGTAGTCCATTTTGTATATGAAATGTTTTATTAGAATTAATATCACCTATATTGACTATGAAGGATTTTTTCGTTATCATTTCTTGAATTATTTTTATTAACGGCTTTGGGTAATTGTATGTTATAAGTTTGTATATTAATCCAGTTGTCCAAACTGAATTAAATGCTGATTCAAAATCTATTAAGCATGCTCCTACACATCTGGCATTATTTAGGTGCCAACAAACATCTGAAATTAGCTTAGTTATTCCATGTGTGGTAGAGTGGTTAGCTCTAAAACCAAATTGATTGTCTGTCAAGATATCTTTTTCCACCGTAAGTTTTATTAAATACTTATTAACTATTTTTTCAAATACTTTGCTAATATTTGGTAGCAAACTAATTGGTCTATAACTTTTTGGGTCAACTGGATCTTTACTAGGTTTTTTTAGTACAATTACCTTCGCTTTTTTCCAACTTTTAGGGTAATAGCAATTATTTAATATATTATTAAATATAGCACAGTACTGTCTTATAATTTCTTCTGGAAGGTGTTTCAGAATGATATTTGGGATCTTATCCAGCCCGGAAGATATTTTGTTATTCAAATTTCGAAATATATCTCTTGTTTTTTCTAATGTTATAAAATATTCATTATGGCAATCTATTTCTTTTAAATTGTTAGATTTCAAATCGTTTTTAAAATCTGTCACTGTTACATTATTTAAGCTATCTGCAATTTTATCTGATATAAACTGATTAACTACCATTTCAATATTATTATTTTGTCTTGAGCTATTTGTACTTATACATGGCATATGTGTATTTTGAATCTGCGCTCCTAATATCTTTAATATATCCTGCTTATTAGTTATTACATATCTCTCTGCACTATCCTTATAAAGTTCATTTGGTTCAAGTTCTGCTGTATTAATTATTCCCATATCATTCGTATCAATTTTTAATGTATTTATTTCAGATAGTTCCTTACGTCGAAATAACTTGTTAATTTGGGGAAACATATTTGAATTTGGTACTATTTTGGCTAAAGTATCTGTCCAATTTTCATTTATTTTTAATCTAATTTGATCTTTTATTAAAGTATTTATGTTTCTCAAGACCGATTTTAATCTAATATAAGTAAGATCATGTTTATTATTAGTTACTCTGTATACGTTGTTCATAGATGATAAAATAATGTTTTTTTGCTTATGAAGTTTATTAAGTAATGGTGTCATATATCTATATGAGCCACTTTTCGGAATTATTTTAGGTATTTCTGAATCTATTGTTTCTAAAATGATATTGTCAAGTTGTTGTAGGAAATTTTCTATTTGATTATTAGTAAGATTTATGTTATCCGGTACTAAATTTAAATTATTTCCTATGTGATGTTTGTAATTGCTTTCCATTTTTTTTTGTATGTTTACCCAGTTAGCTGCTTTAAAATTTAATCTATATGAATTTGAGTGTTCCTCGAAGGTGAAGTTAGAGTAATTATCTGCTGCAACTTCTATTAAAACTGCATCATGATCACTATGAAACACCTTCCAGAAGAAATTATAAGACAGTACTGTGCTATATTTAATAATATATTAAATAATTGCTATTACCCTAAAAGTTGGAAAAAAGCGAAGGTAATTGTACTAAAAAAACCTAGTAAAGATCCAGTTGACCCAAAAAGTTATAGACCAATTAGTTTGCTACCAAATATTAGCAAAGTATTTGAAAAAATAGTTAATAAGTATTTAATAAAACTTACGGTGGAAAAAGATATCTTGACAGACAATCAATTTGGTTTTAGAGCTAACCACTCTATCACACATGGAATAACTAAGCTAATTTCAGATGTTTGTTGGCACCTAAATAATGCCAGATGTGTAGGAGCATGCTTAATAGATTTTGAATCAGCATTTAATTCAGTTTGGACAACTGGATTAATATACAAACTTATAACATACAATTACCCAAAGCCGTTAATAAAAATAATTCAAGAAATGATAACGAAAAAATCCTTCATAGTCAATATAGGTGATATTAATTCTAATAAAACATTTCATATACAAAATGGACTACAGCAAGGCACAGTCAATTCACCAATACTCTTTAGTATTTACTTAAGCGCATTATTAGCTCAATTTAACAATAATAATGAACCGCAATTAAGTATAGCATTTGCAGATGACTTAGTGATATATGCAGCTGAAAAAAAAGCCTCATAAACCCAACATATATTACAAAATATGTTCGACGAAGTTTTATCTTATGCTAACTCTTGGAAGTTAAGAGTTAGTTTTAAGAAATGTGAAGTGATATTATTTAGAACAACATTAGATAAAGCAAACCTAGACATAAGAAGGAATTGGAGGAAATTTCATATTCAATTACCGGATAATACCAAACTTACCAACAAAAAAGTAGTAAAATATCTCGGGGTATATTTGCAACACAATCTAAACTACTCGACACATATTAAAAAAAAGGTAACTGACGCTCGTAAAGCATACAGTATAACTCAAAAAGTATTCAATTGTAAGTACATCTCACCAAGAGTAAAAGTCTTAGCTTATCAAAGCATAATCAGACCAGTGTTAACTTATGCATGCCAAATATGGTATAACATTAGTGGATCAACAATGGAAATATATAGAAAGTTTGAAAGAAAATGCCTTAGAGCATGTCTTGGAAAATATAGGAAACCGGAAACAGATTTTTCTCACTACATTAGCAATAAGAAAATATATGATATGGCAAATATTTCAAGAATCGATATTTTTATTATTAATCTCATAAGAAACCATTTTATAAAAGTTCCAAACATTACACAAAATAGTTTAATAGCTCATTCAGTTTATCCTGACTATCAATACATCTCAAATACATTTAAAACTGGATTTATTCCACCGGAAGCTTTTCTTATTCTAGATAAAGAAAATTTTATACAGAGTACAAGTAATAACATACCGATTATATATCACGCCGAAGAAGTACAAATAGATCTATAAATTTCGCCCCAAATTTAAACCCAATGGAGTCACTAGAGACTTGGAGATATGAAATGTCTACTTCAAAAAAAGATATTGAATTTATTCTTAACAAGGATAAATATTGGTGGTTAAAAAATAGATAAATTGGCAGTTTATTGTAAGTACAAATAAAAGCAAAATATAATGAATTGAAAAGTAAATAAAATGTTTTATATATATTAATTATTATTGTAAGCCAGTAAGATTGGCTATTTTCAGTAGATTTAGTGTAGGTTTAAGTTAGATTTAGGTTAGATTTAAGTTGTTTTATAAAAAAAAATTAATAAATTACTTTTCGGTTTTTTTAGCCTTTTCCGAAATAGAAATAAAATGTAATATAAAAAGTAAACTCTTTAAAATATTAAAAAAATATAAAAATTAATGTTAAAACACAAAATTATCAAAAGAAAAATTATACCTTAGAGAATCCTATTAAAATGGAGCAGTAAGGGTTAAAATCAAAGCTCGTATATCTTTTTTTTAAGTTTTTATTATAATAAATGTATACTGTAAACTTAAATGGCTTATAAAATAAAAACAATTAAAAAAAAAAAAAAAATTGGGATGATCCGAATGAGTTAATTGATAGATTGAGAATTTTACATGCATCACAACATGCTGGGAATAATAATCATCAAAATGAAATCAATTCTATTCTTGAAGAGCTTAGAGAAGCTGATATAATCGAATAATTATATTAGCATGTCTACACTTCCAAAATGTCTATTGATAAGTTTGGACGCAATTCTCGCAATCAAACTTCAAATAAATTACTATTTAAAAATTATTCTGCTCTTAGTTTCAAATTAACTGAGGATGGAGATTATGATCTTCAATTTAAAAAATTAATTAATGTTAATCATCCGTTTAACACAATGGATTCCACAAATAAAAAATATGTTGATGATTCAATTGAAAATTTAAAACAATATGTTATGAAATTAATCAACGAATTAAAAGAAGATGTATTTTTAAAATTAAGAAATGAAATATCACGTGTTTATGGATCTAATGATAAAATGGATGCTAATTTGAAAACTAATATATTGAAAATTAAAGATGAAACTAAAAAATATATGGATGGAGAATTAGCATTTCTTGTAAAACATATAAATGCATTACGAGATGAAGTAATTATGGTGGAAACTCCTCGTACTGATATTGTTCGGTTATCAGATGATTCGAAAAAAGAACTAATACAAACTCACGACCTTAGAAAAGTAAATTTTTAAAATAAAAGATATACTAGAATAGTTCAATTTAAACTGCTGACATGGATATACATCAAATCGGGTATTCTTTAAAGAATTTTCTCATTAAATATGAAGATATTCTTTTGGAGGAGCACTATGAAGAATTAAATCATCATTTCAAATTTCTAAAAAGGTTTAAAGATTCAACATTAGAATTAACAAAGGAATATGGCTATCATTGGAGTATATGTCCATATACAGCTGAAATTGTTGAGGATGTTCCCGAAACATGTGAATGCATCTCAGCTGAAAATATTATGATAAGAATTGTAAAGCTTATGAAATTGTATGAAAGAATAAGAAAATAAATTATTAATAAAACTATAACATGTGTATGTACTTAATTTTTACTTCTTGAAATGTCTAAGAGAGAGGTTGTTGAAGAGTTGCACAAGCCAGCTCGTAGAAATTTTAAAAGACGAAGAGTTATTATCAAAGGTTTTGATGATCTTTGGCAAGCTGATTTAGTAGAAATGGGTGCATATGCTAAACAAAATAAAGCTTATAAATATTTATTAACAGTTATTGATACCTTTTCAAAATATGCATGGGCTATTCCTATAAAAAATAAAACTGCTGAAAATGTAATGCAAGCAATGAATTCTATTTTCATCGCATCTAAAAGATATCCAAAAAATTTGCAAACCGATGATGGAAAAGAATTTTTTAATAATACTTTTAAAAATTTGATTGTGAAATACCATATTAATCATTATTCAACATTCAGCTCATTAAAAGCCAGTATTGTTGAACGATTCAATCGAACTCTAAAGGAAAAAATGTGGCGAGATTTCAGTTTTAATGGTGATTATAAATGGATAGATACTGTTGGAAAATTAGTTCACCAATACAATAACACTAAACATCGTACTATTAAGAAGCGGCCATCTGATGTAAATAGTAAAAACGCAAATGAGCTGTTGTCAACTGCATATAATCATATTAAAATTGTTACATCAGCAAAATTTAAAGTGGGTGACTCAGTTCGTATAAGCAAGTACAAACATGTTTTTGAAAAGGGATACACACCAAATTGGACAACTGAAATATTTAAAATCAAGAAAATTCAGATTACTAACCCCATCACATACTTATTAGAAGATTATCAAGGTCATCCCATTCAAGGCGGTTTCTATGAGCTAGAATTAATAAAAGCTAAAAATAAAGATGTCTATCTAGTTGAAAAAATTGTAAAAACTAAAGATAATAGAGTTTTTGTTAAATGGCTTGGTTTCCCATCAAGTCACAATTCTTGGATAAATAAAACAAATTTATTATAACATTAAAAATGTTTATTTTTTTCTTTTATTAATATTATATTTTGATTAGATATAAGTACATATGAATCATTCAAATTATTATGATATTAATGTTAAAGTAAAAATTCACTTTTTAATGTTTGTTTAATTTTAGGTAAATTTAATACAGTATATTCACTTTTGAATGTAGTATCTTCTATAGTCATTTCTTCAACTTCTCCATTACTTAAAATTCTTTCTTTTAAGATATCACGATATTCGATACATTGTATTCTAATTGTTCTTTTCTGAAAATTGCTATCGTATGAACATCTTACATGAATTTGTATTTCACCCTCTTCAAGTATAAAATGTCTATAAAAAATTTCTTTGCTGTTAATTACACCACCAATATCACTTTCTTTTCTAATTAAATCCATCTTAAAAGCTTCAATTGCTTCTTCTACTGTAACATATTGAGGAGCTGAATCAGCTTCATCTGAAATAATTCGCTCTGTAATATTTTTTTTCTATTGGTAAACTTGTTGTTGTTGTTGTTGTTGTTGCTGCTTCAGGATTTTTACTATATTTTATAAAATCTAATGAGAGTCCGACCTTAATTGTATCATTGTTTGGCCCGATGATATCAAAATTAATATATCCATGTTTCTCTTCATTTAAATAAAAACGAGTAGGAGCTGATTTGTATATATTAAATTGTATCAGATACAAAATACTAATTAATATTATCTTCATTTTGTTTTGTTTTTGAGAGATACTTATTATGAATATCTTTGCAAACGTTGACTTCAAAGGTTTGGTTTATTATGAGACATTTTATTATGCTACCTGCTATTATATATTCGAAAATTGATTAGTTTAGTTCTCTTTAGGAATCATACTGAATTTTTATTATTAATTATAATTATAGTGATATTTTAGTTTCTCAATCACTTGATATACGTACAAAAGTGTTTCAAAAACTAAGTTACAAAATTTTATAAATTTGTAAAATTCGAAATTTTCAATTTTTTTGAATGATGTTCATGCATTTCCTTAGAAACATCTGTCATATTCAATTTCTCAGTTTGAATCATCACAAGCTCATTTTTTAATTTTCTTAATAATTGTACACGATCAGTTTTATTATTCTTATCATATTTATCAGCTAATTGAGAGAGGAATTTAATACCCTCATCAAGTCTATCTTTCAACAAAGATCTTTTCTCTATAATTTTATTATTCTCTACAACTTTCTTGTTTATATTTAATTTTAAAGATTCTAAAGCTGCATCAGCATTCACACTTCCCTCTTTTTCTGTTGGTAATATATCCATTATAAGTTTATTTATATTTTCCCAGTCATCTTCTTCAATAAAAGGACAATCTGTGGGAAAATGGTTTGAAATGTATCTGTTGTGACTCATATTTTCTGGAAATAAAATATCACTCTTTATAGCTATATCCCCACCATTTACTTCAAGTTTTATGTGCTGTCAATCTAAAACATATGCGATTATGTTTATGTTTTATTAATGAAGAATGCTAAACATTAATAAATTACATGTTGGATGTCAGATGGACGGACGAATTTTAACTTTACACTACAATTCCGCTTACGCATACATATTTCATATAAGAATATTATTCTAACTGATAAGAACCTTTAAAATTTTTAAAACCACAAGTTTTCATTTTTTCAATTTTTAAAATCGTACAATTTGGTAGGGTACTCTACTCAAAATTTCTATTATGTTGCGTGAACATACATTACAAACTCTAATTATTCAACATTAAAACAATAAAAACAGCAAAACAAAATTTTGACATATTTGTTTCATATAATATCATAATTTTTACAAATTTATGATAAGACTTATTTTTTCTAAAATTCTTTATCAAATCCATAGCATGAGTTATTTATAGAATTTTTTAATACCATGTCAACCATTTATATACACATTTAACATTAACTTTTGTAAATGGCTTGGTAGCTGAATGGTTAGCGTGGTTACTCGTTAATCAGATCCAAGTTCAAATCCTCTTTCAAACAGTTAGTTTTTTTTAAAAAAAAAATATAATTAACATTCATATTCATAAATTACACGCCCACACACACACATACATAAATAATAATTAACATGGAATCATACTTATAATTAACAACTGAGAATATTCCCCTGATCCCGATGGAATTCCCTATGACGTCATCATCAGATAAGTGTTCCCCAGCTGGTCCAATCAACGTCATCAAGCATGGCGCCAAATATATAACAATAACAACAATAACATGATAAGGTCAACGACCTACAGAAATAAATGCTTCTCTACCTTGAGATCTTACACAGCCAGGCGCCCACCGTCATCAAAAGTGCTTCTAGACTTTGAGATTCACCGGACGGAATTTCCTATGACGTCAGGGGTTCCCCCAAAAGTACTTCTCTACCTTGAGATAACAGCAGCAAAAACATGACGTAGACCTACAAATCCTTATCTTCCATCACCTTCACTCTCACACAATAATTTCTCATTTCTTTATGGCGCCAACCACTAGAGTGAGCGAGATAGCAATGTCTGGCTCAACCGCTGCAATACCTACTCAGCACTACTATTAAATTTTAAATTTATTGCTGATTTAACAGGAAAAATCATTGACATTCCTCAATTTAATTTTAAAAATGGTGATTTTTCTCTTTTAAACGATTATTTGCTAAATATCAATTGGAATGAAGTATTAAGTGCTGAAATTACTCTTGATTGTTGTTATAAGAAATTTATAGATTTGTTATTTGGCGGTTTTACTACATCTATTCCTCTGAAAGAACCCACTTCAACTCATCATCCACCGTGGTACAATAAAAGGCTTCTCTCTTTGAAAAATGCGAGAAATAAAGCACATACAAAGTATATAATTAGCTTTTCTTTGGCAGACAAAATTGTATTTCAGAGACTACGCAAGGAATTTGATTTTTTGAGCAAATATCTTTATAATAATTTCATTCTTACCTATGAGTCTAATATAAAATCAAATTCCAAAAACTTCTGGAAATTTATAAATATCCGAAGAAAATCCTGTGGATTTCCTCAAGGCATTTCCTATAAAAATGAAACAGCTAAAGATTCAGTCTCAACTTGCAATTTATTCGCTAAGTATTTTGAATCAGTTTTTATAAGACCACAATCAAGAATAAATTTGCAAAGTCACCTACAATCTTTTGTTGATTTAGGACACATGCAATTATCATATTGTGATATTTTCAACAAAATTAATACCTTAGGTATTAATCTGAGTTCTGGTCCAGATGCTATCCGTAATTTAGTTTTAAAGAACTGCATTTACAGTTTGACTTATCCTCTTTACTTAATTTTTAACAGATCACTAAATAAAGGAATTTTCTTAGATGACTGGAAATTCTCAAACATTATTCCTATTTTCAAATCAGGGTCTAAAACTGTCGTTGAAAATTATAGACCTATCGCTAAATTATCTTCTATTCCTAAACTTTTCGAAGCTATTGTCACAGATAAAATGTATTTCTTGGTTAAAGAACACATATCTCCAAATCAGCATGGCTTTATGGATGGAAGATCTACATCCACTAACTTAGCAGTTTTTCTTCACACAGTTTTCAATGCAATTGAAAAAGGCTATCAAGTAGATACGATATTCACGGATATTTCTAAAGCTTTTGACAAAGTAGACCACTCTTTACTACTCTCTAAACTTCAGGCTCTTGGTATTCATGGTTCCTTCCTTCTATGGGTTCAATCTTATTTGATTGGTCGTAAACTCTGCGTTAAAATACAAAATAGCACGTCATATAACTTCGAGGCTACGTCTGGTTTTCCACAAGGAACTCATATGGGGCCACTATTATTTTTATTGTTTATGAACGATATCGACTACGATATTAAGTCTTTGATCTTATCATTTGCTGACGATACCAAACTTTTTGCGGTTATTAAGTCGGACGAAGATTGCCATCTCCTGCAGCAGGATCTTGACAAATTCTACTCTTGGTGTAACATTAATGGTCTTACCATTAATATTAATAAGTGCAGTTACATGTCATTTTCCAGGAATCAAACTTTAATTGAATCTTATTATAATATCAACGGTTCTATTATTGAACATGTCCGTGAAACAAAAGACTTGGGTATCATTCTCGATAATAAATTAACTTTTAATGCTCACATAGATCGAATTATTTCTAAAGCTTTTTCCATGTTAGGTTACATTAAGCGTAATTCACAGCAATTTTCTGATCCTTATACATTCAAAAATTTATATACTGCACTTGTTCGTCCTCACCTCGAATATGCTTGTCCGATCTGGATGCCTTATTATGATAAACATATTAAGAGAATAGAGTCTGTTCAAAAGAATATGATTAGGTTTTGCCTTCGTAAATTCAACTGGCAACCGTATATTACTGGATATTTAGCTAAATGTCAACTTATTAAGCTTTCTACTCTTGAGGCTAGGCGAAATGCTGCATCCGTGATATAAAATGTCCATCTATTCTTCGCTTTTATAATATCTATGCTCCAGTGCGCGATTTCAGAAGCCAAAGATTTTTATATCTTCAAAATCATAGAACGAACTATGGTTTTTCCGAACCTATTGCAAACTCTCAGCGCTTATTTAATAACAGTTTTTCAGTAATTGACTTCAACTACAGTAGATTCGTTTTTAGGAGAAAAATCATCACATTTTTTGAAACATTACAATAATTCTTCTAATTTTAATTAATTACAATTTTATTCTACAAATTTATTAAAATTATTCTCTGTTATCATTTGAATGTACTGCATACCTTTATAATTACTATTGCTTTTACTATTAATATTTATTTATTACTTAAGTCTGAATTTTTCTTTTTTTTTAACTTCTTTTCTTGAATTAATGTTATTTTTAACTTGAAATTGTTAATGCATCTTATTATTAATGTTATTTTATATCTGAAATTATTTTTATATTTACAATTTTTGTTTTCTATTTCTAGTTTTATTTTATTTTAGTTTTAAATATTTTATAAGCAAAATCTGTAAGGGACTACCCAGTAGATTGAAATAAATAAATAAATAAATAAATAAATAACAGTTTTTTCTTATTTTAAGTCCTTAAGGTATAAAAATAAGAAAACAATTCGTTATGTTGAGGAACTGCCATAAGAATCTTCAAAACTATTGAGTGGTATTTCAAAACTCAAAGAGATAGAGAGCCAAAACTTTGTAGAAAAAGAGTCCTTCAGAAATAAGAAAAGATGTTTATAACAGTTTTTCCTTATTTTAAGTCCTTAAGGTATAAAAATAAGAAAACAATTCGTTATGTTGAGGAACTGCCCTAAGAATCTTCAAAACTATTGAGTGGTATTTCAAAACTCAAAGAGATAGAGAGCCAAAACTTTGTAGACAGAGAGTCCTTCAGAAATAAGAAAAGATGTATATAACAGTTTTTCCTTATTTTAAGTCCTTAAGGTATAAAAATAAGAAAACAATTCGTTATGTTGAGGAACTGCCATAAGAATCTTCAAAACTATTGAGTGGTATTTCAAAACTCAAAGAGATAGAGAGCCAAAACTTTGTAGACAGAGAGTCCTTCAGAAATAAGAAAAGATGTATATAACAGTTTTTCCTTATTTTAAGTCCTTAAGGTATAAAAATAAGAAAACATTTCGTTATGTTGAGGAACTGCCACAAGAATCTTCAAAACTATTGAGTGGTATTTTAAAACTAAAAGAGATAGAGAGCCAAAACTTTGTAGAGAGAGAGTCCTTCAGAAACAGGAAAAGATGTATATAACAGTTTTTTCTTATTTTAAGTCCTTAAGGAATAAAAATAAGAAAACAATTCGTTATGTTGAGGAACTGCCATAAGAATCTTCAAAACTATTGAGTGGTATTTCAAAACTGAAAGAGATAGAGAGCCAAAACTTTGTAGAGAGAGATTCCTTCAAAAATAAGAAAAGATGTAAGTAACAGTTTTTCCTTATTTTAAGTCCTTAGGGTATAAAAAAAAGAAAACATTTCGTTATGTTGAGGAACTGCCACAAGAATCTTCAAAACTATTGAGTGGTATTTTAAAACTAAAAGAGATAGAGAGCCAAAACTTTGTAGAGAGGGAGTCCTTCAAAAATAAAAAAAGATGTACATAACAGTTTTTTCTAATTTTAAGTCCTTAAGGTATAAAAATAAGAAAACATTTCGTTATGTTGAGGAACTGCCATAAGAATCTTCAAAACTATTGAGTGGTATTTCAAAACTCAAGGAGATAGAGAGCCAAAACTTTGCAAAGAGAGAGTCCTTCAAAAATAAGAAAAGATGTATATAACAGTTTTTCCCTATTTTAAGTCCTTAAGGTATAAAAATAAGAAAACATTTCGTTATGTTGAGGAACTGCCATAAGAATCTTCAAAACTATTGAGTGGTATTTCAAAACTCAAAGAGATAGAGAGCCAAAACTTTGTAGAAAAAGAGTCTTTCAGAAATAAGAAAAGATGTATATAACAGTTTTTCCTTATTTTAAGTCCTTAAGGTATAAAAATAAGAAAACAATTCGTTATGTTGAGGAACTGCCATAAGAATCTTCAAAACTATTGAGTGGTATTTCAAAACTCAAAGAGATAGAGAGCCAAAACTTTGTAGAAAAAGAGTCCTTCAGAAATAAGAAAAGATGTATATAACAGTTTTTCCTTATTTTAAGTCCTTAAGGTATAAAAATAAGAAAACAATTCGTTATGTTGAGGAACTGCCACAAGAATCTTCAAAACTATTGAGTGGTATTTCAAAACTCAAAGAGATAGAGAGCCAAAACTTTGTAGACAGAGAGTCCTTTAGAAATAAGAAAAGATGTATATAACAGTTTTTCCTTATTTTAAGTCCTTAAGGTATAAAAATAAGAAAACAATTCGTTATGTTGAGGAACTGCCATAAGAATCTTCAAAACTATTGACTGGTATTTCAAAACTCAAAGAGATAGAGAGCCAAAACTTTGTAGAAAAAGAGTCCTTCAGAAATAAGAAAAGATGTATATAACAGTTTTTCCTTATTTTAAGTCCTTAAGGTATAAAAATAAGAAAACAATTCGTTGTGTTGAGGAACTGCCATAAGAATCTTCAAAACTATTGAGTGGTATTTCAAAACTCAAAGAGATAGAGAGCCAAAACTTTGTAGACAGAGAGTCCTTTAGAAATAAGAAAAGATGTAAATAACAGTTTTTCCTTATTTTAAGTCCTTAAGGTATAAAAATAAGAAAACAATTCGTTATGTTGAGGAACTGCCATAAGAATCTTCAAAACTATTGAGTGGTATTTGGAAACTAAAAAAGATAGAGAGCCCACACTTTGTAGAAAGAGAGTGCTTTAAAAATAAAAAAGATGTATATAACAGTTTTCCTTATTTTAAGTCCTTAAGGTACAAAAATAAGAAAATAATTCGTTATGTTGAGGAACGGCCACAAGACTCTTCAAAACTATTGAGTGGTATTTCAAAACTAAAAGAGATAGAGAGCCAAAACATTGTAGAGAGAGAGTCCTTCAGAAATAAGAAAAGATGTATATAACAGTTTTTCCTTATTTTAAGTCCTTAAGGTATAAAAATAAGAAAACAATTCGTTATGTTGAGGAACTGCCACAAGAATCTTCAAAACTATTGAGTGGTATTTCAAAACTCAAAGAGATAGAGAGCCAAAGCTTTGTAGAAGAGTCCTTCAAAAATAAGAAAAGATGTATATAACAGTTTTTCCCTATTTTAAGTCCTTAAGGTATAAAAATAAGAAAACATTTCGTTATGTTGAGGAACTGCCATAAGAATCTTCAAAACTATTGAGTGGTATTTCAAAACTCAAAGAGATAGAGAGCCAAAACTTTGTAGAAAAAGAGTCCTTCAGAAATAAGAAAAGATGTATATAACAGTTTTTCCTTATTTTAAGTCCTTAAGGTATAAAAATAAGAAAACAATTCGTTATGTTGAGGAACTGCCACAAGAATCTTCAAAACTATTGAGTGGTATTTCAAAACTCAAAGAGATAGAGAGCCAAAGCTTTGTAGAAGAGTCCTTCAAAAATAAGAAAAGATGTATATAACAGTTTTTCCCTATTTTAAGTCCTTAAGGTATAAAAATAAGAAAACATTTCGTTATGTTGAGGAACTGCCATAAGAATCTTCAAAACTATTGAGTGGTATTTCAAAACTCAAAGAGATAGAGAGCCAAAACTTTGTAGAAAAAGAGTCCTTCAGAAATAAGAAAAGATGTATATAACAGTTTTTCCTTATTTTAAGTCCTTAAGGTATAAAAATAAGAAAACAATTCGTTGTGTTGAGGAACTGCCATAAGAATCTTCAAAACTATTGAGTGGTATTTCAAAACTCAAAGAGATAGAGAGCCAAAACTTTGTAGACAGAGAGTCCTTTAGAAATAAGAAAAGATGTAAATAACAGTTTTTCCTTATTTTAAGTCCTTAAGGTATAAAAATAAGAAAACAATTCGTTATGTTGAGGAACTGCCATAAGAATCTTCAAAACTACTGAGTGGTATTTCAAAACTCAAAGAGATAGAGAGCCAAAACTTTGTAGAGAGAGAGTCCTTCAAAAATAAGAAAAGATGTATATAACAGTTTTTCCCTATTTTAAGTCCTTAAGGTATAAAAATAAGAAAACATTTCGTTATGTTGAGGAACTGCCACAAGAATCTTCAAAACTATTGAGTGGTATTTTAAAACTAAAAGAGATAGAGAGCCAAAACTTTGTAGAGAGAGAGTCCTTCAGAAACAGGAAAAGATGTTTATAACAGTTTTTTCTTATTTTAAGTCCTTAAGGAATAAAAATAAGAAAACAATTCGTTATGTTGAGGAACTGCCATAAGAATCTTCAAAACTATTGAGTGGTATTTCAAAAGTCAAAGAGATAGAGAGCCAAAACTTTGTAGAAAAAGAGTCCTTCAGAAATAAGAAAAGATGTATATAACAGTTTTTCCTTATTTTAAGTCCTTAAGGTATAAAAATAAGAAAACAATTCGTTATGTTGAGGAACTGCCATAAGAATCTTCAAAACTATTGAGTGGTATTTCAAAACTCAAAGAGATAGAGAGCCAAAACTTTGTAGAAAAAGAGTCCTTCAGAAATAAGAAAAGATGTATATAACAGTTTTTCCTTATTTTAAGTCCTTAAGGTATAAAAATAAGAAAACAATTCGTTATGTTGAGGAACTGCCATAAGAATCTTCAAAACTATTGAGTGGTATTTCAAAACTCAAAGAGATAGAGAGCCAAAACATTGTAGAGAGAGAGTCCTTCAGAAATAAGAAAAGATGTATATAACAGTTTTTCCTTATTTTAAGTCCTTAAGGTATAAAAATAAGAAAACAATTCGTTATGTTGAGGAACTGCCATAAGAATCTCCAAAACTATGGAGTGGTATTTCAAAACTAAAAGAGATAGAGAGCCAAAACTTTGTAGAGAGGGAGTCCTTCAAAAATAAAAAAAGATTGACATAACAGTTTTTTCTAATTTTAAGTCCTTAAGGTATAAAAATAAGAAAACAATTCGTTATGTTGAGGAACTGCCATAAGAATCTCCAAAACTATTGAGTGGTATTTCAAAACTAAAAGAGATAGAGAGCCAAAGCTTTGTAGAGAGAGAGTCCTACAAAATTAAAAAAAGATGTACATAACAGTTTTTCCTTATTTTAAGTCCTTAAGGTATAAAAATAAGAAAACATTTCGTTATGTTGAGGAACTGCCACAAGAATCTTCAAGACTATTGGATGGTATTTCAAAACTAAAAGAGATAGAGAGCCAAAACTTTGTAAAGAGAGAGTCCTTCAAAAATAAAAAAAGATGTACATAACAGTTTTATCTTATTTTAAGTCCTTAAGGTATAAAAATAAGAAAACCATTCGTTATGTTGGGGAACTGCCACAAGAATCTTCAAAACTATTGAGTGGTATTTCAAAACTAAATGAGATAGAGAGCCAAAACTTTGTAGAAAGAGAGTGCTTCAAAAATAAAAAAAGATGTACATAACAGTTTTTCCTTATTTTAAGTCCTTAAGGTATAAAAATAAGAAAACAATTCGTTATGTTGAGGAACTGCCACAAGAATCTTCAAAAATAAGAAAAGATGTATATAACAGTTTTTCCTTATTTTAAGTCCTTAAGGTATAAAAATAAGAAAACAATTCGTTATGTTGAGGAACTGTCATAAGAATCTTCAAAACTATTGAGTGGTATTTCAAAACTCAAAGAGAGAGAGAGCCAAAACTTTGTAGAGAGAGAGTGCTTTAAAAATAAGAAAAGATGTATATAACAGTTTTTCTTAATTTTAAGTCCTTAAGGTACAAAGATAAGAAACATTTTATTATGTTGTGGAACTGCCATAAGAATCTTCAAAACTATTGAGTGGTATTTCAAAACTAAAAGAGATAGAGAGCCAAAACTTTGTATAAAGAGAGTCGTTCAAAAACAAAAAAAGATGTACATAACAGTTTTTCCTTATTTTAAGTCCTTAAGGTATAAAAATAAGAAAACATTTCGTTATGTTGAGGAACTGCCACAAGAATCTTCAAGACTATTGAGTGGTATTTCAAAACTAAAAGAGTTAGAGAGCCAAAACTTTGTAGAGAGAGAGTCCTTCAAAAACAAAAAAAGATGCACATAACAGTTTTTCCTTATTTTAAATCCTTAAGGTATAAAAATAAGAAAACCATTCGTTATGTTGGGGAACTGCCACAAGAATCTTCAAAACTATTGAGGGGTATTTCAAAACTAAATGAGATAGAGAGCCAAAACTTTTTAGAAAGAGAGTGCTTCAAAAATAAAAAAAGATGTATATAACACTTTTTCCTAATTTTAAGTATATAAGGTACAAAAATAAGAAAACATTTCGTTATGTTGAAGAACTGCCATAAGAATCTTCAAAACTATTGAGTGGTATTTCGAAACTAAAAAAGATAGAGAGCCAACAGTTTGTAGAAAGAGAGTCCTTTAAAAATAAAAAAAGATGTATATAACAGTTTTTCCTAATTTTAAGTATGTAAGGTACAAAAATAAGAAAACATTTCGTTATTTTGAGGAACTGCCACAAGAATCTTCAAGACTATTGAGTGGTATTTCAAAACTTAAAGAGTTAGAGAGCCAAAACTTTGTAGAGAGAGAGTCCTTCAAAAACAAAAAAAGATGCACATAACAGTTTTTCCTTATTTTAAGTCCTTAAGGTATAAAAATAAGAAAACCATTCGTTATGTTGGGGAACTGCCATAAGAATCTTCAAAACTATTGTGTGGTATTTCAAAACTCAAAGAGACAGAGAGCCAAAACTTTGTGGAGAGAGAGTGCTTCCAAAATAAGAAAAGATGTATATAACAGTTTTTCCTAATTTTAAGTATATAAGGTACAAAAATAAGAAAACATTTCGTTATGTTGAGGAACTGCCATAAGAATCTTCAAAACTATTGAGTGGTATTTCAAAACTCAAAGATATAGAGATGCAAAACTTTGTAGGGAGAGAGTCCTTCAGAAATAAAAAAAGATGTACATAACAGTTTTTTCTAATTTTAAGTCCTTAAGGTATAAAAATAAGAAAACATTTCGTTATATTGAGGAACTGCCATAAGAATCTTCAAAACTATTGAGTGGTATTTCAAAACTAAAAGAGATAGAGAGCCAAAACTTTGTAGAGAGAGAGTCCTTCAAAAATAAGAAAAGATGTATATAACAGTTTTTCCCTATTTTAAGTCCTTAAGGTATAAAAATAAGAAAACATTTCGTTATGTTGAGGAACTGCCACAAGAATCTTCAAAACTATTGAGTGGTATTTTAAAACTAAAAGAGATAGAGAGCCAAAACTTTGTAGAGAGAGAGTCCTTCAGAAATATTAAAAGATGTATATAACAGTTTTTTCTTATTTTAAGTCCTTAAGGAATAAAAATAAGAAAACAATTCGTTATGTTGAGGAACTGCCATAAGAATCTTCAAAACTATTGAGTGGTATTTCAAAACTGAAAGAGATAGAGAGCCAAAACTTTGTAGAGAGAGATTCCTTCAAAAATAAGAAAAGATGTATGTAACAGTTTTTCCCTATTTTAAGTCCTTAAGGTATAAAAATAAGAAAACATTTCGTTATGTTGAGGAACTGCCACAAGAATCTTCAAAACTATTGAGTGGTATTTTAAAACTAAAAGAGATAGAGAGACAAAACTTTGTAGAGAGAGAGTCCTTCAGAAATAGGAAAAGATGTATATAACAGTTTTTTCTTATTTTAAGTCCTTAAGGTATAAAAATAAGAAAACAATTCGTTATGTTGAGGAACTGCCATAAGAATCTTCAAAACTATTGAGTGGTATTTCAAAACTCAAAGAGATAGAGAGCCAAAACTTTGTAGAAAAAGAGTCCTTCAGAAATAAGAAAAGATGTATATAACAGTTTTTCCTTATTTTAAGTAGAGAGCCAAAACTTTATAGAGAGAGAGTCCTTCAGAAATAGGAAAAGATGTATATAACAGTTTTTTCTTATTTTAAGTCCTTAAGGTATAAAAATAAGAAAACAATTCGTTATGTTGAGGAACTGCCATAAGAATCTCCAAAACTATGGAGTGGTATTTCAAAACTAAAAGAGATAGAGAGCCAAAACTTTGTAGAGAGGGAGTCCTTCAAAAATAAAAAAAGATGTACATAACAGTTTTTTCTAATTTTAAGTCCTTAAGGTATAAAAATAAGAAAATATTTCGTTATGTTGAGGAACTGCCATAAGAATCTTCAAAACTATTGAGTGGTATTTCAAAACTAAAAGAGAAAAACTTTGTAGAAATAGAGTGGTTTAAAAATAAAAAAAGATGTATATAACAGTTTTTCCTAATTTTAAGTATATAAGGTACAAAAATAAGAAAACATTTCGTTATGTTGAGGAACTGCCATAAGAATATTCAAAACTATTGAGTGGTATTTGGAAACTAAAAAAGATAGAGAGCCCACACTCTGTAGAAAGAGAGTGCTTTAAAAATAAAAAAAGATGTATATAACAGTTTTCCTTATTTTAAGTCCTTAAGGTACAAAATAAGAAAATAATTCGTTATGTTGAGGAACGGCCACAAGAATCTTCAAAACTATTGAGTGGTATTTCAAAACTAAAAGAGATAGAGAGCCAAAACTTTGTAGAGAGAGAGTCCTTCAAAAAGAAGAAAAGATCTCTATAAAATTTTTTCCTAGTTTTAAGTCCTTAAGGTATAAAAATAAGAAAACATTTCGTTATGTTGAGGAACTGCCACAAGAATCTTCAAGACTATTGAGTGGTATTTCAAAACTAAAAGAGATAGAGAGCCAAAGCTTTGCAGAGAGAGAGTCCTTCAAAATTAAAAAAAGATGTACATAACAGTTTTTCCTTATTTTAAGTCCTTAAGGTATGAAAATAAGAAAACATTTCGTTATGTTGAGGAACATCCACAAGAATCTTCAAGACTATTGAGTGGTATTTCAAAACTAAAAGAGATACAGAGCCAAAACTTTGTAAAGAGAGAGTCCTTCAAAAATAAAAAAGGATGTACATAACAGTTTTTCCTTATTTTAAGTCCTTAAGGTATAAAAATAAGAAAACCATTCGTTATGTTGGGGAACTGCCACAAGAATCTTCAAAACTATTGAGTGGTATTTCAAAACTAAATGAGATAGAGAGCCAAAACTTTGTAGAAAGAGAGTGCTACAAAAATAAAAAAAAGATGTACATAACAGTTTTTCCTTATTTTAAGTCCTTAAGGTATAAAAATAAGAAAACAATTCGTTATGTTGAGGAACTGCCACAAGAATCTTTAAAACTATTGAGTGGTATTTCAAAACTAAAAGAGATAGAGAATAAAATAATATAAAAATAAAAAAAGATGTATATAACAGTTTTTCCTTATTTTAAGTCCTTAAGGTATACAAATAAGAAAACAATTCGTTATGTTGAGGAACTGCCATAAGAATCTTCAAAACTATTGAGTGGTATTTCAAAACTCAAAGAGATAGAGAGCCAAATATCTGTAGAGAGATAGTCCTTCAGAAATAAGAAAAGATGTATATAACAGTTTTTCCTTATTTTAAGTCCTTAAGGTATAAAAATAAGAAAACCATTCGTTATGTTGAGGAACTGCCATAAGAATCTTCAAAACTATTGAGTGGTATTTCAAAACTCAAAGAGATAGAGAGCCAAAACTTTGTAGAGAGAGAGTCCTTCAGAAATAAGAAAAGATGTATATAACAGTTTTTCCTTATTTTAAGTCCTTAAAGTATAAAAATAAAAAAAAAATTCGTTATGTTGAAGAACTGCCATAAGAATCTTCAAAACTATTGAGTGGTATTTCAAAAGTCAAAGAGATAGAGAGCCAAACCTTTGTAGAGAGAGAGTCCTTCAAAAATAAGAAAAGATGTATATAACAGTTTTTCCTAATTTTAAGTATATAAGGTACAAAAATAAGAAAACATTTCGTTATGTTGAGGAACTGCCATAAGAATCTTCAAAACTATTGAGTGGTATTTCAAAACTCAAAGAGATAGAGAGCCAAAAGTTTGTAGAGAGAGAGTCCTTCAGAAATAAGAAAAGATGTATATAACAGTTTTTCCTTATTTTAAGTCCCTAAGGTTTAAAAATAAGAAAAAAATTCGTTATGTTGAGGAACTGCAATAAGAATCTTCAAAACTATTGAGTGGTATTTCAAAAGTCAAAGAGATAGAGAGCCAAACCTTTGTAGAGAGAGAGTCCTTCAAAAATAAGAAAAGATGTATATAACAGTTTTTCCTTATTTTAAGTCCCTAAGGTTTAAAAATAAGAAAAAAATTCGTTATGTTGAGGAACTGCAATAAGAATCTTCAAAACTATTGAGTGGTATTTCAAAACTCAAAGTGAGAGAGAGCCAAAACTTTGTAGAGAGAGAGTGCTTTAAAAATAAGAAAAGATGTATATAACAGTTTTTCTTAATTTTAAGTCCTTAAGGTACAAAGATAAGAAACATTTTATTATGTTGTGGAACTGCCATAAGAATCTTCAAAACTATTGAGTGGTATTTCAAAACTAAAAGAGATAGAGAGCCAAAACTTTGTATAGAGAGAGTCGTTCAAAAACAAAAAAAGATGTACATAACAGTTTTTCCTTATTTTAAGTCCTTAAGGTATAAAAATAAGAAAACATTTCGTTATGTTGAGGAACTGCCACAAGAATCTTCAAGACTATTGAGTGGTATTTCAAAACTAAAAGAGTTAGAGAGCCAAAACTTTGTAGAGAGAGAGTACTTCAAAAACAAGAAAAAATATCTATAAAATTTTTTCCTAGTTTTAAGTCCTTAAGGTACAAAAATAAGAAAACATTTCATTATGTTGAGGAACTGCCACAAGAATCTTCAAGACTATTGAGTGGTATTTCAAAACTAAAAGAGATAGAGAGCCAAAACTTTGTAGAGAGAGAGTACTTCAAAAACAAGAAAAGATATCTATAAAAAATTTTCCTAGTTTTAAGTCCTTAAGGTACAAAGATAAGAAACATTTTATTATGTTGTGGAACTGCCATAAGAATCTTCAAAACTATTGAGTGGTATTTCGAAACTAAAAAAGATAGAGAGCCCAAACTTTGTAGAAAGAGAGTGCTTTAAAAATAAAAAAAGATGTATATAACAGTTTTCCTTATTTTAAGTCCTTAAGGTATAAAAATAAGAAAATAATTCGTTATGTTGAGGAACGGCCACAAGAATCTTCAAAACTATTGCGTGGTATTTCAAAACTAAAAGAGATAGAGAGCCAAAACTTTGTAGAGAGAGAGTACTTCAAAAACAAGAAAAGATATCTATAAAATTTTTTCCTAGTTTTAAGTCCTTAAGGTACAAAAATAAGAAAACATTTCATTATGTTGAGGAACTGCCACAAGAATCTTCAAGACTATTGAGTGGTATTTCAAAACTAAAAGAGATAGAGAGCCAAAACTTTGTATAGAGAGAGTCCTTCAAAAATAAAAAAAGATGTACATAACAGTTTTTCCTTATTTTAAGTGCTTAAGGTATAAAAATAAGAAAACATTTCGTTATGTTGAGGAACTGCCACAAGAATCTTCAAGACTATTGAGTGGTATTTCAAAACTAAAAGAGTTAGAGAGCAAAAACTTTGTAGAGAGAGAGTCCTTCAAAAACAACAAAAGATGTACATAACAGGTTTTTCTTATTTTAAGTCCTTAAGGTATAAAAATAAGAAAACCATTCGTTATGTTGAGGAACTGCCACAAGAATCTTCAAAACTATTGAGTGGTATTTCAAAACTCAAATAGATAGAGAGCCAAAACTTTGTAGAGGGAGAGTCCTTCAGAAATAAGAAAAGATGTATATAACAGTTTTCCCTTATTTTAAGTCCTTAAGGTATAAAAATAAGAAAACAATTCATTATGTTGAGGAACTGCCATAAGAATCTTCAAAACTATTGAGTGGTATTTCAAAACTCAAGGAGATAGAAAGCCAAAACTTTGTAGAGAGAGAGTCCTTCAAAAATCAAAAAAGATATATATAACAGTTTTTCCTAATTTTAAGTCCTTAAGGTACAAAGATAATAAAACCTTTTATTATGTTGAGGAACTGCCATAAGAATCTTCAAAACTATTGAGTGGTATTTCAAAACTCAAAGAGATAGAGAGCCAAAACTTTGTAGAGAGAGAGTCCTTCAGAAATAAGAAAAGATGTATATAACAGTTTTTTCTAATTTTAAGTATATAAGGTACAAAAATAAGAAAACCATTCATTATGTTGAGGAACTGCCATAAGAATCTTCAAAACTATTGAGTGGTATTTCAAAACTAAAAGAGATAGAGAGCCAAAACTTTGTAGAGAGAGAGTCCTTCAGAAATAAGAAAAGATGTATGTAACAGTTTTTCCTTAGTTTAAGTCCTTAAGGTATAAAAATAAGAAATCATTTCGTTATGTTGAGGAACTGCCATAAGAATCTTTAAAACTATTGAGTGGTATTTCAAAACTCAATGAGATAGAAAGCCAAAACTTTGTAGACAGAGAGTCCTTCAAAAACAAGAAAAGATGTATATAACAGTTTTTCCTTATTTTAAGTCCTTAAGGTATAAAAATAGGAAAACATTTCGTTATGTTGAGGAACTGCCACAAGAATCTTCAAGACTATTGAGTGGTATTTCAAAACTAAAAGAGATAGAGAGCCAAAACTTTGTAGAGAGAGAGTCCTTCAAAAACAAGAAAAGATGTCTATAAAATTTTTTCCTAGTTTTAAGTCCTTAAGGTATAAAAATAAGAAAACATTTCGTTATGTTGAGGAACTGCCACAAGAATCTTCAAGACTATTGAGTGGTATTTCAAAACTAAAAGAGATAGAGAGCCAAAACTTTGTAGAGAGAGAGTCCTTCAAAAATAAAAAAAGATGTACATAACAGTTTTTCCTTATTTTAAGTCCTTAAGGTATAAAAATAAGAAAACATTTCGTTATGTTGAGGAACTGCCACAAGAATCTTCAAGACTATTGAGTGGTATTTCAAAACTAAAAGAGTTAGAGAGTCAAAACTTTGTAGAGAGAGAGTCCTTCAAAAATAAAAAACGATATACATAACATTTTTTTCTTATTTTAAGTCGTTAAGGTATAAAAATAAGAAAACCATTCGTTATGTTGGGGAACTGCCACAAGAATCTTCAAAACTATTGAGTGGTATTTCAAAACTCAAAGAGATAGAGAGCCAAAACTTTGTAGAGGGAGAGTCCTTCAGAAATAAGAAAAGATGTATATAACAGTTTTTCCTTATTTTAAGTCCTTAAGGTATAAAAATAAGAAAATACATCATTATGTTGAGGAACTGCAATAAGAATCTTCAAAACTATTGAGTGGTATTTCAAAACTCAAGGAGATAGAGAGCCAAAACTTTGTAGAGAGAGAGTCCTTCAAAAATCAAAAAAGATATATGTAACAGTTTTTCCTAATTTTAAGTCCTTAAGGTACAAAGATAATAAAACCTTTTATTATGTTGAGGAACTGCCATAAGAATCTTCAAAACTATTGAGTGGTATTTCAAAACTAAAAGAGATAGAGAGCCAAAACTTTGTAGAGAGAGAGTCCTTCAGAAATAAGAAAAGATGTATGTAACAGTTTTCCCTTATTTTAAGTCCTTAAGGTATAAAAATAAGAAAACCATTCGTTATGTTGAGGAACTGCCATAAGAATCTTTAAAACTATTGAGTGGTATTTCAAAACTCAATGAGATAGAAAGCCAAAACTTTGTAGAGAGAGAGTCCTTCAAAAATAAGAAAAGATGTACTTAACAGTTTTTCCTTATTTTAAGTGCTTAAGGTATAAAAATAAGAAAACATTTCGTTATGTTGAGGAACTGCCACAAGAATCTTCAAGACTATTGAGTGGTATTTCAAAACTAAAAGAGATAGAGAGCCAAAACTTTGTAGAGAGAGAGAGTCCTTCAAAAATAAGAAAAGATGTATATAACAGTTTTTCCTAGTTTTAAGTATATAAGGTACAAAAATAAAAAAACATTTCGTTATGTTGAGGAACTGCCATAAGAATCTTCAAAACTATTGAGTGGTATTTCAAAACTAAAAGAGATAGAGAGCCAAAACTTTGTAGAGAGAGAGTCCTTCAGAAATAAGAAAAGATGTATGTAACAGTTTTTCCTTAGTTTAAGTCCTTAAGGTATAAAAATAAGAAATCATTTCGTTATGTTGAGGAACTGCCATAAGAATCTTTAAAACTATTGAGTGGTATTTCAAAACTCAATGAGATAGAAAGCCAAAACTTTGTAGACAGAGAGTCCTTCAAAAATAAGAAAAGATGTATATAACAGTTTTTCCTTATTTTAAGTCCTTAAGGTATAAAAATAGGAAAACATTTCGTTATGTTGAGGAACTGCCACAAGAATCTTCAAGACTATTGAGTGGTATTTCAAAACTAAAAGAGATAGAGAGCCAAAACTTTGTAGAGAGAGAGTCCTTCAAAAACAAGAAAAGATGTATGTAACAGTTTTCCCTTATTTTAAGTCCTTAAGGTATAAAAATAAGAAAACCATTCGTTATGTTGAGGAACTGCCATAAGAATCTTTAAAACTATTGAGTGGTATTTCAAAACTCAAAGAGATAGAGAGCCAAAACTTTGTGGAGAGAGAGTGCTTCCAAAATAAGAAAAGATGTATATAACAGTTTTTCCTTATTTTAAGTCCCTAAGGTTTAAAAATAAGAAAAAAATTCGTTATGTTGAGGAACTGCAATAAGAATCTTCAAAACTATTGAGTGGTATTTCAAAAGTCAAAGAGATGGAGAGCCAAACCTTTGTAGAGAGAGAGTCCTTCAAAAATAAGAAAAGATGTATATAACAGTTTTTCCTTATTTTAAGTCCTTAAGGTATAAAAATAAGAAAACAATTCGTTATGTTGAGGAACTGTCATAAGAATCTTCAAAACTATTGAGTGGTATTTCAAAACTCAAAGAGAGAGAGAGCCAAAACTTTGTAGAGAGAGAGTGCTTTAAAAATAAGAAAAGATGTATATAACAGTTTTTCTTAATTTTAAGTCCTTAAGGTACAAAGATAAGAAACATTTTATTATGTTGTGGAACTGCCATAAGAATCTTCAAAACTATTGAGTGGTATTTCAAAACTAAAAGAGATAGAGAGCCAAAACTTTGTATAGAGAGAGTCGTTCAAAAACAAAAAAAGATGTACATAACAGTTTTTCCTTATTTTAAGTCCTTAAGGTATAAAAATAAGAAAACATTTCGTTATGTTGAGGAACTGCCACAAGAATCTTCAAGACTATTGAGTGGTATTTCAAAACTAAAAGAGTTAGAGAGCCAAAACTTTGTAGAGAGAGAGTACTTCAAAAACAAGAAAAAATATCTATAAAATTTTTTCCTAGTTTTAAGTCCTTAAGGTACAAAAATAAGAAAACATTTCATTATGTTGAGGAACTGCCACAAGAATCTTCAAGACTATTGAGTGGTATTTCAAAACTAAAAGAGATAGAGAGCCAAAACTTTGTAGAGAGAGAGTACTTCAAAAACAAGAAAAGATATCTATAAAATTTTTTCCTAGTTTTAAGTCCTTAAGGTACAAAGATAAGAAACATTTTATTATGTTGTGGAACTGCCATAAGAATCTTCAAAACTATTGAGTGGTATTTCGAAACTAAAAAAGATAGAGAGCCCAAACTTTGTAGAAAGAGAGTGCTTTAAAAATAAAAAAAGATGTATATAACAGTTTTCCTTATTTTAAGTCCTTAAGGTATAAAAATAAGAAAATAATTCGTTATGTTGAGGAACGGCCACAAGAATCTTCAAAACTATTGCGTGGTATTTCAAAACTAAAAGAGATAGAGAGCCAAAACTTTGTAGAGAGAGAGTACTTCAAAAACAAGAAAAGATATCTATAAAATTTTTTCCTAGTTTTAAGTCCTTAAGGTACAAAAATAAGAAAACATTTCATTATGTTGAGGAACTGCCACAAGAATCTTCAAGACTATTGAGTGGTATTTCAAAACTAAAAGAGATAGAGAGCCAAAGCTTTGTATAGAGAGAGTCCTTCAAAAATAAAAAAAGATGTACATAACAGTTTTTCCTTATTTTAAGTGCTTAAGGTATAAAAATAAGAAAACATTTCGTTATGTTGAGGAACTGCCACAAGAATCTTCAAGACTATTGAGTGGTATTTCAAAACTAAAAGAGTTAGAGAGCCAAAACTTTGTAGAGAGAGAGTCCTTCAAAAACAACAAAAGATGTACATAACAGGTTTTTCTTATTTTAAGTCCTTAAGGTATAAAAATAAGAAAACATTTCATTATGTTGAGGAACTGCCACAAGAATCTTCAAGACTATTGAGTGGTATTTCAAAACTAAAAGAGTTAGAGAGCCAAAACTTTGTAGAGAGAGAGTCCTTCAAAAACAACAAAAGATGTACATAACAGGTTTTTCTTATTTTAAGTCCTTAAGGTATAAAAATAAGAAAACCATTCGTTATGTTGGGGAACTGCCACAAGAATCTTCAAAACTATTGAGTGGTATTTCAAAACTCAAATAGATAGAGAGCCAAAACTTTGTAGAGGGAGAGTCCTTCAGAAATAAGAAAAGATGTATATAACAGTTTTCCCTTATTTTAAGTCCTTAAGGTATAAAAATAAGAAAACAATTCATTATGTTGAGGAACTGCCATAAGAATCTTCAAAACTATTGAGTGGTATTTCAAAACTCAAAGAGATAGAGAGCCAAAACTTTGTAGAGAGAGAGTCCTTCAGAAATAAGAAAAGATGTATATAACAGTTTTTTCTAATTTTAAGTATATAAGGTACAAAAATAAGAAAACCATTCATTATGTTGAGGAACTGCCATAAGAATCTTCAAAACTATTGAGTGGTATTTCAAAACTAAAAGAGATAGAGAGCCAAAACTTTGTAGAGAGAGAGTCCTTCAGAAATAAGAAAAGATGTATGTAACAGTTTTTCCTTAGTTTAAGTCCTTAAGGTATAAAAATAAGAAATCATTTCGTTATGTTGAGGAACTGCCATAAGAATCTTTAAAACTATTGAGTGGTATTTCAAAACTCAATGAGATAGAAAGCCAAAACTTTGTAGACAGAGAGTCCTTCAAAAATAAGAAAAGATGTATATAACAGTTTTTCCTTCTTTTAAGTCCTTAAGGTATAAAAATAGGAAAACATTTCGTTATGTTGAGGAACTGCCACAAGAATCTTCAAGACTATTGAGTGGTATTTCAAAACTAAAAGAGATAGAGAGCCAAAACTTTGTAGAGAGAGAGTCCTTCAAAAACAAGAAAAGATGTCTATAAAATTTTTTCCTAGTTTTAAGTCCTTAAGGTATAAAAATAAGAAAACATTTCGTTATGTTGAGGAACTGCCACAAGAATCTTCAAGACTATTGAGTGGTATTTCAAAACTAAAAGAGATAGAGAGCCAAAACTTTGTAGAGAGAGAGTCCTTCAAAAATAAAAAAAGATGTACATAACAGTTTTTCCTTATTTTAAGTCTTTAAGGTATAAAAATAAGAAAACATTTCGTTATGTTGAGGAACTGCCACAAGAATCTTCAAGACTATTGAGTGGTATTTCAAAACTAAAAGAGTTAGAGAGTCAAAACTTTGTAGAGAGAGAGTCCTTCAAAAACAAAAAACGATATACATAACAGTTTTTTCTTATTTTAAGTCCTTAAGGTATAAAAATAAGAAAACCATTCGTTATGTTGGGGAACTGCCACAAGAATCTTCAAAACTATTGAGTGGTATTTCAAAACTCAAAGAGATAGAGAGCCAAAACTTTGTAGAGGGAGAGTCCTTCAGAAATAAGAAAAAATGTATATAACAGTTTTTCCTTATTTTAAGTCCTTAAGGTATAAAAATAAGAAAATACATCATTATGTTGAGGAACTGCAATAAGAATCTTCAAAACTATTGAGTGGTATTTCAAAACTCAAGGAGATAGAGAGCCAAAACTTTGTAGAGAGAGAGTCCTTCAAAAATCAAAAAAGATATATGTAACAGTTTTTCCTAATTTTAAGTCCTTAAGGTACAAAGATAATAAAACCTTTTATTATGTTGAGGAACTGCCATAAGAATCTTCAAAACTATTGAGTGGTATTTCAAAACTAAAAGAGATAGAGAGCCAAAACTTTGTAGAGAGAGAGTCCTTCAGAAATAAGAAAAGATGTATGTAACAGTTTTCCCTTATTTTAAGTCCTTAAGGTATAAAAATAAGAAAACCATTCGTTATGTTGAGGAACTGCCACAAGAATCTTCAAGACTATTGAGTGGTATTTCAAAACTCAAAGAGATAGAGAGCCAAAACTTTGTAGAGAGAGAGTCCTTCAGAAATAAGAAAAGATGTATGTAACAGTTTTCCCTTATTTTAAGTCCTTAAGGTATAAAAATAAGAAAACCATTCGTTATGTTGAGGAACTGCCACAAGAATCTTTAAAACTATTGAGTGGTATTTCAAAACTCAATGAGATAGAAAGCCAAAGCTTTGTAGAGAGAGAGTCCTTCAAAAATAAGAAAAGATGTATATAACAGTTTTTCCTTATTTTAAGTCCTTAAGGTATAAAAATAAGAAAACATTTCGTTATGTTGAGGAACTGCCACAAGAATCTTTAAAACTATTGAGTGGTATTTCAAAACTCAATGAGATAGAAAGCCAAAACTTTGTAGAGAGAGAGTCCTTCAAAAATAAGAAAAGATGTATGTAACAGTTTTCCCTTATTTTAAGTCCTTAAGGTATAAAAATAAGAAAACCATTCGTTATGTTGAGGAACTGCCACAAGAATCTTTAAAACTATTGAGTGGTATTTCAAAACTCAATGAGATAGAAAGCCAAAACTTTGTAGAGAGAGAGTCCTTCAAAAATAAGAAAAGATGTATGTAACAGTTTTCCCTTATTTTAAGTCCTTAAGGTATAAAAATAAGAAAACCATTCGTTATGTTGAGGAACTGCCACAAGAATCTTCAAGACTATTGAGTGGTATTTCAAAACTAAAAGAGATAGAGAGCCAAAACTTTGTAGAGAGAGAGTCCTTCAGAAATAAGAAAAGATGTATGTAACAGTTTTCCCTTATTTTAAGTCCTTAAGGTATAAAAATAAGAAAACCATTCGTTATGTTGAGGAACTGCCACAAGAATCTTTAAAACTATTGAGTGGTATTTCAAAACTCAATGAGATAGAAAGCCAAAACTTTGTAGAGAGAGAGTCCTTCAAAAATAAGAAAAGATGTATATAACAGTTTTTCCTTATTTTAAGTCCTTAAGGTATAAAAATAAGAAAACATTTCGTTATGTTGAGGAACTGCCACAAGAATCTTCAAGACTATTGAGTGGTATTTCAAAACTAAAAGAGATAGAGAGCCAAAACTTTGTAGAGAGAGAGAGTCCTTCAATAATAAGAAAAGATGTATATAACAGTTTTTCCTAGTTTTAAGTATATAAGGTACAAAAATAAAAAAACATTTCGTTATGTTGAGGAACTGCCATAAGAATCTTCGAAACTATTGAGTGGTACTTCAAAACTCAAAAACATAGAGAGCCAAAACTTTGTAGAGAGAGTCCTTCAGAAATAAGAAAAGATGTATATAACAGTTTTTCCTTATTTTAAGTCCTTAAGGTATAAAAATAAGAAAACAATTCGTTATGTTGAGGAACTGCCATAAGAATCTTCAAAACTATTGAGTGGTATTTCAAAACTCAAGGAGATAGAGAGCCAAAACTTTGTAGAGAGAGAGTCCTTCAAAAATCAAAAAAGATATATATAACAGTTTTTCCTAATTTTAAGTCCTTAAGGTACAAAGATAATAAAACCTTTTATTATGTTGAGGAACTGCCATAAGAATCTTCAAAACTATTGAGTGGTATTTCAAAACTCAAAGAGATAGAGAGCCAAAACTTTGTAGAGAGAGAGTCCTTCAGAAATAAGAAAAGATGTATATAACAGTTTTTCCTTATTTTAAGTCCTTAAGGTACAAAGATAATAAAACCTTTTATTATGTTGAGGAACTGCCATAAGAAACTTTAAAACTATTGAGTGGTATTTCAAAACTCAATGAGATAGAAAGCCAAAACTTTGTAGACAGAGAGTCCTTCAAAAATAAGAAAAGATGTATATAACAGTTTTTCCTTATTTTAAGTCCTTAGGGTATAAAAATAGGAAAACATTTCGTTATGTTGAGGAACTGCCACAAGAATCTTCAAGACTATTGAGTGGTATTTCAAAACTAAAAGAGATAGAGAGCCAAAACTTTGTAGAGAGAGAGTCCTTCAAAAACAAGAAAAGATGTCTATAAAATTTTTTCCTAGTTTTAAGTCCTTAAGGTATAAAAATAAGAAAACCATTCGTTATGTTGAGGAACTGCCACAAGAATCTTCAAGACTATTGAGTGGTATTTCAAAACTAAAAGAGATAGAGAGCCAAAACTTTGTAGAGAGAGAGTCCTTCAGAAATAAGAAAAGATGTATGTAACAGTTTTCCCTTATTTTAAGTCCTTAAGGTATAAAAATAAGAAAACCATTCGTTATGTTGAGGAACTGCCACAAGAATCTTTAAAACTATTGAGTGGTATTTCAAAACTCAATGAGATAGAAAGCCAAAACTTTGTAGAGAGAGAGTCCTTCAAAAATAAGAAAAGATGTATATAACAGTTTTTCCTTATTTTAAGTCCTTAAGGTATAAAAATAAGAAAACATTTCGTTATGTTGAGGAACTGCCACAAGAATCTTCAAGACTATTGAGTGGTATTTCAAAACTAAAAGAGATAGAGAGCCAAAACTTTGTAGAGAGAGAGAGTCCTTCAATAATAAGAAAAGATGTATATAACAGTTTTTCCTAGTTTTAAGTATATAAGGTACAAAAATAAAAAAACATTTCGTTATGTTGAGGAACTGCCATAAGAATCTTCGAAACTATTGAGTGGTACTTCAAAACTCAAAGACATAGAGAGCCAAAACTTTGTAGAGAGAGTCCTTCAGAAATAAGAAAAGATGTATATAACAGTTTTTCCTTATTTTAAGTCCTTAAGGTATAAAAATAAGAAAACAATTCGTTATGTTGAGGAACTGCCATAAGAATCTTCAAAACTATTGAGTGGTATTTCAAAACTCAAGGAGATAGAGAGCCAAAACTTTGTAGAGAGAGAGTCCTTCAAAAATCAAAAAAGATATATATAACAGTTTTTCCTAATTTTAAGTCCTTAAGGTACAAAGATAATAAAACCTTTTATTATGTTGAGGAACTGCCATAAGAATCTTCAAAACTATTGAGTGGTATTTCAAAACTCAAAGAGATAGAGAGCCAAAACTGTGTAGAGAGAGAGTCCTTCAGAAATAAGAAAAGATGTATATAACAGTTTTTCCTTATTTTAAGTCCTTAAGGTACAAAGATAATAAAACCTTTTATTATGTTGAGGAACTGCCATAAGAAACTTTAAAACTATTGAGTGGTATTTCAAAACTCAATGAGATAGAAAGCCAAAACTTTGTAGACAGAGAGTCCTTCAAAAATAAGAAAAGATGTATATAACAGTTTTTCCTTATTTTAAGTCCTTAGGGTATAAAAATAGGAAAACATTTCGTTATGTTGAGGAACTGCCACAAGAATCTTCAAGACTATTGAGTGGTATTTCAAAACTAAAAGAGATAGAGAGCCAAAACTTTGTAGAGAGAGAGTCCTTCAAAAACAAGAAAAGATGTCTATAAAATTTTTTCCTAGTTTTAAGTCCTTAAGGTATAAAAATAAGAAAACATTTCGTTATGTTGAGGAACTGCCACAAGAATCTTCAAGACTATTGAGTGGTATTTCAAAACTAAAAGAGATAGAGAGCCAAAACTTTGTAGAGAGAGAGTCCTTCAAAAATAAAAAAAGATGTACATAACAGTTTTTCCTTATTTTAAGTCCTTAAGGTATAAAAATAAGAAAACATTTCGTTATGTTGAGGAACTGCCACAAGAATCTTCAAGACTATTGAGTGGTATTTCAAAACTAAAAGAGTTAGAGAGTCAAAACTTTGTAGAGAGAGAGTCCTTCAAAAACAAAAAACGATATACATAACAGTTTTTTCTTATTTTAAGTCCTTAAGGTATAAAAATAAGAAAACCATTCGTTATGTTGAGGAACTGCAATAAGAATCTTCAAAACTATTGAGTGGTATTTCAAAACTCAAGGAGATAGAGAGCCAAAACTTTGTAGAGAGAGAGTCCTTCAAAAATCAAAAAAGATATATGTAACAGTTTTTCCTAATTTTAAGTCCTTAAGGTACAAAGATAATAAAACCTTTTATTATGTTGAGGAACTGCCATAAGAATCTTCAAAACTATTGAGTGGTATTTCAAAACTAAAAGAGATAGAGAGCCAAAACTTTGTAGAGAGAGAGTCCTTCAGAAATAAGAAAAGATGTATGTAACAGTTTTCCCTTATTTTAAGTCCTTAAGGTATAAAAATAAGAAAACATTTCGTTATGTTGAGGAACTGCCACAAGAATCTTCAAGACTATTGAGTGGTATTTCAAAACTCAAAGAGATAGAGAGCCAAAACTTTGTAGAGAGAGAGTCCTTCAGAAATAAGAAAAGATGTATGTAACAGTTTTCCCTTATTTTAAGTCCTTAAGGTATAAAAATAAGAAAACCATTCGTTATGTTGAGGAACTGCCACAAGAATCTTTAAAACTATTGAGTGGTATTTCAAAACTCAATGAGATAGAAAGCCAAAGCTTTGTAGAGAGAGAGTCCTTCAAAAATAAGAAAAGATGTATATAACAGTTTTTCCTTATTTTAAGTCCTTAAGGTATAAAAATAAGAAAACATTTCGTTATGTTGAGGAACTGCCACAAGAATCTTTAAAACTATTGAGTGGTATTTCAAAACTCAATGAGATAGAAAGCCAAAACTTTGTAGAGAGAGAGTCCTTCAAAAATAAGAAAAGATGTATGTAACAGTTTTCCCTTATTTTAAGTCCTTAAGGTATAAAAATAAGAAAACCATTCGTTATGTTGAGGAACTGCCACAAGAATCTTTAAAACTATTGAGTGGTATTTCAAAACTCAATGAGATAGAAAGCCAAAACTTTGTAGAGAGAGAGTCCTTCAAAAATAAGAAAAGATGTATGTAACAGTTTTCCCTTATTTTAAGTCCTTAAGGTATAAAAATAAGAAAACCATTCGTTATGTTGAGGAACTGCCACAAGAATCTTCAAGACTATTGAGTGGTATTTCAAAACTAAAAGAGATAGAGAGCCAAAACTTTGTAGAGAGAGAGTCCTTCAGAAATAAGAAAAGATGTATGTAACAGTTTTCCCTTATTTTAAGTCCTTAAGGTATAAAAATAAGAAAACCATTCGTTATGTTGAGGAACTGCCACAAGAATCTTTAAAACTATTGAGTGGTATTTCAAAACTCAATGAGATAGAAAGCCAAAACTTTGTAGAGAGAGAGTCCTTCAAAAATAAGAAAAGATGTATATAACAGTTTTTCCTTATTTTAAGTCCTTAAGGTATAAAAATAAGAAAACATTTCGTTATGTTGAGGAACTGCCACAAGAATCTTCAAGACTATTGAGTGGTATTTCAAAACTAAAAGAGATAGAGAGCCAAAACTTTGTAGAGAGAGAGAGTCCTTCAATAATAAGAAAAGATGTATATAACAGTTTTTCCTAGTTTTAAGTATATAAGGTACAAAAATAAAAAAACATTTCGTTATGTTGAGGAACTGCCATAAGAATCTTCGAAACTATTGAGTGGTACTTCAAAACTCAAAGACATAGAGAGCCAAAACTTTGTAGAGAGAGTCCTTCAGAAATAAGAAAAGATGTATATAACAGTTTTTCCTTATTTTAAGTCCTTAAGGTATAAAAATAAGAAAACAATTCGTTATGTTGAGGAACTGCCATAAGAATCTTCAAAACTATTGAGTGGTATTTCAAAACTCAAGGAGATAGAGAGCCAAAACTTTGTAGAGAGAGAGTCCTTCAAAAATCAAAAAAGATATATATAACAGTTTTTCCTAATTTTAAGTCCTTAAGGTACAAAGATAATAAAACCTTTTATTATGTTGAGGAACTGCCATAAGAATCTTCAAAACTATTGAGTGGTATTTCAAAACTCAAAGAGATAGAGAGCCAAAACTTTGTAGAGAGAGAGTCCTTCAGAAATAAGAAAAGATGTATATAACAGTTTTTCCTTATTTTAAGTCCTTAAGGTACAAAGATAATAAAACCTTTTATTATGTTGAGGAACTGCCATAAGAAACTTTAAAACTATTGAGTGGTATTTCAAAACTCAATGAGATAGAAAGCCAAAACTTTGTAGACAGAGAGTCCTTCAAAAATAAGAAAAGATGTATATAACAGTTTTTCCTTATTTTAAGTCCTTAGGGTATAAAAATAGGAAAACATTTCGTTATGTTGAGGAACTGCCACAAGAATCTTCAAGACTATTGAGTGGTATTTCAAAACTAAAAGAGATAGAGAGCCAAAACTTTGTAGAGAGAGAGTCCTTCAAAAACAAGAAAAGATGTCTATAAAATTTTTTCCTAGTTTTAAGTCCTTAAGGTATAAAAATAAGAAAACCATTCGTTATGTTGAGGAACTGCCACAAGAATCTTCAAGACTATTGAGTGGTATTTCAAAACTAAAAGAGATAGAGAGCCAAAACTTTGTAGAGAGAGAGTCCTTCAGAAATAAGAAAAGATGTATGTAACAGTTTTCCCTTATTTTAAGTCCTTAAGGTATAAAAATAAGAAAACCATTCGTTATGTTGAGGAACTGCCACAAGAATCTTTAAAACTATTGAGTGGTATTTCAAAACTCAATGAGATAGAAAGCCAAAACTTTGTAGAGAGAGAGTCCTTCAAAAATAAGAAAAGATGTATATAACAGTTTTTCCTTATTTTAAGTCCTTAAGGTATAAAAATAAGAAAACATTTCGTTATGTTGAGGAACTGCCACAAGAATCTTCAAGACTATTGAGTGGTATTTCAAAACTAAAAGAGATAGAGAGCCAAAACTTTGTAGAGAGAGAGAGTCCTTCAATAATAAGAAAAGATGTATATAACAGTTTTTCCTAGTTTTAAGTATATAAGGTACAAAAATAAAAAAACATTTCGTTATGTTGAGGAACTGCCATAAGAATCTTCGAAACTATTGAGTGGTACTTCAAAACTCAAAGACATAGAGAGCCAAAACTTTGTAGAGAGAGTCCTTCAGAAATAAGAAAAGATGTATATAACAGTTTTTCCTTATTTTAAGTCCTTAAGGTATAAAAATAAGAAAACAATTCGTTATGTTGAGGAACTGCCATAAGAATCTTCAAAACTATTGAGTGGTATTTCAAAACTCAAGGAGATAGAGAGCCAAAACTTTGTAGAGAGAGAGTCCTTCAAAAATCAAAAAAGATATATATAACAGTTTTTCCTAATTTTAAGTCCTTAAGGTACAAAGATAATAAAACCTTTTATTATGTTGAGGAACTGCCATAAGAATCTTCAAAACTATTGAGTGGTATTTCAAAACTCAAAGAGATAGAGAGCCAAAACTGTGTAGAGAGAGAGTCCTTCAGAAATAAGAAAAGATGTATATAACAGTTTTTCCTTATTTTAAGTCCTTAAGGTACAAAGATAATAAAACCTTTTATTATGTTGAGGAACTGCCATAAGAAACTTTAAAACTATTGAGTGGTATTTCAAAACTCAATGAGATAGAAAGCCAAAACTTTGTAGACAGAGAGTCCTTCAAAAATAAGAAAAGATGTATATAACAGTTTTTCCTTATTTTAAGTCCTTAGGGTATAAAAATAGGAAAACATTTCGTTATGTTGAGGAACTGCCACAAGAATCTTCAAGACTATTGAGTGGTATTTCAAAACTAAAAGAGATAGAGAGCCAAAACTTTGTAGAGAGAGAGTCCTTCAAAAACAAGAAAAGATGTCTATAAAATTTTTTCCTAGTTTTAAGTCCTTAAGGTATAAAAATAAGAAAACATTTCGTTATGTTGAGGAACTGCCACAAGAATCTTCAAGACTATTGAGTGGTATTTCAAAACTAAAAGAGATAGAGAGCCAAAACTTTGTAGAGAGAGAGTCCTTCAAAAATAAAAAAAGATGTACATAACAGTTTTTCCTTATTTTAAGTCCTTAAGGTATAAAAATAAGAAAACATTTCGTTATGTTGAGGAACTGCCACAAGAATCTTCAAGACTATTGAGTGGTATTTCAAAACTAAAAGAGTTAGAGAGTCAAAACTTTGTAGAGAGAGAGTCCTTCAAAAACAAAAAACGATATACATAACAGTTTTTTCTTATTTTAAGTCCTTAAGGTATAAAAATAAGAAAACCATTCGTTATGTTGGGGAACTGCCACAAGAATCTTCAAAACTATTGAGTGGTATTTCAAAACTCAAAGAGATAGAGAGCCAAAACTTTGTAGAGGGAGAGTCCTTCAGAAATAAGAAAAGATGTATATAACAGTTTTTCCTTATTTTAAGTCCTTAAGGTATAAAAATAAGAAAATACATCATTATGTTGAGGAACTGCAATAAGAATCTTCAAAACTATTGAGTGGTATTTCAAAACTCAAGGAGATAGAGAGCCAAAACTTTGTAGAGAGAGAGTCCTTCAAAAATCAAAAAAGATATATGTAACAGTTTTTCCTAATTTTAAGTCCTTAAGGTACAAAGATAATAAAACCTTTTATTATGTTGAGGAACTGCCATAAGAATCTTCAAAACTATTGAGTGGTATTTCAAAACTAAAAGAGATAGAGAGCCAAAACTTTGTAGAGAGAGAGTCCTTCAGAAATAAGAAAAGATGTATGTAACAGTTTTCCCTTATTTTAAGTCCTTAAGGTATAAAAATAAGAAAACATTTCGTTATGTTGAGGAACTGCCATAAGAATCTTTAAAACTATTGAGTGGTATTTCAAAACTAAAAGAGATAGAGAGCCAAAACTTTGTAGAGAGAGAGAGTCCTTCAAAAATAAGAAAAGATGTATATAACAGTTTTTCCTAGTTTTAAGTATATAAGGTACAAAAATAAAAAAACATTTCGTTATGTTGAGGAACTGCCATAAGAATCTTCGAAACTATTGAGTGGTACTTCAAAACTCAAAGACATAGAGAGCCAAAACTTTGTAGAGAGAGTCCTTCAGAAATAGGAAAAGATGTATATAACAGTTTTTCCTTATTTTAAGTCCTTAAGGTATAAAAATAAGAAAACAATTCGTTATGTTGAGGAACTGCCATAAGAATCTTCAAAACTATTGAGTGGTATTTCAAAACTAAAAGAGATAGAGAGCCAAAACTTTGTAGAGAGAGAGTCCTTCAGAAATAAGAAAAGATGTATGTAACAGTTTTCCCTTATTTTAAGTCCTTAAGGTATAAAAATAAGAAAACATTTCGTTATGTTGAGGAACTGCCATAAGAATCTTTAAAACTATTGAGTGGTATTTCAAAACTAAAAGAGATAGAGAGCCAAAACTTTGTAGAGAGAGAGAGTCCTTCAAAAATAAGAAAAGATATATATAACAGTTTTTCCTAGTTTTAAGTATATAAGGTACAAAAATAAAAAAACATTTCGTTATGTTGAGGAACTGCCATAAGAATCTTCGAAACTATTGAGTGGTACTTCAAAACTCAAAGACATAGAAAGCCAAAACTTTGTAGAGAGAGAGTCCTTCAAAAATAAGAAAAGATGTATATAACAGTTTTTCGTTATTTTAAGTCCTTAAGGTATAAAAATAAGAAAACATTTCGTTATGTTGAGGAACTGCCACAAGAATCTTCAAGACTATTGAGTGGTATTTCAAAACTAAAAGAGATAGAGAGCCAAAACTTTGTAGAGAGAGAGAGTCCTTCAAAAATAAGAAAAGATGTATATAACAGTTTTTCCTAGTTTTAAGTATATAAGGTACAAAAATAAAAAAACATTTCTTTATGTTGAGGAACTGCCATAAGAATCTTCGAAACTATTGAGTGGTACTTCAAAACTCAAAGACATAGAGAGCCAAAACTTTGTAGAGAGAGTCCTTCAGAAATAGGAAAAGATGTATATAACAGTTTTTCCTTATTTTAAGTCCTTAAGGTATAAAAATAAGAAAACAATTCGTTATGTTGAGGAACTGCCATAAGAATCTTCAAAACTATTGAGTGGTATTTCAAAACTCAAGGAGATAGAGAGCCAAAACTTTGTAGAGAGAGAGTCCTTCAAAAATCAAAAAAGATATATATAACAGTTTTTCCTAATTTTAAGTCCTTAAGGTACAAAGATAATAAAACCTTTTATTATGTTGAGGAACTGCCATAAGAATCTTCAAAACTATTGAGTGGTATTTCAAAACTCAAAGAGATAGAGAGCCAAAACTTTGTAGAGAGAGAGTCCTTCAGAAATAAGAAAAGATGTATATAACAGTTTTTCCTTATTTTAAGTCCTTAAGGTACAAAGATAATAAAACCTTTTATTATGTTGAGGAACTGCCATAAGAATCTTCAAAACTATTGAGTGGTATTTCAAAACTCAAAGAGATAGAGAGCCAAACCTTTGTAGAGAGAGAGTCCTTCAGAAATAAGAAAAGATGTATATAACAGTTTTTCCTAATTTTAAGTCCTTAAGGTATAAAAATAAGAAAACATTTCGTTATGTTGAGGAACTGCCACAAGAATCTTCAAGACTATTGAGCGGTATTTCAAAACTAAAAGAGATAGAGAGCCAAAACTTTGTAGAGAGAGAGTCCTTCAAAAACAAAAAAAGATGTACATAACAGTTTTTTCTTATTTTAAGTTCTTAAGGTATAAAAATAAGAAAACATTTCGTTATGTTGAGGAACTGCCACAAGAATCTTCAAAACTATTGAGTGATATTTTAAAACTAAAAGAGATAGAGAGCCAAAACTTTGTAGAGAGAGAGTCCTTCAGAAATAGGAAAAGATGTATATAACAGTTTTTTCTTATTTTAAGTCCTTAAGGTATAAAAATAAGAAAACAATTCGTTATGTTGAGGAACTGCCATAAGAATCTTCAAAACTATTGAGTGGTATTTCAAAACTCAAAGAGATAGAGAGCCAAAACTTTGTAGAAAAAGAGTCCTTCAGAAATAAGAAAAGATGGTTATAATAGTTTTTCCTTATTTTAAGGCCTTAAGGTATAAAAATAAGAAAACAATTCGTTATGTTGAGGAACTGCCATAAGAATCTTCAAAACTATTGAGTGGTATTTCAAAACTCAAAGAGATAGAGAGCCAAAACTTTGTAGACAGAGAGTCCTTTAGAAATAAGAAAAGATGTATATAACAGTTTTTCCTTATTTTAAGTCCTTAAGGTATAAAAATAAGAAAACAATTCGTTATGTTGAGGAACTGCCATAAGAATCTTCAAAACTATTGAGTGGTATTTCAAAACTCAAAGAGATAGAGAGCCAAAACTTTGTAGAGAGAGAGTCCTTCAGAAACAAGAAAAGATGTATATAACAGTTTTTCCTTATTTTAAGTCCTTAAGGTATAAAAATAAGAAAACAATTCGTTATGTTGAGGAACTGCCATAAGAATCTTCAAAACTATTGAGTGGTATTTCAAAACTCAAAGAGATAGAGAGCCAAAACTTTGTAGAGAGAGAGTCCTTCAGAAATAAGAAAAGATGTATATAAGAGTTTTTCCTTATTTTATGTCCTTAAGGTATAAAAAGAAGAAAACAATTCGTTATGTTGAGGAACTGCCATAAGAATCTTCAAAACTATTGAGTGGTATTTCAAAACTCAAAGAGATAGAGAGCCAAAACTTTGTAGAGAGAGAGTCCTTCAGAAACAAGAAAAGATGTATATAACAGTTTTTCCTTATTTTAAGTCCTTAAGGTATAAAAATAAGAAAACAATTCGTTATGTTGAGGAACTGCCATAAGAATCTTCAAAACTATTGAGTGGTATTTCAAAACTCAAAGAGATAGAGAGCCAAAACTTTGTAGAGAGAGAGTCCTTCAGAAATAAGAAAAGATGTATATAAGAGTTTTTCCTTATTTTATGTCCTTAAGGTATAAAAAGAAGAAAACAATTCGTTATGTTGAGGAACTGCCATAAGAATCTTCAAAACTATTGAGTGGTATTTCAAAACTCAAAGAGATAGAGAGCCAAAACTTTGTAGAGAGAGAGTCCTTCAGAAACAAGAAAAGATGTATATAACAGTTTTTCCTTATTTTAAGTCCTTAAGGTATAAAAATAAGAAAACAATTCGTTATGTTGAGGAACTGCCATAAGAATCTTCAAAACTATTGAGTGGTATTTCAAAACTAAAAGAGATCGAGAGCCAAAACTTTGTAGAGAGAGAGTCCTTCAAAAAGAAGAAAAGATGTATATAACAGTTTTTCCCTATTTTAAGTCCTTAAGGTATAAAAATAAGAAAACATTTCGTTATGTTGAGGAACTGCCACAAGAATCTTCAAAACTATTGAGTGGTATTTTAAAACTAAAAGAGATAGAGAGCCAAAACTTTGTAGAGAGAGAGTCCTTCAGAAATAAGAAAAGATGTATATAAGAGTTTTTCCTTATTTTATGTCCTTAAGGTATAAAAAGAAGAAAACAATTCGTTATGTTGAGGAACTGCCATAAGAATCTTCAAAACTATTGAGTGGTATTTCAAAACTAAAAGAGATAGAGAGCCAAGACTTTGTAGAGAGGGAGTCCTTCAAAAATAAAAAAAGATGTACATAACAGTTTTTTCTAATTTTAAGTCCTTAAGGTATAAAAATAAGAAAACATTTCGTTATGTTGAGGAACTGCCCTAAGAATCTTCCAAGCTATTGAGTGGTATTTCAAAACTCAAAGAGATAGAGAGCCAAAACTTTGTAGACAGAGAGTCCTTCAGAAATAAAAAAAGATGTATATAACAGTTTTTCCTTATTTTAAGTCCTTAAGGTATAAAAATAAGAAAACAGTTCGTTATGTTGAGGAACTGCCATAAGAATCTTCAAAACTATTGAGTGGTATTTCAAAACTCAAAGAGATAGAGAGCCAAAACTTTGTAGAAAAAGAGTCCTTCAGAAATAAGAAAAGATGTATATAACAGTTTTTCCTTATTTTAAGTCCTTAAGGTATAAAAATAAGAAAACAATTCGTTATGTTGAGGAACTGCCATAAGAATCTTCAAAACTATTGAGTGGTATTTCAAAACTCAAAGAGATAGAGAGCCAAAACTTTGTAGACAGAGAGTCCTTTAGAAATAAAAAAAGACGTATATAACAGTTTTTCCTTATTTTAAGTCCTTAAGGTATAAAAATAAGAAAACAATTCGTTATGTTGAGGAACTGCCATAAGAATCTTCAAAACTATTGAGTGGTATTTCAAAACTCAAAGAGATAGAGAGCCAAAACTTTGTAGAAAAAGAGTCCTTCAGAAATAAGAAAAGATGGTTATAATAGTTTTTCCTTATTTTACATAACAGTTTTTTCTAATTTTAAGTCCTTAAGGTATAAAAATAAGAAAACATTTCGTTATGTTGAGGAACTGCCCTAAGAATCTTCCAAACTATTGAGTGGTATTTCAAAACTCAAAGAGATAGAGAGCCAAAACCTTGTAGACAGAGAGTCCTTCAGAAATAAGAGAAGATGTATATAACAGTTTTTCCTTATTTTAAGTCCTTAAGGTATAAAAATAAGAAAACAGTTCGTTATGTTGAGGAACTGCCATAAGAATCTTCAAAACTATTGAGTGGTATTTCAAAACTCAAAGAGATAGAGAGCCAAAACTTTGTAGAAAAAGAGTCCTTCAGAAATAAGAAAAGATGTATATAACAGTTTTTCCTTATTTTAAGTCCTTAAGGTATAAAAATAAGAAAACAATTCGTTATGTTGAGGAACTGCCATAAGAATCTTCAAAACTATTGAGTGGTATTTCAAAACTCAAAGAGATAGAGAGCCAAAACTTTGTAGACAGAGAGTCCTTTAGAAATAAGAAAAGATGTATATAACAGTTTTTCCTTATTTTAAGTCCTTAAGGTATAAAAATAAGAAAACAATTCGTTATGTTGAGGAACTGCCATAAGAATCTTCAAAACTATTGAGTGGTATTTCAAAACTCAAAGAGATAGAGAGCCAAAACTTTGTAGAGAGAGAGTCCTTCAGAAACAAGAAAAGATATATATAACAGTTTTTCTTTATTTTAAGTCCTTAAGGTATAAAAATAAGAAAACAATTCGTTATGTTGAGGAACTGCCATAAGAATCTTCAAAACTATTGAGTGGTATTTCAAAACTCAAAGAGATAGAGAGCCAAAACTTTGTAGACAGAGAGTCCTTTAGAAATAAGAAAAGATGTATATAACAGTTTTTCCTTATTTTAAGTCCTTAAGGTATAAAAATAAGAAAACAATTCGTTATGTTGAGGAACTGCCATAAGAATCTTCAAAACTATTGAGTGGTATTTCAAAACTCAAAGAGATAGAGAGCCAAAACTTTGTAGACAGAGAGTCCTTTAGAAATAAGAAAAGATGTATATAACAGTTTTTCCTTATTTTAAGTCCTTAAGGTATAAAAAGAAGAAAACAATTCGTTATGTTGAGGAACTGCCATAAGAATCTTCAAAACTATTGAGTGGTATTTCAAAACTAAAAGAGATAGAGAGCCAAAACTTTGTAGAGAGGGAGTCCTTCAAAAATAAAAAAAGATGTACATAACAGTTTTTTCTAATTTTAAGTCCTTAAGGTATAAAAATAAGAAAACATTTCGTTATGTTGAGGAACTGCCCTAAGAATCTTCCAAGCTATTGAGTGGTATTTCAAAACTCAAAGAGATAGAGAGCCAAAACTTTGTAGACAGAGAGTCCTTCAGAAATAAAAAAAGATGTATATAACAGTTTTTCCTTATTTTAAGTCCTTAAGGTATAAAAATAAGAAAACAGTTCGTTATGTTGAGGAACTGCCATAAGAATCTTCAAAACTATTGAGTGGTATTTCAAAACTCAAAGAGATAGAGAGCCAAAACTTTGTAGAAAAAGAGTCCTTCAGAAATAAGAAAAGATGTATATAACAGTTTTTCCTTATTTTAAGTCCTTAAGGTATAAAAATAAGAAAACAATTCGTTATGTTGAGGAACTGCCATAAGAATCTTCAAAACTATTGAGTGGTATTTCAAAACTCAAAGAGATAGAGAGCCAAAACTTTGTAGACAGAGAGTCCTTTAGAAATAAAAAAAGACGTATATAACAGTTTTTCCTTATTTTAAGTCCTTAAGGTATAAAAATAAGAAAACAATTCGTTATGTTGAGGAACTGCCATAAGAATCTTCAAAACTATTGAGTGGTATTTCAAAACTCAAAGAGATAGAGAGCCAAAACTTTGTAGAGAGAGAGTCCTTCAGAAACAAGAAAAGATGTATATAACAGTTTTTCCTTATTTTAAGTCCTTAAGGTATAAAAATAAGAAAACAATTCGTTATGTTGAGGAACTGCCATAAGAATCTTCAAAACTATTGAGTGGTATTTCAAAACTAAAAGAGATCGAGAGCCAAAACTTTGTAGAGAGAGAGTCCTTCAAAAAGAAGAAAAGATGTATATAACAGTTTTTCCCTATTTTAAGTCCTTAAGGTATAAAAATAAGAAAACATTTCGTTATGTTGAGGAACTGCCACAAGAATCTTCAAAACTATTGAGTGGTATTTTAAAACTAAAAGAGATAGAGAGCCAAAACTTTGTAGAGAGAGAGTCCTTCAGAAATAAGAAAAGATGTATATAAGAGTTTTTCCTTATTTTATGTCCTTAAGGTATAAAAAGAAGAAAACAATTCGTTATGTTGAGGAACTGCCATAAGAATCTTCAAAACTATTGAGTGGTATTTCAAAACTAAAAGAGATAGAGAGCCAAAGCTTTGTAGAGAGGGAGTCCTTCAAAAATAAAAAAAGATGTACATAACAGTTTTTTCTAATTTTAAGTCCTTAAGGTATAAAAATAAGAAAACATTTCGTTATGTTGAGGAACTGCCCTAAGAATCTTCCAAACTATTGAGTGGTATTTCAAAACTCAAAGAGATAGAGAGCCAAAACCTTGTAGACAGAGAGTCCTTCAGAAATAAGAGAAGATGTATATAACAGTTTTTCCTTATTTTAAGTCCTTAAGGTATAAAAATAAGAAAACAGTTCGTTATGTTGAGGAACTGCCATAAGAATCTTCAAAACTATTGAGTGGTATTTCAAAACTCAAAGAGATAGAGAGCCAAAACTTTGTAGAAAAAGAGTCCTTCAGAAATAAGAAAAGATGTATATAACAGTTTTTCCTTATTTTAAGTCCTTAAGGTATAAAAATAAGAAAACAATTCGTTATGTTGAGGAACTGCCATAAGAATCTTCAAAACTATTGAGTGGTATTTCAAAACTCAAAGAGATAGAGAGCCAAAACTTTGTAGACAGAGAGTCCTTTAGAAATAAGAAAAGATGTATATAACAGTTTTTCCTTATTTTAAGTCCTTAAGGTATAAAAATAAGAAAACAATTCGTTATGTTGAGGAACTGCCATAAGAATCTTCAAAACTATTGAGTGGTATTTCAAAACTCAAAGAGATAGAGAGCCAAAACTTTGTAGAGAGAGAGTCCTTCAGAAACAAGAAAAGATGTATATAACAGTTTTTCTTTATTTTAAGTCCTTAAGGTATAAAAATAAGAAAACAATTCGTTATGTTGAGGAACTCCCATAAGAATCTTCAAAACTATTGAGTGGTATTTCAAAACTCAAAGAGATAGAGAGCCAAAACTTTGTAGAGAGAGAGTCCTTCAGAAATAAGAAAAGATGTATTTAAGAGTTTTTCCTTATTTTATGTCCTTAAGGTATAAAAAGAAGAAAACAATTCGTTATGTTGAGGAACTGCCATAAGAATCTTCAAAACTATTGAGTGGTATTTCAAAACTAAAAGAGATAGAGAGCCAAAACTTTGTAGAGAGGGCGTCCTTCAAAAATAAAAAAAGATGTACATAACAGTTTTTTCTAATTTTAAGTCCTTAAGCGATAAAAATAAGAAAACATTTCGTTATGTTGAGGAACTGCCATAAGAATCTTCAAAACTATTGAGTGGTATTTCAAAACTAAAAGAGAAAAACTTTGTAGAGAGTGAGTGCTTTAAAAATAAAAAAAGATGTACATAACAGTTTTTCCTAATTTTAAGTATATAAGGTACAAAAATAAGAAAACATTTCGTTATGTTGAGGAACTGCCATAAGAATCTTCAAAACTATTGAGTGGTATTTCGAAACTAAAAAAGATAGAGAGCCCAAACTTTGTAGAAAGAGAGTGCTTTAAAAACAAAAAAAGATGTTTATAACAGTTTTCCTTATTTTAAGTCCTTAAGGTACAAAAATAAGAAAATAATTCGTTATGTTGAGGAACGGCCATAAGAATCTTCAAAACTATTGAGTGGTATTTCAAAACTAAAAGAGATCGAGAGCCAAAACTTTGTAGACAGAGAGTCCTTCAAAAAGAAGAAAAGATGTATATAACAGTTTTTCCCTATTTTAAGTCCTTAAGGTATAAAAATAAGAAAACATTTCGTTATGTTGAGGAACTGCCACAAGAATCTTCAAAACTATTGAGTGGTATTTTAAAACTAAAAGAGATAGAGAGCCAAAACTTTGTAGAGAGAGAGTCCCTCAGAATTAGGAAAAGATGTATATAACAGTTTTTTCTTATTTTAAGTCCTTAAGGAATCAAAATAAGAAAACAATTCGTTATGTTGAGGAACTGCCATAAGAATCTTCAAAACTATTGAGTGGTATTTCAAAACTGAAAGAGATAGAGAGCCAAAACTTTGTAGAGAGAGATTCCTTCAAAAATAAGAAAAGATGTATGTAACAGTTTTTCCCTATTTTAAGTCCTTAAGGTATAAAAATAAGAAAACATTTCGTTATGTTGAGGAACTGCCATAAGAATCTTCAAAACTATTGAGTGGTATTTCAAAACTCAAAGAGATAGAGAGCCAAAACTTTGTAGAAAAGAGTCCTTCAGAAATAAGAAAAGATGTATATAACAGTTTTTCCTTATTTTAAGTCCTTAAGGTATAAAAATAAGAAAACAATTCGTTATGTTGAGGAACTGCCATAAGAATCTTCAAAACTATTGAGTGGTATTTCAAAACTCAAAGAGATAGAGAGCAAAAAATTTGTAGAGAGAGAGTCCTTCAGAAATAAGAAAAGATGTATATAACAGTTTTTCCTTATTTTAAGTCCTTAAGGTATAAAAATAAGAAAACAATTCGTTATGTTGAGGAACTGCCATAAGAAACTCCAAAACTATGGAGTGGTATTTCAAAACTAAAAGAGATAGAGAGCCAAAACTTTGTAGAGAGGGAGTCCTTCAAAAATAAAAAAAGATGTATATAACAGTTTTTTCTAATTTTAAGTCCTTAAGGTATAAAAATAAGAAAACAATTCGTTATGTTGAGGAACTGCCATAAGAATCTTCAAAACTATTGAGTGGTATTTCAAAACTCAAAGAGATAGAGAGCCAAAACTTTGTAGACAGAGAGTCCTTTAGAAATAAGAAAAGATGTATATAACAGTTTTTCCTTATTTTAAGTCCTTAAGGTATAAAAATAAGAAAACAATTCGTTATGTTGAGGAACTGCCATAAGAATCTTCAAAACTATTGAGTGGTATTTCAAAACTCAAAGAGATAGAGAGCCAAAACTTTGTAGAGAGAGAGTCCTTCAGAAACAAGAAAAGATGTATATAACAGTTTTTCTTTATTTTAAGTCCTTAAGGTATAAAAATAAGAAAACAATTCGTTATGTTGAGGAACTCCCATAAGAATCTTCAAAACTATTGAGTGGTATTTCAAAACTCAAAGAGATAGAGAGCCAAAACTTTGTAGAGAGAGAGTCCTTCAGAAATAAGAAAAGATGTATTTAAGAGTTTTTCCTTATTTTATGTCCTTAAGGTATAAAAAGAAGAAAACAATTCGTTATGTTGAGGAACTGCCATAAGAATCTTCAAAACTATTGAGTGGTATTTCAAAACTAAAAGAGATAGAGAGCCAAAACTTTGTAGAGAGGGCGTCCTTCAAAAATAAAAAAAGATGTACATAACAGTTTTTTCTAATTTTAAGTCCTTAAGCGATAAAAATAAGAAAACATTTCGTTATGTTGAGGAACTGCCATAAGAATCTTCAAAACTATTGAGTGGTATTTCAAAACTAAAAGAGAAAAACTTTGTAGAGAGTGAGTGCTTTAAAAATAAAAAAAGATGTACATAACAGTTTTTCCTAATTTTAAGTATATAAGGTACAAAAATAAGAAAACATTTCGTTATGTTGAGGAACTGCCATAAGAATCTTCAAAACTATTGAGTGGTATTTCGAAACTAAAAAAGATAGAGAGCCCAAACTTTGTAGAAAGAGAGTGCTTTAAAAACAAAAAAAGATGTTTATAACAGTTTTCCTTATTTTAAGTCCTTAAGGTACAAAAATAAGAAAATAATTCGTTATGTTGAGGAACGGCCATAAGAATCTTCAAAACTATTGAGTGGTATTTCAAAACTAAAAGAGATCGAGAGCCAAAACTTTGTAGACAGAGAGTCCTTCAAAAAGAAGAAAAGATGTATATAACAGTTTTTCCCTATTTTAAGTCCTTAAGGTATAAAAATAAGAAAACATTTCGTTATGTTGAGGAACTGCCACAAGAATCTTCAAAACTATTGAGTGGTATTTTAAAACTAAAAGAGATAGAGAGCCAAAACTTTGTAGAGAGAGAGTCCCTCAGAATTAGGAAAAGATGTATATAACAGTTTTTTCTTATTTTAAGTCCTTAAGGAATCAAAATAAGAAAACAATTCGTTATGTTGAGGAACTGCCATAAGAATCTTCAAAACTATTGAGTGGTATTTCAAAACTGAAAGAGATAGAGAGCCAAAACTTTGTAGAGAGAGATTCCTTCAAAAATAAGAAAAGATGTATGTAACAGTTTTTCCCTATTTTAAGTCCTTAAGGTATAAAAATAAGAAAACATTTCGTTATGTTGAGGAACTGCCATAAGAATCTTCAAAACTATTGAGTGGTATTTCAAAACTCAAAGAGATAGAGAGCCAAAACTTTGTAGAAAAGAGTCCTTCAGAAATAAGAAAAGATGTATATAACAGTTTTTCCTTATTTTAAGTCCTTAAGGTATAAAAATAAGAAAACAATTCGTTATGTTGAGGAACTGCCATAAGAATCTTCAAAACTATTGAGTGGTATTTCAAAACTCAAAGAGATAGAGAGCAAAAAATTTGTAGAGAGAGAGTCCTTCAGAAATAAGAAAAGATGTATATAACAGTTTTTCCTTATTTTAAGTCCTTAAGGTATAAAAATAAGAAAACAATTCGTTATGTTGAGGAACTGCCATAAGAAACTCCAAAACTATGGAGTGGTATTTCAAAACTAAAAGAGATAGAGAGCCAAAACTTTGTAGAGAGGGAGTCCTTCAAAAATAAAAAAAGATGTATATAACAGTTTTTTCTAATTTTAAGTCCTTAAGGTATAAAAATAAGAAAACAATTCGTTATGTTGAGGAACTGCCATAAGAATCTTCAAAACTATTGAGTGGTATTTCAAAACTCAAAGAGATAGAGAGCCAAAACTTTGTAGACAGAGAGTCCTTTAGAAATAAGAAAAGATGTATATAACAGTTTTTCCTTATTTTAAGTCCTTAAGGTATAAAAATAAGAAAACAATTCGTTATGTTGAGGAACTGCCATAAGAAACTCCAAAACTATGGAGTGGTATTTCAAAACTAAAAGAGATAGAGAGCCAAAACTTTGTAGAGAGGGAGTCCTTCAAAAATAAAAAAAGATGTACATAACAGTTTTTTCTAATTTTAAGTCCTTAAGGTATAAAAATAAGAAAACAATTCGTTATGTTGAGGAACTGCCATAAGAATCTTCAAAACTATTGAGTGGTATTTCAAAACTGAAAGAGATAGAGAGCAAAAAATTTGTAGAGAGAGAGTCCTTCAGAAATAAGAAAAGATGTATATAACAGTTTTTCCTTATTTTAAGTCCTTAAGGTATAAAAATAAGAAAACAATTCGTTATGTTGAGGAACTGCCATAAGAAACTCCAAAACTATGGAGTGGTATTTCAAAACTAAAAGAGATAGAGAGCCAAAACTTTGTAGAGAGGGAGTCCTTCAAAAATAAAAAAAGATGTACATAACAGTTTTTTCTAATTTTAAGTCCTTAAGGTATAAAAATAAGAAAACAATTCGTTATGTTGAGGAACTGCCATAAGAATCTTCAAAACTATTGAGTGGTATTTCAAAACTGAAAGAGATAGAGAGCCAAAACTTTGTAGAGAGAGATTCCTTCAAAAATAAGAAAAGATGTATGTAACAGTTTTTCCCTATTTTAAGTCCTTAAGGTATAAAAATAAGAAAACATTTCGTTATGTTGAGGAACTGCCATAAGAATCTTCAAAACTATTGAGTGGTATTTCAAAACTCAAAGAGATAGAGAGCCAAAACTTTGTAGAAAAGAGTCCTTCAGAAATAAGAGAAGATGTATATAACAGTTTTTCCTTATTTTAAGTCCTTAAGGTATAAAAATAAGAAAACAGTTCGTTATGTTGAGGAACTGCCATAAGAATCTTCAAAACTATTGAGTGGTATTTCAAAACTCAAAGAGATAGAGAGCCAAAACTTTGTAGAAAAAGAGTCCTTCAGAAATAAGAAAAGATGTATATAACAGTTTTTCCTTATTTTAAGTCCTTAAGGTATAAAAATAAGAAAACAATTCGTTATGTTGAGGAACTGCCATAAGAATCTTCAAAACTATTGAGTGGTATTTCAAAACTCAAAGAGATAGAGAGCCAAAACTTTGTAGACAGAGAGTCCTTTAGAAATAAGAAAAGATGTATATAACAGTTTTTCCTTATTTTAAGTCCTTAAGGTATAAAAATAAGAAAACAATTCGTTATGTTGAGGAACTGCCATAAGAATCTTCAAAACTATTGAGTGGTATTTCAAAACTCAAAGAGATAGAGAGCCAAAACTTTGTAGAGAGAGAGTCCTTCAGAAACAAGAAAAGATGTATATAACAGTTTTTCTTTATTTTAAGTCCTTAAGGTATAAAAATAAGAAAACAATTCGTTATGTTGAGGAACTGCCATAAGAATCTTCAAAACTATTGAGTGGTATTTCAAAACTCAAAGAGATAGAGAGCCAAAACTTTGTAGACAGAGAGTCCTTTAGAAATAAGAAAAGATGTATATAACAGTTTTTCCTTATTTTAAGTCCTTAAGGTATAAAAATAAGAAAACAATTCGTTATGTTGAGGAACTGCCATAAGAATCTTCAAAACTATTGAGTGGTATTTCAAAACTCAAAGAGATAGAGAGCCAAAACTTTGTAGACAGAGAGTCCTTTAGAAATAAGAAAAGATGTATATAACAGTTTTTCCTTATTTTAAGTCCTTAAGGTATAAAAAGAAGAAAACAATTCGTTATGTTGAGGAACTGCCATAAGAATCTTCAAAACTATTGAGTGGTATTTCAAAACTAAAAGAGATAGAGAGCCAAAACTTTGTAGAGAGGGAGTCCTTCAAAAATAAAAAAAGATGTACATAACAGTTTTTTCTAATTTTAAGTCCTTAAGGTATAAAAATAAGAAAACATTTCGTTATGTTGAGGAACTGCCCTAAGAATCTTCCAAGCTATTGAGTGGTATTTCAAAACTCAAAGAGATAGAGAGCCAAAACTTTGTAGACAGAGAGTCCTTCAGAAATAAAAAAAGATGTATATAACAGTTTTTCCTTATTTTAAGTCCTTAAGGTATAAAAATAAGAAAACAGTTCGTTATGTTGAGGAACTGCCATAAGAATCTTCAAAACTATTGAGTGGTATTTCAAAACTCAAAGAGATAGAGAGCCAAAACTTTGTAGAAAAAGAGTCCTTCAGAAATAAGAAAAGATGTATATAACAGTTTTTCCTTATTTTAAGTCCTTAAGGTATAAAAATAAGAAAACAATTCGTTATGTTGAGGAACTGCCATAAGAATCTTCAAAACTATTGAGTGGTATTTCAAAACTCCAAGAGATAGAGAGCCAAAACTTTGTAGACAGAGAGTCCTTTAGAAATAAAAAAAGACGTATATAACAGTTTTTCCTTATTTTAAGTCCTTAAGGTATAAAAATAAGAAAACAATTCGTTATGTTGAGGAACTGCCATAAGAATCTTCAAAACTATTGAGTGGTATTTCAAAACTCAAAGAGATAGAGAGCCAAAACTTTGTAGAGAGAGAGTCCTTCAGAAACAAGAAAAGATGTATATAACAGTTTTTCCTTATTTTAAGTCCTTAAGGTATAAAAATAAGAAAACAATTCGTTATGTTGAGGAACTGCCATAAGAATCTTCAAAACTATTGAGTGGTATTTCAAAACTAAAAGAGATCGAGAGCCAAAACTTTGTAGAGAGAGAGTCCTTCAAAAAGAAGAAAAGATGTATATAACAGTTTTTCCCTATTTTAAGTCCTTAAGGTATAAAAATAAGAAAACATTTCGTTATGTTGAGGAACTGCCATAAGAATCTTCAAGACTATTGAGTGGTATTTCAAAACTAAAAAAGATAGAGAGCCAAAACTTTGTAGAGAGAGAGTCCTTCAAAAATAAGAAAAGATGTATATAAGAGTTTTTCCTTATTTTATGTCCTTAAGGTATAAAAAGAAGAAAACAATTCGTTATGTTGAGGAACTGCCATAAGAATCTTCAAAACTATTGAGTGGTATTTCAAAACTAAAAGAGATAGAGAGCCAAAGCTTTGTAGAGAGGGAGTCCTTCAAAAATAAAAAAAGATGTACATAACAGTTTTTTCTAATTTTAAGTCCTTAAGGTATAAAAATAAGAAAACATTTCGTTATGTTGAGGAACTGCCCTAAGAATCTTCCAAACTATTGAGTGGTATTTCAAAACTCAAAGAGATAGAGAGCCAAAACCTTGTAGACAGAGAGTCCTTCAGAAATAAGAGAAGATGTATATAACAGTTTTTCCTTATTTTAAGTCCTTAAGGTATAAAAATAAGAAAACAGTTCGTTATGTTGAGGAACTGCCATAAGAATCTTCAAAACTATTGAGTGGTATTTCAAAACTCAAAGAGATAGAGAGCCAAAACTTTGTAGAAAAAGAGTCCTTCAGAAATAAGAAAAGATGTATATAACAGTTTTTCCTTATTTTAAGTCCTTAAGGTATAAAAATAAGAAAACAATTCGTTATGTTGAGGAACTGCCATAAGAATCTTCAAAACTATTGAGTGGTATTTCAAAACTCAAAGAGATAGAGAGCCAAAACTTTGTAGACAGAGAGTCCTTTAGAAATAAGAAAAGATGTATATAACAGTTTTTCCTTATTTTAAGTCCTTAAGGTATAAAAATAAGAAAACAATTCGTTATGTTGAGGAACTGCCATAAGAATCTTCAAAACTATTGAGTGGTATTTCAAAACTCAAAGAGATAGAGAGCCAAAACTTTGTAGAGAGAGAGTCCTTCAGAAACAAGAAAAGATGTATATAACAGTTTTTCTTTATTTTAAGTCCTTAAGGTATAAAAATAAGAAAACAATTCGTTATGTTGAGGAACTCCCATAAGAATCTTCAAAACTATTGAGTGGTATTTCAAAACTCAAAGAGATAGAGAGCCAAAACTTTGTAGAGAGAGAGTCCTTCAGAAATAAGAAAAGATGTATTTAAGAGTTTTTCCTTATTTTATGTCCTTAAGGTATAAAAAGAAGAAAACAATTCGTTATGTTGAGGAACTGCCATAAGAATCTTCAAAACTATTGAGTGGTATTTCAAAACTAAAAGAGATAGAGAGCCAAAACTTTGTAGAGAGGGAGTCCTTCAAAAATAAAAAAAGATGTACATAACAGTTTTTTCTAATTTTAAGTCCTTAAGCGATAAAAATAAGAAAACATTTCGTTATGTTGAGGAACTGCCATAAGAATCTTCAAAACTATTGAGTGGTATTTCAAAACTAAAAGAGAAAAACTTTGTAGAGAGTGAGTGCTTTAAAAATAAAAAAAGATGTACATAACAGTTTTTCCTAATTTTAAGTATATAAGGTACAAAAATAAGAAAACATTTCGTTATGTTGAGGAACTGCCATAAGAATCTTCAAAACTATTGAGTGGTATTTCGAAACTAAAAAAGATAGAGAGCCCAAACTTTGTAGAAAGAGAGTGCTTTAAAAACAAAAAAAGATGTTTATAACAGTTTTCCTTATTTTAAGTCCTTAAGGTACAAAAATAAGAAAACAATTCGTTATGTTGAGGAACTGCCATAAGAATCTTCAAAACTATTGAGTGGTATTTCAAAACTCAAAGAGATAGAGAGCCAAAACTTTGTAGAGAGAGAGTCCTTCAGAAACAAGAAAAGATGTATATAACAGTTTTTCTTTATTTTAAGTCCTTAAGGTATAAAAATAAGAAAACAATTCGTTATGTTGAGGAACTCCCATAAGAATCTTCAAAACTATTGAGTGGTATTTCAAAACTCAAAGAGATAGAGAGCCAAAACTTTGTAGAAAAAGAGTCCTTCAGAAATAAGAAAAGATGTATATAACAGTTTTTCCTTATTTTAAGTCCTTAAGGTATAAAAATAAGAAAACAGTTCGTTATGTTGAGGAACTGCCATAAGAATCTTCAAAACTATTGAGTGGTATTTCAAAACTCAAAGAGATAGAGAGCCAAAACTTTGTAGAAAAAGAGTCCTTCAGAAATAAGAAAAGATGTATATAACAGTTTTTCCTTATTTTAAGTCCTTAAGGTATAAAAATAAGAAAACAATTCGTTATGTTGAGGAACTGCCATAAGAATCTTCAAAACTATTGAGTGGTATTTCAAAACTCAAAGAGATAGAGAGCCAAAACTTTGTAGACAGAGAGTCCTTTAGAAATAAAAAAAGACGTATATAACAGTTTTTCCTTATTTTAAGTCCTTAAGGTATAAAAATAAGAAAACAATTCGTTATGTTGAGGAACTGCCATAAGAATCTTCAAAACTATTGAGTGGTATTTCAAAACTCAAAGAGATAGAGAGCCAAAACTTTGTAGAGAGAGAGTCCTTCAGAAACAAGAAAAGATGTATATAACAGTTTTTCCTTATTTTAAGTCCTTAAGGTATAAAAATAAGAAAACAATTCGTTATGTTGAGGAACTGCCATAGAATCTTCAAAACTATTGAGTGGTATTTCAAAACTAAAAGAGATCGAGAGCCAAAACTTTGTAGAGAGAGAGTCCTTCAAAAAGAAGAAAAGATGTATATAACAGTTTTTCCCTATTTTAAGTCCTTAAGGTATAAAAATAAGAAAACATTTCGTTATGTTGAGGAACTGCCACAAGAATCTTCAAAACTATTGAGTGGTATTTTAAAACTAAAAGAGATAGAGAGCCAAAACTTTGTAGAGAGAGAGTCCTTCAGAAATAAGAAAAGATGTATATAAGAGTTTTTCCTTATTTTATGTCCTTAAGGTATAAAAAGAAGAAAACAATTCGTTATGTTGAGGAACTGCCATAAGAATCTTCAAAACTATTGAGTGGTATTTCAAAACTAAAAGAGATAGAGAGCCAAAGCTTTGTAGAGAGGGAGTCCTTCAAAAATAAAAAAAGATGTACATAACAGTTTTTTCTAATTTTAAGTCCTTAAGGTATAAAAATAAGAAAACATTTCGTTATGTTGAGGAACTGCCCTAAGAATCTTCCAAACTATTGAGTGGTATTTCAAAACTCAAAGAGATAGAGAGCCAAAACCTTGTAGACAGAGAGTCCTTCAGAAATAAGAGAAGATGTATATAACAGTTTTTCCTTATTTTAAGTCCTTAAGGTATAAAAATAAGAAAACAGTTCGTTATGTTGAGGAACTGCCATAAGAATCTTCAAAACTATTGAGTGGTATTTCAAAACTCAAAGAGATAGAGAGCCAAAACTTTGTAGAAAAAGAGTCCTTCAGAAATAAGAAAAGATGTATATAACAGTTTTTCCTTATTTTAAGTCCTTAAGGTATAAAAATAAGAAAACAATTCGTTATGTTGAGGAACTGCCATAAGAATCTTCAAAACTATTGAGTGGTATTTCAAAACTCAAAGAGATAGAGAGCCAAAACTTTGTAGACAGAGAGTCCTTTAGAAATAAGAAAAGATGTATATAACAGTTTTTCCTTATTTTAAGTCCTTAAGGTATAAAAATAAGAAAACAATTCGTTATGTTGAGGAACTGCCATAAGAATCTTCAAAACTATTGAGTGGTATTTCAAAACTCAAAGAGATAGAGAGCCAAAACTTTGTAGAGAGAGAGTCCTTCAGAAACAAGAAAAGATGTATATAACAGTTTTTCTTTATTTTAAGTCCTTAAGGTATAAAAATAAGAAAACAATTCGTTATGTTGAGGAACTCCCATAAGAATCTTCAAAACTATTGAGTGGTATTTCAAAACTCAAAGAGATAGAGAGCCAAAACTTTGTAGAGAGAGAGTCCTTCAGAAATAAGAAAAGATGTATTTAAGAGTTTTTCCTTATTTTATGTCCTTAAGGTATAAAAAGAAGAAAACAATTCGTTATGTTGAGGAACTGCCATAAGAATCTTCAAAACTATTGAGTGGTATTTCAAAACTAAAAGAGATAGAGAGCCAAAACTTTGTAGAGAGGGAGTCCTTCAAAAATAAAAAAAGATGTACATAACAGTTTTTTCTAATTTTAAGTCCTTAAGCGATAAAAATAAGAAAACATTTCGTTATGTTGAGGAACTGCCATAAGAATCTTCAAAACTATTGAGTGGTATTTCAAAACTAAAAGAGAAAAACTTTGTAGAGAGTGAGTGCTTTAAAAATAAAAAAAGATGTACATAACAGTTTTTCCTAATTTTAAGTATATAAGGTACAAAAATAAGAAAACATTTCGTTATGTTGAGGAACTGCCATAAGAATCTTCAAAACTATTGAGTGGTATTTCGAAACTAAAAAAGATAGAGAGCCCAAACTTTGTAGAAAGAGAGTGCTTTAAAAACAAAAAAAGATGTTTATAACAGTTTTCCTTATTTTAAGTCCTTAAGGTACAAAAATAAGAAAATAATTCGTTATGTTGAGGAACGGCCATAAGAATCTTCAAAACTATTGAGTGGTATTTCAAAACTAAAAGAGATCGAGAGCCAAAACTTTGTAGACAGAGAGTCCTTCAAAAAGAAGAAAAGATGTATATAACAGTTTTTCCCTATTTTAAGTCCTTAAGGTATAAAAATAAGAAAACATTTCGTTATGTTGAGGAACTGCCACAAGAATCTTCAAAACTATTGAGTGGTATTTTAAAACTAAAAGAGATAGAGAGCCAAAACTTTGTAGAGAGAGAGTCCCTCAGAATTAGGAAAAGATGTATATAACAGTTTTTTCTTATTTTAAGTCCTTAAGGAATCAAAATAAGAAAACAATTCGTTATGTTGAGGAACTGCCATAAGAATCTTCAAAACTATTGAGTGGTATTTCAAAACTGAAAGAGATAGAGAGCCAAAACTTTGTAGAGAGAGATTCCTTCAAAAATAAGAAAAGATGTATGTAACAGTTTTTCCCTATTTTAAGTCCTTAAGGTATAAAAATAAGAAAACATTTCGTTATGTTGAGGAACTGCCATAAGAATCTTCAAAACTATTGAGTGGTATTTCAAAACTCAAAGAGATAGAGAGCCAAAACTTTGTAGAAAAGAGTCCTTCAGAAATAAGAAAAGATGTATATAACAGTTTTTCCTTATTTTAAGTCCTTAAGGTATAAAAATAAGAAAACAATTCGTTATGTTGAGGAACTGCCATAAGAATCTTCAAAACTATTGAGTGGTATTTCAAAACTCAAAGAGATAGAGAGCAAAAAATTTGTAGAGAGAGAGTCCTTCAGAAATAAGAAAAGATGTATATAACAGTTTTTCCTTATTTTAAGTCCTTAAGGTATAAAAATAAGAAAACAATTCGTTATGTTGAGGAACTGCCATAAGAAACTCCAAAACTATGGAGTGGTATTTCAAAACTAAAAGAGATAGAGAGCCAAAACTTTGTAGAGAGGGAGTCCTTCAAAAATAAAAAAAGATGTACATAACAGTTTTTTCTAATTTTAAGTCCTTAAGGTATAAAAATAAGAAAACAATTCGTTATGTTGAGGAACTGCCATAAGAATCTTCAAAACTATTGAGTGGTATTTCAAAACTAAAAGAGAAAACCTTTGTAGAAATAGAGTGCTTTAAAAATAAAAAAAGATGTATATAACAGTTTTTCCTAATTTTAAGTATATAAGGTACAAAAATAAGAAAACATTTCGTTATGTTGAGGAACTGCCATAAGAATCTTCAAAACTATTGAGTGGTATTTGGAAACTAAAAAAGATAGAGAGCCCACACTTTGTAGAAAGAGAGTGCTTTAAAAATAAAAAAGATGTATACAACAGTTTTCCTTATTTTAAGTCCTTAAGGTACAAAAATAAGAAAATAATTCGTTATGTTGAGGAACGGCCACAAGAATCTTCAAAACTATTGAGTGGTATTTCAAAACTAAAAGAGATAGAGAGCCAAAACTTTGTAGAGAGAGAGTCCTTCAAAAACAAGAAAAGATGTCTATAAAATTATATAACAGTTTTTCTTAATTTGAAGTCCTTAAGGTACAAAGATAAGAAACATTTTATTATGTTGTGGAACTGCCATAAGAATCTTCAAAACTATTGAGTGGTATTTCAAAAGTCAAAGAGATAGAGAGCCAAACCTTTGTAGAGAGAGAGAGTCCTTCAAAAATAAGAAGAGATGTATATAACAGTTTTTCCTAATTTTAAGTATATAAGGTACAAAAATAAAAAAACATTTCGTTATGTTGAGGAACTGCCATAAGAATCTTCAAAACTATTGAGTGGTACTTCAAAACTCAAAGACATAGAGAGCCAAAACTTTGTAGAGAGAGTCCTTCAGAAATAAGAAAAGATGTATATAACAGTTTTTCCTTATTTTAAGTCCTTAAGGTATAAAAATAAGAAAACAATTCGTTATGTTGAGGAACTGCCATAAGAATCTTCAAAACTATTGAGTGGTATTTCAAAACTCAAGGAGATAGAGAGCCAAACCTTTGTAGAGAGAGAGTCCTTCAAAAATCAAAAAAGATATATATAACAGTTTTTCCTAATTTTAAGTCCTTAAGGTAGAAAGATAATAAAACCTTTTATTATGTTGAGGAACTGCCATAAGAATCTTCAAAACTATTGAGTGGTATTTCAAAACTCAAAGAGATAGAGAGCCAAAACTTTGTAGAGAGAGAGTCCTTCAGAAATAAGAAAAGATGTATATAACAGTTTTTCCTTATTTTAAGTCCTTAAGGTACAAAGATAATAAAACCTTTTATTATGTTGAGGAACTGCCATAAGAATCTTCAAAACTATTGAGTGGTATTTCAAAACTCAAAGAGATAGAGAGCCAAACCTTTAAAGAGAGAGAGTCCTTCAGAAATAAGAAAAGATGTATATAACAGTTTTTCCTAATTTTAAGTATATAAGGTACAAAAATAAAAAAACATTTCGTTATGTTGAGGAACTGCCATAAGAATCTTCAAAACTATTGAGTGGTACTTCAAAACTCAAAGACATAGAGAGCCAAAACTTTGTAGAGAGAGTCCTTCAGAAATAAGAAAAGATGTATATAACAGTTTTTCCTTATTTTAAGTCCTTAAGGTATAAAAATAAGAAAACAATTCGTTATGTTGAGGAACTGCCATAAGAATCTTCAAAACTATTGAGTGGTATTTCAAAACTAAAAGAGATAGAGAGCCAAAACTTTGTATAGAGAGAGTCCTTCAAAAATAAAAAAAGATGTACATAACAGTTTTTCCTTATTTTAAGTCCTTAAGGTATAAAAATAAGAAAACATTTCGTTATGTTGAGGAACTGCCATAAGAATCTCCAAAACTATGGAGTGGTATTTCAAAACTAAAAGAGATAGAGAGCCAAAACTTTGTAAAGAGGGAGTCCTTCAAAAATAAAAAAAGATGTACATAACAGTTTTTTCTAATTTTAAGTCCTTAAGGTATAAAAATAAGAAAACCATTCGTTATGTTGAGGAACTGCCATAAGAATCTTCAAAACTATTGAGTGGTATTTCAAAACTAAAAGAGAAAACCTTTGTAGAAATAGAGTGCTTTAAAAATAAAAAAAGATGTATATAACAGTTTTTCCTAATTTTAAGTATATAAGGTACAAAAATAAGAAAACATTTCGTTATGTTGAGGAACTGCCATAAGAATCTTCAAAACTATTGAGTGGTATTTGGAAACTAAAAAAGATAGAGACCCCACACTTTGTAGAAAGAGAGTGCTTTAAAAACAAAAAAAGATGTATATAACAGTTTTCCTTATTTTAAGTCCTTAAGGTACAAAAATAAGAAAATAATTCGTTATGTTGAGGAACGGCCACAAGAATCTTCAAAACTATTGAGTGGTATTTCAAAACTAAAAGAGATAGAGAGCCAAAACTTTGTAGACAGAGAGTCCTTCAAAAACAAGAAAAGATGTCTATAAAATTATATAACAGTTTTTCTTAATTTGAAGTCCTTAAGGTACAAAGATAAGAAACATATTATTATGTTGTGGAACTGCCATAAGAATCTTCAAAACTATTGAGTGGTATTTCAAAAGTCAAAGAGATAGAGAGCCAAACCTTTGTAGAGAGAGAGAGTCCTTCAAAAATAAGAAAAGATGTATATAACAGTTTTTCCTAATTTTAAGTATATAAGGTACAAAAATAAAAAAACATTTCGTTATGTTGAGGAACTGCCATAAGAATCTTCAAAACTATTGAGTGGTACTTCAAAACTCAAGGAGATAGAGAGCCAAAACTTTGTAAAGAGAGAGTCCTTCAAAAATCAAAAAAGATATATATAACAGTTTTTCCTAATTTTAAGTCCTTAAGGTACAAAGATAATAAAACCTTTTATTATGTTGAGGAACTGCCATAAGAATCTTCAAAACTATTGAGTGGTATTTCAAAACTCAAAGAGATAGAGAGCCAAACCTTTGTAGAGAGAGAGTCCTTCAGAAATAAGAAAAGATGTATATAACAGTTTTTCCTTATTTCAAGTCCTTAAGGTATAAAAATAAGAAAACAATTCATTATGTTGAGGAACTGCCATAAGAATCTTCAAAACTATTGAGTGGTATTTCAAAACTAAAAGAGATAGAGAGCCAAAACTTTGTAGAGAGAGAGTCCTTCAGCAATAAGAAAAGATGTATGTAACAGTTTTTCCTTATTTTAAGTCCTTAAGGTATAAAAATAAGAAAACAATTCGTTATGTTGAGGAACTGCCATAAGAATCTTCAAAACTATTGAGTGGTATTTTAAAACTAAAAGAGATAGAAAGCCAAAACTTTGTTGAGAGAGAGTGCTTCAAAAATAAGAAAAGATGTATATAACAGTTTTTCCTAATTTTAAGTCCTTAAGGTATAAAAATAAGAAAACAATTCGTTATGTTGAGGAACTACCATAAGAATCTTTAAAACTATTGAGTGGTATTTCAAAACTCAAAGAGATAGAGAGCCAATACTATGCAGAGAGAGGGTCCTTCAAAACTAAGAAAAGATGTATATAACAGTTTTTCCATATTTTAAGTCCTTAAGGTATAAAAATAAGAAAACAATTCATTATGTTGAGGAACTGTAATAAGAATCTTCAAAACTATTGAGTGGTATTTCAAAACTAAAAGAGATAGAGAGCCAAAACTTTGTAGAGAGAGAGTACTTCAAAAATAAGAAAAGATGTACATAACAGTTTTTCCTAATTTTAAGTTCTTAAGGTATAAAAATAAGAAAACAATTCGTTATGTTGAGGAACTGCCATAAAAATCTTCAAAACTAATGAGTAGTATTTCAAAACTAAAAGATATAGAGAGCCAAAACTTTTTAGAGAGAGAATGCTTCAAAAATAAAAAAAGATGTTTATAACAGTTTTAACATTACTAGGCTCTGCGAAAAATAAAAAAAAATAAAAACAGAGAAAAGCGGAATCTACAAAATACCATGCAACAGATGTAAGAAAATATATATTGGACAGACAAAGAGATTAGCAACAGTAAGATTTCAAGAACAACTAAGCGAAGCAAAAATTGCTAAAAAGACAGGTAAAATATCCAATTTCAAATCTACTGTAGCACATCGCAATCGAGAAACATGACATCAACATAGATGACCTAGAGGTAATCAAAGAAATCAACGACACCAGAAAACTAGATGTTTGCGAAAGTCTGGAAGTCATAAAACAACCGTCGGTACCCTTCTAAACAGTGATCACGGTTAAGGGTACACGTGGATATTTAAATTCTTAAGAAAATAAAAAAAAATATAAACTCCTTTCTTTATCATGTAAAAATAAGTAAATTTAAAATTTAATTTAATTTTGTAATTTTTATTGCCCATAAATAAAAACAAAAAAAAAATATATATATAAAAAGTATATATAACTAATATAGATCTTAATTAAATTTAATTACGCCAATACACAGAAGAAGGCAACATATTATTGCCGAAATATCGATATTTGTAAAAATATGCAAATAAAGATTTTAGTAAAATTATGCGTTTTTTTTTTTTTTTTTATTTAATATTCATCAATTTCAAGTATAGTTTTGTCATATTGAAGAAAACATTCAAATTTTATATCGCCTTTGAACAAAGATTTTTTTTTAATTTTTAAACCACAAAGGAAGAGTTCATCAATATAATCTAATTCATTAATATGATTATTATTGAAGAAATAATTTAATAGAAAGTATGAAAAAATATATTTCATCAATTTTGACGATTGTAATCATTAATTTGATTACCCTATACATTAATGTGATGTATCCTTAAAATTTTGTGTCTGAAAACAAAATTTTGTGTATAAAATATTTCAAGATGAACAATACTTAAATGTATTTGTATTTTGACCAAAATAAAATAAAATAAATATTGATGAATCTCTCTTCGGTATATTGATGTACAGTTTATAAAGCATCAACAAAATTTAAAAAATTACTTCATATAAGCAAATTCGTGCATTAATATTATGGATTTCCGTTAATGAATGCCAGTTATCAATATGATGAACAATACTTTTTTCAGTGTACTCCAAATGTAGTAAAGATCACAGCAACGTTGATTTTGAAAGACAATACAAATACTACAGAAACAAAGTAGCTAGTAGGAAAAGAGCATTAAAAACTTCATATTACACAAAGAAATTTAATGATAGCAATGGAGATTATTCTAAAACGTGGGGCTGTATAAATGAAGCACTCTATTGTAAAGGTCAAAAATGCAAGTTAAAATAATAAATTAAAAATTTATCCAGAAACCAAGCAATAAACAAGTTGAATAAGCTAAATAAGTATTTAGTCAATATTGAAGAAAATCTAACAAAGAAATTCGAATCAAGAATCTTTTATGCGCAACACAAGACGGATAAAACCTTTGAATTTAACAAACAAAGTTTAAAAAACAATCAACTTTTAATATCATCAAAAAATTGAGGAACACAAAATCAAATGATCTGCTTAGCATATCAGCTCACATGTTATTTGAAACTACCTTACTACTACCATTGAGTAAATATATTGTATATAGAGAGTCAAAGCTAAAACAAAAGTATAAACTGATTTTAGCGATCTAATTGTACTTAGAAGAATAAGAAAAACAAAACATAGAAATAATAAGAAAAAATTCACCATTCAGAATTATGGTGAAAAAATTTTTTTTAGCAAATTTTATACACACACTTACTTAAATTTTTTTATTTTTGTTTTGTAAGTTTAAAAATGTTATTTGTGTAGAAATGTATCATATCAATGCCAGTAAATATATTATGACATTACCATACAAAAATATAGTATCCATATACATATAGTTGTTATATTATGTATGATATATATAGTATCTATACCCAAACATATAGTTATACCACTGGTCATAATTTTCTTTTTCTGTTTCTAGTAAAAATTTAATTTTTATATTTTGCTTGAATTGAAGAATAAAAACTATGAATGTAGGTACATATGTATAAAATAAATGTGTTATATTTCTCAAAATTTACTGTCTTGATAAATTGACAACATTCCGCTTATTCTTGATAAAAATTTCGTTTTTACGATTGAAAGATAAAAAATATGTATATTCTACCTTTTCACGTTTATAATATTATAATGCTTTTTTTCGAAATAGCCAAAGCTATGTAAAGTTTAAGTTATAAATGAAAATTACCAATAATTATTTTGGATACAATTTTTTTTTTATTATTTTTAAAGTTTTCAATTAAAAAAATAATAGACAGATAATATAATAAAGTATAATAATAGTAGCATAATAATTATGCTTTTAGACTTAAGAATATGTATGTACTATATTGGTATTTGATAGGTGTTCCTGTATGATTAAAACGTCAGAGTATCCTCATATACAACAGCATATAAAAATAAAAGAAAATCACTTAGCACAAAATAATAATCATATACTTATCTGAAGTTACAGCAGCATCAGCATCTAGATTATCACCATCATTATTTCATTGGATTAGAAACCTATTAGAAAAATTAAGAACATCTATATTATAATACACAAGAGCACGATTAGTGAAGGCACACTATTCGTGGTTTTTCGTGGTGCTTCGTTTTTTTTTATCATACAATCTATCGGCGATGATGCAGGCTGTGCCGATCAAAATCAATTTTTATTTTATCTATGTTATAATACACAAGAGCATGATCTTAAAGGCACACTTTTCGTGGTTTTTCGTGTGCTTCAAATTCTTTTTATTTATTTTTTATTTATCGCATTTGGGTTTTTGCATTTTTATTAGGAAAAAAATTAATTAGTAGGCTAATATTATTAATATAGGTTTTAATATCACAAATTTTTGTTAGTTCGATTCTCTATTAATTCAATTTTTTTTTTTTTTATTAAAATTTTTTTTTATTATTATTATGTATTATAAGTTTAATTTTTATAATATAACATAATTAATAACAAAAATCAATATTTTTTTATATTATTAAATTTTAAATTAAAATAATGCTTCTCTAATACACTTTTTTCTGTATGCTGTATATTATAATAATAAGTTAGCAAACTTAGGAAAATATAAGTATCTTGGTATATGGATTAATGAAAGTTTGAAATGGAATACACATATAGAAGTACTAAGTGGAAAATTATCATCAACTGCAGGAATATTTTATAAAATTTGTAAACTCTTACACAGTGAAATCAAACAGTCTGTTTATTATGCTTTATTTCATATTCATCTTAGCTACGGTGTTAAACTATGGGGTACTAATTCAAAAAATTATATTGAAAATATTCAAGTAATACAAAACAAAGCTATAAAAAAATTATATAATTATAAATGGAGAGAAAAAACAGATTTCATACACAAAGATAATAAGCATCTAAAAGTCAGGGACTTTATTGAAATGAAATTAATTACGCATATACATGATATTGCTAATGATAATATCCATACAATGTCTGCTCTTACGCAGAGGAAGAATATACATAGTGCCAATACCAGAAGTAAACATCTTTTCCATTTGAATAAAATAAGAACTTTACAATTTGGATCTTCCACAACTCTATACACTGGTACCAAGTTATACAATAAACTAGACATACAATTAAAAAAAGAAAATTCAACAAAATTTAAAAAAAAATTAATAGAATCATTTATAAATAGCTATAGTAATCATCAATATTTAATTTCTCAATAATAAATTTTTTTATTCTAAATGTATAGGATAGACTTAAGACATAGCAATTATTGTGCAAAATTTTTCTTCTTCGATTTTCATTTTTTAATCTTGCACTAAACAAATTTCAATTTCCGCAAATTTTTTGCAATGTTTTCATTATGCCTGGTACATTCATTTTTTAAATTTTTATTTTTTATTTTTATAGTTTTATAATTATATTTTTTGTAATAATATTTTTATAATTTTAATTATCTTATTGTTATATTAAAAACCTAAATGTAAACTTATATAGTCTGTAATGAGATAACTCTCTTTAGACATTGCTTTTGAAATAAATAAATAAATAAATAAATGTATTTTGGTTAGGAAGTCTTATTAGTATATTGGTGAAATGTTATGTTTATCGAACCTATGCTAACATTTTATTGTTCAAATTTATTTTATAAATTTTAATTTTAATTTAAATAAAAAAGAAACATCTCTTAATTTATGACTAAAAAGTAAATAATAAACATTTTTTTTTAAAAAGGGTAACTTTTTCATTTAAATAAACAATATAAACTTTTTATTTCGCATACATTGTATATGTATATTATTATAACTTTATGATAAAACTGACAATTTATTTTAAAAGAAAACTAAGAATAAAATTATATATTTATTAAAATCTACATAAAAAACCATCTGACGGTCAATAACCAAACTAAAATTTAAACTACATACTTCAGTTGAAAAATAGTAAAATAATGCCTACTTCCACACGAGTAGTATAGCTATGTTGGTTCTGGGCCACTTTTCCATACAAATTTTGTATGGAGAAAAATTTCACTTTTTGAGTGTTGCCGTTGTAGTGAAATTTGATTGCGGTACATTCAAAAAAAAAAAAAAATAAAATAAAAATCAGATTTCATGGTACAGAAGCACTTTTGAGGGGGTATTATGGGATAGAAATTTGAGGTGATATGATGGAATAGAAATTTTGTTTGATTAACCTGAAGCTCTAACACCGAAGTTATCCTCCAAAGTTCCAAAGTTGGACCCGAAAAGCCCCGAAGCTGTCAACCTTGCCGAAGATCTAAAAGTTGTGCTGCGAAGTTCCAAAGCTGGCCCCGAAAAGCCCCGAAGCTGTCAACCTTGCTGAAGATCCAAAAGATGTCCGCTGAAGTTCGAAATATACGTTCGAGTTGAAAATTGGTCCCCTGCGCCGAAGTTATACCAAGTAAACGTTGAGTACCAAGTAACTGAAGTTATACTAAGTAACAAATAGGATTGGATATGTGGCGCCAACACCGCCGCCGCCGAAGTTCCAAAGCTCCTCCGCCGAAGATCCCCCACGAACCACCGAATTTATTGGAAATGAGTATCAACCGAAGTTATTGAATTGGTGCCGAAGTTGTACCAAAATGCCGTTATTAGAAGCATGTATCAGCGATCTTGGATAGTATTATGAAATTATTAAATTATCCTATAGTAGTAGTAAATGTTGCAGTTTTGTGATAAGAGAATAAAATTTTTAAAAATTGAAAAAATGAAAACTTGCGGTTTTAACAGTTAGAAATATTCTTATATGAAATAATTATGATAAATTTTTGTTTTGCTGTTTTTATTGTTTTAATGCTGAATAACTAGAGTTTGTAATGTATGTTCACGCAACATAATGAAATTTTTGAGCATAGTACCCTACCAAATTACATTAATTTCTGAACTTATAATCATTTTCAAGAAAAAAATTGATAATTTATATAGAGTTTGGTAATTTATTTTTTAAGTCAAAATTTTGATGTAGTAGACTTTACTACATTAATTTCTGAACTTATAATTATTTTCAAGAAAAATATTGATAATTTATATAGAGTTTAACAATTTATTTTTTAAGTCAAAATTTTGATGTAGTATTCAACATTTTTTCTAAAAATATTCTAAGTCCAAAAATTAGCAAATGGAGTAGATTATAGTATGTATGCAAAGTAAAAGTATGTATGCAAAATGAAAATATGAATTTCACAATCTTGTTATTATCCAATTTTAGGTTCATTACAATAAAGCAAAAAGCTTTTATGCTTGATTTTAATTAAATTTTATTATACATAATGTATTTATATAGATGTATACTGTATACGATAAAGGAACTGAAAAAATACAGTGGTATTAATATTTAAACTGCACCTTCAACATTTTAAAAATTCTTAATTTGTTTTGTTTAAATAAAATGTATGAATCATATTTGGATTGCTAATTCCCGTCGGCAAAACGTGAAAGCAGAAAATTAGTAAAAATAGCCTTAAACTTTGTCTTATCAGCATTTTTCAAAATTCTTCATATGCAAAATAAAGGGGATAAAAAGTTATAAACTTAGGAATAAAGAAAACAGTTATACATATGTACTAATTTTCAGATTCGCTATGGTGTGCACATTCAAGTAATCAATTCCTGTTTAGCTTTAAATGTGAGTAATAATATATTTACTATTACAATTCTAAAAGAATCATATGAGATTGTTTTCATTAACTTAACAGCTTGGTTCAAATATAATTAAAAGTACTTTAGCTTGAAGTCGCAGACCAATTTTGTAAAGCCAATTTTGATACATAAATTATATGTAGTAAATTAATGTCCACGCACTCTTTGTTCTCTTATGGATTATATTACGTATATATTATGTACATATTTCATTTGCTTTAGTAAATTTTTAATTCAAAAACCTCATCAAGTTCCAAAAATTCTTACTCTATATTGTATATTAAAAATAAAATTAAAAATAAAAAAGAAAAAAATTTTAATCGATACAAAAGGTTAAGTAGTATAAATTTTTTTTATTTCAACATATTCTAAAATTATATTAAAAACTGTCCTACATTAATATTAGGTCAATTTCAGGGTTATATTTATGAATATATTGTGCCACTTATATACACCATGCAATTTATATTATTTTCGGGGAGTTGTAGTGAACGTAAAATGTATTCAATGAAATCATTTGACTTCAATCTATGTATATGTAACAGAAAAATACTGTAAGAGCAACAGAATAGGCCAGCAACAGCATCTGAGTAGGATAGTAACAACAACAGAATAGGTCAGGAACAGCAACCGAGTAGAACAGCAACAGCAATCAATCGGATTAGGTCTATTTCAGACTGTTACTGATCTGTTATGTTAAATATAAAGAGAGAGAAGGCACCAGTCATACTGTATAGATTTTATTATTGCTCCGCATCTTACATGTAAATAATAATAATTAAAATACTTATTTTTATTGATTTATTAATTTATTTATCATTCTTTCATATAACTTCATTATAATTATTCAATTATATCTGCCTTTCTAAGTTCTTCAAGAATAGAGTTAATTTCGTTTTGGTGGTTATTATTATTCCCTGCAATTTGAGATGTATGTAAAACTCTCAATCTGTCGATTAACTCATTAGGATCATCCCAACAAGGATATTGTTTTGGAGGCTCAGAATATGGAATTGATGATGTTGGTAACAATGTTGCTTTTAATTTTTGACTATAGCCTGCACCTGTTTGATTTCTGTCTCTCGTATGGTTTTATAAATTAATTAGGAAGAACGCTAGAAGCAAGAGAGGAGAAGAAGAGGAGGAGAGGAGGAGGAGGAGGAGTAGGAGAGGAGGAGGAGGAGAAGGAGAGGAGTAGGATATCCAAACATAGTGATAATAAATAACATCATCATCATTACTATCATCATCATCATACTCATTCTCATCATAATAAATATTACAAAAATTATTAAAATATATTATTCAAGAAGCTAAGGTGGCTGTTAAGGGTAGTAAACCAACAAATCAAAAAGATACAATCAAAATTGCGTTGAAAGCAGCAAGAAATGTAACTAAAAAGAGAAAACAAATAAAATTACCAAGAGTTCTTCCAGTGTCTAAAGTTGGTGGAATTTTACCTTTAATTCCAATTTTGGTAGGTCTGTCAGCTGTGGGAGCTCTCTCAGGAGGAGCTGCTGGTATAGCTAAAGCTGTCAGCTTCTTGAATACAATTTTTTAATAATTTTTGTAATATTTATTATGATGAGAATGAGGATGATGATGATGATAGTAATGATGATGATGTTATTTATTATCACTATGTTTGGATATCCTACTCCTCTCCTTCTCCTCCTCCTCCTCTCCTACTCCTCCTCCTTCTCCTCTCCTCCTCTTCTTCTCCTCTCTTGCTTATAGCGTTCTTCCTAATTAATTTATAAAACCATACGAGAGACAGAAATCAAACAGGTGCAGGCTATAGTCAAAAATTAAAAGCAACATTGTTACCAACATCATCAATTCCATATTCTGAGCCTCCAAAACAATATCCTTGTTGGGATGATCCTAATGAGTTAATCGACAGATTGAGAGTTTTACATACATCTCAAATTGCAGGGAATAATAATAACCACCAAAACGAAATTAACTCTATTCTTGAAGAACTTAGAAAGGCAGATATAATTGAATAATTATAATGAAGTTATATGAAAGAATGATAAATAAATTAATAAATCAATAAAAATAAGTATTTTAATTATTATTATTTACATGTAAGATGCGGAGCAATAATAAAATCTATACAGTATGACTGGTGCCTTCTCTCTCTTTATATTTAACATAACAGATCAGTAACAGTCTGAAATAGACCTAATCCGATTGATTGCTGTTGCTGTTCTACTCGGTTGCTGTTCCTGACCTATTCTGTTGTTGTTACTATCCTACTCAGATGCTGTTGCTGGCCTATTCTGTTGCTCTTACAGTATTTTTCTGTTACATATACATAGATTGAAGTCAAATGATTTCATTGAATACATTTTACGTTCACTACAACTCCCCGAAAATAATATATTGGTATTTCAAAACTCAATGAGATAGAAAGCCAAAACTTTGTAGAGAGAGAGTCCTTCAGAAACAAGAAAAGATGTATATAACAGTTTTTCCTTATTTTAAGTCCTTAAGGTATAAAAATAAGAAAACAATTCGTTATGTTGAGGAACTGCCATAAGAATCTTCAAAACTATTGAGTGGTATTTCAAAACTAAAAGAGATCGAGAGCCAAAACTTTGTAGAGAGAGAGTCCTTCAAAAAGAAGAAAAGATGTATATAACAGTTTTTCCCTATTTTAAGTCCTTAAGGTATAAAAATAAGAAAACATTTCGTTATGTTGAGGAACTGCCACAAGAATCTTCAAAACTATTGAGTGGTATTTTAAAACTAAAAGAGATAGAGAGCCAAAACTTTGTAGAGAGAGAGTCCTTCAGAAATAAGAAAAGATGTATATAAGAGTTTTTCCTTATTTTATGTCCTTAAGGTATAAAAAGAAGAAAACAATTCGTTATGTTGAGGAACTGCCATAAGAATCTTCAAAACTATTGAGTGGTATTTCAAAACTAAAAGAGATAGAGAGCCAAAGCTTTGTAGAGAGGGAGTCCTTCAAAAATAAAAAAAGATGTACATAACAGTTTTTTCTAATTTTAAGTCCTTAAGGTATAAAAATAAGAAAACATTTCGTTATGTTGAGGAACTGCCCTAAGAATCTTCCAAACTATTGAGTGGTATTTCAAAACTCAAAGAGATAGAGAGCCAAAACCTTGTAGACAGAGAGTCCTTCAGAAATAAGAGAAGATGTATATAACAGTTTTTCCTTATTTTAAGTCCTTAAGGTATAAAAATAAGAAAACAGTTCGTTATGTTGAGGAACTGCCATAAGAATCTTCAAAACTATTGAGTGGTATTTCAAAACTCAAAGAGATAGAGAGCCAAAACTTTGTAGAAAAAGAGTCCTTCAGAAATAAGAAAAGATGTATATAACAGTTTTTCCTTATTTTAAGTCCTTAAGGTATAAAAATAAGAAAACAATTCGTTATGTTGAGGAACTGCCATAAGAATCTTCAAAACTATTGAGTGGTATTTCAAAACTCAAAGAGATAGAGAGCCAAAACTTTGTAGACAGAGAGTCCTTTAGAAATAAGAAAAGATGTATATAACAGTTTTTCCTTATTTTAAGTCCTTAAGGTATAAAAATAAGAAAACAATTCGTTATGTTGAGGAACTGCCATAAGAATCTTCAAAACTATTGAGTGGTATTTCAAAACTCAAAGAGATAGAGAGCCAAAACTTTGTAGAGAGAGAGTCCTTCAGAAACAAGAAAAGATATATATAACAGTTTTTCTTTATTTTAAGTCCTTAAGGTATAAAAATAAGAAAACAATTCGTTATGTTGAGGAACTGCCATAAGAATCTTCAAAACTATTGAGTGGTATTTCAAAACTCAAAGAGATAGAGAGCCAAAACTTTGTAGACAGAGAGTCCTTTAGAAATAAGAAAAGATGTATATAACAGTTTTTCCTTATTTTAAGTCCTTAAGGTATAAAAATAAGAAAACAATTCGTTATGTTGAGGAACTGCCATAAGAATCTTCAAAACTATTGAGTGGTATTTCAAAACTCAAAGAGATAGAGAGCCAAAACTTTGTAGACAGAGAGTCCTTTAGAAATAAGAAAAGATGTATATAACAGTTTTTCCTTATTTTAAGTCCTTAAGGTATAAAAAGAAGAAAACAATTCGTTATGTTGAGGAACTGCCATAAGAATCTTCAAAACTATTGAGTGGTATTTCAAAACTAAAAGAGATAGAGAGCCAAAACTTTGTAGAGAGGGAGTCCTTCAAAAATAAAAAAAGATGTACATAACAGTTTTTTCTAATTTTAAGTCCTTAAGGTATAAAAATAAGAAAACATTTCGTTATGTTGAGGAACTGCCCTAAGAATCTTCCAAGCTATTGAGTGGTATTTCAAAACTCAAAGAGATAGAGAGCCAAAACTTTGTAGACAGAGAGTCCTTCAGAAATAAAAAAAGATGTATATAACAGTTTTTCCTTATTTTAAGTCCTTAAGGTATAAAAATAAGAAAACAGTTCGTTATGTTGAGGAACTGCCATAAGAATCTTCAAAACTATTGAGTGGTATTTCAAAACTCAAAGAGATAGAGAGCCAAAACTTTGTAGAAAAAGAGTCCTTCAGAAATAAGAAAAGATGTATATAACAGTTTTTCCTTATTTTAAGTCCTTAAGGTATAAAAATAAGAAAACAATTCGTTATGTTGAGGAACTGCCATAAGAATCTTCAAAACTATTGAGTGGTATTTCAAAACTCAAAGAGATAGAGAGCCAAAACTTTGTAGACAGAGAGTCCTTTAGAAATAAAAAAAGACGTATATAACAGTTTTTCCTTATTTTAAGTCCTTAAGGTATAAAAATAAGAAAACAATTCGTTATGTTGAGGAACTGCCATAAGAATCTTCAAAACTATTGAGTGGTATTTCAAAACTCAAAGAGATAGAGAGCCAAAACTTTGTAGAGAGAGAGTCCTTCAGAAACAAGAAAAGATGTATATAACAGTTTTTCCTTATTTTAAGTCCTTAAGGTATAAAAATAAGAAAACAATTCGTTATGTTGAGGAACTGCCATAAGAATCTTCAAAACTATTGAGTGGTATTTCAAAACTAAAAGAGATCGAGAGCCAAAACTTTGTAGAGAGAGAGTCCTTCAAAAAGAAGAAAAGATGTATATAACAGTTTTTCCCTATTTTAAGTCCTTAAGGTATAAAAATAAGAAAACATTTCGTTATGTTGAGGAACTGCCACAAGAATCTTCAAAACTATTGAGTGGTATTTTAAAACTAAAAGAGATAGAGAGCCAAAACTTTGTAGAGAGAGAGTCCTTCAGAAATAAGAAAAGATGTATATAAGAGTTTTTCCTTATTTTATGTCCTTAAGGTATAAAAAGAAGAAAACAATTCGTTATGTTGAGGAACTGCCATAAGAATCTTCAAAACTATTGAGTGGTATTTCAAAACTAAAAGAGATAGAGAGCCAAAGCTTTGTAGAGAGGGAGTCCTTCAAAAATAAAAAAAGATGTACATAACAGTTTTTTCTAATTTTAAGTCCTTAAGGTATAAAAATAAGAAAACATTTCGTTATGTTGAGGAACTGCCCTAAGAATCTTCCAAACTATTGAGTGGTATTTCAAAACTCAAAGAGATAGAGAGCCAAAACCTTGTAGACAGAGAGTCCTTCAGAAATAAGAGAAGATGTATATAACAGTTTTTCCTTATTTTAAGTCCTTAAGGTATAAAAATAAGAAAACAGTTCGTTATGTTGAGGAACTGCCATAAGAATCTTCAAAACTATTGAGTGGTATTTCAAAACTCAAAGAGATAGAGAGCCAAAACTTTGTAGAAAAAGAGTCCTTCAGAAATAAGAAAAGATGTATATAACAGTTTTTCCTTATTTTAAGTCCTTAAGGTATAAAAATAAGAAAACAATTCGTTATGTTGAGGAACTGCCATAAGAATCTTCAAAACTATTGAGTGGTATTTCAAAACTCAAAGAGATAGAGAGCCAAAACTTTGTAGACAGAGAGTCCTTTAGAAATAAGAAAAGATGTATATAACAGTTTTTCCTTATTTTAAGTCCTTAAGGTATAAAAATAAGAAAACAATTCGTTATGTTGAGGAACTGCCATAAGAATCTTCAAAACTATTGAGTGGTATTTCAAAACTCAAAGAGATAGAGAGCCAAAACTTTGTAGAGAGAGAGTCCTTCAGAAACAAGAAAAGATGTATATAACAGTTTTTCTTTATTTTAAGTCCTTAAGGTATAAAAATAAGAAAACAATTCGTTATGTTGAGGAACTTCCATAAGAATCTTCAAAACTATTGAGTGGTATTTCAAAACTCAAAGAGATAGAGAGCCAAAACTTTGTAGAGAGAGAGTCCTTCAGAAATAAGAAAAGATGTATTTAAGAGTTTTTCCTTATTTTATGTCCTTAAGGTATAAAAAGAAGAAAACAATTCGTTATGTTGAGGAACTGCCATAAGAATCTTCAAAACTATTGAGTGGTATTTCAAAACTAAAAGAGATAGAGCGCCAAAACTTTGTAGAGAGGGCGTCCTTCAAAAATAAAAAAAGATGTACATAACAGTTTTTTCTAATTTTAAGTCCTTAAGCGATAAAAATAAGAAAACATTTCGTTATGTTGAGGAACTGCCATAAGAATCTTCAAAACTATTGAGTGGTATTTCAAAACTAAAAGAGAAAAACTTTGTAGAGAGTGAGTGCTTTAAAAATAAAAAAAGATGTACATAACAGTTTTTCCTAATTTTAAGTATATAAGGTACAAAAATAAGAAAACATTTCGTTATGTTGAGGAACTGCCATAAGAATCTTCAAAACTATTGAGTGGTATTTCGAAACTAAAAAAGATAGAGAGCCCAAACTTTGTAGAAAGAGAGTGCTTTAAAAACAAAAAAAGATGTTTATAACAGTTTTCCTTATTTTAAGTCCTTAAGGTACAAAAATAAGAAAATAATTCGTTATGTTGAGGAACGGCCATAAGAATCTTCAAAACTATTGAGTGGTATTTCAAAACTAAAAGAGATCGAGAGCCAAAACTTTGTAGACAGAGAGTCCTTCAAAAAGAAGAAAAGATGTATATAACAGTTTTTCCCTATTTTAAGTCCTTAAGGTATAAAAATAAGAAAACATTTCGTTATGTTGAGGAACTGCCACAAGAATCTTCAAAACTATTGAGTGGTATTTTAAAACTAAAAGAGATAGAGAGCCAAAACTTTGTAGAGAGAGAGTCCCTCAGAATTAGGAAAAGATGTATATAACAGTTTTTTCTTATTTTAAGTCCTTAAGGAATCAAAATAAGAAAACAATTCGTTATGTTGAGGAACTGCCATAAGAATCTTCAAAACTATTGAGTGGTATTTCAAAACTGAAAGAGATAGAGAGCCAAAACTTTGTAGAGAGAGATTCCTTCAAAAATAAGAAAAGATGTATGTAACAGTTTTTCCCTATTTTAAGTCCTTAAGGTATAAAAATAAGAAAACATTTCGTTATGTTGAGGAACTGCCATAAGAATCTTCAAAACTATTGAGTGGTATTTCAAAACTCAAAGAGATAGAGAGCCAAAACTTTGTAGAAAAGAGTCCTTCAGAAATAAGAAAAGATGTATATAACAGTTTTTCCTTATTTTAAGTCCTTAAGGTATAAAAATAAGAAAACAATTCGTTATGTTGAGGAACTGCCATAAGAATCTTCAAAACTATTGAGTGGTATTTCAAAACTCAAAGAGATAGAGAGCAAAAAATTTGTAGAGAGAGAGTCCTTCAGAAATAAGAAAAGATGTATATAACAGTTTTTCCTTATTTTAAGTCCTTAAGGTATAAAAATAAGAAAACAATTCGTTATGTTGAGGAACTGCCATAAGAAACTCCAAAACTATGGAGTGGTATTTCAAAACTAAAAGAGATAGAGAGCCAAAACTTTGTAGAGAGGGAGTCCTTCAAAAATAAAAAAAGATGTACATAACAGTTTTTTCTAATTTTAAGTCCTTAAGGTATAAAAATAAGAAAACAATTCGTTATGTTGAGGAACTGCCATAAGAATCTTCAAAACTATTGAGTGGTATTTCAAAACTCAAAGAGATAGAGAGCCAAAACTTTGTAGACAGAGAGTCCTTTAGAAATAAGAAAAGATGTATATAACAGTTTTTCCTTATTTTAAGTCCTTAAGGTATAAAAATAAGAAAACAATTCGTTATGTTGAGGAACTGCCATAAGAAACTCCAAAACTATGGAGTGGTATTTCAAAACTAAAAGAGATAGAGAGCCAAAACTTTGTAGAGAGGGAGTCCTTCAAAAATAAAAAAAGATGTACATAACAGTTTTTTCTAATTTTAAGTCCTTAAGGTATAAAAATAAGAAAACAATTCGTTATGTTGAGGAACTGCCATAAGAATCTTCAAAACTATTGAGTGGTATTTCAAAACTGAAAGAGATAGAGAGCAAAAAATTTGTAGAGAGAGAGTCCTTCAGAAATAAGAAAAGATGTATATAACAGTTTTTCCTTATTTTAAGTCCTTAAGGTATAAAAATAAGAAAACAATTCGTTATGTTGAGGAACTGCCATAAGAAACTCCAAAACTATGGAGTGGTATTTCAAAACTAAAAGAGATAGAGAGCCAAAACTTTGTAGAGAGGGAGTCCTTCAAAAATAAAAAAAGATGTACATAACAGTTTTTTCTAATTTTAAGTCCTTAAGGTATAAAAATAAGAAAACAATTCGTTATGTTGAGGAACTGCCATAAGAATCTTCAAAACTATTGAGTGGTATTTCAAAACTGAAAGAGATAGAGAGCCAAAACTTTGTAGAGAGAGATTCCTTCAAAAATAAGAAAAGATGTATGTAACAGTTTTTCCCTATTTTAAGTCCTTAAGGTATAAAAATAAGAAAACATTTCGTTATGTTGAGGAACTGCCATAAGAATCTTCAAAACTATTGAGTGGTATTTCAAAACTCAAAGAGATAGAGAGCCAAAACTTTGTAGAAAAGAGTCCTTCAGAAATAAGAGAAGATGTATATAACAGTTTTTCCTTATTTTAAGTCCTTAAGGTATAAAAATAAGAAAACAGTTCGTTATGTTGAGGAACTGCCATAAGAATCTTCAAAACTATTGAGTGGTATTTCAAAACTCAAAGAGATAGAGAGCCAAAACTTTGTAGAAAAAGAGTCCTTCAGAAATAAGAAAAGATGTATATAACAGTTTTTCCTTATTTTAAGTCCTTAAGGTATAAAAATAAGAAAACAATTCGTTATGTTGAGGAACTGCCATAAGAATCTTCAAAACTATTGAGTGGTATTTCAAAACTCAAAGAGATAGAGAGCCAAAACTTTGTAGACAGAGAGTCCTTTAGAAATAAGAAAAGATGTATATAACAGTTTTTCCTTATTTTAAGTCCTTAAGGTATAAAAATAAGAAAACAATTCGTTATGTTGAGGAACTGCCATAAGAATCTTCAAAACTATTGAGTGGTATTTCAAAACTCAAAGAGATAGAGAGCCAAAACTTTGTAGAGAGAGAGTCCTTCAGAAACAAGAAAAGATGTATATAACAGTTTTTCTTTATTTTAAGTCCTTAAGGTATAAAAATAAGAAAACAATTCGTTATGTTGAGGAACTGCCATAAGAATCTTCAAAACTATTGAGTGGTATTTCAAAACTCAAAGAGATAGAGAGCCAAAACTTTGTAGACAGAGAGTCCTTTAGAAATAAGAAAAGATGTATATAACAGTTTTTCCTTATTTTAAGTCCTTAAGGTATAAAAATAAGAAAACAATTCGTTATGTTGAGGAACTGCCATAAGAATCTTCAAAACTATTGAGTGGTATTTCAAAACTCAAAGAGATAGAGAGCCAAAACTTTGTAGACAGAGAGTCCTTTAGAAATAAGAAAAGATGTATATAACAGTTTTTCCTTATTTTAAGTCCTTAAGGTATAAAAAGAAGAAAACAATTCGTTATGTTGAGGAACTGCCATAAGAATCTTCAAAACTATTGAGTGGTATTTCAAAACTAAAAGAGATAGAGAGCCAAAACTTTGTAGAGAGGGAGTCCTTCAAAAATAAAAAAAGATGTACATAACAGTTTTTTCTAATTTTAAGTCCTTAAGGTATAAAAATAAGAAAACATTTCGTTATGTTGAGGAACTGCCCTAAGAATCTTCCAAGCTATTGAGTGGTATTTCAAAACTCAAAGAGATAGAGAGCAAAAACTTTGTAGACAGAGAGTCCTTCAGAAATAAAAAAAGATGTATATAACAGTTTTTCCTTATTTTAAGTCCTTAAGGTATAAAAATAAGAAAACAGTTCGTTATGTTGAGGAACTGCCATAAGAATCTTCAAAACTATTGAGTGGTATTTCAAAACTCAAAGAGATAGAGAGCCAAAACTTTGTAGAAAAAGAGTCCTTCAGAAATAAGAAAAGATGTATATAACAGTTTTTCCTTATTTTAAGTCCTTAAGGTATAAAAATAAGAAAACAATTCGTTATGTTGAGGAACTGCCATAAGAATCTTCAAAACTATTGAGTGGTATTTCAAAACTCAAAGAGATAGAGAGCCAAAACTTTGTAGACAGAGAGTCCTTTAGAAATAAAAAAAGACGTATATAACAGTTTTTCCTTATTTTAAGTCCTTAAGGTATAAAAATAAGAAAACAATTCGTTATGTTGAGGAACTGCCATAAGAATCTTCAAAACTATTGAGTGGTATTTCAAAACTCAAAGAGATAGAGAGCCAAAACTTTGTAGAGAGAGAGTCCTTCAGAAACAAGAAAAGATGTATATAACAGTTTTTCCTTATTTTAAGTCCTTAAGGTATAAAAATAAGAAAACAATTCGTTATGTTGAGGAACTGCCATAAGAATCTTCAAAACTATTGAGTGGTATTTCAAAACTAAAAGAGATCGAGAGCCAAAACTTTGTAGAGAGAGAGTCCTTCAAAAAGAAGAAAAGATGTATATAACAGTTTTTCCCTATTTTAAGTCCTTAAGGTATAAAAATAAGAAAACATTTCGTTATGTTGAGGAACTGCCACAAGAATCTTCAAAACTATTGAGTGGTATTTTAAAACTAAAAGAGATAGAGAGCCAAAACTTTGTAGAGAGAGAGTCCTTCAGAAATAAGAAAAGATGTATATAAGAGTTTTTCCTTATTTTATGTCCTTAAGGTATAAAAAGAAGAAAACAATTCGTTATGTTGAGGAACTGCCATAAGAATCTTCAAAACTATTGAGTGGTATTTCATAACTAAAAGAGATAGAGAGCCAAAGCTTTGTAGAGAGGGAGTCCTTCAAAAATAAAAAAAGATGTACATAACAGTTTTTTCTAATTTTAAGTCCTTAAGGTATAAAAATAAGAAAACATTTCGTTATGTTGAGGAACTGCCCTAAGAATCTTCCAAACTATTGAGTGGTATTTCAAAACTCAAAGAGATAGAGAGCCAAAACCTTGTAGACAGAGAGTCCTTCAGAAATAAGAGAAGATGTATATAACAGTTTTTCCTTATTTTAAGTCCTTAAGGTATAAAAATAAGAAAACAGTTCGTTATGTTGAGGAACTGCCATAAGAATCTTCAAAACTATTGAGTGGTATTTCAAAACTCAAAGAGATAGAGAGCCAAAACTTTGTAGAAAAAGAGTCCTTCAGAAATAAGAAAAGATGTATATAACAGTTTTTCCTTATTTTAAGTCCTTAAGGTATAAAAATAAGAAAACAATTCGTTATGTTGAGGAACTGCCATAAGAATCTTCAAAACTATTGAGTGGTATTTCAAAACTCAAAGAGATAGAGAGCCAAAACTTTGTAGACAGAGAGTCCTTTAGAAATAAGAAAAGATGTATATAACAGTTTTTCCTTATTTTAAGTCCTTAAGGTATAAAAATAAGAAAACAATTCGTTATGTTGAGGAACTGCCATAAGAATCTTCAAAACTATTGAGTGGTATTTCAAAACTCAAAGAGATAGAGAGCCAAAACTTTGTAGAGAGAGAGTCCTTCAGAAACAAGAAAAGATGTATATAACAGTTTTTCTTTATTTTAAGTCCTTAAGGTATAAAAATAAGAAAACAATTCGTTATGTTGAGGAACTCCCATAAGAATCTTCAAAACTATTGAGTGGTATTTCAAAACTCAAAGAGATAGAGAGCCAAAACTTTGTAGAGAGAGAGTCCTTCAGAAATAAGAAAAGATGTATTTAAGAGTTTTTCCTTATTTTATGTCCTTAAGGTATAAAAAGAAGAAAACAATTCGTTATGTTGAGGAACTGCCATAAGAATCTTCAAAACTATTGAGTGGTATTTCAAAACTAAAAGAGATAGAGAGCCAAAACTTTGTAGAGAGGGAGTCCTTCAAAAATAAAAAAAGATGTACATAACAGTTTTTTCTAATTTTAAGTCCTTAAGCGATAAAAATAAGAAAACATTTCGTTATGTTGAGGAACTGCCATAAGAATCTTCAAAACTATTGAGTGGTATTTCAAAACTAAAAGAGAAAAACTTTGTAGAGAGTGAGTGCTTTAAAAATAAAAAAAGATGTACATAACAGTTTTTCCTAATTTTAAGTATATAAGGTACAAAAATAAGAAAACATTTCGTTATGTTGAGGAACTGCCATAAGAATCTTCAAAACTATTGAGTGGTATTTCGAAACTAAAAAAGATAGAGAGCCCAAACTTTGTAGAAAGAGAGTGCTTTAAAAACAAAAAAAGATGTTTATAACAGTTTTCCTTATTTTAAGTCCTTAAGGTACAAAAATAAGAAAATAATTCGTTATGTTGAGGAACGGCCATAAGAATCTTCAAAACTATTGAGTGGTATTTCAAAACTAAAAGAGATCGAGAGCCAAAACTTTGTAGACAGAGAGTCCTTCAAAAAGAAGAAAAGATGTATATAACAGTTTTTCCCTATTTTAAGTCCTTAAGGTATAAAAATAAGAAAACATTTCGTTATGTTGAGGAACTGCCACAAGAATCTTCAAAACTATTGAGTGGTATTTTAAAACTAAAAGAGATAGAGAGCCAAAACTTTGTAGAGAGAGAGTCCCTCAGAATTAGGAAAAGATGTATATAACAGTTTTTTCTTATTTTAAGTCCTTAAGGAATCAAAATAAGAAAACAATTCGTTATGTTGAGGAACTGCCATAAGAATCTTCAAAACTATTGAGTGGTATTTCAAAACTGAAAGAGATAGAGAGCCAAAACTTTGTAGAGAGAGATTCCTTCAAAAATAAGAAAAGATGTATGTAACAGTTTTTCCCTATTTTAAGTCCTTAAGGTATAAAAATAAGAAAACATTTCGTTATGTTGAGGAACTGCCATAAGAATCTTCAAAACTATTGAGTGGTATTTCAAAACTCAAAGAGATAGAGAGCCAAAACTTTGTAGAAAAGAGTCCTTCAGAAATAAGAAAAGATGTATATAACAGTTTTTCCTTATTTTAAGTCCTTAAGGTATAAAAATAAGAAAACAATTCGTTATGTTGAGGAACTGCCATAAGAATCTTCAAAACTATTGAGTGGTATTTCAAAACTCAAAGAGATAGAGAGCAAAAAATTTGTAGAGAGAGAGTCCTTCAGAAATAAGAAAAGATGTATATAACAGTTTTTCCTTATTTTAAGTCCTTAAGGTATAAAAATAAGAAAACAATTCGTTATGTTGAGGAACTGCCATAAGAAACTCCAAAACTATGGAGTGGTATTTCAAAACTAAAAGAGATAGAGAGCCAAAACTTTGTAGAGAGGGAGTCCTTCAAAAATAAAAAAAGATGTACATAACAGTTTTTTCTAATTTTAAGTCCTTAAGGTATAAAAATAAGAAAACAATTCGTTATGTTGAGGAACTGCCATAAGAATCTTCAAAACTATTGAGTGGTATTTCAAAACTAAAAGAGAAAACCTTTGTAGAAATAGAGTGCTTTAAAAATAAAAAAAGATGTATATAACAGTTTTTCCTAATTTTAAGTATATAAGGTACAAAAATAAGAAAACATTTCGTTATGTTGAGGAACTGCCATAAGAATCTTCAAAACTATTGAGTGGTATTTGGAAACTAAAAAAGATAGAGAGCCCACACTTTGTAGAAAGAGAGTGCTTTAAAAATAAAAAAGATGTATACAACAGTTTTCCTTATTTTAAGTCCTTAAGGTACAAAAATAAGAAAATAATTCGTTATGTTGAGGAACGGCCACAAGAATCTTCAAAACTATTGAGTGGTATTTCAAAACTAAAAGAGATAGAGAGCCAAAACTTTGTAGAGAGAGAGTCCTTCAAAAACAAGAAAAGATGTCTATAAAATTATATAACAGTTTTTCTTAATTTGAAGTCCTTAAGGTACAAAGATAAGAAACATTTTATTATGTTGTGGAACTGCCATAAGAATCTTCAAAACTATTGAGTGGTATTTCAAAAGTCAAAGAGATAGAGAGCCAAACCTTTGTAGAGAGAGAGAGTCCTTCAAAAATAAGAAGAGATGTATATAACAGTTTTTCCTAATTTTAAGTATATAAGGTACAAAAATAAAAAAACATTTCGTTATGTTGAGGAACTGCCATAAGAATCTTCAAAACTATTGAGTGGTACTTCAAAACTCAAAGACATAGAGAGCCAAAACTTTGTAGAGAGAGTCCTTCAGAAATAAAAAAAGATGTATATAACAGTTTTTCCTTATTTTAAGTCCTTAAGGTATAAAAATAAGAAAACAATTCGTTATGTTGAGGAACTGCCATAAGAATCTTCAAAACTATTGAGTGGTATTTCAAAACTCAAGGAGATAGAGAGCCAAACCTTTGTAGAGAGAGAGTCCTTCAAAAATCAAAAAAGATATATATAACAGTTTTTCCTAATTTTAAGTCCTTAAGGTAGAAAGATAATAAAACCTTTTATTATGTTGAGGAACTGCCATAAGAATCTTCAAAACTATTGAGTGGTATTTCAAAACTCAAAGAGATAGAGAGCCAAAACTTTGTAGAGAGAGAGTCCTTCAGAAATAAGGAAAGATGTATATAACAGTTTTTCCTTATTTTAAGTCCTTAAGGTACAAAGATAATAAAACCTTTTATTATGTTGAGGAACTGCCATAAGAATCTTCAAAACTATTGAGTGGTATTTCAAAACTCAAAGAGATAGAGAGCCAAACCTTTAAAGAGAGAGAGTCCTTCAGAAATAAGAAAAGATGTATATAACAGTTTTTCCTAATTTTAAGTATATAAGGTACAAAAATAAAAAAACATTTCGTTATGTTGAGGAACTGCCATAAGAATCTTCAAAACTATTGAGTGGTACTTCAAAACTCAAAGACATAGAGAGCCAAAACTTTGTAGAGAGAGTCCTTCAGAAATAAGAAAAGATGTATATAACAGTTTTTCCTTATTTTAAGTCCTTAAGGTATAAAAATAAGAAAACAATTCGTTATGTTGAGGAACTGCCATAAGAATCTTCAAAACTATTGAGTGGTATTTCAAAACTAAAAGAGATAGAGAGCCAAAACTTTGTATAGAGAGAGTCCTTCAAAAATAAAAAAAGATGTACATAACAGTTTTTCCTTATTTTAAGTCCTTAAGGTATAAAAATAAGAAAACATTTCGTTATGTTGAGGAACTGCCATAAGAATCTCCAAAACTATGGAGTGGTATTTCAAAACTAAAAGAGATAGAGAGCCAAAACTTTGTAAAGAGGGAGTCCTTCAAAAATAAAAAAAGATGTACATAACAGTTTTTTCTAATTTTAAGTCCTTAAGGTATAAAAATAAGAAAACCATTCGTTATGTTGAGGAACTGCCATAAGAATCTTCAAAACTATTGAGTGGTATTTCAAAACTAAAAGAGAAAACCTTTGTAGAAATAGAGTGCTTTAAAAATAAAAAAAGATGTATATAACAGTTTTTCCTAATTTTAAGTATATAAGGTACAAAAATAAGAAAACATTTCGTTATGTTGAGGAACTGCCATAAGAATCTTCAAAACTATTGAGTGGTATTTGGAAACTAAAAAAGATAGAGACCCCACACTTTGTAGAAAGAGAGTGCTTTAAAAACAAAAAAAGATGTATATAACAGTTTTCTTTATTTTAAGTCCTTAAGGTACAAAAATAAGAAAATAATTCGTTATGTTGAGGAACGGCCACAAGAATCTTCAAAACTATTGAGTGGTATTTCAAAACTAAAAGAGATAGAGAGCCAAAACTTTGTAGACAGAGAGTCCTTCAAAAACAAGAAAAGATGTCTATAAAATTATATAACAGTTTTTCTTAATTTGAAGTCCTTAAGGTACAAAGATAAGAAACATATTATTATGTTGTGGAACTGCCATAAGAATCTTCAAAACTATTGAGTGGTATTTCAAAAGTCAAAGAGATAGAGAGCCAAACCTTTGTAGAGAGAGAGAGTCCTTCAAAAATAAGAAAAGATGTATATAACAGTTTTTCCTAATTTTAAGTATATAAGGTACAAAAATAAAAAAACATTTCGTTATGTTGAGGAACTGCCATAAGAATCTTCAAAACTATTGAGTGGTACTTCAAAACTCAAGGAGATAGAGAGCCAAAACTTTGTAAAGAGAGAGTCCTTCAAAAATCAAAAAAGATATATATAACAGTTTTTCCTAATTTTAAGTCCTTAAGGTACAAAGATAATAAAACCTTTTATTATGTTGAGGAACTGCCATAAGAATCTTCAAAACTATTGAGTGGTATTTCAAAACTCAAAGAGATAGAGAGCCAAACCTTTGTAGAGAGAGAGTCCTTCAGAAATAAGAAAAGATGTATATAACAGTTTTTCCTTATTTCAAGTCCTTAAGGTATAAAAATAAGAAAACAATTCATTATGTTGAGGAACTGCCATAAGAATCTTCAAAACTATTGAGTGGTATTTCAAAACTAAAAGAGATAGAGAGCCAAAACTTTGTAGAGAGAGAGTCCTTCAGCAATAAGAAAAGATGTATGTAACAGTTTTTCCTTATTTTAAGTCCTTAAGGTATAAAAATAAGAAAACAATTCGTTATGTTGAGGAACTGCCATAAGAATCTTCAAAACTATTGAGTGGTATTTTAAAACTAAAAGAGATAGAAAGCCAAAACTTTGTTGAGAGAGAGTGCTTCAAAAATAAGAAAAGATGTATATAACAGTTTTTCCTAATTTTAAGTCCTTAAGGTATAAAAATAAGAAAACAATTCGTTATGTTGAGGAACTACCATAAGAATCTTTAAAACTATTGAGTGGTATTTCAAAACTCAAAGAGATAGAGAGCCAAAACTATGCAGAGAGAGGGTCCTTCAAAACTAAGAAAAGATGTATATAACAGTTTTTCCATATTTTAAGTCCTTAAGGTATAAAAATAAGAAAACAATTCATTATGTTGAGGAACTGTAATAAGAATCTTCAAAACTATTGAGTGGTATTTCAAAACTAAAAGAGATAGAGAGCCAAAACTTTGTAGAGAGAGAGTACTTCAAAAATAAGAAAAGATGTACATAACAGTTTTTCCTAATTTTAAGTTCTTAAGGTATAAAAATAAGAAAACAATTCGTTATGTTGAGGAACTGCCATAAAAATCTTCAAAACTAATGAGTAGTATTTCAAAACTAAAAGATATAGAGAGCCAAAACTTTTTAGAGAGAGAATGCTTCAAAAATAAAAAAAGATGTTTATAACAGTTTTAACATTACTAGGCTCTGCGAAAAATAAAAAAAAATAAAAACAGAGAAAAGCGGAATCTACAAAATACCATGCAACAGATGTAAGAAAATATATATTGGACAGACAAAGAGATTAGCAACAGTAAGATTTCAAGAACAACTAAGCGAAGCAAAAATTGCTAAAAAGACAGGTAAAATATCCAATTTCAAATCTACTGTAGCACATCGCAATCGAGAAACATGACATCAACATAGATGACCTAGAGGTAATCAAAGAAATCAACGACACCAGAAAACTAGATGTTTGCGAAAGTCTGGAAGTCATAAAACAACCGTCGGTACCCTTCTAAACAGTGATCACGGTTAAGGGTACACGTGGATATTTAAATTCTTAAGAAAATAAAAAAAAATATAAACTCCTTTCTTTATCATGTAAAAATAAGTAAATTTAAAATTTAATTTAATTTTGTAATTTTTATTGCCCATAAATAAAAACAAAAAAAAAATATATATATAAAAAGTATATATAACTAATAATCTCTTAATTAAATTTAATTACGCCAATACACAGAAGAAGGCAACATATTATTGCCGAAATATCGATATTTGTAAAAATATGCAAATAAAGATTTTAGTAAAATTATGCGTTTTTTTTTTTTTTTTTATTTAATATTCATCAATTTCAAGTATAGTTTTGTCATATTGAAGAAAACATTCAAATTTTATATCGCCTTTGAACAAAGATTTTTTTTTAATTTTTAAACCACAAAGGAAGAGTTCATCAATATAATCTAATTCATTAATATGATTATTATTGAAGAAATAATTTAATAGAAAGTATGAAAAAATATATTTCATCAATTTTGACGATTGTAATCATTAATTTGATTACCCTATACATTAATGTGATGTATCCTTAAAATTTTGTGTCTGAAAACAAAATTTTGTGTATAAAATATTTCAAGATGAACAATACTTAAATGTATTTGTATTTTGACCAAAATAAAATAAAATAAATATTGATGAATCTCTCTTCGGTATATTGATGTACAGTTTATAAAGCATCAACAAAATTTAAAAAATTACTTCATATAAGCAAATTCGTGCATTAATATTATGGATTTCCGTTAATGAATGCCAGTTATCAATATGATGAACAATACTTTTTTCAGTGTACTCCAAATGTAGTAAAGATCACAGCAACGTTGATTTTGAAAGACAATACAAATACTACAGAAACAAAGTAGCTAGTAGGAAAAGAGCATTAAAAACTTCATATTACACAAAGAAATTTAATGATAGCAATGGAGATTATTCTAAAACGTGGGGCTGTATAAATGAAGCACTCTATTGTAAAGGTCAAAAATGCAAGTTAAAATAATAAATTAAAAATTTATCCAGAAACCAAGCAATAAACAAGTTGAATAAGCTAAATAAGTATTTAGTCAATATTGAAGAAAATCTAACAAAGAAATTCGAATCAAGAATCTTTTATGCGCAACACAAGACGGATAAAACCTTTGAATTTAACAAACAAAGTTTAAAAAACAATCAACTTTTAATATCATCAAAAAATTGAGGAACACAAAATCAAATGATCTGCTTAGCATATCAGCTCACATGTTATTTGAAACTACCTTACTACTACCATTGAGTAAATATATTGTATATAGAGAGTCAAAGCTAAAACAAAAGTATAAACTGATTTTAGCGATCTAATTGTACTTAGAAGAATAAGAAAAACAAAACATAGAAATAATAAGAAAAAATTCACCATTCAGAATTATGGTGAAAAAATTTTTTTTAGCAAATTTTATACACACACTTACTTAAATTTTTTTATTTTTGTTTTGTAAGTTTAAAAATGTTATTTGTGTAGAAATGTATCATATCAATGCCAGTAAATATATTATGACATTACCATACAAAAATATAGTATCCATATACATATAGTTGTTATATTATGTATGATATATATAGTATCTATACCCAAACATATAGTTATACCACTGGTCATAATTTTCTTTTTCTGTTTCTAGTAAAAATTTAATTTTTATATTTTGCTTGAATTGAAGAATAAAAACTATGAATGTAGGTACATATGTATAAAATAAATGTGTTATATTTCTCAAAATTTACTGTCTTGATAAATTGACAACATTCCGCTTATTCTTGATAAAAATTTCGTTTTTACGATTGAAAGATAAAAAATATGTATATTCTACCTTTTCACGTTTATAATATTATAATGCTTTTTTTCGAAATAGCCAAAGCTATGTAAAGTTTAAGTTATAAATGAAAATTACCAATAATTATTTTGGATACAATTTTTTTTTTATTATTTTTAAAGTTTTCAATTAAAAAAATAATAGACAGATAATATAATAAAGTATAATAATAGTAGCATAATAATTATGCTTTTAGACTTAAGAATATGTATGTACTATATTGGTATTTGATAGGTGTTCCTGTATGATTAAAACGTCAGAGTATCCTCATATACAACAGCATATAAAAATAAAAGAAAATCACTTAGCACAAAATAATAATCATATACTTATCTGAAGTTACAGCAGCATCAGCATCTAGATTATCACCATCATTATTTCATTGGATTAGAAACCTATTAGAAAAATTAAGAACATCTATATTATAATACACAAGAGCACGATTAGTGAAGGCACACTATTCGTGGTTTTTCGTGGTGCTTCGTTTTTTTTTATCATACAATCTATCGGCGATGATGCAGGCTGTGCCGATCAAAATCAATTTTTATTTTATCTATGTTATAATACACAAGAGCATGATCTTAAAGGCACACTTTTCGTGGTTTTTCGTGTGCTTCAAATTCTTTTTATTTATTTTTTATTTATCGCATTTGGGTTTTTGCATTTTTATTAGGAAAAAAATTAATTAGTAGGCTAATATTATTAATATAGGTTTTAATATCACAAATTTTTGTTAGTTCGATTCTCTATTAATTCAATTTTTTTTTTTTTTATTAAAATTTTTTTTTATTATTATTATGTATTATAAGTTTAATTTTTATAATATAACATAATTAATAACAAAAATCAATATTTTTTTATATTATTAAATTTTAAATTAAAATAATGCTTCTCTAATACACTTTTTTCTGTATGCTGTATATTATAATGATAAGTTAGCAAACTTAGGAAAATATAAGTATCTTGGTATATGGATTAATGAAAGTTTGAAATGGAATACACATATAGAAGTACTAAGTGGAAAATTATCATCAACTGCAGGAATATTTTATAAAATTTGTAAACTCTTACACAGTGAAATCAAACAGTCTGTTTATTATGCTTTATTTCATATTCATCTTAGCTACGGTGTTAAACTATGGGGTACTAATTCAAAAAATTATATTGAAAATATTCAAGTAATACAAAACAAAGCTATAAAAAAATTATATAATTATAAATGGAGAGAAAAAACAGATTTCATACACAAAGATAATAAGCATCTAAAAGTCAGGGACTTTATTGAAATGAAATTAATTACGCATATACATGATATTGCTAATGATAATATCCATACAATGTCTGCTCTTACGCAGAGGAAGAATATACATAGTGCCAATACCAGAAGTAAACATCTTTTCCATTTGAATAAAATAAGAACTTTACAATTTGGATCTTCCACAACTCTATACACTGGTACCAAGTTATACAATAAACTAGACATACAATTAAAAAAAGAAAATTCAACAAAATTTAAAAAAAAATTAATAGAATCATTTATAAATAGCTATAGTAATCATCAATATTTAATTTCTCAATAATAAATTTTTTTATTCTAAATGTATAGGATAGACTTAAGACATAGCAATTATTGTGCAAAATTTTTCTTCTTCGATTTTCATTTTTTAATCTTGCACTAAACAAATTTCAATTTCCGCAAATTTTTTGCAATGTTTTCATTATGCCTGGTACATTCATTTTTTAAATTTTTATTTTTTATTTTTATAGTTTTATAATTATATTTTTTGTAATAATATTTTTATAATTTTAATTATCTTATTGTTATATTAAAAACCTAAATGTAAACTTATATAGTCTGTAATGAGATAACTCTCTTTAGACATTGCTTTTGAAATAAATAAATAAATAAATAAATGTATTTTGGTTAGGAAGTCTTATTAGTATATTGGTGAAATGTTATGTTTATCGAACCTATGCTAACATTTTATTGTTCAAATTTATTTTATAAATTTTAATTTTAATTTAAATAAAAAAGAAACATCTCTTAATTTATGACTAAAAAGTAAATAATAAACATTTTTTTTTAAAAAGGGTAACTTTTTCATTTAAATAAACAATATAAACTTTTTATTTCGCATACATTGTATATGTATATTATTATAACTTTATGATAAAACTGACAATTTATTTTAAAAGAAAACTAAGAATAAAATTATATATTTATTAAAATCTACATAAAAAACCATCTGACGGTCAATAACCAAACTAAAATTTAAACTACATACTTCAGTTGAAAAATAGTAAAATAATGCCTACTTCCACACGAGTAGTATAGCTATGTTGGTTCTGGGCCACTTTTCCATACAAATTTTGTATGGAGAAAAATTTCACTTTTTGAGTGTTGCCGTTGTAGTGAAATTTGATTGCGGTACATTCAAAAAAAAAAAAAAATAAAATAAAAATCAGATTTCATGGTACAGAAGCACTTTTGAGGGGGTATTATGGGATAGAAATTTGAGGTGATATGATGGAATAGAAATTTTGTTTGATTAACCTGAAGCTCTAACACCGAAGTTATCCTCCAAAGTTCCAAAGTTGGACCCGAAAAGCCCCGAAGCTGTCAACCTTGCCGAAGATCTAAAAGTTGTGCTGCGAAGTTCCAAAGCTGGCCCCGAAAAGCCCCGAAGCTGTCAACCTTGCTGAAGATCCAAAAGATGTCCGCTGAAGTTCGAAATATACGTTCGAGTTGAAAATTGGTCCCCTGCGCCGAAGTTATACCAAGTAAACGTTGAGTACCAAGTAACTGAAGTTATACTAAGTAACAAATAGGATTGGATATGTGGCGCCAACACCGCCGCCGCCGAAGTTCCAAAGCTCCTCCGCCGAAGATCCCCCACGAACCACCGAATTTATTGGAAATGAGTATCAACCGAAGTTATTGAATTGGTACCGAAGTTGTACCAAAATGCCGTTATTAGAAGCATGTATCAGCGATCTTGGATAGTATTATGAAATTATTAAATTATCCTATAGTAGTAGTAAATGTTGCAGTTTTGTGATAAGAGAATAAAATTTTTAAAAATTGAAAAAATGAAAACTTGCGGTTTTAACAGTTAGAAATATTCTTATATGAAATAATTATGATAAATTTTTGTTTTGCTGTTTTTATTGTTTTAATGCTGAATAACTAGAGTTTGTAATGTATGTTCACGCAACATAATGAAATTTTTGAGCATAGTACCCTACCAAATTACATTAATTTCTGAACTTATAATCATTTTCAAGAAAAAAATTGATAATTTATATAGAGTTTGGTAATTTATTTTTTAAGTCAAAATTTTGATGTAGTAGACTTTACTACATTAATTTCTGAACTTATAATTATTTTCAAGAAAAATATTGATAATTTATATAGAGTTTAACAATTTATTTTTTAAGTCAAAATTTTGATGTAGTATTCAACATTTTTTCTAAAAATATTCTAAGTCCAAAAATTAGCAAATGGAGTAGATTATAGTATGTATGCAAAGTAAAAGTATGTATGCAAAATGAAAATATGAATTTCACAATCTTGTTATTATCCAATTTTAGGTTCATTACAATAAAGCAAAAAGCTTTTATGCTTGATTTTAATTAAATTTTATTATACATAATGTATTTATATAGATGTATACTGTATACGATAAAGGAACTGAAAAAATACAGTGGTATTAATATTTAAACTGCACCTTCAACATTTTAAAAATTCTTAATTTGTTTTGTTTAAATAAAATGTATGAATCATATTTGGATTGCTAATTCCCGTCGGCAAAACGTGAAAGCAGAAAATTAGTAAAAATAGCCTTAAACTTTGTCTTATCAGCATTTTTCAAAATTCTTCATATGCAAAATAAAGGGGATAAAAAGTTATAAACTTAGGAATAAAGAAAACAGTTATACATATGTACTAATTTTCAGATTCGCTATGGTGTGCACATTCAAGTAATCAATTCCTGTTTAGCTTTAAATGTGAGTAATAATATATTTACTATTACAATTCTAAAAGAATCATATGAGATTGTTTTCATTAACTTAACAGCTTGGTTCAAATATAATTAAAAGTACTTTAGCTTGAAGTCGCAGACCAATTTTGTAAAGCCAATTTTGATACATAAATTATATGTAGTAAATTAATGTCCACGCACTCTTTGTTCTCTTATGGATTATATTACGTATATATTATGTACATATTTCATTTGCTTTAGTAAATTTTTAATTCAAAAACCTCATCAAGTTCCAAAAATTCTTACTCTATATTGTATATTAAAAATAAAATTAAAAATAAAAAAGAAAAAAATTTTAATCGATACAAAAGGTTAAGCGTAGTATAAATTTTTTTTATTTCAACATATTCTAAAATTATATTAAAAACTGTCCTACATTAATATTAGGTCAATTTCAGGGTTATATTTATGAATATATTGTGCCACTTATATACACCATGCAATTTATATTATTTTCGGGGAGTTGTAGTGAACGTAAAATGTATTCAATGAAATCATTTGACTTCAATCTATGTATATGTAACAGAAAAATACTGTAAGAGCAACAGAATAGGCCAGCAACAGCATCTGAGTAGGATAGTAACAACAACAGAATAGGTCAGGAACAGCAACCGAGTAGAACAGCAACAGCAATCAATCGGATTAGGTCTATTTCAGACTGTTACTGATCTGTTATGTTAAATATAAAGAGAGAGAAGGCACCAGTCATACTGTATAGATTTTATTATTGCTCCGCATCTTACATGTAAATAATAATAATTAAAATACTTATTTTTATTGATTTATTAATTTATTTATCATTCTTTCATATAACTTCATTATAATTATTCAATTATATCTGCCTTTCTAAGTTCTTCAAGAATAGAGTTAATTTCGTTTTGGTGGTTATTATTATTCCCTGCAATTTGAGATGTATGTAAAACTCTCAATCTGTCGATTAACTCATTAGGATCATCCCAACAAGGATATTGTTTTGGAGGCTCAGAATATGGAATTGATGATGTTGGTAACAATGTTGCTTTTAATTTTTGACTATAGCCTGCACCTGTTTGATTTCTGTCTCTCGTATGGTTTTATAAATTAATTAGGAAGAACGCTAGAAGCAAGAGAGGAGAAGAAGAGGAGGAGAGGAGGAGGAGGAGGAGTAGGAGAGGAGGAGGAGGAGAAGGAGAGGAGTAGGATATCCAAACATAGTGATAATAAATAACATCATCATCATTACTATCATCATCATCATACTCATTCTCATCATAATAAATATTACAAAAATTATTAAAATATATTATTCAAGAAGCTAAGGTGGCTGTTAAGGGTAGTAAACCAACAAATCAAAAAGATACAATCAAAATTGCGTTGAAAGCAGCAAGAAATGTAACTAAAAAGAGAAAACAAATAAAATTACCAAGAGTTCTTCCAGTGTCTAAAGTTGGTGGAATTTTACCTTTAATTCCAATTTTGGTAGGTCTGTCAGCTGTGGGAGCTCTCTCAGGAGGAGCTGCTGGTATAGCTAAAGCTGTCAATGATGCTAAAAGCGCTAAGAAGCAGCTAAATGAAAGTGAACGACATAATAAAACAATGGAGGCTATTGCTTTAAGAGGAAAAGGTCTATATTTAAAGCCATATAAGAAAGGACTAGGATTATATTTGAAACCAAAAAATTTTTAAATATGCTACCCAAAAGAGCTCTAACCAACATTGATTTAAACAATTTTGGAAAGAAATATCTAAAACATTTTCGTGGAGTTTTCATGAAAGATGATTTACCTAAAAGCAAACCTTGGAAATATGAATGTGGAATTATAAATTTAGATAATTCTATTGGATTTGGTACTCATTGGGTAGCATATTATAAAAATGAAGATAATATACTATATTTTGATAGTTTTGGGAATTTACAACCACCAGCTGAAGTTGTGAAATACTTGGGAGATAAGCTCACATATAATTATGACACATATCAAAAATTTAATACATACAATTGTGGTCATTTATGTTTAGCTTTCTTATCAAATTATAATTCTATAAACAAAAAGAAGAAATTTTAAGCGAATAAAGAATAAAGAATAACAAATAAAAAAGATAAAAACTGATTTTTTAATTTAAAATTTAATTTATAGTAAAAACTGACCTACATTAATATCAGCTGACCAAAAATGAAGTTCAAGGTTATTTTGCATTACTCGGATAAAATTAAATAAATTATTTTTCTGATTTTAATGTTTTGCCGTCGGCAATTCGTTAATAATTCAGCTCCCACAGCTGACAGACCTGCCAAAATTGGAATTAAAGGTAAAATTCCACCAACTTTAGGCACGGGAAGAGCTCTTGTTAATTTTATTTGTTTTCTCTTTTAAGTTACATTTCTTGCTGCTTTCAACGCAATTTTGATTGTATCTTTTTGATTTGTTGGTTTACTACCCTTAACAGCCACCTTAGCTTCTTGAATACAATTTTTTAATAATTTTTGTAATATTTATTATGATGAGAATGAGGATGATGATGATGATAGTAATGATGATGATGTTATTTATTATCACTATGTTTGGATATCCTACTCCTCTCCTTCTCCTCCTCCTCCTCTCCTACTCCTCCTCCTTCTCCTCTCCTCCTCTTCTTCTCCTCTCTTGCTTATAGCGTTCTTCCTAATTAATTTATAAAACCATACGAGAGACAGAAATCAAACAGGTGCAGGCTATAGTCAAAAATTAAAAGCAACATTGTTACCAACATCATCAATTCCATATTCTGAGCCTCCAAAACAATATCCTTGTTGGGATGATCCTAATGAGTTAATCGACAGATTGAGAGTTTTACATACATCTCAAATTGCAGGGAATAATAATAACCACCAAAACGAAATTAACTCTATTCTTGAAGAACTTAGAAAGGCAGATATAATTGAATAATTATAATGAAGTTATATGAAAGAATGATAAATAAATTAATAAATCAATAAAAATAAGTATTTTAATTATTATTATTTACATGTAAGATGCGGAGCAATAATAAAATCTATACAGTATGACTGGTGCCTTCTCTCTCTTTATATTTAACATAACAGATCAGTAACAGTCTGAAATAGACCTAATCCGATTGATTGCTGTTGCTGTTCTACTCGGTTGCTGTTCCTGACCTATTCTGTTGTTGTTACTATCCTACTCAGATGCTGTTGCTGGCCTATTCTGTTGCTCTTACAGTATTTTTCTGTTACATATACATAGATTGAAGTCAAATGATTTCATTGAATACATTTTACGTTCACTACAACTCCCCGAAAATAATATAAATTGCATGGTGTATATAAGTGGCACAATATATTCATAAATATAACCCTGAAATTGACCTAATATTAATGTAGGACAGTTTTTAATATAATTTTAGAATATGTTGAAATAAAAAAAATTTATACTACGCTTAACCTTTTGTATCGATTAAAATTTTTTTCTTTTTTATTTTTAATTTTATTTTTAATATACAATCTAGAGTAAGAATTTTTGGAACTTGATGAGGTTTTTGAATTAAAAATTTACTAAAGCAAATGAAATATGTACATAATATATACGTAATATAATCCATAAGAGAACAAAGAGTGTGTGGACATTAATTTACTACATATAATTTATGTATCAAAATTGGCTTTACAAAATTGGTCTGCGACTTCAAGCTAAAGTACTTTTAATTATATTTGAACCAAGCTGTTAAGTTAATGAAAACAATCTCATATGATTCTTTTAGAATTGTAATAGTAAATATATTATTACTCACATTTAAAGCTAAACAGGAATTGATTACTTGAATGTGCACACCATAGCGAATCTGAAAATTAGTACATATGTATAACTGTTTTCTTTATTCCTAAGTTTATAACTTTTTATCCCCTTTATTTTGCATATGAAGAATTTTGAAAAATGCTGATAAGACAAAGTTTATTGTATTCCATTAATTGAACTTTTTTGCCCAAAAGAAGTTGATTTTTTTTGTACTGAAGTCTTTTAGAACAGTTTAGAACAATTTAGTAATCAAATATCTATTCTGAGCAAAATTTTTTAGTAGAAATTTTTTTTTAATTTGAGCACTTAAATAGTTACAGGAAACAGAGTAGTTATGAGTAAGTACAGTCTTACAGAGTTCTTATTAGTAGTTCTTATTTGTTATTTTATAAAGAAAGAATTATCATTTGTTTTTAAACAAAAATAGTAAAAAGTAAATGAATAAATATTTTTTGTAGATAGCAAAATAAATAGTAGAATAAATTTTAATGTTTAAAAATTAAAAATTTAAACATAGTTATTAATATATTATACTATATTTATATAGTTTGTGATTACAACTATTGTGATAGGTATATTTATTAGTCTAGAATTAAAATATATTAGTTTGAAATTAAAAGAAAAAGTAAAAAAATATACCTAAATAACAAATAAATAAAAAAATATTTGTGTTCCTACCTAAGTATATGAATATAGAAAAATAGTGATTCAGGAAATTTTTTTGAATGTAGTGCCTACATACATTAAGTATGTAATTAAAATTATATTGATACCTAAATTTCTTTAATTTAAAATTAAATAAATAAATAAAAAAATAAAAATAAAATAAAAAAAAAATATAAAAAATAAATAAAACATTTTATAGAAAAAAGTTTCTTGATAGCAGATTGGTTGTAGGTATATAGAAAAGATTGTTTGTAACAAAAATTGTAGGTAAAATTTACTGAGTAAGTAAAACTATATAAAATTTTCTGGAAAAAAAGAAAACGGTAAAAGTAAAAATTTTTAGGTTTTATTTATTTTTTAATTTAATTAATTAAAAATGGACTATAGGCGAGAATATTTTATGACTTATAACAGGAAAAGACGAAGGAAAAAAGTGGAACAACAACGTTTACGGCGCTCTGAACAACGAAATAATTTAATTAGTCAAAATCGAAATATAATTCACCGGTTATAAGTCCGCTATTTTAGAATCTAGGATTTTTTTAAATCCTCAAACACATGATCTTGAACCGTTTTCGTTCTTATGTATTCATTGTACTGCAGTTTATTTCTTCTTAAAAGTGAATCAAAATCGAATTGTTGCCATCAAGGAAAATTGTCCAATCTGTTGACTTTTGATCCGAATTTTCCAATTCAGAATCAAAAGTCAACAGACTTTAAAAGGTTGTATATTGGTACTGATCGAATAAGTCAAAATTTTCGGGAATTTATTAGACAATATAACAATTCTAATGATTTTGCTTCGATGGGAGCCAATATAAATAATATGCCTGGTGGTGTTTATTGTTTTAAGATTTCTGGTGAAGTTTATCACCAAACTGCAGAAAAATTTTCAATCGACTTAAATTTGAATGTGGAAAGAGCTCATGTTGATACCGGTATTTCATATGCAGAATTATTTCTTTATGATGCAGATATCGTTGTCAATATGCGCATGAATAATTCGTATAACTCAGGTTGTCTAAGAGAAATTATGACAACAATCGGTAATGTTTTCCATAACATTTCTCCTTACGCTATAAGCTATCGTAAGCTTCGAGAAGCATTCGAAACCGAATCAGCGTATGCCGCACAAAATAATTGTCAAATAAACCAAGTATCCTTAATTTTTTCAAGAAATTTAGGTGACTTGGTTTATTTGACAATTGGTGATTGTAATATTCCTGCTCAAATCGATTTCGCAGTTCATCCTACTAATAGTAGAAGCACTAAACGAATTAATTTCCTATCTAAGCATTTAGACCCAATGATTTTTCCTCTTTTTTTTCCTAATGGGGATTACGGATGGACTACAAATATGTGCCATAATAGAACTGTGTCTATCACTGTAAGAAATAATATAACCACTCTCCAATTTTACTCATTTAAAATATCAGTCAGACCAAATATTTTTAACCCCCTTCACTATGGAGGAAAACTATTTTAGCAGTATATTGTATACGCTTATGCACGGGTAGAAGCCAATCGTTTAATGTATATTCGTTCTAATCAAAAATCTTTTCGTGTAGATTCTTATAAAGGACTTTTAGACCATATGAATTGCTTTAGTAGTGACAACAATATAAGGACCGGAAATCTATTTATACTTCCATCGTCAATTGTTGGTGGGCCGCGTTTCATGTCAAAACTTCATCAAGACAATATGGCTATGGTTAGAAAATTTAGTCGTCGCGATTTTTTCATCACGTTCACATGTAATCCAGCTTGGCCAGAAATCAAATTTCAACTACATCAATTTCAAAACTCTTCAGATCGCCCTGATTTAGTAACACGAGTGTTCAATCTGAAATTAAAGGAGTTTTTAAATGATATACCAAATTGCATGTGTTTGGAAAAATAAACAATTACGTTTATGTTATCGAGCACCAAAAAATCAACTTATTGTGCCGTTTCACAGAAAAATTCCTTTCTTTTGCTCGGTCGGGTATGTACCCGGGGGTTTCTTCTAGTAAATTATAATTTATTTTACAATTACAAAAATCTTACTTTCAAGAACTATAAATATTGGTTATGTTAGCGTCGTTTAAAAAGAATTTATGTTCCTATTTTAAAATATTATTATGTTAAATGTTCAATAGTTTGTAGAAAATTTAATTTATCTATTTGTTCAATATTTTTAGACGATCAATACCCGATTTTTGAGATACTGCTTAGCCATTTACAATTTTTTCTAATAAGTACTAATAAAAAAGTCTAATATTTTTAATCTATGGTCATAACATTTTTCTGTTTTTGAAAACCAATTTGGAAATCGTTTCTGCGTTAATTCTATGCATATTTTTTTTTTTTTTTATTACTTAAAAGAATTTTCTATTTCATTTGCGTCATTTAATAGTTGATTTTCCTCACAAAGCGTTTCAAAGTCTACAGCTATGCAATTACTTATCAAATCTATGTAATTACTACTTATACCTATTGTATCTTGATCTGACTCTACCTTTTCAATATTTTCTGTATTCATGTTTTTGGATGTTAGAATTTTATTTTTTTTAATTTTGAAAGACAATATGTATTTCATGTGTGTAGCGAATTCATAAGCGGAAGGATACTTATTATAACCAGGCGCAGTCCTAATGGGCTACCTGGGCTAAGCCCAACCAGTAATACGCATCGAAAAATCTCAAAAACTGTCTTATAATTCTTAAATCAAGAAACTAAACATACTAAATTTTTCTGTGAAATTATTTTATTTTTATTATTTAGAATTTCTATACATACTACTCTTATAGTTTTTAATTTTTCTTATTCTTCTACAAATAAATATTCATCGCCGAACATATATACCGAAATTCATAAACAAATAAAAAAAATCTATGTACCGACAAACATGTATATAAATAATTCTTAATATTAAATTTACAAAAATAAAATTTATGCTGACAAACATGTATAAAAACATTCATGAACTAACCGCTGTAGTGTTAGTGTATTCTAGTGTTCGTTAGGGCCAGTTTTCAGGTGAGTACATAAGTTACACTTAAGTTTAAGTATCATTCGAAACTTAAGCTTAACTTAAAAAAAATTTAGTTTTCTAGTTAAAACTTAAGTGTTGATTTTCAGCTGTCATTTTCGGTTATTTGCAATGGCAGCACTTGTTAAAATGCAATACAAGTGACAAATAAAGTGTAACCGTAAGAAACAAGCTGACAATTGTCAAATCTATATGTCAAAATTTTAAGTGTAGCTTAAGCGGTCATTTTGCCAAGCTTAAGTGTCACTTACGTATTGTTTTAAGTACCAACTGAAAAGCACAATTTTTGATTTAAGTGTAGCTTAAGTTTGATTTGATACTTAAGTGTTCGCCCTTAGTGTTGTTATACACATGAGTTTTATTTTATTTTTAAAATTGATGAGATATTGATGGAAAAATGTTCTAAGGTCCCGTAGTATGCAAATAGAAAAAATTTCTATCATATTATTATTCTAAATACTATTTATGTATTCTGGAATGATATATTATTAATTATTATGTAAGTGAAATATGTATGGTCGTACGAGTATGGTATGGTGAGCCATTATCATATTTAAAATAAATATAAATAGAAAGAAATTAAGAGTTTTGTTTGATGTAATTTATTATGTCAATAATAAAGAATACTCTTTATTAACTTTTTTATTCTTAGAAAATTTCATATCTAGTTGCTAGTAATAATAAATATGTACATATATAATTTAATTGATAGGGTCATATGGGTAATGCTTTGATTAATTTTAAATAATAACAATCACTGTGTATATCCTTATTCCTTATGCATTATTAAAAGAGAAGTTTTGTATATTTTTTTCCTAAAGAAAATTAAGATTTAAGAATATTTGTTTTTATTTTAAGCGCCAAGTAGTACGATATAAATTTTAGATTTGCAAAAGTAAGGTGTGTTTTTTAAATTCAAAATTTTCAAATAAAAAAAAAAAAATAAAAAATGCAAAAATGCAAATAAAAACGGAGTAATTGAGGACGCTGGGTTTGATTTTTGTTATTATTTTCATATTTCATATACATAAGTAAATATATTTTTTAATTTTAATTATTATATTATATTTGATATATAGTTTGTTTATGGTTCAATAAATAATAATGAATCACATAGATTACTTATTGGAACATCCTTTTAAATTTTCAACATTAATTGAAAAAACTGATATTAAGATCTTAGAAAATGAAACACGCAACTCAACAAGGAATTTTAAAAAAGATTGGTTTACTAAAAAACTAATTTTTTGTTTTTTTTGCGTTTTATTTGGAAACAACAATATTTGGAATCGTGAGGGTTACAGAGATTTAAAATATCTCTCTGAGTATTTAAAAAAAACATGGAATCATGAAAGTCAGCATTTGAAATATATGTTAGATTTTAAAATATTTAACACAACAAACATTATGAATGCTATTGACATTGGTTATGCTGCGTCAGTTCGCAGGCATAAAGAAACCGTTCAAAAAAATCGGATGATCCTTAACAGTAATTATATTTTAAAATTTCGTGGCACAGATAATTTGGCTCTCAGAGGGCATAATGAAAAAGTTAATTCAGTCAATTGTGAAATTTTTCTTTTATTAGTTTCTTATACTAGAGAACTCGATTCCGTTTTAAGAATAAATTAATCTAAAAGTCAAACTCATTTCGAAAACCTGTGATGGAGCTGCTGTAACAAGTGGTAGTGAATGAGATGTACAAACAATTTTAAGATGTGATTATCCATCATGCTCATTTTGTATACAATTATGCCCGTATGTTCCCACTAGTCTTAAAAACAGCTTCTTGTTCTATTAGATAAATATGAATTTTTTTTGCAAAGCTTTCCGAACTTCTACATTTTTTTATTCTTCTTCTAACCGGAAAACTTTACTTTTGGAAATTTGTCCCTAAAAAATATCCTACAAAATTGTGGTACCCAAAATTGTAGCAACTCGTTGGAATTTTAAATCACGGGTAATACAATCAATTTTTGAAAGCAAAGGTAGTATCATTCAAGCATTAGAATTAATTCCACTAGAAAGATGGGATAATATTACAATAAAAAAATCTAGTGGTCTTTTAAGACTCTTAAATGATGACAAGTTTAATTATTTTTTAGATCTATTTTACAAAGTTTTCGTGGGAGTTGATATGTTTTATAAAGTATTCCAATCTCATAACTGTACCGGTGGTTATGTTTAAAAAAAAATTTATAAATTCACTTGTTCAATAAATTTAACCCGAAATAATATAAAAATGTAATGTAGATCCAACAAAAAGAATTCGCACTTCTAATCGGGGTCTTGATATAATTTCGGTTGAATTGTGCGCGAATGCCTGACGCTTGTCTGTCTCCCAAACGTGCTTAACGTTTGGGAAACTGGACACAGAATTCCAGTTAATGCTTTGAGTGTATGTGTAGTACCTCAGTGTTAAGTGGAAACCTGCACAAACTTTTTTGCCTTTTTTTAAATGAACACAAGTTAGCCCATCTAAAATTTTGGACCACCAGCCGCCACTGATTATAACCCCCTTTATACCTTATTAATGAAAAAAGTTGTTCCAATTTATATTGCTGCAGTTTTTGCGTAAGTAAAACTTTTAAATCTGGAATCAAAGCAAGGGATTTTAAAAATTCCTGTAATCCTTTAATATCTTGAATAATTCCTACATACCACAAATTGAACACATAAAAATATCGAATTTGTATTGAATTAGTATATATATACCTGAAATTCCATGTTTTTTTACTGATTTTGTACAAGAAGTTTTTGTAGATAGGAAGACTTTTCGAATATAGCTTTTACATCATTTAAAAAATTAAGAGAAAAAGTGTTGTGAATATGGAGACTACTTTTATATGAACTATTGTGAGGCGAAAAATTTACGGTTCTTACGTTAAAGATATCGAATAAGACATTCATTTTTGAAAAAAAAATTGCTGTAGGACTAACAAAATTTGCACAATTTTCTAGTTCATTGATTCTATTTGCTGTTTTTATTGCTGCTGAAACTGTTTTGCTGAAAATTTGAGTTGCATATTTTACTTTCAATCTTTCAAAGTTATTTGGGTTTATATGTTTCCTTTTAACTTTAGGACATAATCTAACGTTCTTTCTCATATCCTTTTCAAATAATATTTCAACCACCCATGAAACTACACCCTCCGGGGTTTTGATATTTGATGAAATTAAATTATTTCTAATGGTTTTTGTTAAATGAACAAAATCATATAATGCAATGATTTTTTGGTTTTGAAAAAAAAAATATGGTTTTGAATCAGTGACCTCCAAATTTTTATAAAATGCTCTATTATTTGAGCCTTGATCACAAACTACGGCATATATCTTTATACCAGCAGTATCACATTTTTGCAATATTATTTGGACGAAATCCTGTAGTGTATGAGCAGTAATTGATGTTGCAGAAATTACGTGTCCTACAGGAAACGACCAATGTGATAACAGACCACTGATCACGATCTGCGTTCCTAAAACATTATCTCGTTCCACTCTATTATCCGAAACACCAACTATGACATCATTTTTTATATCGTATGTTAAGTTTTATCTGATATGTACTTCATCAAAAAAAAGTGCGCTACTTTTTTCATGCAAAGCTGTACAAGTAAAATTATTGCGCATAAATGAAAAATAAAATGCTTGTATTTACACTAAATAGGTATAACAAATTTTCATTATATGACGATATTACTTATAATATTATGTTTATATAAATTATAAATACCTGAGTTTTTAAATTTTTCCTCCATAATTTGAAACTGCTGGTGGTATATTCCTGATGTTACATTTTTAATCGGCAAGTATTTAATTAACGTATTTCTGGATGGAAGTTTACAGTCTAACGCCTTAAAATAATCAAACATCTTCGGAGATTTATAAAACATTTAACGCGCTAATAACCTTTCCTTTTCCTATCATGTTTCTATAATTTTTTTTTCGGAAAGGATCATTTTTGCTAGAGTCTTTACTGTGTCAGCATTGTTACTGTTATCTATAGCGTAAACTGAATTTCTATTTTTTAAATTTTTTTTGATTGAATATTTAATAAAAACTCATCAACTGGAATACTGGGGAATAAGGCTTTGTCGTTGTTTCATATACCTCCTATATGAAAAGGGATGATATGACCACATTGTTCCAACAGGAACGGATAAAAGAAGACACCAAAAGAATTTCCATCACATATGATGATGAAATAACGAAGTCATTAGGGAAAAAATTAAAAAACCACAACATAGACGTCATAAGTACTAGTAGGCGGCATCAATTGAAAACATTACTAGGCTCTGCGAAAGATAAAAAAATAAAAACAGAGAAAAGCGGAATCTACAAAATATCATGCAACAAATGTGAGAAAATATATATTGGACAGACAAAGAGATTAGCAACAGTAAGATTTCAATAACATCTAAACGAAGCAAAAATTTGCCAAGAAGGGAGGTAAATTATCCAATTTCAAATCAATTGTAGCAGAACACATCGCAATCGAGGAACATGACATCAACATAGATGACCTAGAGGTAATCAACGACACCAGAAATCAATGACACCAGAAAACTGGATGTTTGTGAAAGTCTGGAAATCATAAAACAACCGTCAGGTACCCTTCTAAATAGTGATCACGGTAATGGGTACACGTGACTATTTAAATTAATAAGAAAATAAAAATATCCTTTCTTTATCAGGTAGAATTATGTAAATTTAAAATTTTATTTAATTTTGTAATTTTTATTGCCCATAAAAAAAAAAGTATATATAAGTAATATAGCTCTTAATCAAATTTAATTACGCCAATACACTGAAGAAGGCAACATATTATTGCCGAAATATCGATATTTGTAAAATAGACAAATAAAGAATTTAGTAAAGTAAAAGGAATTATAAGTTTTTCTTTCTTTTTAATTTAAGAATTTTACTACAAACAAAAAACTAAATTTAAATATATTTTACTACAAACCAAAAACTAAATTTAAATATATTCCAACAAAGTTTCTGGTATGTAAATAATATTGAAACTGACTGTATTTTATAAAAGTGTTTTTATTTTGTTTTTTAATATCTCTAAAATCTTACATTCTGCGTTTACATAATTTTATTTTTTATTTATTATCATTCTTTATTTTAAAATTTTCATACTATAATTTTTTCTATTTTTCTATTGTTTTTATTTCTTTTTTTTAATTAATATTACAATCAAATTATCCTATATAATTTGAATATATTTGTATTTGATTTTTTAATGAATTACTAAATATTGAGCGTTTAGAATTAAATTGGTGCATTCGTTACAAATTTTCTAAAACAAATTTTAGAATACAACCTAAAACTATATTTATTTTTTTAATTATAAATTAATGAAGAATTAAGTATATAAACATAAATTAAAATGTCCCAGTCATACCAAAAAGGTAAAAAAAAACATTTTTCAAATACACACTTCCATACCTCAAAACAATAAATTCAATTCTGAAAAAAACTTTAAGATCAATAATAAGATCTATTATAAATTATTTTAATGAAATCGTTGGCGTTCATTCGAAACAAACACTAAATTGACATGTAAAAAAATTGTTTACTTTTTTATTACATTTACACGTGATTTAGTACTGTACTTTCTTTGTCTTAAAAGAATTAATGCTCATTTTTTTTTATTATAAAACATTTTGTCAGCCCAGGTCTATTTTCGGACATACGCCATCGAACCTGTTTCAAGAAAATCTAGTTTGAAGCTTGTATGAAATGTCCGAAATGTTTGGGAATATGTCCGATTCTAAAAAAAAAAACCTTTTTTTTTTAGTTGAAGATCATGGATATGTCTACGAAAAATTCGAATTTTAAGAAACCAGAAAAAACTTATTTTTAATTATTTTATTTTTGCTTTAAGTTAGCACTATTCAATAACACTTGCAAATATTTTTGATCTTTATTCGGTAAAAATGGAAGGAGATCATCAGTGATGTCTTTAGCCTTGGATGCCGGAATCTCTTATTCTGCTAAGATTAGAGAAGTCCAATTAAAAATATCCAGCAGAGTTGCAAACTTTTTTTTTTTGCGCATGTATATAATGAAATTTTTTTAAAATGAGCTTCCTCAAATGATTTTTTTTATTTGTAACGTGAAATCATTATTTTTTTCGTACAAAATTGCTTTTATTTGGAAAAATAGAGCATTATCGAAATCTAGTCTATCTGATATTGTTGAAAAAGCGTCAAAATCACTTAGTTGAATTTGTATAATTTTTAAAAGTAATAAGTCAGATTTAAATGTATTGAGAAGTATTGATGGTTTTCTTGGATTTGTTTTTCTTGTTCAGTTGCATTTGCTTTTGTTGATTTAAAAAGTTCACATTTATCGCAAAGATCTTTCCTTGGTTTATAGAAACTTATATTGAATTCCGTATCAAACACTTTTCTGTAAAAACACTTTTCTTCTCGTTTAAACACTTTTCTTTCATGGCATCTTCAGTTTACTGTAAATACAACTTATAAATTTTGCTTATATTCAAATCTGGTTCTAAATATGCTTTTTCTGCTTTGAACGTTTTAACTATATGTAAATGGCTAAAGTTTGTTTTTTGTTTTTAATTTTTAGAGCCATATCCATAGGCAAAATATTGTTGTATGAAATGAAAGAGTATGGATATGTACATATTTAGTTTGAAAATATTATTTTTTTATTATCAAACATATCCGTTGTAGTATTATTCAGCTTAAATAAAATATATGGATATGATCGTATTTAGAAATTAAAAATGTTTTCCCTATAGCCAGATATATCTATATGATATTACAAGCCGTAAATCAAATATGTATGGATATGGTCGTATTTAGTATAGAAATAGTTTTATTTTAAATCCGACTTATTCATTTGGATTATATGCTTCAAAAATTTTAAATGGAAATAGGCGAAATAAGAATTTTTGAAAAAAAAAACTTTACGGAGCTGTTACGGTGGGCATTTTTAGGAATAAATGTAAATTTTCATAACATTCTATACAAAATTTCGGACAAACGCCAAAATTTTGGATATTTTCTAACTTTTTTTTAAATTTTGGATATTTTTTTACTGTACATTTTTTTTCTCTCTCTACCATGTTCTGAACGATAAAAACAACCGATAATGATCATACCTAAAACCTGGCTACCGACCCAAACACGATACGGCAGCAGGCTGCAAACCGTCAAAGCAGCAGCGGCAACATTATTTTAATTTCCATTTTTGCTGCTGCGGCCTGTCAAATTTATATTTCATATTCTATACAAACATTTATATGGCATTTTATAAAAGTTTAATTACGATTTATATAGAATAGTAAATATAAATTTGAAGAGAAAAAATATATCTTGTCGACCATTACAATATGTCCGAAAATTCTCCAAATAAAAAGTAAGAAGGCAGGATATATTTGAAAGTCGACATTGCATAATTTAAAAACTAAGCGTGATATCGAAAAACCGGTAGGGTAGAATGAAAGAGCTTATTTTCAATAATCAGGGTGTCTTCTTAAGTCGAAAACACGAAAATAGCTTATGTCCGAAAATAGAACTGGGCAGATGATGTGTATTTAAGATATTAAAATATTTACGAACATAATAAAATAGGTACGAATATAATAAAAAATAAGTAACACAAAAAAATTTTGACGTTGAATTAACCTGCAAAATTAATAATAGAAACACATAATCATAAAAAAACAATGAAATTTTTAATCTGGTCATTTTAAGTTAAGTACCAATTATAGTTATAGCATAATTTTCACTTTATAGTATTTTGCAGTTGTAGTTGGTTGCATTTAAATTAATATTTTTCTTTACTTAAATTTTTTAATTTCTTTTCATTTTATTGGTCATTCAATTTAGGGAAAAGTATAATAACTCAGGCTTGATTTAATTTATTATTTTTACATCCATACTTCGATATATATTGTATATATGCAATATTTATATATGTTATGTTATGATTTCACTCTATTGCAGAAATATTGGCCTATTCCTTTACCCCTATCATCACAATAAAAAAGAGGTCTAATTATTATTTATAAAAAACTTCATTTTACATGTACTACGATTTTATGAGAAAATGAGAAATCATTATGCCAATACTGAAACGGATTTAAAATACAAACAAGGTAAGGGCCAACTATTTTGCAATAGAGTAGTGTATCCATTAATTTTTTAAATTTATGTCTCTATAAGACCCTAATCATTATTAATTCTGACACTGCAAATTTTAAACATGTTGCATTGCTCGACTGTTTCAATGCAATATATTACACTTATTTGAAAGCGTGGTTTATTAGCATCATTTTATAGAAAAAACATTTGACATTTTAATTAAAAACAAAATTTTACTATTTTACTTATGAGTTTTTTTATGTTACCTTTTTACTACGGTTAGGCGTGATTTTTCTTTATTTTCAAAACTAATGTTAATAATGTTTTTTTAATGTTAAGTTTTTCTAAGAAAAAAGAAAAACGTAAAATCAAAAGAAAAAAATTTGTTTGTTGGTTTACTTTCTTACTCACTGTTCGCTTTCGATGTGTTTAAGAAATTTATGAATTATTTATTGTGTATATATATTCCATACAAACAACTGCACAAACCAATTTTTTTTATTTTATTTTTACTTCATATTTATAAAATTAACATTAACTTAAACGCATTATATTATTTATAATATATGTATTATTAGTTCATCGATTATTAAAATGAAAATTTAAATTTTTAAGAAACTAAAAGTGCATCGAGTCATTCATAGAAAAAACCGCGCATGGTATTCTTCTTTTTGACTTCCTGTTTCAACACCTGGAAAAAATTTCTATATTAAAAATTTAAAGAAAACAGTGAGGTTTTTTATTTTTATAAAAAAAAAAATAGTTTCAAACATCACTTCTTACGACATAAAATAGCTTAAAAAATAGTTTTGGGGTAATAATAAAGTACATTAAAAACGAAAAAAAAAAAATATTAGAAAAAAAATTCCTGAACATTTACTTATATGGGTGAATATTTCAAAAGGTTGATATTCTGTGTCCGAACAAGTTTTAATATAGAAAAATTTTGAAAACATTTAATTTATTTATGCTAAGTGCTGCTCTAATATCTACCCAATTTCGGACAATTAATATTTTATGATATATCAATCAGGTTATATCCGAAAATCTTACTTGAACAATGAAAATGCCATTACCATGCTTGTCCTCACATCTACTTAGCTCTAAATAATTTCAATTATCTATCACAGCAAAAAAGATATTATTAAAAGAAAAATTTAAATAAGTAGTTATACTATGAGTTCTGTGACACTTTTGTGTAAATGCCGTCGGCAAAACATGATTTTTAAAAAATAATATCTCAAGATAGACGAAGCATTATGGAATTGAAAATTTATTTAGAATGTAATGAAATAAGAAAGAAAAAAGAACCGCCGTACAAAATACTAAACAAGTAGTTTTTCAGCTCCATATATAAAGTATATAAAAAGTGGACGCGAAACCTCATATAGGTATTTGCCGAAGTTGTTGATAGTAGTCCCACCGATGTGTCCCGAAGGTCCGAAGTTGTCCACCGAAGCTCCAAATTTGTCCGCCGATGTGTGCCGAAGTTCGGGAGTTGTTAACAGCACCGAAGTTATCAACCCCGAAAAAGCTTGAATTTTGAATATAACATAAAGTATGTATAGATATTGTTATGAAATTGTTAAAGTATCCTAAGCAGTAGTAAATGTGTGCGGTTTTGTGATAAGAGAATAAAAATTAGAATTTAAAATTTTTGTTTTGCTGTTTTTATTGTTTTAATGTTGAATAATTATTAGCATTTAGCATAATGTTTTGGGTGGAGAATATTCAACATGGATATAAATATTGTACTTGTACGAGAAAATGGAAATCATTTTCTATAATAAACTACAAAATATTTCATGATAGTTTAGAGGTGTTTCTGACTCCTGAAGGTGGTGAAAAGGTTCTACTAATTAGGATAAGAAATGGTGAGGCAATTACAAATATTTCGAACAATAAAATAGATGTTTTAGATTGGCAGCACATAAAACTTGAAGTAAATGGTGGGGATATAGCTATAAAGGGTGATATTTTATTTCCAGAAAATATGAGTCGCAACAGATATATTCCAAACCATTTTCCCACAGATTGTCCTTTTATTGAAGAGGATGACTGGGAAAATATAAATAAACTTATAATGGATATATTACCAACAGAAAAAGAAGGAAGTGTGAATGCTGATGCAGCTTTAGAATCTTTAAAATTAAATATAAACAAGAAAGTTGCAGAGAATAATAAAATTATAGAGAAAAGATCTTTGTTGAAAGATAGACTTGATGAGGGTATTAAATTCCTCTCTCAATTAGCTGATAAATATGATAAGAATAATAAAACTGATCGTGTACAATTACTAAGAAAATTAAAAAATGAGCTTGTAATGATTCAAACTGAGAAATTGAATATGACAGATGTTTCTAAGGAAATGCATGAACATCATTTTGAAACTTTTCTATACGTATATCAAGTGATTGAGAAACTAAAATATCACTACAATTATAATTAAATAAAAACTTAGTATGATTCCTAAAGTGAACTAAACTAATCAATTTTCGAATATATAATAACAGGTAGCATAATAAAATACCTCATAATAAACCAAACATTTGAAGTGTACGTTTGCAAAGTGTTTCAAACACAAAAAAAAAAAAAAAAACAATATGAAGATAATATTAATTAGTATTTTGTATCTAATACAATTTAATATATACAAATCAGCTCCTACTCGTTTTTATTTAAATGAAGAGAAACATGGATATATTAATTTTGATATCATCGGACCAAACAATGATAGAATTAAGGTCGGACTCTCATTAGATTTTATAAAATATAGTAAAAGTCCTGAAGCAGCAACAACAACAACAAGTTTACCAATAGAAAAGAATATTACAGAGCGAAGTATTTCAGATAAAGCTGATTCAGTTTCTCAATATGTTACAGTAGAAGGAGCAATTGAAGCTTTTAAGATGGATTTAATTAGAAAAGAAAGTGATATTGGTGGTGTAATTAACAGCAAAGAAATTTTTTATAGACATTTTATGCTTGAAGAGGGTGAAACACAAATTAATGTAAGATGTTCATACGATAGCAATTTCCAGAAAAGAGCAATTAGAATACAATGTATCGAATATCGTGATATCTTAAAAGAAAGAATTTTAAGTAATGGAGAAGTTGAAGAAATGACTTTAGAAGATACTAGATTCAAAAGTGAATATACTGTATTAAATTTACCTAAAATAAAACAAACATTAAAAAGTAAATTTTTATATCAACATCAATATCATAACAATTTGAATGATTCATATGTACTTATATCTAATCAAAATATAATATTAATAAAAGAAAAAAACATTTTTAAGGTTTTAGTAAATTTGTTTTATTTATCCAAGAATTGTGACTTGATGGGAAACCAAACCATTTAACAAAAACTCTATTATCTTTAGTTTTCACTATTTTTTTAACTAGATAAATATCTTTAATTTTAGGTTTTATTAATTTTAGCTCATAGAAACCGCCTTGAATGGGATGACCTTGATAATCTTCTAATAAGTATGTGATGGGGTTAGTAATCTGAATTTTCTTGATTTTAAATATTTCAGTTGTCCAATTTGGTGTGTATCCCTTTTCAAAAACATGTTTGTACTTTTTACTGTAACAGCTCATTTGCGTTTTTACTATTTACATTAGATGGCCGCTTCTTAATAGAACGCTGTTTGGTGTTATTGTGTTGGTGAACTAATTTTCCAACACTATCTATCCATTTATAATCACCATTAAAACTGAAATCTCGCCACATTTTTTCCTTTAGAGTTCGATTGAATCGTTCAACAATGCTGGCTTTTAATGAGCTGAATGTTGAATAATGATTAATATGGTATTTCACAATCAGATTTTTGAAAGTGTTATTAGAGAATTCTTTTCCATCATCGGTTTGTAAATTTTTTGGATATCTTTTAGATGTGATGAAAATAGAATTCATTGCTTGCGTTACATTTTCAGCAGTTTTATTTTTTATAGGAATAGCCCATGCAAATTTTGAAAAGGCATCAATAACTGTTAGTAGATATTTATAAGCTTTATTTTGTTTAGCATAAGCACCCATTTCTACTAAATCAGCTTGCCAAAGATCATCAAAACCTTTGATAATAAGTCTTCGTCTTTTAAAATTTCTACGAGCTGCCTTGTGCAACTCTTCAACAACCTCTCTCTTAGACATTTCGAGAAGTAAAAAACAAGAAATAAAATATATACACATGTTTTAGTTCTATTAATTATTTATTTATTTTTTATTCGGTTATATAATTTCATGAGTTTTTCAACCCTTCCTATAATAAGGTCAGCTGAGATGCATTCACCTGTTTCGGGGACATCTTCTACAATTTCAGCTGTATATGGACATTTACTCCAATGATAACCATATTCCTTTGTTAATTCTAATGTTGAATCTTACCTTTTTAGAAATTTGAAATGATGATTTAATTCTTCGTAGTGCTCCTCTAAAAGAATATCTCCATACTTAATGAGAAAATTCTTTAAAGAATATCCACAACGATGTACATCCGTGTCAACAGTTTAAATTGAACAATTCCAGTATATCTTTTATTTTAAAAATTTCCTTTTCTAAGGTCGTGAGTTTGTATTAGTTCTTTTTTCGAATCATCTGATAACCGAACAATATCAGTACGAGAACTTTCCACCATAATTACTTCATCTCGTAATGCATTTACATGTTTTATAAGAAATGCTAATTCTCTATCCATATATTTTTTAGTTTCATCTTTAATTTTCAATATATTAGTTTTCAAATTAGCATCCATTTTATCATTAGATCCATAAACACGTGATATTTCATTTCTTAATTTTAAAAATACATCTTCTTTTAATTCATGGATTAATTTCATAACATATTGTTTTAAATTTTCAATTGAATCATCAACATATTTTTTATTTGTGGAATCCATTGTTTTAAACGGATGATTAACATTAACTAATTTTTTAAATTGAAGAGCAGAATAATTTTTAAATAGTAATTTATTTGAAGTTTGATTGCGAGAACTGCGTCCAAACTTATCAATAGACATTTTGGAAGTGTAGACATGCTAATATAATTATTCGATTATATTAGCTTCTCTAAGCTCTTCAAGAATAGAATTGATTTCAATTTGATGATTATTATTCCCAGCATGTTGTGATGTATGTAAAATTCTCAATCTATCAGTTAACTCATTCGGATCATCCCAATAGACATATTGTTTTGGTGCCTCAGAGTATGACATTAACGATGTCGATGCTTTAGATAAATTGTTTATTGAATGACCTGCTCCCTTTTTATTTCTATTTCTGGTATTATATTCATGTTCATAAAGCTTTCTGATAATATTTTTATATTTATAACCTTTATTTCCTTTAATTTGTTCTACAGAATCATAATTTTTTCTATGAACATTTGTGGTTTCTAGAACTTTCTGATATGTTTTCATATCACTCTCTGTATAAACTGAATCATCACGTTTCTTCTTAAATGTAAGCTCGAGCAATCTATCAGTTGTTCTGAACTTAGGAATGTTTTATTCTTATCAGCTTGCGGTTTAACTCCCGATTTCAACATAGGCGTTGATGTTTTTTTAAAATTGAAAGATGACTCATCGTTTAAGAATATCTCATCACTATCAACATCCAGTTTAATTTCCGGCTTCAAGTTAAAATTGTTAGACTTCTGATATTTCACAACATTAGTTAATTCTTTAATTGGATCAATAATAGGCTCATAAGTTTTCGCTAAAGCTTCTTCTTGTAAAATTCGACCTGTTTTTAACACATGATATTTCCTTTTAAGGCTTTTTTTAACTTTAATCATTTCCTTTATTAGTTTCTCATTGTTAACTGAACTGGTATCGGATCGGTTGGTGATGTTAACTGAACTGGTATCGGATCGGTTGATGCTGTTGATGTTACCATGTAGTACAGTAAACTAAAATAGTTATGATGTAACCATTATCTATTTAACACTTAAGAAATTCTTCAAAATTTTTCCTATAACGTCCATTGTTTAAAGAACTATCCTTATCAACCACTACAAATCCATAGTTATTCTTCCAGCAATGTGAACATAAATTTTTAAATTGATCGAAATTCATATCAGAATTAACATGGTCATTGTAAATATGTTTAAAATTCAAATCATCTTGTTTGAATGCAATTATGAAATTTGCATTGTCTCGCACCAAATGCTTAGGAACACGAGTATAACTTTGACATAAATAGAAGCTGTCAACATGATTATGCCGACCCATACAAAAATATGCTCTTATGCTATCTTGTTTCTCGCAAGCAACATCATCAAATATAAATATTGAATTTTTTTGAGCTTCTGATGGAGCAATTATTTCAAAATTATTTGGAAATTCATTGTATCCCATACCTTTAACGGAATTTATTGCCTTTCTCAAATATTCATATTTCGGCTGATGTAATGACTTTGAGTAAATGTATATGTTTTCGAAATTAACACCTTTAGAGTCTAAGAGCATGCTTAGCATAACATTAGTTTTTCCACAATTTGACGGTCCAACAATCAATCCCCGGGTACTATCGGGTAATAATGCACCATGCTTTCTTTTCTTTTTAAAGCTTCCTCGATCAAAATTTTTTTACTTTAATGGGGTCATCCACTTTAACAAACTTCATTCTGACAACTGATTAAAATCTATATAAATTCAAGTTTATATAAGTAATAGGCAGTCAGTTTATATCGATAGTTAATCGAAGACATAAATATGATTGATCACAATAAAAAATTAATCAGACGTAAAAGGCTGTTTAAAGGGAGAGGAGGAGTAGTCAATACGCTTATAAATAATTTACCATTTGAAACGCATTTACCAGGATATAATTACTGTGGACCTGGAATTAAACTTCAAAAAAGATTATATCGAGGTGATAAAGGTATTAATCAATTGGATGAGGCTTGTCGTGAACACGATATTGCATATTCACAAAATCGAGATACAAACGAACGTCATAAGGTAGACCAAATATTAGCTGAAAAGGCTTGGCAAAGAGTCAAAGCAACAGATTCAAGCATAGGTGAAAGAGTTAATGCACTTCTAGTTTCTGGTGCAATGAAAGCTAAGGTTAAACTTGGAATGGGCTGTTCAACTAAAACAAAAACCAAGCAAAAATTATTAACAAATATTATTCAAGAAGCTAAGGTAGCTGTTAAGGGCAGTAAACCAACAAGTCAAAAAGATACAATCAAAATTGCTTTGAAAGCAGCAAGAAATGTAACTAAAAAGAGAAAACAAATAAAATTACCAAGAGTTCTTCCAGTGCCTAAAGTTGGTGGAATTTTACCTTTAATTGCAATTTGGCAGGTCTGTCAGCTGTGGGAGCTCCCTCAGGAGGAGCTGCTGGTATAGCTAAAGCTGTCAATGATGCTAAAAGCGCTAAGAGGCAGTTAAATCAAAGTGAACGACATAATAAAACAATGGAGGCTATTGCTTTAAGAGGAAAAGGCCTATATTTAAAACCATATAAGAAAGGACTAGGATTATACTTGAAACCAAAAAAATTTTAAATATGCTACCCAAAAGAGCTCTAACCAACATTGATTTAATCAATTTTGGAAAGAAATATCTAAAATATTTTCGTGGAGTTTTCATGAAAGATGATTTACCTAAAAGCAAACCTTGGAAAAATGAATGTGGAATTATAAATTTAGATAATTCTATTGGATCTGGTACTCATTGTGTAGCATATTATAAAAAAGAAGATAATATACAATATTTTGATAGTTTTGGGAATTTACAACCACCAGCTGAAGTTGTGAAATACTTGGGAGATAAGCTCACATATAATTATAATACATATCAAAAATTTAATACATACAATTGTGGTCATTTATGTTTAGCTTTCTTATCAAATTATAAATCTATAAACAAAAACAGACAAATTTTAAGCGAATAAAGAATAACAAATAAAAAAGATAAAAACTGATTTTTTAATTCAAATTTTAATTTATAGTAAAAACTGACCTACATTAATATCAGCTGACCAAAAATGAAGTTCAAGGTTATTTTGCATTACTCAGATAAAATTAAATAAATTATTCTTCTGATTTTAATGTTTTGCCGTCGGCAATTTGATATTATTTCTATGTATGAGATATATTAGGATGGTATCAATAATAAAAGTATCTACAACTTCCAAATTATCTTATTCATAAAGTGCAAGTCATGTCGCTAACACTTACATTAAGCGGTAACTCATCTATTTTAGCAGCTGAGTATTTCCCACCTATAGAATTACAGCATAAAGACTATGTATGTGGTTTAGTCGATTTTCAAACATACGATTCAATACCAAATATCGATGAGGAAAATAATAAATTTATTATTGATGATAATAGCATCACTATTCCGACTGGATCCAATGAAATAGAGGACATTTAGGAATTTCTTAAAGGAAAATTGGAAACTAATGCTAAAGGGGAACAGGAGAAGCTTCACATAAAAGCTAATAATAACACACTAAAATGTGAAGTGTTTTCTGATAAACAGATTGATTTTGAACGAGGGGGGGGGATACAATTGGTGGAATACTGGGCTTTAGTAGAACAAAATTAAAACCAAATGCTTGGCATGAATCAGATTTATATGTGGATATAAATAAAATTAACATTATACGGGTAGAGTGTAATGTCGTATATGGAACTTATATTAATGGAATAGAGGCTCATACATAAGTTCTCTAACACTCAGATTAGTTGATCAGAAAGACAATTTAATAAATTTTCGAGGTGAAACTATAACAATCAGATTGCATTTAAAACCTGTCACATAATGATCGTTTATAATAATTCCAATAAATATTCAGTAAATGAAGCTCCTCAACTCATTATTGATAGATCATTGAAGCAGCAAGGTCATCAAAGATTGCATAATAAGCGTCGTGCTATAACGTTGAAAAATCTACAGTTTTTGAAATTAAATTACAAATTAAAAAATCATTAAGATGAATTTATTTCAAAGTCCAATTTTCGATGAAAGCATCACAAATGCACATTGGCATACATATTCACCATTTTTGAATTCGTTCAACAAAAGCGATATAAGCGTATTCAAATCCAGAATCAGAATTTAAATATTTTACCATCAACGAGTTTACTTTATATTGAAGGATCACTTTCTACGAAAGATGGCCTGGCAACAACAACAACAAAATTGACTAACAATTCAATGGCATTTCTTTTCGATGAAATACGGTATGAGTTGAATGGGAAGGAAATTGATCATAACCGAAATGTTGAAATAACATCCTGCTTAAAAAATTACATTTCTCTAAATGAAACCGAAAGCATCAGATTAATGAATGCAAGTTGGACACCTAGGGTACGCATTGAACTCAATGGCTTGTTTTTTAATTTTTGTATTCCATTAAGAATGCTTTTGGGATTCGCTGAAGACTATAAGAATATAATCCCGAATGCAAAACATGAGCTGGGTCAGATGATAATTCTATGATTTGTGGTGATCAGATTGAAAAAGCAAAAATTCAGCTTATAAAAGTACAATGGAGAGTTCAACATATAACTTTAAATGATACTTTAAAATTTAATTTATATCAAAATATAAATAAAGGTACAGCGATTAAATTAGCCTTTAGAAGTTGGGATCTTTATGAATACCCTACATTACCATCAAATACTAATCATCATATTTGGAATGTAAAAACGACATCACAACTTGAAAAACCACGTTTTATTGTATTTGCTTTACAAACAAATCGGCAACATAAGCTGGATAGAGACCCGGCACAATTCGATCATTGTAATATCACCGATTTGAAAGTATATTTGAACTCAGAAGCTTATCCATATGAAGATATGAATTTGTTATTTGAAAGAAATCGTTATGCCATTGCATATGAGGCATACTCAAATTTTCGAAGTAATTATTACAATCAAACAATTTGGGATTCGGTACTTACATGGCGTGATTTTAAAAAAGATGCTATGATTTTAGTAATTGATACTCGTCATGAAAGTGAGAATCTAAAAATTGGACCTGTTGATGTAAGAATTGAATTGAAAACTTCAGTAAAAATTCCTGAAAATACAACAGCTTATTGTATAATGTTGCATGATCGATTAGTTGAAGTTAGTCCGTTGAGTGGAGAAGTTAATAAAATTATATAAGATCAATGTCAATGCGTTCTTTTTTTTTGCGGGCAACATCATCAAGACCAGTCAATTCAGAGGTTTAAAAAAAAAAGAAATTAAAAAATGGAGTATGTAATAATCGATATACAAGGATTTCGGGATAATAACAACAAATTCATTCTAAAAGAAATTGCTGTTCTTACATCAAAAGATAAAATTCAACATTTTATAATAAAACTACCATATAGTTGGCATATTCTGGATGCCAAAACAAAATATACCAATAATTGGTTAACTAAAAATCATCATGGATTCAGATGGTCTGAGGGAAGAACTCATTTTTGTGATGTGATAAATTTTTTGAAAATATTTATAAACAACAATACCAAAATTTATGTTAAAGGGGAGGAAAAAAGAAATGGATTGAATTTACATTAAATCATAGCAATGTGAGCAATTTAGATGAGGATGATCCTACAAGTTTGAAAATATTGATTAAACAACAAAATAAAACAGATCAAACAGATCAAACATGCGCATTCAAACATACTGGGTATTGTGCATTTGAAAATGTTCATATTTTGAAATTTCTTGCTATAATGAATTTTATGCTATATGAACAACTTTATGAAGTTTTACCATCATCATCATCATCATCTGAAAAAGAGAACTAACTATACTAAAGTTGAAAAAAAAAAATGTAATTTTAAATTGGAATCATTATGAAATAAAACAAATTTTGTAAAATTGAAAATAAAGGGCCGTGTTGTATAAGTTGCGCTGTACGCAGAAATTATTGTAAAATTTTAATACAAGATGATATTAACGAAAAAGCTGCAGAAATTACAAATTATTTAAGAAGAAATTGTTAAATAAAAGTTAAAAAGTTTATTAAATAAATGTTAAAAAAAAAAATGAAGTACAATACTAATATATATTCTTATAATCTAATTTTTTATAAACATTTTTTTTCTTTTTTCTAATTATTATTTATTAAAAAATTTTCTGTTCAAATTTATCTGTTCAATATTTTCATTCAATACTTCAAGATAATCTTCAAATGTTATTTATTACATTACTAGCGGAGTTACCAGGCGTTGCCCGAGAAAATTTAAAATTGCTAGAATTTTTTGTTCGTGTTTAGTTTGAAAACGGAAGTATTATGTGATGTTTGTCTGTTAGTAAACTAACCGTAAAATGTTTTTATATGTAATTGTTTTTTGTTTTTTTTTTTTTGTGTTTGTGTTGTGTTTTTGAAAGTTTGAAAACCAATACAAAGAATACACGCCCGTGTTTTGTAATAGTGTGGGATCCACCCCCACTAAAACCACTGCAAGTTTTTAAAAATTTAATAAAAAGCTAATTCATGAAAATTTTAAAAATTATAATAGGTATCTACTTAAATGAAATACAAAAAAAAATCAAAAGTGAACGAAAATTAAAATGAGTTTCCGTTTTGTACAAAAATAGTACTTACAACTTAAAACAAAATGCAAACATAAGTCTTAGGCGTTGTTTATAAATTTCAATTAGAATTTTAATTTTTGTTACTCTTAATTTAATTAATCAATTCTTATCCATATAGCAGTTTTTTTCATTGTTCAAAAAAGAAAAGTACAAAATGTTATAAAGAAAACAAAACCAAATTTAGAAAAAAAAGATAGAAATCCAAAAAAAATAAAGACAATTAGGAAAAACCAAAAGAACAGAAAAAAGGAAAGACGAAAAAATACAAAATAATAAACTAATTAAATTGACGGGTGATTAAATAATTTTCTCAAGATAAAGCTTGATTATAAACAACGTTTTTAGTTTCGCGTTCAGGAGCAAGTATAAATAAATTATTGGGTGAACCCATCCTTGAGCAAGAAACATAAAGTTGGCCATGGGAGAAACATGGCGATCTTAAATCCACACCGCAGTACTTAATAAACTGTCCCTGTGCCTTGTTTATCGTAATCGAGAACGCAAGTCTAACTGAAAATTGCAACCTCTTAAAGTTAAAAGGGAGATCATTTGGAATAAGTGGTATCCTTGGGATGAGGACGACTTCACCCTGTCCCTTCCCTGTTAAAATAGTCGCTTCAATTACATTTGTCAGCAATTTTTTAACACAAAGTCTTGTACCGTTGGAAAGTTTTGGTGGGTCGGATCAATAGAATTTAAGAATTCTGTTGAAAAATTGACTACCTCATTCGCATTTACTACGTTATCAATGGACTTGTATTAATTTACTACGTCTGGTAATATGGAAAGTATTTGATTATTAATTTCGCTGATATCAGAATTTTTGAATTGCCCTCTCTCGAAACCAAATAGTTTTGAGTTTAGTTTAGTTTAAGTTTTAGTTTAGTTTTGTTTCAAATTATGATAGTTTTGCTGAATATCCGGATAGACTGCATCTATTAGTTATGCGACGGACGACACCAAATTACAAAAATCGGATAGCAACTTTAATTTTCCAGACGGCTCAACTGCAAATCTACTTTCTCCGATTTCAAGTAGATTGTTTGTGAAAATGTGAGCACTGTCATCCCCCAGATGTAGTCTCATGTTTTGTTTCAAACTTATCTTTCGTACATATCTCCACAAAGATGAATGTTTTAAACATTAGTAAATTTTATCGGCTGGTGTTGACTTTGGGATGACGGGCAAAGTTTGACGTCAAACGTCAAGGGCTTCGAGAGCTTTGTTGTGAGCCATAGTACATTCATCCCATACGATAATCTTGCATGTCGCTTTTGAAAAGCGGTACCACCTTGTTGTTTCTCTACCTGATCCATGATAATTTTGTATGCTTTTTTCTGATCTTGATTTAGAAGTGGTATTTTTTCCGCGATATTACACTTTCAGCTCTAAGTTGTAGTTCTTTTCTCGTATGTAATCTGTATAAAGTTCATTTTGTTGGTTTCGTACTCGTGACATTTATCTTCTAGAATAATTAATGCGTTGTTGAATATGTCCGGACCAAACGTGATTGCTAACATCGGATTTTCGCGCCGGACTTTGGCAGAACAGTATATACTCGACTCAAGGTGTCACTCTTGACCACATCATATCCGGGGACGGGCTGCCCGACTTTTCTTCTGTATTGATTTGAAAACCTTATATCAAGCTGCGATTCTAAAGTTTTTTTTTGTAGTTTTAGTACGCTTAAGTTCAAGGCAAATATTTCTAAAAAAAAAATTTTTTTCTTTATTTTATTTCATTGAAAGATAGAAATAAATAAAAATGAAAATTTTGTTTTGCAGTTTTCTTCACCCCTTTTTCTTTTCCTCTCTAAAAATAATAAAATAAAAAAAAATTTAAAAACTTTCTTTTTGAATGACTATCACCAATATTTCGCACCAATATTAATTGCACTAAAAAGGGTCAAATAAATAAGCTAAATTCAAGCTTCATTAGAAAATTATATATGGTCTGCATAACATATGAAATTCAGGCATTTTAGACCCACTTCCTGTTAAGTTAGGGACTTGACATTTTACCTTGGATCCCGATTACGGCAGTTTCTGCCAAATTTGTTGGACCTGCTTTCCGCCAGAGCTCTTTTGAACGAAAATTCATATCTCATAAACTGCATCGATGTGGTCCCAATGACCACTATTTTTCTTATCAGAGCTCGGAGTTATATGACAGCTATCCGAATCAGTCAAAATTTCGAAAAAATGTAAAAGTCATATTTGTTTATTTTTGGAAGAGTACCTGTGTGCAAATTTTCCGCTCTCTAGCACCTTTGGTTTTTGAAATCTTTTTGTCGGGTGCTGAGAGTTGTATGACAGGTACCCGAACCAGTCAAAATTTCGAAAAAATGTGAAAGTCATATTTGTTTATTTTTGGAAGAGTCCGTGTGTGAAAATTTTCAGCTCTCTAGCACCTTTGGTTTTTGAAATATTTTTGGCGGGTGCTGGGAGTTGTACGACAGCTACCCGAACCAGTTAAAACTTCGAAAAAATGTGAATTATTTATTTTTGAGAGAGTAACTGTGTGCAAATTTTCAACTCTGTAGCACCTTTGGTTTTCGAAATATTTTTGTCAGGTGCTCGGAGTTGTATGACAGGTACCCGAACCAGTCAGAATTTTAGAAAACAACATATCACGGGTTCGATTCCAAGTAGTAAAAAACCATGCTGTAAAATTTTGTTGAAATTGGTCCATGCGTCTCGGAGGAGTTCTGACACAAACATACATACATACATACATACATACAAACATACATACATACATACATACAAACATCCTTCTTTATATATAAGATATTATAATTTAAAAGATAAATAAAATAATAAAAAAATTTTTAATTTTGAAATTATATTTTTTTTTTTTCCTTAAATCTTATAAACAATTAAATATTTAGAGAATAATGGCCCCACGATATCGTTTTATTTGTATTTGGTATTATATAACGCTTATCATCATGAGGACTGAGAGCAATTTTTACTTGAGTAATACTACCAACATCATGATTTTTAGAATGAATTAAATTTTGCGAAATAGTTTTTTCGCTATTATTTATTAAACAATTGACGTAGTCATCAAAAGTTAATCGATTTTTTACAACATTACGCTTCACTCCTTTAGATTTTTTAGTATGATCTTTACCATCTATTCGCGTTGCATACATTTTTGAACGAAGCCCCACAAACTCATTCATAATTTTCCCATTATTTTCATCTTTCATCATACCCAATACTTTTTTATTTACCAAAGGAATATCCCATACATTATCTTTTGAGTAATCGCTAGTATAAAAATGAGTGTAGCAATCTATCTTAATAATTTCATATATATCGGGGCAAATTATTTCATAAATTAATGAATCTGTATCAGTGTAGCATAGAGTGTAATTAGAATTAAATTTAGCTTTCATAAAATTATAATGGAAATCATATATAGTTATTTTAGCTAAATCTAAAATACAAATTCCCACATATATAGGTTTATTAAAACATATTTCCACTTTATTCAATTCTATAGCTACAAAATTTTCATCGAATATTGTAGAGCTCCGAAATTCTGGTTTCGATATTAAAGCTTTAGCTCCATATCGCCCTTACCATTTTGTCACTACAAATTTATATTTTCTTAATTTTTATTATTCTTCCCAAACAATAATTATATGTTGACTGACAGATGGTGGAACGGACTAATTTTAACTTTACACTGCAGTTCCGCTAACGTATAATTATTTCATATAAGAATATTATTCTAACTGATAAGAACCTCTAAAATTTTTAAAACCGCAAGTTTTCATTTTTTCAATTTTTAAAATCGTATAATTTGGTAGGGTGCTCTGCTCAAAATTTCTATTATGTTCGTGATTATACATTACAAACTCTAATTATTCAACATTAAAACAATAAAAACAGCAAAACAAAAATTTTAAATTTTAATTTTTATTCTCTTATCACAAATCCGCACACATTTACTACTACTATAAGATACTTTAACAATTTCATAACAATATCTATACATACTTTATGTTATATTCAAAATTCAAGGTTTTCAGGGTTGATAACTTCGGTGCTGTTAACAACTTCCGAACTTCGGCACACATCGGCGGACAAATTTGGAGCTTCGGTGGACAATTTCGGACCTTCGGGACATATCGGTGGGACTACTATCAACAACTTCGGCAAATACCTATAAGAGGTTTCGCGTCCACTTTTTATATACTTTATATATGGAGCTGAAAAACTACTTTTTTAATATTTTGTACGGCGGTTCTTTTTTCTTTCTTATTTCATTACATTCTAAATAGATTTTCAATTCCATAATACTTCGTCGACCTTGAGATATTATTTTTTAAAAATCATGTTTTGCCGACAGCATTTACAAGATATTTTTTTTTTTTAAAATCATGTTTTGCCGACGGCATTTACACAAAAGTGTCACAGAACTCTCATAGTATAACTACTTATTTAAATTTTTCTTTTAATAATATCTTTTTTGCTGTGATAGATAATTGAAATTATTTAGAGCTAAGTAGATGTGAGGACAAGCATGGTAATGGCATTTTCGTTGTTTAAGTAAGATTTTCGGATATAACCTGATTGATATATCATAAAATATTAATTGTCCGAAATTGGGTAGCTATTAGAGCAGCACTTAGCATAAATAAATTAAATGTTTTCAAAATTTTTCTATATTAAAACTTGTTCGGACACAGAATATCAACCTTTTGAAATATTCACCCATATAAGTAAATGTTCAGAAATTTGTTTTCTAATATTTTTTTTTTTCGTTTTTAATGTACTTATTTATTACCCCAAAACTATTTTTTAAGCTATTTTATGTCGTAAGAAGTGATGTTTGAAACTATTTTTTTTTTTATAAAAATAAAAAACTTCACTGTTTTCTTTTAATTTTGTAGATATGAGTAGCTGTAAGTACTTTGTAATGAAATATTAGAAGAAAGTGAATAAAATTGAAATTGAATTGAATATTTCTTAAACATCATATTATTTTCTTTAAGGGAAGAAAACATTATTTTTCATTTCAAACAGATTAATGATATTTTTAATATAGAAAAAACCTCACTGTTTTCTTTTAATTTTGTAGATATGAGTAGCTGTAAGTACTTTGTAATGAAATATTAGAAGAAAATGAATGAATAAAATTGAAATTGAATTGAATATTTCTTAAACATCATATTATTTTCTTTAAGGGAAGAAAACATTATTTTTCATTTCAAACAGATTAATGATATTTTTAATATAGAAATTTTTTTCAGGTGTTGAAACAGGAAGTCAAAAAGAAGAATACCATGCGGTTTTTTTTATGAATGACTCGATGCACTTTTAGTTTCTTAAAAATTTAAATTTTCATTTTAATAATCTATGAACTAATAATACATATATTATAAATAATATAATGCGTTTGAGTTAATGTTAATTTTATAAATATGAAGTAAAAATAAAATAAAAAAAAATTGGTTTGTGCAGTTGTTTGTATGGAATATATATACACAATAAATAATTCATAAATTTCTTAAACACATCGAAAGCGAACAGTGAGTAAGAAAGTAAACCAACAAACAAATTTTTTTCTTTTGATTTTACGTTTTTCTTTTTTCTTAGAAAATCTTAACATTAAAAAACATTATTAACATTAGTTTTGAAAATAAAGAAAAATCACGCCTAACCGTAGTAAAAAGGTAACATAAAAAAACTCATAAGTAAAATAGTAAAATTTTGTTTTTAATTAAAATGTCAAATGTTTTTTCTATAAAATGATGCTAATAAACCACGCTTTCAAATAAGTGTAATATATTGCATTGAAACAGTCGAGCAATGCAACATGTTTAAAATTTGCAGTGTCAGAATTAATAATGATTAGGGTCTTATAGAGACATAAATTTAAAAAATTAATGGATACACTACTCTATTGCAAAATAGTTGGCCCTTACCTTGTTTGTATTTTAAATCCGTTTCAGTATTGGCATAATGATCTCTCATTTTCTCATAAAATCGTAGTACATGTAAAATTAATTTTTTTATAAATAATAATTAGACCTCTTTTTTATTGTGATGATAGGGGTAAAGGAATAGGCCAACATTTCTGCAATAGAGTGAAATCATAACATAACATATATAAATATTGCATATATACAATATATATCGAAGTATGGATGTAAAAATAATAAATTAAATCAAGCCTGAGTTATTATACTTTTCCCTAAATTGAATGACCAATAAAATGAAAAGAAATTAAAAAATATAAGTAAAGAAAAATATTAATTTAAATGCAACCAACTACAACTGCAAAATACTATATAGTGAAAATTATGCTATAACTATAATTGGTACTTAACTTAAAATGACCAGATTAAAAATTTCATTGTTTTTTTATGATTATGTGTTTCTATTATTAATTTTGCAGGTTAATTCAACGTCAAAATTTTTTTGTGTTACTTATTTTTTATTATATTCGTACCTATTTTATTATATTCGTAAATATTTTAATATCTTAAATACACATCATCTGCCCAGTTCTATTTTCGGACATAAGCTATTTTCGTGTTTTCGACTTAAGAAGACACCTTGATTATTGAAAATAAGCTCTTTCATTCTACCCTACCGGTTTTTCGATATCACGCTTAGTTTTTAAGTTATGCAATGTCGACTTTCAGATATATCCTGCCTTCTTACTTTTTATTTGGAGAATTTTCGGACATATCGTCCCCGCAATGACAAACTATCGAATCTGCAAAATCAGCGAATTTGAGCTGACATAGTAGTTTTACATGTTTATTTAAGTTCTTTATTGTGACAAAGTCCCGAATCTCTATCTTGTCTCTAAATCGATGTAATTGACTGCTGTAATTTGGTGAAAGTACACATTTATTACTACAACAAACTGTCGAATGTGTTTTTGCGTTAATTTATTTTTGTCATTATTTTTTAAAATGTTAATTTTCACTTTGAAAAAGTAGCGAAAGTGTCAGATTAGTGTCTTTGTCGTTGTGAATTTTTAATTTAAATTTAAAATTTACTTAATCTACACTCAGTAAAGTGACGAATCTTTCAATAATTATTATATTTCTACAATAATCCCTATTTATGCATATATTATATTATTTATATATTTAAAAATTGTTTTAAAATGTTTAGTTCATTTTAAATAAAGCTCAGAATGAACAAATTTTGTTACAGCATGAAAAATGTCGCGTTAAAAATTGTGATTTGCAAAGAATAATGAACATTATAAATAGATGTTGTGGGGGTTCTTTCGGTATTCAATTTATAAAATTGAATTGTAAATCGAAAGTCTTGTAAGGTTATAATGTAAGGTTGCAATAAATGTTATGTAACATATATAATGAAAAACAAAAAACAGTTGAATTGTCAGCTAAAGCAAAATACCAACTTGACATTCACATAAAAAGAAAAGAAGCTGCTCGTAATTTAAAAAATATTCAAAAGGAAATGGCTCAAAAAGATAATACACTTTTGGCGTATGAATTTGATTTACAAGACGTTTTGAGTACCCCTAAGGGAGCTACTAGTGCATTTTTCTACGTCAGAAAGCTACCAGTATATAATTTAACAACATACAGTTTAGGGGATGCTTCAGTAGAATGCTTTTTCTGGGTTGAGACCGAAAGAAAAAGAGGAAGCATTGAAATTTCTACTAGCATATATAAATATATTATGCAGTACCCTGAAGTAGAAACTGTATTTATGATTTCTGATAATTGTGGAGGACAACAGAAAAATACCCAATTTGTTTGTATGTGTTTAGAGTTAGTTAAGAGACACCCACGTTACGTTAAAATTATGAATCACATATATTTTGAATCAGGACACAGCTTCATACAATGCGATTCAATACATCAAAAAAAAATTATGATAACAAAATGACTTCCGGTGTATACTCCTGAAGAATGGGTTCAGCAAATAAGAAATGCACGGAAACATCCATCTCCGTATAGCGTTTCTTCGCTAACACACACACACAGATTTTATAGACTATGTACAATTCAGAGAAAGTTTTTTTATAGGACACAAAAACAACATATTCGTTTCCTTTCAAAATTTTTGTTTGGTTTCAGTATTCGAAGGTCACCCCGGATAAATTGCATATAAAAACAAGTTTTTAAAATAAACAGTTTAAAGCAAAGAATAGATTACCCTTCGAACTTACAACAAATACGAGTCTATTGGATAAAATTTTCAATACCTGATTGTAAAAAATGGGATTCAGAAAAACTGTGCGATGAATTGCAAATTCCTGGAGCCTTTCACGGATTTGATGAGAATTTGACGCCCTCTAGTTCAGTAAGAGATACTTTTAAAATACCATATAATTGATCTGATTATGAACAGCTTCAAATTAAGCTGAATAATACTACAACGGATATGTTTGATAACAAAAAAATAATATTTTCAAACTAAATATGTACATATCCATACTCTTTCATTTCATACAACAATATTTTGCCTATGGATATGGCTCTAAAAATTAAAAACAAAAAACAAACTTTAGCCATTTACATATAGTTAAAACGTTCAAAGTAGAAAAAGCATATTTAGAACCAGATTTGAATATAAGCAAAATTTATAAGTTGTATTTACAGTAAACTGAAGATGCCATGAAAGAAAAGTGTTTAAACGAGAAGAAAAGTGTTTTTACAGAAAAGTGTTTGATACGGAGTTCAGTATAAGTTTCTATAAACCAAGGAAAGATCGTTGCGATAAATGTGAACTTTTTAAATCAACAAAAGCAAATGCAACTGAACAAGAAAAACAAATCCAAGAAAACCATCAATACTTCTCAATACATTTAAATCTGACTTATTACTTTTAAAAATTATACAAATGCAACTAAGTAATTTAAACGCTTTTAAGTTAAAGTTCTCAATAGATTTAAATCTGACTTATTACTTTTAAAAATTATACAAATGCAACTAATTGATTTTAACGCTTTTAAGTTAAACTTCTCAATACATTTAAATCAGACTTATTACTTTTAAAAATTATACAAATTCAACTAAGTGATTTTGACGCTTTTTCAACAATATCAGATAGACTAGATTTCGATAATGCTCTATTTTTCCAAATAAAAGCAATTTTGTACGAAAAAAATAATGATTTCACGTTACAAATAAAAAAAATCTTTTGAGGAAACTCATTTTAAAAAAAATTTCATTATATACATGCGCAAAAAAAAAAGTTTGCAACTCCGCTGGATATTTTTAATTGGACTTCTCTAATCTTAGCAGAATAAGAGATTCCGGCATCCAAGGCTAAAGACATCACTGATGATCTCCTTCCATTTTTACCGAATAAAGATCAAAAATATTTGCAAGTGTTATTGAATAGCGCTAACTTAAAGCAAAAATAAAATAATTAAAAACAAATTTTTTCTGGTTTCTTGAAATCTGAATTTTTTTTAGACATATCCATGATCTTCAACTAAAAAAAAAAGGTTTTTTTTTTTAAAAATCGGACATATTCCCAAACATTTCGGACATTTCATACAAGCTTCAAACTAGATTTTCTTGAAACAGGTTCGATGGCGTATGTCCGAAAATAGACCTGGGCTGACGACATGTTTTATAATAAAAAAAAATGAGCATTAATTCTTTTAAGACAAAGAAAGTACAGTACTAAATCACGTGTAAATGTAATAAAAAAGTAAACAATTTTTTTACATTTCAATTTAGTGTTTGTTTCGAATGAACGCCAACGATTTCATTAAAATAATTTATAATAGATCTTATTATTGATCTTAAATTTTTTTTTCAGAATTGAATTTATTGTTTTGAGGTATGGAAGTGTGTGTGTATTTGAAAAATGTTTTTTTTTACCTTTTTGGTATGACTGGGACATTTTAATTTATGTTTATATACTTTATTCTTCATTAATTTATAATTAAAAAAATAAATATAGTTTTAGGTTGTATTCTAAAATTTGTTATAGAAAATTTGTAACGAATGCGCCAATTTAATTCTAAACGCTCAATATTTAGTAATTCATTAAAAAATCAAATACAAATATATTCAAATTATTTAGGGTAATTTGATTGTAATATTAATTAAAAAAAAAAAATAAAAACAATAGAAAAATAGAAAAATTTATAGTTTGAAAATTTTAAAATAAAAAATGATAATAAATAAAAAATAAAATTATGTAAACGCAAAATGTAAGATTTTAGAGATATTAAAAAACAAAATAAAAACACTTTTATAAAATACAGTCAGTTTCAATATTATTTACATACCAGAAACTTTGTTAGAATATATTTAAATTTAGTTTTTGGTTTGTAGTAAAATATATTTAAATTTAGTTTTTTGTTTGTAGTAAAATTCTTAAATTAAAAAGAAAGAAAAACTTATAATTCCTTTTACTTTACTAAATTCTTTATTTGTCTATTTTACAAATATCGATATTTCGGCAATAATATGTTGCCTTCTTCAGTGTATTGGCGTAATTAAATTTGATTAAGAGCTATATTACTTATATATACTTTTTTTTTTTATGGGCAATAAAAATTACAAAATTAAATAAAATTTTAAATTTACATAATTCTACCTGATAAAGAAAGGATATTTTTATTTTCTTATTAATTTAAATAGTCACGTGTACCCATTACCGTGATCACTATTTAGAAGGGTACCTGACGGTTGTTTTATGATTTCCAGACTTTCACAAACATCCAGTTTTCTGGTGTCATTGATTTCTGGTGTCGTTGATTACCTCTAGGTCATCTATGTTGATGTCATGTTCCTCGATTGCGATGTGTTCTGCTACAATTTATTTGAAATTGGATATTTTACCTGCCTTCTTAGCAATTTTTGCTTCGTTTAGATGTTCTTGAAATCTTACTGTTGCTAATCTCTTTGTCTGTCCAATATATATTTTCTCACATTTGTTGCATGATATTTTGTAGATTCCGCTTTTCTCTGTTTTTATTTTTTTATCTTTCGCAGAGCCTAGTAATGTTTTCAATTGATGCTGCCTACTAGTACTTATGACGTCTATGTTGTGTTTTTTTAATTTTTCCCTAATGACTTCGTTATTTCATCATCATATGTGATGGAAATTCTTTTGGTGTCTTCTTTTATCCGTTCCTGTTGGAACAATGTGGTCATATCATCCCTTTTCATATACCTCCTTTTCTTGTTGATAATTCTTGTAATTGTTGTGCTCGAGTATCCATTTTTTTGTGTCGACAATATAACTTTTTTCCTCATTATTTATTCTTTTCCAGAAGAATATGGAGCCATCTTTTGTTGGAAGCTATAATTTGATGTACTTGGGGTTACTCATTGGGTTTTCGTCGGCTTCCTGTAGATTGCGAATTTTATTCCAGTAGCTCTCTTAGATACTAAAATATCTAAGAAAGGTAGTTGATGATTCTCTTCAATTTCTGCTGTGAATTTTATGTTCTCGTGAATATTGTTAAGGTTGAACCTTGTCTAATTCATTCCGGTTGATGATAGAGTACACGTCGTCTACATACCTTATCCAATATTTTGGTCAGTTTCCTTCTTTGTGCAGTTTATCTTCTATTTTTTGCATGAGTATTTGACTTATAAATGGAGACAGTGGACATTCCCCATTGCGACTCCGGTTTTGCCTTTATAAAACTTTCCGCTGAAAGTGAAGTAATCCTCTGTCATGCATAATCTTGTTAGTTTCATATATTGTTTTACTTTTTGACTCCATTGTTGACTTGATTCTTGTTTAGATAGACAAATTTCTAAGTCGATAAGGGCCTCATCAACTGGAATACTGGGGAATAAGGCTTTGCCGTTGTTTCATATACCTCCTATATGAAAAGGGATGATATGACCACATTGTTTCAACAGGAATGGATAAAAGAAGACACCAAAAGAATTTCCATCACATATGATGATGAAATAACGAAGGCATTAGGGAAAAAATTAAAAAAACACAACATAGACGTCATAAGTACTAGTAGGCGGCATCAATTGAAAACATTACTAGACTCTGTGAAAGATAAAAAAATAAAAACAGAGAAAAGCGGAATCTACAAAATATCATGCAACAAATGTGAGAAAATATATATTGGACAGACAAAGAGATTAGCAACAGTAAGATTTCAAGAACATCTAAACGAAGCAAAAATTGCTAAGAAGGCAGGTAAAATATCCAATTTCAAATCAATTGTAGCAGAACACATCGCAATCGAGGAACATGACATCAACATAGATAACCTAGAGGTAATCAACGACTCCAGAAATCAACGGCACCAGGAAACTAGATGTTTTCGAAAGTCTGGAAATCATAAAACAACCGTCAGGTACCCTTCTAAATAGTGATCACGGTAATGGGTACACGTGACTATTTAAATTAATAAGAAAATAAAAATATAAATCCTTTCTTTATCAGGTAGAATTAAGTAAATTTAAAATTTAATTTAATTTTGTAATTTTTATTGCCCATAAAAAAAAAAAGTAAATATAAGTAATATAGCTCTTAATCAAATTTAATTACGCCAATACACTGAAGAAGGCAACATATTATTGCAGAAATATCGATATTTGTAAAATAGACAAATAAATAATTTAGTAAAATAAAAGGAATTATACGTTTTTCTTTCTTTTTAATTTGTTAGAATGTTTATAAACTGAAGTTAAAATCTTCTACAATTAATAACAAATTGAACTCAAATTCTTTACTATTTTTTAACAAAAAAAAGGTAAAAACAAAAAGATAACAAACAAACCAAAAATTTCATAATTATTTAGACTTCGTTTTAAAATTTTGAAAACGTCGAAAATCTATTGTAATTTGTGTGATTTTGTCCATATTTTTATTTATTTATTTCAAATATATGAATGCCTAACGAGATTTTTCTCTATATGAGGCTTTATACAAAGTTTTTTTTCGATTTATTAATGTAATAACTGCAAAATTTTAACAAGGTATGATTAAAAAATTTGAATATTTATAATAATTAAACTAGCGTAAAATCCCCAATAGTTGGTAGCCATAAGAAAATTTATTTATTTTTTTATTTAGTTCATTAAACTATTTACATTACTATTCCATTACTATTCCAAAAAGCAAAAAAAACATTTTTATTAAATTTATTTCATTACATACACATGGACAACACCAAACGGGATCTCAAGAAATCAGATAGATCACATATGCATTAGCAAGAAATGGAAACAATCAATGTTAGATGTGAGAAATAGAAGGGGAGCAGATATACACAGCGACCATGAATTACTAACTGGGGACTTCAGAATGAAACTAAGTCAACAAGGAAGAGGCAGAAGAAATAGAAAGAAGAAAATAAATATAAACAACTTAAACGTTACGAGAGAATATTAGAAATGATAGAGAGCACACTTGCGAAGAGATTCTGGAAATTTATAACCAAACAAGCGAACAATATCTTGGAATTTCACAACCACAAAGAAAAATCTGGATAACCGATAACACATGGGCCTTGATTAAAAGAAGAGGTGAAATGAAGAAAATGATAAACAAGAGGACGGCATCAAGAAGAGGATATGAAGAAATAGCGAAAACAGTGAAAAGAGCAGCAAGAAGAGATAAAAGGAAATTTCTGCAAAATTTAGCCGGAGAAACAGAAAGAGCAGCTCAGCAACATAACCTGAGAGAATTGCATCGCATAGTCAAGAACTTAACAAACCAGTCGGAACAACAAAACAAACCAATTAAATATTAAAATGGTGCGCTCCTCACAAGCTTAGAGGACCAATTAAAGAGATGGAGAGAACATTTCCAAGAACTGAGTAACGAAGAAAGTACAAATAATACAAGCAGACATAAGAAACAGAGACGATGCAAATATCTACCCAACTGAGGGACTGCCAATATCTACTCAAACTCCAAATATAGAAGAAATCAAAGCTAGAATCAATATGCTGAAACACAACAAAGCAAAAGGTGAAGATGGAATTCCAGCAGAAATAGCCAAACTAGACCCCGACCTATTCGCAAAAACAATTGAACCCCACATCAGGAAAGCATGGATAGAGGAGAATATACAACCATCATGGAAGAAAGGAATGATTGTAAAGATACCTAAGAAAGGAGACTTGGCAAATTGCAGGAACTGGAGAGTAATCACGGTTCTAAATACTATTCATAAGATAATAGCAATTATTATAAAGAAAAGATTAGAAGAAGTACTAGAACCAATACTACGGAAAAAGCAGGCAGGTTTCAGACCAAACCGAAGCTGTGTTGACCAGGCAAATACTTTACGGGTCATAGTTGAACAATCAGTAATGGAATGCCCCATTATATCTACTATTCATAAATTTTAAGAAAGCATTCGACACAGTCAAGAGATGGGCAATATGGAGAGCACTTACAAAGAAGGGAGTTCCTGAAAAAATCATCAACATCATCAAAGCGATGTATAAAGATGCAGAGACAACAGTTCAACACAGAGGTAACATCAGTGATCTATTCTACACCAATATAGAAGTTAGACAAGGATGTACACTATCACCACTTCTCTTCAACACAATACTAGACGACATTCTAAAAAAAGTTTGCACTGGAATAAACGGAATAGAATGGGATCTCTTCGGCAACTTAGAAGACTTAGATTATGCAGATGATGTATGCCTCATATCAAGAAATCGAAGGGACCTACAGAACAAAGTTAACAGATTACAGGAAGAAGCAAAGAAATCAGGACTGGAATTGAATATCGAAAAACCAAGGCAATGAGGATAAACAACAGTGATAGTGAGCTAATAACAGTGAGTGGACAACAGATAGAATACGTAGAAGAATTCAACTACCTGGGGAGCATCATAACATCAAGAGGAGGTACAACAAAAGATGTCAACAGCCGTATAAATAAGGCAAGAAGAACATTTGGGAGCCTAATGAAGATATGGCGGAGCAACCAAATATCGAGAACAACAAAGCTAACAATACTCAGAGCATGTGTTAAGTCAACATTAATATATGGCAGTGAAACATGGCTCATTTCAGTTAGAATCAAACAGAAGCTACAAGTATTCATCAACAAGTTCTTGTGAATTATATGCAGAATATTCTGGCTGGCAAGAATTAGCAACGAGGATTTATGGATGATAACTGGAGAAGAACCGATCAACAAGCAGATAAATAGGAAAAAATGGAAATGGATAGGTCATACACTAAGGAAATCAGAAAGTGATATAGCAAGAAGAGCTCTACAGTGGAATCCACAAGGACGAAGGAGACCCGGCAGACCATACAACACATGGAGACGCACAATCGATCAAGAATTAACAATCAACAATTATACCTGGGACGATATTAAGGAAGTAAGGACTCAACACAGAGGAATGGAGGTTCACTATCGAAGCCCTATGCTACCACGCGGAGTAATAGGAGAAAACAAAAAAAAAACATAAAATTATTTTTTACATATTCTAGAATTTTTCTCTTAAATTTATTTATATTTGTTTCCGTATTTATTTCCTTAGGCAATTCATTAAAAAGTTTGAGACCATTGTATAGAAGCGTATTTTTAGTTTTTTCTTTTAATGTTTTTCAAATTATAATTGTGAATATCCAATACATAAACTAAACGATGACATAAATAACTGGGATACTTACCTATTTTCATCTTTTGTACAATACTATTAATACATTTATTATAATTCTTTGATTAATACTCAGCCATTTCAACACATTTAACATAAATCTATGCGAAGTATAGCTGCTCTTTTGTTTTTTTGTATAAACAGCCAAAGCGTTAGGTATGAAAATACCTTTATCGCTTACGTGACACGGAGAAAATTGAAGGATGCCACCAGAGTACTATCATCAGCAAAACTGTTGATTGGATTGAAGGTTGTTTGGAGTAAATCGTTGATGAAAAAAAAAAAGTGGGTGAAAGAACAAATCCTTGCAGAACACCAGTATTTATATTAAGTTTTTCAAACGTGAAACGTCTACTTAAACTCGAATTGAACGATTCGAAAGAAAACCTTCAATCCATTTCTAAATGCAGACCCTAGACCAATAGCTTGACATTTGGCTATTAAAGCTGCGTGCCATACTCGATCAAAAGTTTTCGAGATATCTAAAGCAACAATATCAGTCTCCCCAGAATTATGTAAGGTGATAAGGGTTACTTTAACATTTTTTGTAACCTAATTTTATTACTACTACTTGCCATAAATAAAATTGTTGAGCAATATTCAAACTGCGGTTTTATTTAATTTCATCAACTTTTTCTATTATTTCATTATTTATTTTAATAATATCATTTGTTTCTCCATTAATAACAATACACTTTGTTTCATCAATATTTAACTTTAAGCTTTATTTGGGTTTATTCATTCTAAACCAATTATTTAACCTATCTAAGTCACTATTTATTTTTTGAATACATTATTCTATATAGTATCGGCAACAACATATAATAACGCATCATCCGCAAACAAAACTATATTGAACGAAACACTAAGCTCTATGTCATTAACATAAATTAAAAATAGTAAAACACCAAGAACAGAACCTTGTGGTACACCACGATCCACATCCACCAATATCAGATAATGTATTCTTGAATATTGTTTGCTGTTTTCTGTTAGCTAAATAAGAACGAAACCATACCAGTTCAACATCCCTTATACCATAATTTTGCAGTTTGAGAAGCAGTATCTTCCTATACTATCAACTGTTTTGAAAGTTCTTCTTAAATAAAAAAAAAACAGCAACACATAACCTTGGTTTCATGTGTTGACATTTTCCAATTTGTTATTATCAAGTTTAATAGTGATTCACAACTATGTTCTTTTCTAAATCCAGATTGGAATTTGAATACTAAATTGCAACTTTCTAAATAATTTAATAATTGTTCATTCACTATTTTCTCTATGATTTTAACAATAATTTTATAAAATTATTGCTCAATTCTATTTTCTCTATTCTTTATGAAAATATTGAATTGAGCAATAATTTTTACAAAAATTATTTATACAATAAATAATGTATAGCTTTTTTGGATTATTTATTTTATTTATTATTAAACAAATATATTTTTTTATTAATCAATTTAAAAAAAAAAATCATAAAATCGGCAGCTATTGACACCGTTCTGGAGTAATTGGCACCGTCACCTGGAGTTATTCGTTATTGTATATGGCACTACTAAGATTTCAATGAAAATACTCGTGAAAATGAACAAGAAATATTTAATTTTTATTTTATTTATATATGAAATTATTAAAACTACTAATGTTAAAATTAATTAAAAAATTCAAAATTAAAAAATTCAAAATTTAAAATAAAAATGAATTTCAAAAAACTTAAATTCAAAAATTAAGTTAAAATTACAAACAATTCGACCTACATTTTTATATTATAAGTTTCAATTTTATTAGGCATGTTAATGTAGGGAGGTATTGCAACTCCATTGACTCCAAACATTTCAAATGGTACTATTTAATACATTTAGAGCACCTTATACTAAATATCTCAGAAGTTAGATCATTTGTCATGAAGTTAATGTGTTCATAATATATTTTGCCAAAAGCAGCTTCCTTACATTTTTTTCAAATATATATTTTAATCAAAAACCAAATTCCTTACATGATTCTGGCTACGTTTTTTTGAAGGATTTTCTACTGAAATTATAGTATTTGTAAGTGACGGAGGAGGGAAGTTGTTATTTTTCTTCTTCCTTCAGCACAATGCACAGGCTGGTTGGCGCAGTAGGTAGAGCGCCTGCCTTTCAACAACAAAGATTCCAGGTTCGATTCCCGATGAAGCAAAAAAAAAATGCTTTATTGGTTTTTCGACCTGGTCCAGTACCCTTGGTCATTGGGATATAATAAATGACAAAAAATAATTGAGAGTATTTTTTTTTGTTTTTTTTTTAAGCACGAAAAGGTGAGTCCTACCTAAGTTACTGTCAAGAACGTAAAAAAAAAAAAAGTACCAGGTCCTGCTTTGCCGAATCTTTTACTTAGCTGATATTCTAATGTGGTTCTTATGGATATATTTCCTAGCTTTCTTCAAAATTTTGACTTTTCTTCCAAAGCCCTTTGAATTTCTCTTTTTTCGTAATTATTGGTTTTTTAACATATTACAAATTTGGAAATGATCAATCAATAAAAATAAATGTAAATTTTCCACAATTAATTATATTTCATAATTAGAAACCTTACCAAAAAATAAGAATTCGTTATTAAAAACACAGATTGTAATAAAGAATTGGAATTTTTTTAGAACACAATTTTTCATATGTGAATTAGAAGTTTTTTTTTTATATTAGGCCAAAAAAATGGGATAAGCACACTAACTGCTTTCGCAGAATTTAATCCATATTAAGATGGAAAAAAAAGAAGGATAGTAAAGAGTAATAAAATTAGAAAAGAATTAAAATAGAATAGAATAGAATAGTTAGTACAAAATTTACGGACAGGTTAATAGATATTTATTTAACCGTCACTTGAAAACTTCTAAGTTATACGTTTGACGAACGTTTGAGTTGTTCCATAGTTTAGAGATTTGATTGATGAAAGAATTTTTATGTTTCACAGTTCTGGTTCGAAGAGGCTCTACTAAAAAATTTATGAGCGAGAGATGCTCTGCGAATATTACGCTTAATGGTTGTATTTTGTGCATAATACTTTTTATTTCGTCAGAGCTATTACCCAACAGATATTTATAAAACAGAGTGGCTGCTCCTACATTACGGTGATATTATTTCGTTCTTTGTGAACTGAAGTCTGGGTCGCTTCAACAGTTTTTTCAAAGAAATACAAGGAATCAAGGGTATTATCATCAGCAAAGTTGTGAATCTGGTTTGATGTCGTGGATGGGAGATCATCTATAAATATTATAAATAATGTTGGAGAAACAACTGAGCTTTGAGGGACACCAGCATTGATAGTGAATTTTTGACATATAAAACCATCCAATACAACGCGTATTGAGCGTTTTGAGAGGGAATTTTCAATGCACGTGTTCAAAATGTTTCCCAATCCAATTGCTTCTAGTTTTTTCAGTAACGAAGCATACCAGACTCGATCAAAAGCTTTGAATATATCTAGGGCTTCATCCATATTTTTCTAAGCATCGTTGTCATTTTTCGGTCACAAAGGTCAAAAGATCACCATTAGACCCTATTTGACCTAAAACAAAACATTATTCAAATGCTACTTTGATTAAAATTTTTAAAATAATTTAAATTTTTCATCAGTATCTAAATTAATAACGAATAATAATTTTGTTTAAAAATGAGTGCCAATAGTTGGCTCTTAATTCAGGGATAGCTATTGGCATCCCAGGGATAACTATTGACATAACTATTGGGTCCTTCCATACACAATTTTGTAGTTTTTTTCAAAAGTATGGCATGATTCACTGTATCAAATGATTTTTTTAAATCCATAAATAGCCACCATTTTCGTTTGTCTTTCAATTTTTGTGCGCAATCTATCATTACCACTGTGGCCGTTTCTGTACTTGTACCGCTTATTTTTTTCAAGAAATTACTTATTTGTTTATTTATTTATTTATTTCAAGCTACTGGGTAGTGCCTTACAGATTTTGCTCATAAAATATTAAGAACTAAAATAAGATAAAATTGGAAATAGGAAATAAAAATTCTAAATATAAAAATAATTTCAAATATAAAATAACATTAATAATAATGTTAAGTTTTCTGTGTGTAAAAGCATTATTTTTAACATAGCAATTAGGTATTTTTTATTTATCTAGTAAGTAAATAATTTAACCCAGCAATTAAGATTTTTAGTTACTCTCACGGTAAAGCTTACCTAAGCTTTTTTTTTGTATTCAATAAAAAATAATTCATATTAATAAAATAGCAATAATATAATAATATATCGAATTGCGTCTGGAATGTTCAACAGGAGTAAATTATTTTATTAATAAATGCAAACTTGCAACATTTTTTATGCGTTTCTCCCGCAAGAATAACTCTAAGTAAATTTTGCCTAATTTTAGTATATACGGAATCAATTGTAATATTAAATCATCATTAATAAATACCATCTTCTGGTTATTAAACTATAAATTAAAACGCTAATTTATGGCAAAATTTGGAGGCCCCGGCGAGATATTTTTTTTTATTACAAAAATTATTGATCACACAAAAGCAATTAGGTAGAAGTTTTCATCCGAAACTATGGAAGGGATGGAAAGGATGGGAAAGCAAAGCTAGGCTGCCATGAGGAGAAAAAGTCAAGGTTGGAGGAAATGTGGACGGCATTTCATGGCAACCACCAGCAGATTCTGCCTCATGAAGCAGAGCTGCAAGACAATTTATACTGGTTATGAGACAATGAGTGCCACCAGTGGCGGCTGGGGGTACAAAATTTTAGATGGGCTAACTTGAGCTCATTTAAAAAAAAAGCAAAAACAAATTGAGCAGGTTTCCACTTTACACTGAGGCACTGCACTCAAAGCATTAACTGGAATTCAGTGTCCGATTTTCCTAACGTTAAGCATGTTTGGCAGACAAACGTCAGGCATTTGCACTTTTGTTAAAATAAATTAAAAAATTATATAAAAATTCATTTAAAAACAGTTAAATTAAAAAAACATAACGATTTATGAATTAAAAAAATATATAAATTGTTAAAATTGTTTATTGTTTGTTGTTATTTGTCAATTCATACAAATTAAAAGCCAAATTTGAAAAAAAAAATTATTTTTAAATCAAAAAAGCAATATTAAAGCAATAACTATTTTATTTAAATATGTATTCTGCACGATAATTTTTTTGCTTCGCGAACAAGTCAATTTGAATTAGTTTATTATTAAAATTAACAATTTTTAATATGAATTCTTTTTCTATTGATAGAACTGCTAACGAATTTAAGAGATTTTCTCCCACTACGATTGATTTATAAGTCTTTATACTTTTGAGTGTACTAAAACATCTTTCCGACTCTGCACTTGTCACAGGTGCAGTCAAAACTATTTCGACCAATTTTTTGGTCTGATAAAATTCTAAATTATTTTCTTTAATGAATTTATACAATTCAACCGAAATTATATCAAAACCCCGATTACAAGTGCGAATTCTTTTTGTTGTATCTATAGTACATTCTTGCGCCGAAATAATTTTTGTATTATTTCGGAATAAATTTATTGAACAAGTGAATTTATGAGTTTTTTCTTGAGCATAACCAATGGTACAGTTATGAGGTTGTAAAACGTTATAAAAAATATCAACTTCCACGAACATTTTATAAAATGGATCTAAAAAATAATTAAACTCGTCATCAGTTAAGAGTCTCAAAAAAGTCTACTAGATTCTCTTATTGTAATATCATCCCATCTTTCTAGTGGAATTAATTCTAATGCTTGAATGATACTAGGTACCTTTGCTTTCAAAAATCGATTGTACTACCCGTGTTTTAAAATTCCAATTTCTTCTTAAAACAGAATCGAGTTCACTAGTATAAGAAACTAAGCAAAGAAAAATTCCAGAATTGACTGAATTAACTTTTTGATTATGCCCTCTGAGAGCCAAATTATGTGTGCCACAAAATTTTAAAATATAATTACTGTTGAGAACCATCCGATTTTTTTTAACTGTTTCCTTATGCCTGCGAATTGACGCAGCATAACCCCTGTCAATAGCACTCGTAATGTTTGTTGTGTTAAATATTTTAAAATCTAACATACATTTTAAGTGCTGACTTTCATGCTCTCATTTTTTTTTATGGACTCAGAGAAATGTTTTAAGTCTCGAATCCAAACATTGTCGTTTCCAGATAAAGCGCAATAAAACAAAATTATTAGTTTTTTAGTAAAACAATCTTTTTTAAAATTCCTTGTTGAGTTGCCTGTTTTATTTTCTAAGATCTTAATATTAGTTTTTTCAACTAATGTTGAAAATTTAAAAGGATGTTCCAATAAGTAATCTATATGATTCATTGTTATTAATGAAGCATAAACAAACTATATATTAAATATAACATAATAATTAAAATTAAAAAATATATTTTTGTATATGAAATATGAAAATAATAACAAAAATCAAACCAACCGTCCTCAATTACTCCGTTTTTATTTGCACTTTTGCATTTTTTATTTGAAAATTTTAAATTTAAAAAACACACCTTACTTTTGCAAATCTAAAATTTATATCGTACTACTTGACGCTTAAAATAAAAACAAATATTCTTAAATCTTAATTTTCTTTAGAAAAAAAGAATACAAAACTTCTCTTTTAATATTGCATAAGAAATAAGGATATAGACAGTGATTTTTATTATTTAAAATTCATCAAAGTCAATTTCCAGCATTACCCATATGAACATACCATTTAAATTATATATGTACATATTTATAATTACTAGCAACCAGATATTATGAAATTTTCTAAGAATAAAAAAATTGACAAAGAATATTCTTTATTATTGACATAATAAATGATATCAAACAAAACTCTTAATTTCTATTCTATTTCTTTTAAATATAATATTGCTTCACCACACCATACCCATACGACCATACATATTTCACTTACATAATAATCTATAATTATAATTGACAAGCATTTAAGGTCCTGCGCAGTAGACACCTTTTTATTTTATTTCGATTCTCCTACTCCTTAATGAACTTCTAATATATATAATATATAAGATTGTATATAAAACAAAAATGCGCACACAGTTGAAAATTTTGTACTCTTATGATTTTATTGTTCAGCAAATACATTATGCATAAGTGAGATCTTATGAAGATAATAAACAAAAGTAAACAAATCAGTTATTATATTTTATACTAGCGGAGTTACCCGGCGTTGCCCGAGAAAATTTAAAGTTCCTATAATTTTTTTTTTCGTTTTTAGTTTGAAAAGGGAAGTATTTTGTGAAGTAAACTAACTGTTAAATGTTTTTTTTTCTTTTTGTGTAAAGTTTGAAAAACAATACAAAAAATACACGCTCGTGCTTTGTAATAGTGGGGGTGGCCCACTAAAGCCACTGCAAGTTTTTAAAAATTTAATAAAATGAAAAAATCTAATTCATGAAAATTTTAATAGGTATCTACTTAAATTAAATGCAAAAAAAATCAAAAGTAAACGAAAATTAAAATGAGTTGCAGTTTTGTACAAAAACAGTACTTACAACTTAAAATAAAATGCAAACATAAGTCTTAGGCGTTATTTATAAATTTCAATTAGAATTTTGGGATTTTAATTAGAAGTATTTTTTGAAAACTAAATTATGGTCCGTTTTTTATATTAGTATAAATCTTTTTTTAGGTATTAATAATAAACATTTTCATTTTATAATATTCAAACATTAAGTACTTATTTCTATATGTTAGTATAAAACTAATGCTAGATGTTATTAGTTCAAATTTTAATTTTTGTTACTTTTAATTTAATTAATCAATTCTTATCCATATAGCAGGTTTTTTTCATTGTTCAAAAGAGAAAAGTACAAAATGTTATAAAGAAAACAAAAATTTAGAAAAAAAGATAGAAATCCAAAAAAGACAAAGACAAATAAGAGAAACCAAAAGGACAGAAAAAAGGAAAGACGAAAAAATACAAAATAATAAACTAATTAAATTGACGGGTGATTAAATAATTTTCTCAATATAAAACTTGGTTATAAACAACGTTTTTAGTTTCGCGTTCAGGAGCAAGAATAAATTATTGGGTGAACCCTTGAGCAAGAAACATAAAGTTGGCCATGGGAGAAACATGGCGATCTTAAATCCATACCGTAATCTTATATATAAAGAAGGATGTTTGTATGTATGTATGTATGTATGTATGTATGTATGTATGTATGTTTGTGTCAGAACTCCTCCGAGACTCATGGACCAATTCCAACCAAATTTTACAGGATGGTTTTTTGTTACTTGGAATCGAACCCGTGATATGTTGTTTTCCAAAATTCTGACTGGTTCCGGTAGCTGCCATACAACTCCTAGCACCCAACGAGCATATTTCAAAAACAAAAGGAGCTACAGAACTGAAAATTTGTACACGGGTACTCTTTCAAAAATAAACAAATACGGATCTTACCGTTTTTCAAAATTTTGATTGGTTCGGGTAGCTGTCATACAACTCCGAGCTCCCGCCAAAAATATTTCAAAAACTAAAGGTGCTACAGAGCTGAAAATTTGCACCCCAAAAATAAACAAATATGTCTTTCACATTTTTTTCAAAATTTTGACTGGTTCCGGTACCTGCGATACAACTCCTAGCACCTGACAAAAATATATCAAAAACCAAAGGTGCTAGAGAGCTAAAAATTTGCACACAGGTACTCTCTCAAAAATAAACAAATATGCCTTTCACATTTTTTCGAAACTTTGACTGGTTTGGGTAGCTGTCATACAACTCCGAACTCCTCAGGTACCTCAAACTTTCTAATAAGAAAAGTGGTTTTCATTGGAGCCCAACATATGTGTATTAAATTGGAACCAAATCGGTCCAGTTTCTGAGATATGAATTTACGTTCAAAAACAAAGAAACAAATTCATCTCAAATAAAAAATATAAAAAAAACAAAAACAAAAAAAATCAGTTGAATTATTCATATGACTAGCAAATTTATTTTCATATAGTAAAGTTAAAGTACCTATCTATAATTATAATTGACAAGCATTTAAGGTCCTGCGCAGTAGACACCTTTTTATTTTATTTCGATTTTCCTACTCCTTAATGAACTTCTAATATATATATTATATAAGATTGTATTTAAAACAAAAATGCGCACACAGTTGAAAATTTTGTACTCTTATGATTTTATTGTTCAGCAAATACATTATGCATAAGTGAGATCTTATGAAAATAATAAACAAAAGTAAACAAATCAGTTATTATATTTTATATTATGTACTTGCAAATGAATTTATGTACATATGCCAAGAAAAAACAAAAAAACAAATTCATCTCAAAGAAAAAATATAAAAAAAACAAAAAAAATCAGTTGAATTGTTCATATGACTAGCAAATTTATTTTCATATAGTAAAGTTAAAGTACTTATCTATAATTATAATTTACAAGCATTTAAGGTCCTGCGCAGTAGACACCTTTTTATTTTATTTCGATTCTCCTACTCCTTAATGAACTTCTAATATATATAATATATAAGATTGTATATAAAACAAAAATGCGCACACAGTTGAAAATTTTGTACTCTTATGATTTTATTGTTCAGCAAATACATTATGCAGAAGTGAGATCTTATGAAAATAATAAACAAAAGTAAACAAATCAGTTATTATATTTTATATTATGTACTTGCAAATGAATTTATGTACATATGCCAAGAAAAAACAAAGAAACAAATTCATCTCAAATAAAAAATATAAAAAAGCAAAAACAAAAAAAATCAGTTGAATTGTTCATATGACGAGCAAATTTATTTTTATATAATAGAGTTAGAGTACTTCATTTTGTTATACTAGGACACTTGAATTCTTCATTTTTATCTTTTTAAGTAACTATTTCTAAATTTTTGTTATTTGTAGTAATAATATAGTTTTTATCAAAATTATGTATTATGTAGGTATATTATATACGTACCTTTTTAATAACAAAACTTTTTAGTTTTAGTAATTTTATCACTAAATGCTTCTTACTATAAGGAATATATCGGAAACGAAGCAGTATATGAGGGACGTGTATTTATGTGTCCTAAATAAAACTTACTAACCACAAAACTTTTTATTAAACACGAGTGGTTTCTGCTATATCTTGCGAAGTCTATGTCAGTACGTAAATTTTTTAAAAACTTTAAATTTGACTTCAACTTGAAATATAATTACTCAACAGGGGCCCTTAGCTAATAATATAATATCATTCCACAATACATAAATAATAATTAGAATAATAATATGATAGAAATTTATTGTATTTATATACTACGGGCAAATTAAAATTTGCCCACCTTAGAACATTTTTCCATCAATATTCATCAATTTTAAAAACAAAAAAAACTCATGTGTACAACAACACTAGCGAACACTACAATACACTAACACTACACGAAAGGAATACTTCTGCATGCTAGCATTATATTTGATTACATTCTGTATAATAAAAAGAAAAATAAATAAAGTAACAAAAAATGTATGTGTATGAAAATGCAAATGCTTAATGTACGGGCAAAATTATTTCAGCCCAACTAGTTACATTGAAAACAAAAACAAATGATAATTTCATTTTTCAAAAACCAATGTATTTTTTGGGCGAGCAGCGGTTAGTTTTAATGAATGTTTTTATACATGTTTGTCAGTATAAATTTTTATTTTTGTAAATTTAGTATTAAGAGTTATTTATACATGTTTGTCGGTATGTAGATTGTTTTTATTTGTTTATGAATTTCGGTATATATGTTCGGCGATGAATATTTGTTTGTAGAAGAATAAGAAAAAATAAAAACTATAAGAGTAATATGTATGGAAATTCTAAATAATAAAAATAAAATAATTTCACAGAAAAATTTAGTAGGTTTAGTTTGTTGATTTAAGAATTATAAGACAGTTTTTGAGATTTTTCGATGCGTATTACTGGTTGGGCTGAGCCGAAGTAGCCCATTAGGACGAGCCGCGCCTGAGTGCAACCATAATGCAGCAGCTAAGTGGTGCACAACAAATTAAAGACCTGCCTTAGTCATCAGAAGGCTCAGATAGTTCCCAAGATACTGGCAAGGCCGGCACTGAAAAGAATTATACTTTCACCATGGATAATAAAAAATTCCATGAACCTCCAAGTGGGAGAAAATGTGAAGCCATAGCAGGTCCAGACCCTGCGGGTGTAGCTCTAGTTCGAGCAATAAAAAGACAGAAAGAAATGATTACTTTCTTGACTCATCGTTTGATGTCTATTGAGTCGCACAAAGAGCAAGACGTCCTGAGGCAACTATCTCAACCAGCAGTTTGAGGCTGCCAAAAATAGAGATACCAAAGTTTAATGGATCATATCTAAAATGGAGGGAGTTCAAAAACCTTTTTGTGCAGATTGTCCATAAGCAAGGGATAATCCCTTCAAAGAAATTGTGGTATCTCAAAACAAGCCTATGTTGTGAAGCGAAAAGGTGATCCAACTAGAGATCAGTAATTAAGGTTATGACGCTGCTTGGAACACAATCATACAACTGTATGACAACCAGCGGCTATTGGTCACCTCAATGTTGGAGAAGCTCCTCAATCAGCCCTCTCAAAAGAACGAATCATCTGAACCTTTGAAGACCTTACATGATGTAATCCAAGAGTGCCTATTGGGTTTAACGGGTCTTGGACTCGATATTACTACGTGGGACCCTATATTGGTACACATTCTGATCAAAAAGATGAATCATACCACCCACAACCTGTTTGAATCGCAGATAACGTCACCTAGGGAATTACCGACATTGGAAATATTAATGAAATTCTTAGAAACTGGGTTCCAAGCACTTGAGACCTTGGCTAGGCTTTCAATTCGAAGGCACAATATAAGTCCGTCGTTATAGCAACAAAAGTCGAAGGAAATCATTCTGTTTACAAATGCCAAAAATTTATGAAGCTTGCTATAAAAGAGAGGTGGGAACATATTAAAGCGGTACAGATATGTTGCAACTGTCTCCGGGCTGCGGATTTTGGAGCTAGTACTAGTATCCGAGTCAACAACTAGTACCTGCAGCTGCCAGCTCTCATAGTTGTTCGGTAAGGAACAAAGTTGGATGTTTTTCCAGGAACGGCAGTATTTAGTGTGCTAGACGCGATGGGAAGACCCGTGAAAGTTAGTGCATTGATCGTGCACCAGCTCGTACTCGTGATTCTGGATCATAAATAAGCGTGATAACGGGAAAATTAGCTAAAAGGCTAAGCATTCCAGAGGCAACAGAAATGGTAAGCATTATTGGAAGTGGAAACAGGCATTCCGAATCAGCACGAAGAATTAATATGGAAGTCTTCTTTAGAACAAGCCAATATCGTACAAGAGTTATTAAGAGTTATTACAGTATCGTATAAGAGTTAGTATACGATTATTCTATCTACCATAACCAGCAGGTAGCCAACCGAATTCGTTAATACGTAGAATTGACCAGTCCCCCCAAACGTAACCTTAGCAGATCCGGCATTCAACAAACCTGCACCATTAGATCTACTGTTAGGTGCCGAAATATATAATTAATGAGCTTCGGTCAGGTTCGGCCGCTTCAAGGCTTGCCAATGTTCCAATAATACACAGCTAGGATGGGTAGTTTTGGGAAAGGTTACCGGTGGTTTCAGCTCTCAAAAAATTAAAGGCTTTTTTATATTCAAGGTGAAATCTATTTACCAGCAGTTTGCGGCAAAACTCGTTCCCGAACCCGGATAGCGGGGCAAGGCATGCTTTCAGTACATAAATCATTTATGATGCATGATGACTACATGACAATACACTCTCGAGCCTTCCAGCAAACATCAGAATACCTGGACCTTTAAAGAAACGAGAGCATTTGAGTAATCACGATATATATCATTACAACATTAGCTATACATTAGTTATATGCCTTCTTATATTAGTAATAGTATTACTTTCCATAAAAGATCCGCTGTAGAAATGCTGCCATTAACCAAGGGGAGTTTGAATTCCATGTAAAGGTTTATAAGCTCTGGGTTGCCTCAAGGGGGGGTATATGTTAAGTTTTCTGTGTGTAAAAAGCATTATTTTTAACATAGCAATTAAGTATTTTTTATTTATCTAGTAAGTAAATAATTTAACCTAGCAATTAAGAGTTTTTAGTTATTCTCACGGTAAAGCTTACCTAAGCTTTTTTTTGTATTCAATAAAAATAATTCACATTAATAAATAGCAATAAAATAAGAATATATCGAACTGCGTCTGGAATGTTCAAATATTCAACAGGAGTAAATTATTTGTAAATGCAAACTTGCAGCATTTTTCTATGCGTTCTCGTGGGAATAATTCTAAGTAAATTTTGCCTAATTTTAGTATATAAGGAATCAATTGTAATATTAAATCATCATTATAAATACTATCTTCTGGTATACTATAAATTAAAACGCTAATTTATGAAAAATAAGACGCATTAACAAATTTCAAGTTAAAAATAACATTAAATTAAGAAAAGAAGTTAAAAAAAAGAGAAATTCATACTTAAGCAGTAGCATTGAGTAAATATATTGTATATAGAGAGTCAAAGCTAAAACAAAAGTATAAACTGATTTTAGCGATCGAATTGTACTTAAAAGAATAAGAAAAACGAAACATAAAAATAATGAGAAAAAATTCACCATTCAGAATTATGGTGAAAAAATTTTTCTTAGCAAATTTTATACACACACTTACTTAAATTTTTTTTATATTTGTTTTGTAGGTTTAAAAATGTTATTTGTGCAGAAATCAGAAATGTATCATATCAGTGCCAGTAAATATATCATGACCAAAGACTCTGAAGCTTTAGGAAATAAAATGGATAAATTAGAAATTGAAGTACATAATAAAATCGTCTCTGAGTCCAAAGCCAATTATGAGAAAATTTTGGGTGAAGTGTCTGAACGATGCATTCATATGATACAAGCGCTATTATAGAAGAAGTCAATTTGCGCATCTTTGAGCTGGAGAGAGCATTGCACTTCAATGACTTGATCGTTAATGGTATTACTGGAACTCAGCATGAAAATTTTGGTGAAATCTTTAACAGGATAGCTAAAATTATTGGTTTCCCTGGAAACTTTGATTGTGTTGGGTTTATGTTTCGCATCAGGAGTAATACATTGATTATAAAATTCTTATCTAATTCATCAAAAGTGTCATTTTTTATTAAGTATCTGCGTTTTAAACACCTGAGAGCCTCTCATATTGGTTTTGGTGGAGCTACTCGTATCTACATTAATGAAAGCGTTCCATCACATACTCTATTTCTTCTTCGCATTGCGAACAAAATGAGAAGTGATGGTTGGATAGTGAAAACTTTTACGAAGAAAGGCCTCTTATACATTGTCAAGACCGAAGGTGGAGAAGCGGTTAAAATCACGTCAAAAGACCAATTGCTCAAAAGCAGTGATCATAATGTATCTAAATTTGTTGATGTTTAACTTTTTCTCATTAGGGAATCGTCAAATATTCTTTTCTGAATTTTACAAATTTTAACTTTAACTTATACATACTTTAAATATTTATTTTCTCCTTCTTGCTGTCTTTTGGATGTTTAGTTTTAAGTAACAAACATGGTTCTATATATGTTAAATCGCTGTTTAATGGCACTTTTATTCTTGTATACCCGTTTTCTTTTGGTTCAATTGTTAACTTTTATAAAAATTTCATTCAAATTTATTTTAATATTTAATGATTGTTGCTAATAATGGAATAAATCACTTTCTGATACTACTTCTGCATTTATTCCCAATATTATACTAAAAGCTGCCCTGAATAACCTTCAGCTTCTTAATATCATTCACATCAATATTATGAGTCTAGCACCTAAAATTGATATATTAAGATCCTGTATTTCCAATACCAATGTTCAAATTCTTATGGTTACTGAAACTTGGTTAAATCACAGCATAACCTCTGATATGGTTAGAATTCCAGGTTTTAAGCTTTTTAGATGTGATCGGAATAAACTGGATAGTTCTGGTAATAGAACTCGGGGAGGTGGTGTAGCAATCTATGTTAAATGTGGTCTATCTGTTAAAGTTTTAACTCACTCTGTGGAAAATGATGATATTGAATTCATTTTCGCTGAATTAAAATGTAAAAACAATGCTATTCTGTTAGGAACCGTATATTTTCCTCATCCCTCAGCATATAAATTTGAACCTTTTAAAAAAGCTTTAGATAATTTTGCTAGCAACTATGAATCTGTCATCATTGGGGGGGATTTTAATGTTAATATACTTGACAATAATCATGTGTTAAGAAATGTTTTCTTTCGAGCTATTGAGAACTATTCATTGAACATAATTAATAATTCGGTACCAATTCGATTCGGTGAATCTTGTTCCTCTCTATTGGATTTATTTTTGACATCTACTGAAAACCATGAGCTAGTAGAAAAGTTTGGACAGGTTTCTCTCCCGGGTGTGTCTGATCATGATATGATATACCTGTCATATAAAATTCCTATTGAGATACCGAAAGTGAAAATTACCTATCGTGATTACAAGAATTGCAATATATCCTTACTAGTAGTATAGCTATGCGGGTCCTAGACCAGGAAATGACGTCAGAGATAAGAATTAGTATGACATCATAGATAAGAGTTATAGATAAGAATTAATGTAATAGTTGGATGGGTATTATGAAATTCAATTTAGGTTTTATGATATGGATGTAGAGGTGGTGATGAGATATATGGAAACTTTGGAAATTGCAGTTGAAGTTCGTTCACAATATACATATCTCGTTCTATCACCATTATAGTCAGATGAAATTCCGTATACAAATCCATATCTTCCATCACCTTCACTCTCACACAAAAAATTTCTCATTTCTTTCTGGCGAAATCGCCCATCAGAGCGAGGGAGATAGCGATGTAAAGCTCAAGTGTAGAAGTATACCTACCGAAGTTGTTATTAGAAACATGTATCAGCGACCTTGGATAGTTTTATGAAATTGTTAAAGTATCCTATAGTAGAAATAAATGTTTGCGGTTTTGTGATAAGAGAATAAAATTTAAAATTTAAAATTTTTGTTTTGCTGTTTTTCTTGTTTTATATTTTTAAATGGGTGAGAATACATGTTTGTGTGAATATTAAGAAAAAAAATGTTGTAAGTATCTATGAAATTGTGCAATTTTAAAAATTGAAAAAATGAAAACTTACGGTTTTTAATTTTAAATGTTCTTATCAATTAGAAATGTTCTTATATGAAATAATTATGAATCAATTCTAGGAAAAAATTAACGCGTAAGCGGAATTGTAGTGTAAAGTTAAAATTTGTCCGTCCGTCCCACCATCTGTCGGCGAAATAGAAAATGTGTAATTTTCGTTTATAATGTTGAAGTAGATAAGTTTTTGGGGTGGGGTTGTTGGTAGCAGGTAGGTTAAGTTGTGTAAGTTGTTGGTAGCAGGTAGCTTGTGTCGAAGTTGTTGGAAGCAGGGGATATCGAAGTTGTTGGTGGTGGATATGTTGCCGAGGTTGTTGGTAGCAGGTAGCTTGTCGAAGTTGTTGGTAGCAGGTAGCCTGTCGAAGTTGTTGGTAGCAGGTAGCTTGTCGAAGTTGTTGGTAGCAGGTAACTTGTCGAAGTTGTTGGTAGCAGGTAGCTTGTCGAAGTTGTTGGTAGCAGGTAGCTTGTCGAAGTTGTTGGTAGCAGGTAGCTTGCCGAAGTTGTTGGTAGCAGGTTGCTTGTTGGTAGCAGGTGGTGTCGAAGTTGTTGGTGGCAGGTAACTTGCCGATGTCATTGAAGTTGTTGTTAGAACCTTGTATAAGCGACCTTGGACAGTGTTATGAAATTATTAAAGTATCCTATAGTAGAAATAAATGTTTGTGGTTTGATGATAAGAGAATAAAATTTCAAATTTAAAATTTTTGTTTTGCTGTTTTTCTTGTTTTAATGTTGGATAATTAAGGTTTGTAATGTATGTTCACGCAACATAATGGAAATTTTGAGTAGAGTACCCTACCAAATTGTACGATTTTAAAAATTGAAAAAATGAAAACTTGCGGTTTTAAAAATTTTAAAGGTTCTTATCAGTTAGAATAATATTCTTATATGAAATATGTATGCGTAAGCGGAATTGTAGCGTAAAGTTAAAATTCGTCCGTCCATCTGACATCCAACATGTAATTTATTAATCTTTAGCATTCTTCATTAATAAAACATAAACTTAATCGCATATGTTTTAGATTGGCAGCACATAAAACTTGAAGTAAATGGTGGGGATCTAGCTATAAAGGGTCAATTATTTAGTTTTATAGACTTTAGTTTTGTATAAAATTTTATTAAAAATTAAAAATGTTAGATATATTTGAATCATATAATTATGTTATGGTATAGAATTTAAATAAAATATAAATTTAATAAATAATAAATAAATTCTTCTGTAGATGAATTGGTTAAGTCGCTTCTCTGTGATAATACTCAAAATATGAAGGTTAAGTATCGAATCTAGTCTGAGTCGTCTGCAGAAGAATTTTTTTAAAAATAGTATAAATATGAGGGTATGGTTAAGATAAAAAACATTATAAATTTATAACTCGTAGAGTGTATTTAACATAATGTTTTGGGTGGAGAATATTCAGCACGGATATAAATATTGTACTTGTACGAGAAAATGGAAATCATTTTCTATAATAAACTATAAAATATTTCATGATAGTTTAGAGGTGTTTCTGACTCCTGAAGGTGGTGAAAGGGTTCTACTACTTAGGATAAGAAATGGTGAAGCAATTACAATTATTTCGAACAATAAAATAGATGTTTTAGATTGGCAGCACATAAAACTTGAAGTAAATGGTGGGGATATAGCTATAAAGGGTGATATTTTATTTCCAGAAAATATGAGTCACAACAGATACATTCCAAACCATTTTCCCACAGATTGTCCTTTTATTGAACAGGATGACTGGGAAAATATAAATAACCTTATAATGGATATATTACCAACAGAAAAAGAGGGAAGTGTGAATGCTGATGCAGCTTTAGAATCTTTAAAATTAAATATAAACAAGAAAGTTGCAGAGAATAATAAAATTATAGAGAAAAGATCTTTGTTGAAAGATAGACTTGATGAGGGTATTAAATTCCTCTCTCAATTAGCTGATAAATATGATAAGAATAATAAAAGTGATCGTGTACAATTATTAAGAAAATTAAAAAATGAGCTTGTGATGATTCAAACTGAGAAATTGAATATGACAGATGTTTCTAAGGAAATGCATGAGCATCATTTTGAAGCGCTTCTGTACGTATATCAAGTGATTGAGAAACTAAAATATCATTACAATTATAATTAAATAAAAGTTCAGTATGATTCCTAAAGAGAACTAAACTTATCAATTTTCGAAAATATAATAACAAGTAGCATAATAAAAAACCTCATAATAAACCAAACCTTTATAAAAACCTTATTCATATCTCTCAAAAACAAAAAAAAAAACAATATGAAGATCATATTAATTAGTATTTTGTATCTAATACAATTTAATATATACAAATCAGCTCCTACTCGTTTTTATTTAAATGAAGAGAAACATGGATATATTAATTTTGATATCATCGGACCAAACAATGATACAATTAAGGTCGGACTCTCATTAGATTTTATAAAATATAGTAAAAGTCCTGAAACAGCAACAACAACAACAACAAGTTTACCAATAGAAAAGAATATTACAGAGCGAAGTATTTCAGATGAAGCTGATTCAGCTCCTCAATATGTTACAGTAGAAGAAGCAATTGAAGCTTTTAAGATGGATTTAATTAGAAAAGAAAGTGATATTGGTGGTGTAATTAACAGCAAAGAAATTTTTTATAGACATTTTATACTTGAAGAGGGTGAAATACAAATTCATGTAAGATGTTCATACGATAGCAATTTTCAGAAGAGAACAATTAGAATACAATGTATCGAATATCGTGATATCTTAAAAGAAAGAATTTTAAGTAATGGAGAAGTTGAAGAAATGACTATAGAAGATACTACATTCAAAAGTGAATATACTATATTAAATTTACCTAAAATAAAACAAACATTAAAAAGTGAATTTTTATATTAACATCAATATCATAATAATTTGAATGATTCAAATGTACTTATATCTAATCAAAATATAATATTAATAAAAGAAAAAAATAAACATTTTTAAGATTATAATAAATTTGTTTTATTTATCCAAGAATTGTGACTTGATGGGAAACCAAGCCATTTAACAAAAACTCTATTATCTTTAGTTTTTACAATTTTTTCAACTAGATAGACATCTTTATTTTTAGCTTTTATTAATTCTAGCTCATAGAAACCGCCTTGAATGGGATGACCTTGATAATCTTCTAATAAGTATGTGATGGGGTTAGTAATCTGAATTTTCTTGATTTTAAATATTTCAGTTGTCCAATTTGGTGTGTATCCCTTTTCAAAAACATGTTTGTACTTGCTTATACGAACTGAGTCACCAACTTTAAATTTTGCTGGTGCAGCAATTTTAATATGATTATATACAGTTGACAACAGCTCATTTGCGTTTTTACTATTTTCATCAGATGGCCGCTTCTTAATAGTACGATGTTTAGTGTTATTGTATTGGTGAACTAATTTTCCAACAGTATCTATCCATTTATAATCACCATTAAAACTGAAATCTCGCCACATTTTTTCCTTTAGAGTTCGATTGAACCGTTCAACAATACTGGCTTTTAATGAGCTGAATGTTGAATAATGATTAATATGGTATTTCACAATCAAATTTTTAAAAGTATTATTAAAAAATTCTTTTCCATCATCGGTTTGCAAATTTTTTGGATATCTTTTAGATGCGATGAAAATAGAATTCATTGCTTGCATTACATTTTCAGCAGTTTTATTTTTTATAGGAATAGCCCATGCATATTTTGAAAAGGTATCAATAACTGTTAATAAATATTTATAAGCTTTATTTTGTTTAGCATATGCACCCATTTCTACTAAATCAGCTTGCCAAAGATCATCAAAACCTTTGATAATAACTCTTCGTCTTTTAAAATTTCTACGAGCTGGCTTGTGCAACTCTTCAACAACCTCTCTCTTAGACATTTCAAGAAGTAAAAATTAAGTACATACACATGTTATAGTTTTATTAATAATTTATTTTCTTATTCTTTCATACAATTTCATAAGCTTTACAATTCTTATCATAATATTTTCAGCTGAGATGCATTCACATGTTTCGGGAACATCCTCAACAATTTCAGCTGTATATGGACATATACTCCTATGATAGCCATATTCCTTTGTTAATTCTAATGTTGAATCTTTAAACCTTTTTAGAAATTTGAAATGATGATTTAATTCTTCATAGTGCTCCTGCAAAAGAATATCTCCATATTTAATGAGAAAATTCTTTAAAGAATACCCGATTTGATGTATATCCATGTCAGCAGTTTAAATTGAACTATTCTAGTATATCTTTTATTTTAAAAATTTCCTTTTCTAAGGTCGTGAGTTTGTATTAGTTCTTTTTTCGAATCATCTGATAACCGAACAATATCAGTACGAGGAGTTTCCACCATAATTACTTCATCTCGTAATGCATTTATATGTTTTATAAGAAATGCTAATTCTCCATCCATATATTTTTTAGTTTCATCTTTAATTTTCAATATATTAGTTTTCAAATTAGCATCCATTTTATCATTAGATCCATAAACACGTGATATTTCATTTCTTAATTTTAAAAATACATCTTCTTTTAATTCGTTGATTAATTTCATAACATATTGTTTTAAATTTTCAATTGAATCATCAACATATTTTTTATTTGTGGAATCCATTGTGTTAAACGGATGATTAACATTAATTAATTTTTTAAATTGAAGATCATAATCTCCATCCTCAGTTAATTTGAAACCAAGAGCAGAATAATTTTTAAATAGTAATTTATTTGAAGTTTGATTGCGAGAATTGCGTCCAAACTTATCAATAGACATTTTGGAAAAGTATACATGCTAATATAATTATTCGATTATATCAGCTTCTCTAAGCTCTTCAAGAATAGAATTGATTTCATTTTGATGATTATTATTCCCAGCATGTTGTGATGCATGTAAAATTCTCAATCTATCAATTAACTCATTCGGATCATCCCTATAGACATATTGTTTTGGTGCCTCAGAGTATGACATTAACGATGTCGATCCTTTAGATAAATTGTTTATTGAATGACCTGCTCCCTTTTTATTTCTATTTCTGGTATTATATTCATGTTCATAAAGCTTTCTAATAATATTTTTATATTTATAACCTTTATTTCCTTTAATTTGTTCTAGAGAATCATAATTTTTTCTATGAACATTTGTGGTTTCTAGAACTTTCTGATATGTTTTCATATCACTCTCTGTATAAACTGAATCATCAGGTTTCTTCTTAAATATAAGCTCGAGCAATCCATCAGTTGTTCTGAATACATCATTACCAATTATTATGTTATGATTTTGTTCATCAATTCGAAAAGTAGATGCTCCTAGTTTACTTGTATTTGTTTGTAAATCAAAATAAGGTCCATAACTTTTATCAAGTTCTGACTTGTTGTATCCATATGATTTTGATAGTGTTAGTGTATTATTTTCAGTGTTTAGATTTCTTAATGGTGTCGCTCTCTTAGGTGTTGATGTTTCAAAATTGAATGATGACTCATCATTTAGGAATGTTTTATTCTCATCAGCTTGCAGTTTAACTTCCGGTTTCAGCTTTAATTTTTTTTCAAAATTGAATGATGACTCATCGTTTAAGAATATCTCATCACTATCAACATCCGGTTCAATTTCCGGCTTCAAGTTAAAATTGTTAGACTTCTGATATTTCACAACATTAGTTAATTCTTTAATTGGGTCTATAATGGGCTCATAAGTTTTCTCTAAAGCTTCTTCTTGTAAAATTCGATCTGTTTTTAACGGCTTTTTTTAACTTTAATCATTTCCTTCATTAGCTTCTCATCCATTTTGCAATCAGTTTTAGTTGTTGCTAACTGAACTGGTATCGGATCGGTTGGTGTTGTTAACTGAACTGGTATCGGATCGGTTGGTGTTGTTGATGTTACCATGTAGTACAGTAAACTAAAATAGTTATGATGTAACCATTATCTATTTATAACTTAAGAAATTCTTCAAAATTTTTCCTATAACGTCCATTGTTTAAAGAACTATCCTTATCAACCACTACAAATCCATAGTTATTCTTCCAGCAATGTGAACATAAATTTTTAAATTGATCGAAGTTCATATCAGAATTAACATGATCATTGTAAATATGTTTTAAATTCAAATCATCTTGTTTGAATGCAATTATGAAATTTGCATTGTCTCGCACCAAATGCTTAGGAATACGAGTATAACTTAATAACGAGTATAACATAAATAGAAGCTGTCAACATGATTATGGCGACCCATACAAAAATATGCTCTTATGATATCTTGTTTCTCGCAAGCAACATCATCAAATACAAATATTGAATTTTTTTGAGCTTCTGATGGAGCAATTATTTCAGAATTATTTGGAAATTCATTGTATCCCATACCTTTAACGGAATTTATTGCCTTTCTCAAATATTCATATTTCGGCTGATGTAATGACTTTGAGTAAATGTATATGTTTTAGAAATTAAGACCTTTAGAGTCTAAGAGCATGCTTAGCATAACATTAGTTTTTCCACAATTTGACGGTCCAACAATCAATCCCCGGATACTATCGGGTAATAATGCACCATGTTTTCTTTTCTTTTTAAAGCTTCCTCGATCAAAATTTTTTACTTTAATCGGGTCATCTACTTTAACAAACTTCATTTTGATAACTGATTAAAATCTATATAAATTCAAGTTTATATAAGTAATAGGCAGTCAGTTTATATCGATAGTTAATTGAAGACATAAATATGATTGATCACAATAAAAAATTAATCAGTCGTAAAAGGGTGTTTAAAGGGAGAGGAGGAGTAATCAATACTCTTATAAATAAATTACCATTTGAAGCACATTTACCAGGATATAATTACTGTGGACCTAGAACTAAACTTCAAAAAAGATTATATCGAGGTGATAAAGGTATTAATCAATTGGATGAGGTTTGTCGTGAACACGATATTGCATATTCACAAAATCGCGATACAAACGAACGTCATAAAGCAGACAAAATATTAGCTGAAAAGGCTTGGCAAAGAGTCAAAGCAGCAGATTCAAGCATAGGTGAAAGAGCTAATGCACTTCTAGTTTCTGGTGCAATGAAGGCTAAAGTTAAACTTGGAATGGGCTGTTCAACTAAATCAAAAACGAAACAGAAATTATTAAAAAATATTATTCAAGAAGCCAAGGTAGCTGTTAAGGGCAGTAAACCAACAAGTCAAAAAGATACAATCAAAATTGCTTTGAAAGCAGCAAGAAATGAAACTAAAAAGAGAAAACAAATAAAATTACCAAGAGTTCTTCCAGTGCCTAAAGTTGGTGGAATTTTACCTTTAATTCCAATTTTGGTAGGTCTGTCAGCTGTGGGAGCTCTCTCAGGAGGAGCTGCTGGTATAGCTAAAGTTGTCAATGATGCTAAAAGCGCTAAGAAGCAGCTGAATGAAAGTGAACGACATAATAAAACAATGGAGGCTATTGCTTTAAGAGGAAAAGGTCTATATTTAAAGCCATATAAGAAAGGACTAGGATTATATTTGAAACCAAAAAATTTTTAAATATGCTACCCAAAAGAGCTCTAACCAACATTGATTTAAACAATTTTGGAAAGAAATATCTAAAACATTTTCGTGGAGTTTTCATGAAAGATGATTTACCTAAAAGCAAACCTTGGAAACATGAATGTGGAATTATAAATTTAGATAATTCTATTGGATCTGGTACTCATTGTGTAGCATATTATAAAAAAGAAGATAATATACTATATTTTGATAGTTTTGGGAATTTACAACCACCTGAAGTTGTGAAATACTTGGGAGATAAGCTCACATATAATTATGACACATATCAAAAATTTAATACATACAATTGCGGTCATTTATGTTTAGCTTTCTTATCCAATTATAATTCTATAAACAAAAAAACAAATTTTAAGCGAATAAAGAATAACAAATAAAAAAGATAAAAACTGATTTTTTATTTTAAATTTTAATTTATAGTAAAAACTGACCTACATTAATATCAGCTGATCAAAAATGAAGTTCAAGGTTATTTTGCATTACTCAGATAAAATTAAATAAATTATTTTTCTGATTTTAATGTTTTGCCGTCGGCAATTTGATATTATTTCTATGTATGAGATATATTAGGATGGTATCAATAATAAAATTATCTACAACTTCCAAATTATCTTATTCATAAAGTGCAACTCATGTCGCTAACACTTACATTAAGCGGTAACTCATCTATTTTAGCAGCTGAGTATTTCCCATCTATAGAATTACAGCATAAAGACTATGTATGTGGTTTAGTTGATTTTCAAACATACAATTCAATACCAAATATCGATGAGGAAAATAATAAATTTATTATTGATGATAATAGCATCACTATTCCGACTGGATCCTATGAAATAGAGGACATTGAAGAATTTCTTAAAGGATAATTGGAAACTAATGCTAAAGGGGAACAGGAGAAGCTTAACATAAAAGCTAATAATAACACACTAAAATGTGAAGTGTTTTCTGATAAACAGATTGATTTTGAACGAGAGGATACAATTGGAGGAATACTGGGTTTTAGCAAAAGAAAATTAAAACCAAATTTTTGGCATGAATCAGATTTATATGTGGATATAAATAAAATTAACATTATACGGGTAGAGTGTAATATCGTGTATGGAACTTATATTAATGGAATAGAGGCTCATACATTACATGAATTCTCCATTGGTGTGAGTCCAGGCTATAAAATAATTGAAGTTCCTCAAAATGTAATCTATTTACCTGTGAACGTCAAACGAATAAGTTCTCTAACACTCAGATTAGTTGATCAGAACGACAATTTAATAAATTTTCGAGGTGAAACTATAGCAATCAGACTGCATTTAAAACCTGTCACATAATGATCGTTTATAATAATTCCAATAAATATTCAATAAATGAAGCTCCTCAACTCATTATTGATAGATCATTGAAGCAGCAAGGTCATCAAAGATTGCATAATAAGAGTGGTTCTATAACGTTGAAAAATCTACAGTTTTTGAAATTAAATTACAAATTAAAAAATCATTAAGATGAATTTATTTGAAAGTCCAATTTTCGATGAAAGCATCACAAATGCACATTGGCATAAATATTCACCATTTTTGAATTCGTTCAACAAAAGCGATGTAATTCGTATTCAAATCCAGAATCAGAATTTAAATATTTTACCATCAACGAGTTTACTTTATATTGAAGGATCACTTTCTACGAAAGATGGCCTGGCAACAACAACAACAAAATTGACTAACAATTCAATGGCATTTCTTTTCGATGAAATACGGTATGAGTTGAATGGGAAGGAAATTGATCATAACCGAAATGTTGGAATAACATCCTATTTAAAAAATTACATTTCTCTAAATGAAACCGAAAGTATCAGATTAATGAACGCAAGTTGGACACCTAGGGTACGCATTGAACTGAATGGTTTGTTTTTTAATTTTTGTATTCCATTAAGAATGCTTTTGGGATTTGCTGAAGACTATAAAAATATAATACCGAATGCAAAACATGAGCTGATTTTGACCCGCTCCCGATCAGATGATAATTCTATGATTTGTGGTGATCAGATTGAAAAAGCAAAAATTCAGCTTATAAAAGTACAATGGAGAGTTCAACATATAACTTTAAATGATACTTTAAAATTGAATTTATATCAAAATATGAATAAAGGTACAGCGATTAAATTAGCCTTTAGAAATTGGGATCTTTATGAATACCCTACATTACCATCAAATACTAATCATCATATTTGGAATGTAAAAACGACATCACAACTTGAAAAACCACATTTTATTGTATTTGCTTTACAGACAAATCGGCAACATAAGCTGGATAGAGACCCCGCACAATTCGATCATTGTAATATCACCGATTTGAAAGTATATTTGAACTCAGAAGCTTATCCATATGAAGATATTAATTTGTTATTTGAAAGAAATCGTTATGCCATTGCATATGAGGCATACTCAAATTTTCGAAGTAATTATTACAATCAAACACTTTGGGATTCGGTACTTACATGACGTGATTTTAAAAAAGATGCTATGATTTTAGTAATTGATACTCGTCATCAAAGTGAGAATCTAAAAATTGGATCTGTTGATGTAAGAATTGAATTGAAAACTTCAGTAAAAATTCCTGAAAATACAACAGCTTATTGTCTAATGCTACATGATCGATTAGTTGAATTTAGTCCGTTGACTGGAGAAGTTAATAAAATTATATAAGATCAATGTCAATGTGTTCTTTTTATGTTAATAATGTTTATTGTTTTGCTCTGGTTATGGTAATGCTTTTCTTTGTATTAATGTACAACGTGGATAAAAGATCGCCCATCAGTTCTGCTAGCGACAACCAATCAGAAATTAACTTAATTAACAGTAGTACTAGTAATCCCTCAAATATCAGCTCAGTTACCAGAAACCATCAATTGAATACAAGTTCTAATAGCAACAGTGCGCGATTAAATATCAGTTCAGTTCAATTAGCAGCATCAACCGATCAAATACCACTTCAGCTATCATCATCAGCTATAATCACCCCATATGATTGATTGTTATAGATTTACAATCACTATATCTCTTACAACAGCCGGATATTGCTTAGGCTGGTTAATTTATCTAGGCTACAAATATATAAAATTGCGGGCAACATCATCAAGATCAGTCAATTCAGAGGTTTAAAAAAAGAAATTAAAAAATGGAGTATGTAATAATCGATATACAAGGATTTCGGGATAATAACAACAAATTCATTCTAAAAGAAATTGCTGTTCTTACATCAAAAGATGAAATTCAACATTTTATAATAAAACCATAAAGTTGGCATATTCTGGATACCAAAACAAAATATACCAATAATTGGTTAACTAAAAATCATCATGGATTCAGATGGTCTGACGGAAGAACTCATTTTTGGGATGTGATCAATTTTATGAAAATATTTATAAGCAACAATAACAAAATTTATGTTAAAGGGGAGGAAAAACAGAAATGGATTGAATTTACCTTAAATCATAGCAATGTGAGCAATTTAGATGAGGATGATCCTACAAGTTTGAAAATATTGATTAAACAACAAAATAAAACAGATCAAACAGATCAAACATGCGCATTCAAACATACTGGGTATTGTGCATTTGAAAATGTTCATATTTTGAAATTTCTTGCTATAATGAATTTTATGCTATATGAGCAACTTTATGAAGTTTTACCATCATCATCTGAAAAAGAAAACTAACTATACTAAAGCTGAAAAAAATGTAATTCTAAATTTGAATCATTATGAAATAAAACAATTTTTGTAAAATTAAAATTAAAGGTTTTTTTTTTATTTTTAATTTTTAATAAAATTTTATACAAAACTAAAGTCTATAAAACTAAATAATTGACCCTTTATAGCTAGATCACCACCATTTACTTCAAGTTTTATGTGCTGCCAATCTAAAACATATGCGATTAAGTTTATGTTTTATTAATGAAGAATGCTAAACATTAATAAATTACATATTGGATGTCAGATGGACGGACGAATTTTAACTTTACACTACAATTCCGCTTACGCATACATATTTCATATAAGAATATTATTCTAACTGATAAGAACCTTTAAAATTTTTAAAACCGCAAGTTTTCATTTTTTCAATTTTTAAAATCGTACAATTTGGTAGGGTACTCTACTCAAAATTTCTATTATGTTGCGTGAACATACATTACAAACTCTAATTATCCAACATTAAAACAATAAAAACAGCATGCTTGTTATGATGTTTTTGAATTAAATTTGGAATGGAAAGAATTTCTTCACCGATAACATTTAAATTTTCCATTTTTACACTTTAATTAAAAAATTTCACTTTAAAAATTTTTTTATTTTTGTTTTTTTTAGTAGAGAGATCTCTGCTTTATGAATCTTATGCTTTTTATTATTGAAATTCACTATTTTAATTTTTTCATTTGAATTAAATTTTGAATATTTAAATAAAAAAGTTGTGGTTATTTAATCTACATTACATAAAAATTTTAAAAAAGATAACAGCCGACAGATGGTGGGACGGACGGACAAATTTTAACTTTACACTACAATTCCGCTTACGCGTTAATTTTTTCCTAGAATTGATTCATAATTATTTCATATAAGAACATTTCTAATTGATAAGAACATTTAAAATTAAAAACCGCAAGTTTTCATTTTTTCAATTTTTAAAATTGCACAATTTCATAGATACTTACAACATTTTTTTTCTTAATATTCACACCAACATGTATTCTCACCCATTTAAAAATATAAAACAAGAAAAACAGCAAAACAAAAATTTTAAATTTTAAATTTTATTCTCTTATCACAAAACCGCAAACATTTATTTCTACTATAGGATACTTTAACAATTTCATAAAACTATCCAAGGTCGCTGATACATATTTCTAATAACAACTTCGGTAGGTATACTTCTACACTTGAGCTTCACATAGCTATCTCCCTCGCTCTGATGGGCGATTTCGCCAGAAAGAAATGAGAAATTTTTTGTGTGAGAGTGAAGGTGATGGAAGATATGGATTTGTATACGGAATTTCATCTGACTATAATGGTGATAGAACGAGATATGTATATTGTGAACGAACTTCAACTGCAACTTCCAAAGTTTCCATATATCTCATCACCACCTCTACATCCATATCATAAAACCTAAATCGAATTTCATAATACCCATCCAACTATTACATTAATTCTTATCTATAACTCTTATCTATGATGTCATACTAATTCTTATCTCTGACGTCATTTCCTGGTCTAGGACCCGCATAGCTATACTACTCTTACTATTCCATTCTGCAACTAGATTACCGTGGCGTTCCATCTACACAATTAATAACATAAGCGATAAAATTGCGTTCTTTAATAATCTAGTTCTAAAGCTTTTCGACCCGCATGTTCCCCTACGTTCTTTTACTCCACGTGCTGATTTTGTTCCGTATTTCTGTCCAGATATTGTAAAAATGGCGAATGATAGAGACATGGCTTATGAAATTTGGAAGAGAACAAGAAATTCGAATGACAGAAATTTATTTAAGAGGCTTAGGAACGTGGTAAACTTGAAGATTAGACAAGGTAAAAAACATTACTATTCTAATATACTCGATCCTCGGCTGGCTTCAAAATCTTTCTGGTCTAATACCGCTAAGCTTGGAATCAGTAAAGAAAACAAAATGGATAATATGGATAGCTTTGATGTAAACGAATTAAACAATAAATTGATAACTCCATCTTTTAACTTTACTTCATTACTATCCAACATTGAAAACGTTGATTCGTCTAGTACTTTCTCTTTTAGAAATGTCTCAAATGATGAAGTCTATGATGCTATTTTTAAGGTTAAATCCAATGCTATAGGACCAGATTTAATTCCTTTGAAATTTATTTAATTGATTATCCCTTCTGTGCTACCTTATATTACACACATATTTAATTTCATCTTGACTACTGGTCAATACCCTCTAATTTGGAAATGTGCCAAAGTTGTTCCCGTTCCTAAAAAAAATAATCCAACGATTGATGACCTTAGACCCATTAGCGTACTGTCCGGTATTTCGAAATCTTTTGAACGGTTATTGAATGCACAAATGAGTCAGTACGTAAGTGCTAATAATCTCTTATACGAATTCCAATCAGGTTTCAGAAAGCAGCACAGCACCACTTCAGCACTCCTAGAATTAACAGATAACATATACGGTGAAATCGATAAGAAACATGCTGTATTATTGCTTCTTCTTGATTTCACAAAAGCTTTTGATTGTGTTAATCATAACTTATTATCTTTAAAACTTAGCGCAGCTTTTAATTTTGAATCTTCTGCTACTACTCTCATTCAAAGTTACTTAGATAATAGAAGTCAATTTGTGTTTCTAAATGGTATTAAGTCTAATAAACTACCTGTTGAATGCGGGGTACCCCAAGGTCCCTTACTCTTTAGTCTATTTATTAATGACTTACCCCGTTGTTTGTCTGAATCTCATTGCCGGTTGTATGCAGACGATGCTCAACTCTACATCAGTGGTCCTATAGCTGATATTAACCGCTCTATTGATAAATTGAATGATGATCTTGATGATGTTGCTTTCTGGTCTCTAAACAATGGTCTTCGATTAAATCCGTCAAAATCCCAGGTTATGTTAATTTATGTTCGTAATATTGATACAACTAATCTCCCTAATATCAAATTAAATAATTCTGTGGTAAAATTTGTAAGTAAAGCTAAAAACTTGGGTGTTGTATTCAATAAAACTCTAACCTGGAATGATCACAAAACTCTGGAAGTTCTCTTGCAATATTAACGAGTGGGTAAAAAAGAAATTAGTTATATCTTTAATCTTTCCACATTTCACTTATTGTGAAGTAGTTTATGCTGGGATGAGTATGGACGAGTTTTCCAGACTCCAGGTTATTTTCAATGCTTGCACTCGATTTGTAACTAACCGTCGTAGATTCGATAGCATCAGAGATGTTTCTAAAGTTTTGCTTGACTGTATCGAAAACTATCTAAATTATAAGTACATCTGTCTTATGAAAAAAATCCTATCTAAAAATACGCCGGTATATCTTCTTAAGAAAATAACCCCTGGACGATCATTAAGAAGTGCAAATTTAACTATTCCTAGACACTCTGGTGGATTAAGACATCTATCCTTTTTTGTAAGGACTGTCGGGTTGTGGAATTCTTTGCCGAACGTAGTCAGGTGTGAGTTCTGTATTTCTAAATTCCTTGAGCTTTGTTGGGTATATTTTAAGGAAAAAGTGTAGTCATTAATTAAGAAGAATAAAAAATTTGTAGAATAATGCTTGTTAGGTGTGAGACGTCTGAAAGATAGTTTTGCTTGGAGGAGAGATTTTTTTTTTGTTTTTGGACTTTTGTTATTTTATTACTTTATCTCCGTATTTTATAGCTTTAACTTTGATTTGTTCTTGTTTTTTCTCTTTTTTATTTTATTTTTTTTTTTT